>JAUTXW010000845.1:1265675-1898512 GCA_030620095.1 Kuschelorhynchus macadamiae | reverse complement strand
GTTATAAAAGTTAAGCAACTAATGAAGACAATTAGGGCTTGGATGGAGGTCCCCTTGGTAAAACCGTCAACCGTTCTTGGGTGCGAGGTTGAAAAATCAATAGCAGCTGCTATAAAAACGCAGGAAGAAGACATTGTAGGATATCAGTCTTTCTTCTTTGAACCGGGAACCAAAGGTTTTGGGTAGTATGGTTGCTAAGCTGAAATATGGTTGCTAAGCTGAAACTTGACGAAAGGGTATGAGTGCATGTAGAACCTTGGTCTCGGGAAAACTTAGCAGGACACCAGAAGGATTGCCAGATTAAAAGCTCTTTCTTGATTCGTTGGTTGGTAGAGCCATTCCTAGATGGTGGAGCGATTTACCTGTTTAATTCAGATAACAATTGAGACTGTAGCCTGCTTACGTATTTGAGGCGTATTTTGACATCCAAAATATCCGTCGACTTCTAATTCACTGCTTGTCGGATTGGCGTTCAAAAAATTCTTTATAGGTCCCTTGGCATTAAAAAAATTCTTCATAGGGCGACAGCCGGCTTCTATCTGCACGAGACTGAGCAATAGCAGGTATTATTTTCTGTCCTGTTGTGACCTCCCTGGCCGAGTGGCCAAGGTACCAGGTTAAACTTTTTATACCAAATGATTAGGATTTGAGGATTTATTAATTTTATTAATTTTATTAAATTTATTTAACTGCTCAAATTGCAAACAAATTCTAAAACATATGTTGGGAATCGATTTGTATTACTACATTCGATATTTTTATGGGGATTAAAAATGTTAAAAAATCAAGTATTTTTAGAACGCTTAAATACATTTTCGACAAATTAAAAAAGCAATAGTTTGGGTAAATGTTTTGACATGAAAAAATTTTGGAAATCATAAGCGTGGATTCTTTACTGTTTTTTTTTAAATTATATAACTAAATTATGCCAAAAAACGACAAATTTTCTTAATTTTTTTCTCTTATACAGAGTAGCTGTAAATAGGTGAAACGGCCCTATGATTTTTTTTTATTTCAAAAGCGAGTAACTTAAAAAAAACGGTAAAATATGTCATTCTGTATCTTTTTATCTCTACCTGTTTAATCTTTCATAAATGCAATCGGATGGCGTAGATTGAATATATGGCAAACTAAGACTACTCCCAATATAACATCATCCAAATAGTCTTGGCTTGTTGACTTGCTAAATGTTTAGGACTTTGTAATCAAAATATGATTACTATTCTCTAAAAGCTAAAAATTAAATCCTGGATTTTTCTACCATGCACATTGAACCGTTGGCAACAAAGACTTTAAATTTGGGCAAAACTTTTTCTTCTTACTTTCCTCGTAAAAGGAAGTTTTGTAATAGTGAAAAAATCACCCTCCGAGATTTTTTCAGATCTCGTTCCAGTGTCCCCAGATGACGGAAAACATGTTTTCTCAATTCCGTCGGTCTGTTTGTCTGTCAGTCTGCCGGTCTGTCGGTCTGTCGATATGACTGTTCGCAGCATAGCTAAAAACTACTTACTAGACTGACTTCAAATTTTAGTCAAATATAACCCTTAATATTTGATTTTGGTAAAAATTCAATATAGCGAAACAAAATGGTGGCTTAGCAAAAATCTTACAAAAAATTATTACTAAAAAACTACTTTTCTTAAATTTTGCACGCAAATCAAATATTATTTAGAAATCAAATGGTACAATTTTGATACAAATACAAGTCGGCGGAACAAATTGGCGGCTTAAAAAGTTCTTTAAGAAATTCAGCCAGAAAAACCACTTAATGGACTTTCAGATTATGTGCTATAACTAATTGTGGTATAAAAAAGCACTAGAAAATTGTGGTACTAATTCAAGATGGCGGAGCAAAATGGCAGCCAAACCAAATGTTCGTAATCGTGAAAATATCACCCTCTCAGGTTTTATATTTCTTCACGTTTTAGCGTTACTAGATGCTTTGACTAGCCAATGCTAGATGCGAAAAAATATGTTTTATTCATTCCGTCGATCTGACTGTCAGTTTGCGGCGTAGCTTAAAAGCTACTTACCAGATTGACTTCAAATTTTACTCAAGACCCCCCCTTTACTTTTGCGGCTAAAGCCTTGGACACCGCAACATGAGGAGCCCCAAACGACCTTATTTTTTTAATTTTTAATTTGTTTAATTTACTTACAAATTATTATACATAAAATATTTAAAATTTATACGGGGAAATAATTATAAAATTCATGTAATTTTACAGTTTGCATGTCGACATCTATCAGTTATATCATATATTACACCACCCTATTAATAAATGATATGGTACGATTGATAGGTGGGAGATGGCGCACTAATTATGCACTCGATCCGATCGAAATTTTTATTGTTTTAATAAAGTGTAAAAGTGTTTAAGTTTATATTCCGGATTATTATTGATTAATTAATTGATACAAATATACAACATACATATAGTGTCTTCACTACCTAGAAAATATTTGAGTGGAGTTTCTAAACGTAAGGTAATTATAATTATACTACAAAAACTAATAATGTAATATGTGTATTTACTTAGAGATGAGCTAGGTTCAGGGTCGGATTAGCTGAAGCATGAACGTGTCATAAGTTTACAGCATGAATATAAATGTTTAACAGAAGAAGAAGAATTTGTCCTGACTGACCAATTTATAATAAACGTACAGCCACAGCCGAAAGTATGATAGGTAAATATTTAAAATTTTCAGGGTACCTTCGTATCGTTATTTAGGGGTGCACTAAAAAAAGATTTTGTGAAACTTTGATTTTAAACGGTAATAATGCGCAAAAAATCCTGTAGAGTACCCATAACTTGTATTATATGAATAAATATGTTATTCCTTAACAATAACACATTTTAGACAAGTCACAATAGTGACAACTTTGGAGGAAATTTTGGAAGTTGTGGTAGCTCGGCCCTGTGGTCAGCGCTATCGTAATGAACCTGTATGGTGTATATGTTATTAAATATAGAAATAATACTGGGGGTTTTGGTATCTCAGACTATTTGTTTCATATTTATATTGAGTGTTATTATTAATTATAGAAATAATACGAACTGTTTTTGGTATATTTGGCTATTTGTGACATATTTATACTGAGTGTTATAAATATGTAAAGCTCCCTTTACTTTACTACTTTTAAGACATTGAAGAAAAAGTTCTTTCCCAGGATTTCCCAAATATTTATATTGTTTTAAGAATATAGTATTTATCTATACCTGTTACAAATTGCGATGGCAAAAGGTCTTTTAGTACCCTGATTTACATTAAGAATAAATATCGCTCTGAAATGGAAGATAATAGATTGTTACTACTTTCGCTACTATCAATAGAAAATAAATTAATGAGAACAATAGATATTTCAGATTTAATTGAAGATTTTGCTATATCAAAATGTCGATAAAACACAAGTAATTTTTGTAAGAATTTATAGAATATGTGTACTTTTTTTAAAATAAATATTTTTGATTAATACCCATCCTGTTTTAGTTCTCTAAATAAATAGAAAATTGCATTGTTACATATTTAATCATCCTTTTGGTAAAGTTCTGAGTGGCTTCTAAGTCTAGAAGCTTCTTTTGTTAAAATAGCCCTGGGCCCCAAGAGATCTGAATCCGACACTGAGTGACCTGGTGATATTTTGGTCAAAATCCAATATAGCGGAACCAAATACCGGCCTAATAAAATATTTAAAAAATCAGCATGAAAAAACTACTTATTAGATTAATTTCAAATTATATAAAGATAAATTGGTAAAGTTGTGCTGCTAATTCAACGTAAATCAACAACAAATCTTGTTTAACTGACTTATTAAATGTGATATAGGGATAGACCGGTACGGATTCAATTCAATGACTTGACAACATGGCGGTGTGTGTCAATGTAAAAACTAGTTATTACATTTACTTTAAATTTAAAAAAAAATGGCCACAATATAAATATTTGAAAAGACTATGTATTGAACCACATTGGGTCACACTACACTTTTCCTAATAAAAGGAGAGATTCATAACGACGGAAGTCGGGTAAAGGAAATTTACGGATATTTTATTTAATGATCACAAAATATATTTACGCACAAGCCCTATAAAGTATATTACCTAATTATGGGTTTGCTTGTATACACAAAACACAAATTAATTGACAATCCAAAACTCCCCATTTCATCAGCGTTTCGTTTAATCTTAACTGAAAATACGAATAACAGATTAAAACTAAACATTGACTTTTACCTGTTGTTTCGCGATGATTTCACTAGTTGAACACTGTTTAATGGTTCAGCTCGTTTGTAATTTGTATATTTGCAATTGACGTTTTAAGCAGAATTGATTATTGTATAGTTACGTGTGATTTTGAAAGGCTTAATTATGCTGAAATAGTTAATGAATATTTTGCTAATAGATTATGTGAAATGTTTTAAAATTATCTGAAAACTACAATCCAGCAAAACTCTTTTCATGTGGTTTCCATATTTTATCTAAGACTCTAAGTAACGTCAGAGATTTTAGGTTAATAGTTATACAGGGTATTTTTTAGTTAACAAATGGAAACTTTATTTGTTTTCGACTTTTGCAAAAAGTTGTGCTTCATAGAGAGTTTTACTCATTTTAAAAAAGAGATTGATTTAAAAAAGGAGGTGGTAAAAGGGTTCGAAACAGATACAAATTCTAATTTTTTAGACAGCTAAATTAAAGTGCTTGCAAAAACATAACAAAAAGTTGTTTTAAACTGTTTTGTAACAGACGCACTGTAACAATATAAAATTGATGCGTCATTTTATATTTGCAACTTATTCACCATTAAATTAATATCGATAATAAAGAAGTTTCCATTTGTTCACTAAAATGAAACAAACGCAGTATATCTACGGAGTATTTTATCAAAGAATATTTTGTTTATTCCATTTTTTTTTGAGATTAATAAACAGTGATATCTATCTGACAAATTAAACAAACGCCCCGTCTACCATTCATGCTTGATAAATTAAATAATTAAGACAAGGGCTGAGAAACTTTAGTTTTCTGGGGGTCACCATCCCTGTGTTAAGCCAACGACAAAAAAAAAGGTTGTATAATACATATAATTTGATGCCAGTACGCGCTTCCCAAGTAGCACTTTTAGTCCTGAATACGTCATTGTTATCACAAGCATTTTCATTGAAGTAACCGGAACTTGGTGTCGAAACGTTCTGTTTTAGCTAAGACTACGTAGTCATTACCAAAGTGGGGAACAATTTTAGGGTAACTATTTCGTGAATAACATGTAACTGTGATTTTGACTATTACGTAGATAGTACGGAATTGTGTAGTTCCATTTAAGTAGCCGAATAGTAATAATTCACTCTATTCGTCACTTCCTTATTTCTGTCTTTATTTAGTCCGTTTTAAAAATATGTACGTTTCGTTTTAATATAAATGAAACAGTTATGGCGACTACAAACACTCAAATTGGGAATATGGTGTAAAGCGTATAGAATACTTTATTGGTATTTGAAGAAGGATACATGCGTTTCACTTAGTTTTCTAGCTATGCTAAGGACCTAAAATTAAAACGCAGGCCATTTCTCTGGTGAATATGATAATGAAAATTGCGCGCCTTTAAAATACGTTAATTTTCAATATATTTTGTTCAAATATATTGGCCAATTTAAATTTCAAAAATGTAATTTTGGACTTTGCTTTAAATAGTAATTATCATTAAATATCTTATTATAAAGAGTGATTCTTTTTTTAACGTAATGTTTAATTTGTATGCATTTTTAATCTTTATACTCACAAAAACAAACATCATAGCTCAATATTTATAGAGGAGATGAAAATAAACAATGGCGTTCTATTGGACTTTTTACTTTTAGGTTGGCTGTATTTCTTTACTGAGAAAATTACTTAACATCAAGCGACTACCATTGCTCCCATACGCTTTTATAGTTTTGGATTCTTTAAACACGCAACTGTCACCTATACCCAATTACATTGAATTTCTTATTAAAGCTATACTGTATATTATTACCAAGCTGTTACGATTTGGGAACATTCCGCCGGTTCTTTAAAATTCAATGCGTTGTGTCGTAGCATGCGGAGAGCTGGGGAACTTGAGTCACTACTATAATTCTGCCATCTATCATAACCATAACCCTTTGTTTCGTTTTTATTTTTTATTTCCTTAAAATACCGCTTTAGGTTGTTTTGTTCAGGTATGACATAACCAAGTTGTGATATTTTTAATTTTCTATAAAATGTGGTTGAGTGACGAAAGCTACTTTTTTTTCTTATGGTATGTGAAGCCATTGTGAACCATTTTAACTTGTTACTCGTAGGCAATAACATTACTAATTAATAGCTGTAGACCGAATTACAATGACTTTAGAAGGACAGTGGCGACAATAGAAGCCCACCCGCCAAATTGATGCAAAATTTCTGAGGACTAAATTAATCCACTTTTATATTGACAATATCTGTCAGCGTCAGTTGTAAATGTAGGATTATGTTAATCTTTTACTTTAATAATCTATTCGAACTGTCCAATACAAACTTACTATTTCATTTAGATTTTTAATAAATAACAATGTTTGTCTGTACTGAACAAGGCTTACAAAATAAAGTTTCTTTTATGCTAATTTTAGAGAGCTTCTACCGCAAATTGAGGTGCTGAATGAAATAAAACATACACTAATACATGAAACAATATTGTGTTTTTAGCAAAATAAAACCAAAATATAATAATGTGCAATATTTTTTTTCTTGGAGGAAACTTAAACTTAAGACATTTACGGTCATAGTCATTCACACATTTATCACAAACTTTTGATAATTACAAACAAAAAACAGGTGAACCGGGCTTCAATACATTTCTCCATATGGCCAATATCTGAGAACTTCTTGTTTGAATCAATATTTATTTTAATAACCACAAAAACCAATAAAGTGAGATACCAAAACAACAAACCTCATAAGAAACCCACGTAGGCAAAAAGTAAACAAAACGATTTTAGCAGCAATATGGTCGAACCAATCAAAAATTGGTTACTCTATTGTTGCCACTGTCCTTATAAAATCACCGACCGAATCTCGTACTCTACAAAGTTCAAGAAGGTACTGATACTTAAAAGTCGTAATTTAGTAAACGAATTAGAAACAGTAACTTTGAATAATTACTATTATGTAACCAACCAAGATCGTCATTTCTTTAAGTAGTTGCTTGGCAGTTGTTTATATATTAGTACTTCTCATGGAAAATTACTATAAAGTGTTATTCGCAGTAATAGATACATATATAATACTTAAAATCGTGTAACCCAAAGTATTTGTTGATATATAGTAGGAATATTAGTAATAAATATGTAAAAACTCTTAAAGAGTAGTAGTGGAAACAGTTGCAGCTACTTTAGTACTAGCTACTACACTTACGAAAGTTTTAGAAGTAAGTTTTTATCTAGATTTGCTATTTGTATTCATATTACAATCTATCTAACTATTAGAATAAGTACCTAGTCTTCTTGATCAAGTAAATTAACTGAATTATTTATTTAACATTACACTACCCCACAAAAACGAATTAAACGAGGATTTTTAAATTTCCTAGGAAAGGCACAAAAATATGTATACGGTACATTAGATGCCGATGATGAAGAAAGATATGATAACTACATTAAAATCTTATAAGAAAATTGAGAAATATTGAAAACACAAGCGGTCGTAAAACAATTAACAAAAGATCTTGACGCATAGCTGACTAACATTAAAAATAATCCACAAAAATTATTAACCCGAATTAAAGACCTTACTAACATGACTTAGAGTATGACCGTTACGTCGCCGTCGTACTTTATCATTGCACTTGGTAATATTGAAACCTTCTGAAACTAATATACGCATGATTCATGTAATACGCAATAACAAAGAAATTGCGATAAACTCTGCGGAAATAAATATTTTACACCACGGCATTTTAAAGTATAAAGAACTACTTGATATCATCGTAAATATTAAACCTCATGCTAGATAATTTTCCTTTGATAATAAAATTAGATATTATAAACTAACACATGCTGATGTGTCAATTAAAAATGATATTTTATATCGCAACTTTGGAGAAACCTTATATACTCTATGAAACATATCCAATCCCAACAAAATAATTAAATAACGATTTTAAACAACCCTTATTTATTGAGGTCTACAGAAAACTTTTATAATTAAAAATAATGTTATAAAATAGAAGATATATCTTTATATTTAAGCGATACACTGAACAAGAATGAACCCTATATACCTCAAATAATTAATTTAACGGATCATTGTTCATGGATTCCAATTAAAAACTCGATAACACAATTTGAAGATAATTCCTTCATAATTATACCAATTTCCAATGAAAGTATATATTTTCAATGTCCAAATCAACAAAGTGTTGAAATAATTTATAAAAAATCTTTAATATTGTCTTCAAAATGCAAAGTAAAGATTCAAAATAATATTTATGATTCTCAAAAACCAGAAACAACCGGTTTAAGACTTAAACTTCCATCAATTAAAAAATTAGTTTAAGATATTGAACCATTAGAAAAAATTCAATGAAGATCTAGAAAATGCTTGAAAATTAATAAGTCACCCCTTAAAACAATTTGACTTTCTAAGTTCAATTACTATAATTATTGTAATAAGTCCGGTTCATCTGTAATTTTGTTAAAATAAAGTTTTTTAAATACACAGGTTGCGAGTTTAAATGTAAAATGCCTTGATAATAGGTTTATTTTTATTTTTTTGACGTATAACAATAAATAGTTTCACTGGCAATATCAGAAGCCTTGTAAATACTTATTTATAATTCCTTGGTTCTCGATTTCAAATATCAGCAAGGAATCAATTAACGATAATCTAGTAAGAGAGAGATGGTAAGGTAATATGCTATTTTGCGGTGCGAATATAGACTTCCGTTTGGTTTTGAGGGTGTCAAAGAAAACATAAAATGTTATGGCTCATGTTTGTCATTGTTGTTATCGTAACATTGCAGTTGCTGCGTTTATGTGCTACTATTTTTTTTACATTCTTTCGTTTGCTCGGTATTTTCGGCGATCCTTCCACTTCTCCAGAAAAAATAAAATTATTTATATAAATAGATTAAATTATGTTAGTTTTATTATTTACTAATTTTTCAAATAATGTTAGTTAAGCAAAGAATTTAAAAAGAGGGCTGTTTCACACCCTAACAGTCTATTCCGTAGCTTACTAGTATCAGCTTATACAACCGTGAAAGACTCCTTTTTGCCATTGAAGGAAGATGGTGATAATTATTGTAATAAAATTCAATTGTAATTTGTTTTAATAAATACTGCTTAATGTTTGTTGTTATTTTTAAGTTGATGAACAATAACCAAAGGGAATAGGGAGAAACTACAAAAAGTCAGAGATATGGCAAAATTATTTTCATATTGAAATTTTCAGTAAATGAAAAAATTAAAATAAAATAGATTTTTCAAAATATTTAAATAGTCTTGGGGGAATAAACCCCAAATGCGCCTGGCTCAGATAACATGTCCCTTTCAATGATAAAATATTTCTGCCCTTTTGTTCTGCCTTTTTTGACTCAGGTGTCAGAACATATAATTTACAAACAAGTTGCTAAATATTGTGCATCAAATAAAATAATACCCTCCTCACAGTCAGGGTTTCATCTAGGTCATAACAGATCTGCGGCTTTATCTAGCGTATGAAACGCCATTGTTGGGAACTTAGATGGTGGTGATTGGTGAGGTGGTGTTGCGAATTTTCCGAGGCATTCGATACAATAAATCATTCTCTTTTCTGTGTCAAACTTAAATATTTTGGTCTTAATGATGTCTGTGTAAGTGTTTTTGATTCTTATCTGTCTAATAGAACCCAGAGGGTAGTTATTGATGACAAACTTTCTGCTCCGCTTAGTGTAAAGTTTGGAGTTCCACAGGGATCAATTCTGGGACCACTTCTGTTTTAATATACTAGGCCGAAATTCTTTATAGTATAAAAACTTGCTATTACCAGGCATACGAGGACGATATTCCGCTGAGATTTAGTTGCTGACCACACGAACACCACATTGCCTCGTATATTGTGAATCGGGAGTTGTAACGTATTGCCCAGCTGTCAGAACCCCACAACTTAAAACTTAACCCGTCAAAATCAGTGGTAATTTATTTTGAAGGTGTAAAAGCCGACAAAATGTGTCTATTTATGAACCTACAGACGATGGATTAAGGTTTGCACAACATATCAACTCTATTACAGAAATCATTTTCCAGCTTAAAACTGTTGTATGCTAATCGTCACGTACTCTCTAGGCGGCTTAAAATATTATTGATGCAGTCTTGTGTATTGCCATTTCACAATTATTGCGACTTCGTATATGGACCCTTCTTAAGCGCTATTGAGAGCAACAGAATCCAGAGAATGCAAAACTCCTGTTGCCGGTTTGTCTGTGGTTTGAGGAAGTTTGATCGCATATCTAAACATTATAATAGTCTCAACTGGTTGAGCATGAGTCAGCACAGAGAATTGCATTTTGCTGTATTTGTGCACAAACTTATGACTCTCGAAATCCCCTTATATCTTAGAGATAAACTTAATTCACGTGACCAAATTCACATCCTTAACACGTGAAATAAGGATCTTATGTGTATTTCCAAACACTCGACAGCCTTGTTCAAAAGGTCCTTCACCTACCAGGCTGCCAACATTTGCAACAAAATCCTAGCAGAATTAAGAAGCTTGAACATCTGCCAGTTCAAAATTAGTTACCGTCGAAAGATACTTCTAGACCGTTAGTACCTACCTATCTCAATAAAATGACATTTTAATTCCTACGTTTGCAGTTTTTCTGTCATTTGTTGCCATAATTATTGTAGCCAGTAGTGAACATTTGTGTTATCACATTATTATTATTGTTTTAGCAGCTCTTCTCTCCCTTTTTAATCTGTATACTTGTTGCTCTTTATTTTTTTAATGTTTTATTTTATATTCTCAATTTTATTAACATTTATTTTTATTATTAATATTTTTGATTACTAGTTTAAGTTTTCCACCAGATGAAGGTTACATGGAAGAATAGCCGGACTGTTAAAGTCCTTCAATGGCTAAATGGCGCCTTGATCTTGGTGATTTTATTAATTATTTTGTATTGTAATTGTAAAAAAGATATGACAACAAATAAAAATGTTTTATTATATCTCCCCCCGTGGCTACGCCGCGCCATCGTTTTAAAACAAGATAATATTTTATGTCATCAATAGTTTAAATATGCTCACTTATTTGAAATAAAATGTTTAACACGTTAAACGCCACGTGGTACGCCATCGGTACACGATCCCCTCTACTACGAGCACCGCATTCAAAGTAAACAGGTGACACCCATCACGCCACTCTTGTTTTTCCAGTCGTGGCACGTTAGCGGTCCACTTAGCGTAGTGAATTGCTTTAACAAAATAGTGTTCCATATTATTGGAAAACCAGTATTTGGTCTGTTCACGTAAGTGAGTAAATGTAAGTAAGAATATGTTTTTCTACCTTATATTTAGTAGGAATATTCACATTAGTAGGATTTACTAAGCAATATGCTTTTTCCATGACTGTTACGGATCGTAGTAATTGTGATATCATTTTCGTGTAAAAAGAGTGAGAGAGTAACCATTCTTCCCTGGGAAGAATGCTAACATGCTAACATATAAGCAAACGGCGCGGCGTATTTTATTTATCTATACACATACGAGCTAAACGGTTCGCGAACCGCTTGTGAACCAGTAATTCGCAAATGTGTACGTTGTATTGAGCGACGAATGAAACGCTCTGTTTATGAGCGGTTCACAAGCTGTTTGCGAACCGTTCAGCTCGTATGTGTATACTCACTTTTATAGTCCAAAAATCATTTGGAATAGAATATTATGCACTCGTAGAGGCCTGACGATTTGGGCAACTTCTCTACTCGTTTAGAATATCTTTTTCGTCATATTTTGTTTTTTTGTTATCTTTTCGATCTGTTCAATACAATTTTTAAAATCGATCTACATAATAAGTAAAAAGATTTCTCATTTTACAGGTCAAGCTATGGATCAACCTTCAACTAGCTTCAAAAGAAAACAGACTGATTCGGAAAATGAGACCGATGATCCCTATGCAACAGATGACGACGTATCGTATATCCCTTCTGATTCAGACAGTTCTGATGATGAAAATTTGTCTAGCTCTTTCAGTTCATCAGATTCTGATAACGGTAACCTCAACGGCAATTTAGGCTGTAAGAAAAGATATTGGTCAACAGTAAGTGGTGTGAATCAAAAGAAGTTTCCATTCATGGGCGCTCCAGGAACTCAAATCGTCGGAATCCCTTATCATTATTAGAGAAGAATTCTGTTTCTCATTGATTGTTAACGTTGAAATTATTTCTTTGATGACTGAAGAAATTAATAGAAATGCTCATAAAATTCTTTCGTCTAAAACCTTAACCCGACACAGTCGAATGAAAGCCTGGACCGATACTATTACAAACTAAATAAAAAAAGTTTTTCGGTTTGCTCATCTGGATGGGACTTAAAAGGCTTCCAAATATCAGTTTATATTGGAGTTCTAAGCAGCTTTACAAAAATAATATTGCCAGTAAAGTTATGTCTAGAAACCGATTCGAATTATTACTTCGCTTTTGACATTTCGATGATGAAATAAAAAACCATTTTGGGGATGATAGAATTTTCAAAATTAGGAAATTAGTTGAACTTCTTAATGTAAACTTCAAAAAACATAAGGTTCCTGGTAAATACTTGGCCATTGATGAAAGTATGTTTCCCTTTCGCGGAAGATTTGCATTTAGACAATATCTTCCAGAAAAACGGCATAAATATGGGGTAAAATTATTTAAAATTTGTGATCCCGAAGCATATACATATAAAGTATCCATGTACCAAGGAAAATATGAAGTAAAAAAGGTGGTTTATCAAGAAAAATAGAACTTGATCTTTCAGATGAGTATCTAGACCAGGGCCGTTTTCTCATTACTGATAACTTTTATACCAGCCTAGAACTTGCTGTTGATTTATTAAAACGAAACACTCATCTTATTGGTACCCTCAGAAAAAATAGAAAAGGACTACCCAAAGAAGTTGTCGATGCCAAACTAAAGAAGGGGGAAATTATACGAAAGGAAGATAGTACCGGCATCGTTGTTATCAAATGGAAAGACCAACGAGATGTTTTGTCCCTTAGCACATGTCACACGCTTGAGATAGTCAATACAGGAAAGAAAAATAGAAAAAAGGAAGAAATAACCAAACCAAACCTCATTCTAGATTACAACAAAGGAAATGGTGGTATTGACCTTTCCGATCAATTATCCAGTTATTCAACACCGGTTCGTAAATCTTTACGATGTTATCATAAGGTTGCTACAGAAGTTTTGCTTTGCACAGCTATAGTTAACGCTTTTGTTATTTTTAAAACAGTTTACGGAAATAGTAATAAAACTATAACCGAGTTTCGAGAAAGGATTTGTGAATGTTGGCTAGAAATTATTCCCGAAAATCAGAAAAATAGTGGTTTGCCATTACGTGTAGACTACAGAAACTGATCAAAGGAATAGAAAAGTTCAAAGATGTGTCCACTGTTATGAAACCTTAAAAAAAGAGGGAAAGAACTATAAACAAGCAAGAGACGCTGCAAAAAGGGTTATAACAATCTGTTCAAAATGTCCAACCACGCCAAGTGTTTGCATGGAGTGTTTTTCTAAAATTCATATTAGATTTTAGTTTTTTTTTTTGTAATATTGGACCTTATACCTAGAGTCGTTCTTTAGTTTAACATATTTGTTTCGCAGAAAAAAATGTGAGTTATTTTTATTTATCTTTACTCGTTTAGCCAAAAGTTAAGCTACGTTACCTAAAAACATTTACTATAATTGGTCAATTTTATTTTTAAAAAATATATGCTTATATTCGTAAGGATAACTTTCTTATTTGTAAAGATAGAAACTTGTGCTTTTTTTTATCAAAATCTTAGATTCTCACGAAGCCAATCATAGTAACAAAACTGTATTATTTCTACGCCACGCGAACTTATACTAAAATTATACGAAAACGTGGACCCTTCGCAGATCACTTGGCGCTCCAGGAAACCCAACACGTGGACCGCCGGCGTACCACGAGGCTCTCAAAAAATAAATGGTAAATAAGACGCTGGTAGTTAACGTGTTAAAGGTTTCTTAACCTATAGAAGTGATTTTGACTATCGCGAAAAAAATTACTTAACTATGACACACATAATTAAACTGCTCGCATATTCTGCTAACTTTCATGTCTTTAAGTGGAAATGAAGCAAATATCCGTAGTGCAGTCATTAATTAAGTTCCTGCATGGTCGAAGTATTTAAATAAATGCAACAATTTCCCGTGTACATTTAAAGTCAATTTAGTTTACCCCTAAAACGTGTAAATGCTATGTCATCCGGGATCCGCATTGAATTACTTAATGAAATATGCACATTTCTAGGAAAGCCGGTAAATTTTCCTAAAATAAATGAGACCGCGTCACATAACCTTTAGAAATTTACTTTAGCTGACGTATGTATCGATCTAGTAAAATGTCCCATCACCTTGTTCTCATAGGTTGCGACAAAAGTCTGTACCTTTGCTAGAGAATCGACAGGGTGTCCCCGAGTCAATGTAACAGCTAATATCTTTGTGATTAAAACTTGTTTTTAAATAAATGTTATAGAGAACTCAAAGAGCTAAAATTTGTTTTGTGTAGGACAATAAAAAGTGATTGTTTTTTAATTGCACATGTTGTATATTTGTACCTTTTATTTTTAAATGTGTTCAGATTATTTGTCGCATTTAGATTGACAAACAAAATTTTTTTTTGGCTTTTTCGCAACTGAATAAAAGTATTTAACTTAAATTAATTGAAGCAAATATTTAATATAATTACATACCTCAACATGGAGACTAGTCTGTCTACGGAATGTTTCGATACATATTATAAACAATATTATTTAAGCAAGCATAAGAAAGTATATCATTTACCTTAAGTTTTTATAGACACATAGGATGAAAGTATTTGTACATCTACTACAAATAATCTGAAAACATTTAAAAATAACATTATAGATGGCTGCAAACTATCATTTTTTTCATATCTAGGTTACATGTCAAACAAATTGACATTTTTTAAAATTTTGAAATCAATTCTTTTCTATTATTTAATTTAATGTTTCTCTCTTACGATCGGCGCACTGATGAGTCCCAATAGGATGAAAGTATTTGTACAACTACTATGTGTCTATAAAAACTTAAATGATATAATTTCTTATGCTTGCTTAAAAACATTTCGTAGATGGTCTAGTCTACATTTTGAGGTATGTAATTATATTAAATATTTGCTTCAATTAATTTAAAGTTAAATATTTTTATTCAGTTGCGAAAAAGCCAAAAAAATCTTTGTTTGTAACTTTTATGCTGCTCCATTCACGTCCAAATATTAAAGCTACGTTTCTTAAACCGTATTTGCTAAATATCTTAAAGAAAAACGGCCAAAAGGCTCGAGTCTACTTTCTGCCAAAATAATATTAAAATATGCAAACTTGAGATTGCATATACAGGGTGGTCAAAAATTCCAAAAAATCGAAATTGACTCTAGAGAAAAGTACCTTTAATTTTTATTTTATAGCAAAATGTAATACAAAATCTTACTTAGAATAAAAAACATATCTAGCACTAGATTCGTTGCTTAACTTAATTAACAATAAAAACTAACTGTTCCGTCACTGCACATTTGCCTCAACATATCCACCATCTCTTTCCATACAGGTAACCGTTCTTACAGAAAATTCTCTTAAAACGTTTCTAATCATGGCAGGCGTTATGGCCTGTATCTCTTTCCTATTTACCCTCTCCAAATGATTTCTTTCTGAAATGGCCTCTTTAGATACACTTTCTCTTTTAAGTAGCCCCAAAAGAAATAATCAAGAGGATTCAAATCCGAAGATCTAGCTGGCTAGAAAATATCAGAATACCTGTCGATTACTCGCCCATTAAAGATAAAATTTAAGTATTGTCTTATATCCCTTGCTCCGTGGCATGGTGCGTCATTCTGCTGGTACCATATTTGGAACCTTTCACTTATGAATAGTTCGTGAATAAAATCTTACAAGTAAGTATTTAGAAAATCCAAGTGGCGTTGACTATTTAAATTACGTCGAAAAAAAAAACAGGTCCAATTACTCTATCTTTATAAATTCTGCACCACACATTTGTTTTGAATGAATAATGATCACGAGTTTGTATAACAAAATTAGGATTAACGTCACTCCACCAACGACAGTTTGGCAAACTTACAGTCCCATTGGAAGTAAACGTTGCTTTATCGGTAAAAATAATGCGTCTTGCCATAAAAGCATCATTGTCTAGCTCCCCTTGTATCAGACAGCAAAACTCGAACCGTCCCTCAAAGTCTCCTGGTCTCAAGGTATGTATAAATTTTGGTTTGTAAGGTCGAAAACTATTTTCTTTCAATATTTTTGAAACTGTATCTTTACCTACGTTATTTGGCAATGTTGCTGACCTGCTGCGTAGGGACTTTTTAGGGTCTTCTATCACAGAGAGCATTACTTGATTTGTAGTTTCGTCATTCGCAACCCTTGACCTCCGTTTCTTGTTAAAGTTATTTTCTACATTTCTAAAAGTCTTGAATTTAGTTAGAATATTCCCCACTGTTGTGAAATGTATAATTTTATCGGGGTGTCTGTTGTTAAAAATGTCTGCAGCTTTTCGAAATGTTTTATAATTTTCTCCGACAATTAAAATTGTTTCAATTTTATCTTCTTTGATTAATTTCAGCGGCATTTCCTTTTACTATAATATTCAAACTGATGTGTCAATAAAGTAGACAATGCCATTATCAACAATCGATAAATAAGGAAATTTTGCTGATATGTAGGTAGGAACAAAAGTAAGAAATTGGACTTGCCAATAAGAAGCCAAAGTTTTACATTCCTTAAGAAGTGATTTCAGATAGGAAGCAACGAATCTAGTGCTAGATATGTTTTTTTATTCTAAGTAGATTTTGTATTACATTTTGCTATAAAATAAAAATTAAAGGCACTTTTCTCTTGGGACAATTTCGATTTTTTGGAATTTTTGACCACCCTGTATAGGCAATCTCAAGTTTGAATATTTTAATATTATTTTGGCAGAAAGCAGAACTTTTTTCCGTAAAACTGCTAATAAAAAAGTTTCCCATATGTAGAGAACTTAAGGAGACACACTGTATATATATATATATATATATATATATATATATATATATATATATATATATATATATATATAAATCTAATATCGGGTATGCGGTCTGTAGGTCAAATAAATAACTAATTTACTTCTGACATCCTCTATATTTCGTCATTTATTTATGACTTCATCAGGAGGAAACGCTAAAATACACCACAGATTAAAATGATATCAAACTAAAAAAAAAAACAATTAAGACTTACAAGTGAAGTTACAAAAACATGGCTATATGCATTTCAACACACAGTAGAACGTTAAATTAGGACGAATACAACCACATGAATATTGAAATGCTACTAACAGGTAGAACTTAACAACTAGCAAGACATTTATATATACATTTATTTATTTATTTTTTTGAATAATAAGAACTATTTTCTTTTTTTGTGGTAAAAGAAACGTTGATAAACAGTTTTATGTACATATTGAAGTTCGTGGAATATTTATATTATGGTATTTAAGTTATTTGTTTTTTGTTGAACAAGGCAAAGAATTCATTTGTTCAACAGATTGCAATAAATGGTGCTCAGCTGTTGGATGTCAGATCTAGAATTAACTGAATTATTTTCGTTGTTGATATGTACCATTTCTAGGAATAGCCTTTTTCTGTAATTATTTTCATAGTCCAGAATTTGTATGTTTTCGTAATCAAAATTGTGATCCTCTTTCTGAAAATGATCAACCAAAGCACATGAGTTTTTTCCAATACGGCAGTCGCTTTTGTGTTGTGTCGAACGATTTTTAATATATTGGGAAGTTTGTCCTATGTAACACTGATTACATTGTTTACAAGGAATTTTATATACAACATTATTATTTAGTGGGATCGGAGTTTTATCTTTAATTTTAGTGAACACTTTGCCAACCATGACTGTATTATATTTAGCTATTTTTAAATTATCTCTTTTAAGGTGGTTGGTAACATTATCTGTAAGACCTTGAATGTAGGGCAATTTCTTATATTTGAAATGTGCAATAACTTGGTCTTCTGTCGGACCATCAAAAAACCCAGAATGATAAATTAATTTGTTTAGTATTTTTTTTGGAAAACCATTATTTAGAAATAGTGTATATACTTTCTTTAAATTTTCCTTCAAAAACCTTTCGTCCGAAATATGAGTGACACGATTTTTTAGAGCAATAATTGTGTTGAATTTTTGGCTCATTGGATGGTTCGAAAAATAATTAATATACCGTCCAGAGGACGTCGGTTTTTGGTACCAGCTTAAAATAACTTTGTTAGTATCAGTCCTAATTAGTAAGGTATCTAAAAAAGGGATGCTGTTGTTCACTTCTGTTTCCATAGTAAACTGCAAATGTTCATTCACAGAGTTAAAAGTAACTAAAGTAGTTTTTATCTCACTGGAAGGGACAGAAGTCACTATGTCGTCCACTAACTTATACAAAAACGGAACATTAAAAGGTAATTTTTCTACGATTATGTCTAATATATGATCCATTACTATTTGAGCCAAGATTGGACTAATAGGTGAGCCCATGGGGGTACCAAATGTTTGTTGGTAGAAATGGTTGTTGAAAGAAAAATAACAGTTATTGCACACAAACGATAATAATTTGAAGAAACTATGGTAACTTAACGTTGTGAACGGCTCTATTATGTGCCATTGTGAACGCAGCAATTCAAGAATAAGATCGAAAGGGATATTAGTAAATAATGACACCACATCCATTGACACCAATACATAATCTTCGGGTAATCTCCGATCTTTTTATTTTTCGAACCATCCAATGAGCCAAAAATTCAACACAATTATTGCTCTAAAAAATCGTGTCACTCATATTTCGGACGAAAGGTTTTTGAAGGAAAATTTAAAGAAAGTATATACACTATTTCTAAATAATGGTTTTCCAAAAAAAATACTAAACAAATTAATTTATCATTCTGGGTTTTTTGATGGTCCGACAGAAGACCAAGTTATTGCACATTTCAAATATAAGAAATTGCCCTACATTCAAGGTCTTACAGATAATGTTACCAACCACCTTAAAAGAGATAATTTAAAAATAGCTAAATATAATACAGTCACGGTTGGCAAAGTGTTCACTAAAATTAAAGATAAAACTCCGATCCCACTAAATAATAATGTTGTATATAAAATTCCTTGTAAACAATGTAATCAGTGTTACATAGGACAAACTTCCCAATATATTAAAAATCGTTCGACACAACACAAAAGCGACTGCCGTATTGGAAAAAACTCATGTGCTTTGGTTGATCATTTTCAGAAAGAGGATCACAATTTTGATTACGAAAACATACAAATTCTGGACTATGAAAATAATTACAGAAAAAGGCTATTCCTAGAAATGGTACATATCAACAACGAAAATAATTCAGTTAATTCTAGATCTGACATCCAACAGCTGAGCACCATTTATTGCAATCTGTTGAACAAATGAATTCTTTGCCTTGTTCAACAAAAAACAAATAACTTAAATACCATAATATAAATATTCCACGAACTTCAATATGTACATAAAACTGTTTATCAACATTTCTTTTACCACAAAAAAAGAAAATAGTTCTTATTATTCAAAAAAATAAATAAATAAATGTATATATAAATGTCTTGCTAGTTGTTAAGTTCTACCTGTTAGTAGCATTTCAATATTCATGTGGTTGTATTCGTCCTAATTTAACGTTCTACTGTGTGTTGAAATGCATATAGCCATGTTTTTGTAACTTCACTTGTAAGTCTTAATTGTTTTTTTTTTAGTTTGATATCATTTTAATCTGTGGTGTATTTTAGCGTTTCCTCCTGATGAAGTCATAAATAAATGACGAAATATAGAGGATGTCAGAAGTAAATTAGTTATTTATTTGACCTACAGACCGCATACCCGATATTAGATTTTTTATTTATCTTAGTACGGTCCTGAGCATCTAAAATGAATATATATATATATATATATATATATATATATATATATATATATATATATATCTACAGTGTGACCCATTTAAAAGCGGAACACCCTGATATCTCTGGAATTAACTACCAGGTTAGTTTCAAATTTTGGTGATGTGCATAGATTTAAAATATGGCTATTTTGATATATTCACCTTTGACATCGCTCATTGGCGTGCGAGTCTAGAGAGGGAAAACGGTATAATTTTTAAGAAAACGATACTAGCGATTTTTTTAACGAAATTTTGTTTCTCGATTCTTACTCAGCATCATTAAGAACTCACTATCTCATTTCAGCAAAATAAGTTATTAGCTTTGAGTAATACGAACTTTCAAAAAAGGCATTTTTTTTTAATTCAAAGGGAGAAATCTCTTAAACCATTGTCTTGATCAAAAAATACTATTGTATATTTTTTTAACACTTTAACGATCTTTATTAAATTTTAGTAAAAAATTGCTTTAAGACTTTTTTTTATTTTTATAATTTTAATAAAAATAATTAAGGAACACAATAGCAGAGCTGAAGAACTCGATAATATTTTATAGTACGTCTTAGAACTATTTTATTCTCTAAATTCGATAAAGATGGTCAAAATAATAAAAACATGTAAAATAGTATTTCTTGATCAAGACAATAGTTTAAGAGATTTCTGCCTTTGAAATAAAAAAATACATTTTTTGAAATCTCGTATATCCCAAAGCTAATGACTTATTTTGTTGAAATTTGGTATAAGAGGGTTCTTGATGATGTATTGTAGAATATATATATATATATATATATATATATATATATATATATATATATATTTATATATATATTATATATATATATATATATATATATATATATATATATATATATATATATATATATATATATATATATATATATATATATATATATATATATATATATATATATATATATATATATATATATATAATATATACAATAAAGTTATAAAAAAGTATATATATATATATATATTATATATATATATATATATATATATATATATATATATATATATATATATATATATATATATATATATATATATATATATATATTATCTTAATTGTTTTTATCCTCCCCGTGGACATTTACGCAGCGAAGCACGTCTTGTGGCCACCAACAATAACTGCAGTCTATTTACCACTTATAAACGTGGCCCATCACTCCATAAAACTTTGTTGAATATATTCGGGTAATTAAAAGCTATTATTTCTATCGCAGCTGCGGGTTCTAATCGTTTATTTTGAGAGGATATCTGAGTAACTCTAAAACTCGTCGACTTTTCAACTTACTAACCAACGAAAAAAATTTGTTTTTGCGTAAAGACTCTCGGAAAGTCGGTATTTTTCCGTATTCAATTTTTTTTTTCGAAATACTTTACCTTGTTGTTTGTTGAATGGCTGAAAGACTGGCTGACCGATATTCTGTTATAATGTTTGGGTAAATTTTATTTCAACTTTTTTTCACGAAAAACAACGGATTTTTATTAAACGACGACGCGTTTTCAAGGTACAAGGTCGGATTTAATATTTGGCTAAGCATGTGGCTATTAGGCTAGGGTAATAGATTTTCTGTCGATGACCTATATGTGCCTGTCACACTGCAGCAGTAGAATTGATATCTTGTCGATAGATATCCTGCGAACTAAGGATTTACTGCCACATAGTCTACGTGCTTAAGATTCGAAGAAAATAGTTCTTTTCTCAGTATCGAAACAAAATTCCTGTTTATATGACAACCGTATGGTTGACATAAATACAGGTGTAACTAAATAACTGAAAAAAAAAGGATGAAAAGCAGGGGCGTAGCGTGCATGGATGCGGGTGATGCGTCGCATCTCCTTAAGAAACACAGAAGCCATTTTTTTATCCCTATCAAACATGTTTGAGAAGAAACTGTAACATTTTGGTATAAATTCAAGACAGCAAAACAAAATGGAGGCCTTATAAATGACAAAACCGATAGAGTAAAATATATATTAAGTATATACTAAAAATCGAAAGCTTATGTGAAATTCAATGAGAAAATAATAATATACATTACTATTAGTATTTTTTGACATATTTGCAATGTTTTTTTGCTTATTCTTATTCGGGTAAAACTATACAACTTTTACATTTAAAGTTTTCTTCTATCTCTAGAAATAAGGGCGGGAGAGGGGAGGGGGGTGAGACGAAAAACACAAGGAGACAGCTGGTACTATTATTAACAACAAATGAAGAATATGTGTTCAATATATGACCAAAATGGAGCCTATATTATTTCATCACCTAAGTAGGTGTAGTGTAATTTTAATTTAAAATAATTGTTATAAGTGGTAAATGTGTTTTAACGTTTTGTGTTCGTTTAACTGATCTTGTTCCCGACCATAGGGTTTCCAACTTCTAAGTGATATACTATAACTTTATCCCTGACAACGACCGGTGGTTTGTAAAGTACTAGACCTTCCTTTTGGCTTTCATAAATTGTATAAATATAGGAACATCAACAACTTTCAGCATTTAACCATTTTCAAATAACTTATTGATTTGAGTATCAAGGTCGGTTTATCAGTGCTCAGTTAAGTTAAAATAGCTATTGGTTTCGTCGTAACCATCAGTTAAAGTCTTTTATTAGACTTCCAGTGACCGCTGACCGAGGGTTACTGTGACTACTAAACTAACATAACAAAACTGATGATGATGAAGATCTTATTGAATTCGTAGAACATGAAAAAAGGCCTTACGTAATTAGAGAATGGAATGCCCCCTTCGATGAAATGGATGCTTGTTTTAGCTCAAATCGAGCGCGTTATTGAAACATCAACAGATTTCTGTCCATTCTAAAGTTATTACAAAAGAAATTACAAGTTACGCCTTTCTTATGTACTGTGTCAAAACCAGCAAACACAAAAACATACCTGGATACTTTATTGGCTTATTTAGGGTCACGTGACGTATTGACTAAGCCTGTTAAGTAACATATAAGTTTATTTCGGCGGAATATAAACAAAGTTTGTCAGATCTTTGGTGGGAAGCCTGGTGGATACAAGTAGCCTGCGATAAGAAATCTCCCTTATCCTTGCTGGGTAGGGCAACGTTGCCAATAATTTCTTATGTTTTTCATTTAGTTTTTCGTGTATTTAAATCTTATTTCGTTTTATATTTATAGATGTACAATATAAAAAGGACAGTATCACAATTTTTATATAAATTATGAATAAAATAAATTTTTAATATACTTATACGTATACGTAAAATGCATATAACTCAAAAAATATTCTGATGTTATAAGGAGATAATGCAGTATTGGTTGTATAAGATGCCATGATGTTCGCAACGCTGCCAAACTTGAAAATAATGTATACTTGTATACTACTGACAACAGCAGATGATAGTGGTTCACACCTCGTAACGATTCCGTTTATATTCGGGATATGGCTAAGTTATTGAAACTATTTATCCAAATCGTTACGTGATTTACTATCTGTAACCAGTATTTTTATTAGATTTTTTTACCCCTAATAATGTAAAACACTAGTTTGGGATTTTAGAAAAATAGAGGCATTCTGGTGTGGGTTTAGAAATCAAATGTATACAGTATATACCGATAATTAGACATTACTGCAAAATATTCTTTTACTTTTACCGTATACAGAACTCTAAATTCTCTCTCTAATTTCTGCAAGTTATGCCATAATCCTTTAGATGCTGTATTAACGCTGCTGTCACTTTCTTATAGACAGCTTCAAAGGCTGGTATAGAATAAGTAACTTTACTTTTAAATAGATTCCGAATGGACATGAAAAGAAATCGATACGGATGCAGCAGAGGAATGCGTTGGGGAACTGATTTGCCGGTCAGACTGAAGTAAATTATATTAAATAGAGGAAAAGTTGCTACAAAGCGGGCAGAGCAGCTTGATTTAGACTGCAGCGATATTCGAAGGATATTTGATATAATGAAATTTATTTACATTAAATCAAAAGAGAAATTAAAGGTTTTTGGAATTAATGATAGTATATTTTCAGTTTTCACGTCCACAATGCATTTCAAAAGAAAATAGCATTTTGGATAGTTTTTTTGGACTTTGGTATAAATAGTTATTATCATTCAATATCTTATTATAAAGAGTGATTTTTTAACGTGATGTTTAATGTGACTTGTTTTAACATGATGTTTAATGTGTGTGCATTTTTAATCTTTATACTCACAGAAATGAACTTCATAGCTAAATATTTATAGGGGAGATGAAAATAAACAATGGCCTTCTAATGGACTTTTACTCTGAAGTTAGCTGCATTTCTTTACTGAGAAAATTACTTAACATAAAGGGTCTACGACTGACCCGATACGATTTTACAGTTTTGGATTCTTTAAATACTCAGCTGTCACTTAGACACAATTACTTTGAAGTCTTGAACAGTAATGTGGTACGCAATAAGGTAACCAATTTTTGATTGGTTCGGCCATATTCTGCTAAAATCTTTTCGTTTACTCTTTGCCTGTGTGGGTTTCTTGTTTTAGTGTATTATTTAATTAGTTTTTGTGGTTATTAAAATGAATATTGATTCAAACAATAAGTATGGAGAAATGTGTTTAAGCCTGGTTCACCTGTGTGTGTGATGAATTTGTAAATGACTGTGACCCTAAATATTTTAAGTTTAAGTTTGCTCCAAGAAAAGTTATTAAATATTGCACATTATTATATTTTAGTTTTATTTTGCTGTAAAAGACAATATTGTTTCATGTCTTAGTGTATGTTCAGAACCCCAATTTGAGGTAGAACCTCTAAAGATAAAAGAATATTTGTTTTGTAGGCCTTCTTCAGTACATACTACATTACTAAATTCACTGTCATTAATCACTTGCATAAATAAACATTGTTATTTGATAAAAATCTAAATGAAAAAGTAAGTTTGCACTAGATAGTTCGCCCAGATTGTTAAGGTAAAGCCTAAACTAGATAGTTCCCATAGATTATTAGAGTAAACATGCCTACATTTACAACCGACGCTGACCGAGGTTGTCAGTGCAAAGTGAATTTCGATTTTTTCTGCGGCATATTACTCTTTGTAGACTGAAATTAATAATAATTTCATTAATTAACCTTTTAGCTGATCCAATTTTCTTATATTAATGTGTTAAAGTAGATTAATTCAGTCATATTTTGCGAAAAACTAACGATAATATGTATGCGCTCATTTAAACCTTTAGAAATGTTGCATCGATATGGCGGGTGGACTTGTCGCCACTGTCCTTATAAAGTCACGGTAGACCGAATCTCGTACCCGCGCCCCTATCTCCGGAACCTCATATTACAAGAGATAATAGTTTCCTTGTAATAATTACCTTACTTCTAAGTTGCAACCAAAAAATAAAGACTGGTAATAGCCAGTTTAAAGTAACATTAGACGATAACTTTTTCTACTCGGCGACGACTCGTTTTAATTAATAGTTGTTGTAATTTAACAGTATGTAGCAGATTAGAAGCAGTAACTTTGAAAAAATATTATGTCACTGAAAAGAAATTACGACCTTCGAGTCAAATTCGTAAGTAGTTGCTTGGCAGTAGTAATTATATAATTACTTTACATAGGAAATTACTATAAAGTATCATTCGCAGTAACAAGTACATATATAATACTTAAAAACGTGTAACCCAAAGTGGTAATTGATATATATTAGGATTATTAGTAATAAATACATAAAAACCCTTAAAGAGTAGTAATGAAAACAGTTATAGCTACCTTAGTGCCAGCTGGGATATGCTAACAGAAATCCAATAACTAAATCTATCGTAAGTAAAATTAACAAAAAATTTCGTGGAACTGGAAAGGTAAAAGATGCTATAAGTTCTGGTAGACCGGAAAGCACAATAATTCCTCATTTTGCTACCAAAACACTAGCAAGAGAAAACAGAGTCTCAACTTTAAAAGTAGGTTATAAAAAACAACGGAAACAATACACATACAAATATACATAAATATACAAACAACATATACAAAAAAAAAATACCTTATATAACAAACAATAAATTAATTAAACTACGTAAGGTGTTTATAATGTTGTCCATTTACATCCTGACAGTTGGCCAAATACTCTGGTAAAACATTAAACACACATATATTAAAAAGAATGCCAGTCTCCTCATTTCGTCTACATTTGATTTCAATTCGCTCTTTAAAATCCTCGAGGTCATTGAGCTTAGTTTTATACACCACATTTTTAAGGTGTCCCCACAAAAAGTATTCGAGGGACGTCAAGTCCGAAGACCGAGGTCTCTATTGTATCCCTACGTCCAATCCATCTTCCAAAAAAACACGTTGTCTAAATATTCCCGAACTTTCCGAGCAAGATGCGGTGAAGCACCATCCTGTTGAAACCATATTTTTTTCATTTGGCGCATCATTACCTAAAAAAATCAAGTTCAAATAATTAAGTCTTTAAAAGATTCCAGATCTCCAGCTAACGTGTCTACCATGAAGAAGGGAATAATTATTTTTGCACCCACCAAACATGTATTTTTATGTATATAATTTATATTTTTGGGGAAATTGGGTATGATTTTCACGTATCCAATGTGGATTTTTCCAAGAACAGTTATGCCTGTTAATTTTTCTAATAAAAGAAGTTGCTTCGTTAGAAAAAAATAATTTGATTGACAAAATTTAGATGGGTATTGTAACGTTCCATCATGATTTCACAAAGTTCCAAGCGCCTATCGTGATCATCCTCAGAGAGTCCTGGCCCCAAAGTTATTTTGTATGGATGAAACTATTCGGCTTTTAGAAGTCGGTCCACGGACATATGTGATACGTCATTTTCTCTTCCTAATGTTCTGGTAGAAAGGTGCGGATA
Organism: Kuschelorhynchus macadamiae; assembly: GCA_030620095.1. Lineage (NCBI taxonomy): Eukaryota > Metazoa > Arthropoda > Insecta > Coleoptera > Curculionidae > Kuschelorhynchus > Kuschelorhynchus macadamiae. The sequence goes on along the minus strand of JAUTXW010000845.1, from coordinate 1,871,423 downwards.
TTATTGCAAACTTAGCCTTATCACCGTATGTTGCGCCTTTAGGTCTCCCAGAACGTATAGCATCTTTTAGGTTAGGATATTTGTCGTTACAAATATTACAAACATCTTACAGGTTTGGATTCTATACCCGTAACCGGATTTCAGTTTAAAGATCATTTTTCTAAATCAACAAAACTAACAAAAAACTTTTGCGTGCAGGTATTTTAATAAAAGTTAATATATTAAATTACGAATATTAGAACCTTATGTTCGCAAAAACTGTTGGCTTTTAATAAAAAGTATCGTACGTAGATTTTAAAAAAGTTATATAATATATGGTATTCCATTAAAATAAATGTTCCCTTTTATAAGAGAAAAACGGTAAAGTTGGCAACAATGCGGAATTCGCCGTTGGGTCCCTTATAATTTCATAATTAGGTGTACATATTTTCATTAAATTCAGATGAGCGGTACCTGAGATATTTCGCCGTCAACAGATTAAGTCACAATTTCGACATTTTACACACATAAATTTGTATGAAATTTCAAATATACAGAGTGTAACAAAACTAAAGAGACGGCGAAATATCTCAGGTACCGCTCATCTGAATTTAATGAAAATATGTACACCTAATTATGAAATTATAACGGACCCAACGGCGAATTCCGCATTGTTGCCAACTTTACCATTTTTGTCTTATAAAAGGGAAAATTAATTTTAATGGAATACCCTATATTATATTCCTTTTTTAAAATCTACGTAAAATTTTCAATACTTTTTTTTAAGAGCACCTTTTATGAAAATCAACAGTTTTTGTGAAAATAAGGTTCTAATATCCATAATTTAATGTATTAACTTTTATTAAAATACCTGCAAGCAAAAAGTCATTTGATATGTTTGACAATGTTAGTTTTGTTGATTTACAAAAATTGATCTTTAAACTGAAATCCAAACAATTTAAATTTTAATTACACTGGGTTACGGGGATAGAATCCAAACCTGTAAGATGTTTGTAACATTTTTAACGACAAATATCCAAAGGTAAAAGATGCTGTTCGTTCTGATAGATCTAAAGGCGCAACTTATGGTGATAAGGCTAAGTTTGCAAGAATATCCGCATCTTTCTACCAGAACATTAAGAAGAGAAAATGACGTATCACATACGTCCGTAGACCGACTTCTAAAAACCGAATAGTTTCATCCATACAAAATAACTTTGGGGCAAGGACTCTCTGAGGATGATCACGATAGGCGTTTGGAACTTTGTGAAATCATGATGGAACGTTACAATACCCGTCTAAATTTTGTCAATCAAATTATTTTTTCTAACGGAGCAACCTCTATTAACAGGCATAATTGTTGTTGGAAAAATCCACGTTGGATACGTGAAAATCATACCCAATCTCCCCAAAAATATAAATTATATAAATAAAAATAAATCTTTAGTGGGTGCAAAAATAATTGGTCCCTACTTTATCGAAGACACGTTAACTGGAGAAAGATATTTGAATCTTTTAAGGACTTAATTATTTGAACTTGATTTTTTTAGGTAATGATGCGCCAAATGAAAAAATATGGTTTCAACAGGATGGTGCTTCACCGCATCTTGCTCGGAATGTTCGAGAATATTTAGACAACGTGTTTTTTTGGAAGATGGATTGGGCGTAGGGATACAATAGAGTGGCCACCTCAGTCTCCGGACTTGACGCCCCTCGACTACTTTTTGTAGGGATACCTTAAAATTTGTAGTGTATAAAACTAAGCCCAATGACCTCGAGGATTTTAAGGAGCGAAGGACAGCATTGTAAACACCTTACTTAGTTTAATTCATTTATTGGTTGTTGTATAAGGTATTTCTTTTTTGTATTGTATTGTTTCCGTTGTTTTTTACAACCTACTTTTAAAGTTGAGATTCTGTTTCCTCTTCCTAGTGTTTTGGTAGCAAAATAAGGAATTATTGTGCTTTCCGGTCTACCAGAACGTATAGCATCTTTTACCTTTCCAGTTTCACGAAATTTTTTGTTAATTTTACTTACGGTAGGTTTAGTTATTGGATTTCTGTTAGCATATCCCAGCTGAAACTAAAATAGGTATAACTGTTTCCATTACTACTCTTTAAGGGTTTTTACGTATTTATTACTAATAATCCTACTATATATCAATAACCATTTGGGTTACACGTTTTTAAGTATTATATATGTACTTGCTACTGCGAATAATACTTTATAGTAATTTCCTATGTAAAGTAGTTATATAATTACTACTGCCAAGCAACTACTTACAAAATTGACTCCAAGGTCATAATTTCTTTTCAGTGACATAATATTTTTCAAAGTCACTGCTTCTAATCTGTTTACTAAATTACAGCTTTTAGGTATCAGAACCTTCCTCAAATAATGTATTACTATAAATTAAAACGAGTCGTTGCAGAGTAGAAAAACTAATCGTCTAATGTTACTTTAAACTTGCTATTACCAGTCTTTATTCTTTAGTTGCAACTTAGAAGTAAGGTAATTATTTACTACAAGGAAACTATTACTTCTTGTACTATGAGGTTCCGGAGATAGAAGGCGATGGTGCGATATCCGGTCTACAGTGACTTTATAAGGACAGTGGCGTCAATAGAAGCCCACCCGCTATATCGATGCAAAATTTCTAAAATTTGAAATGAGCGCACACATATCATCGTTAGTTTTTTGGAAAATATGACTAAATTAATCTACTTTAACACAATACTATAAGAAAATTGGATCAGCTAAAAGGTTAATTAATGAAATTATTATTAATTTCAATCTACAAAGAGTAATATGCCGCAGAAAAAAATCGAAATTTACTTTACACTGACAACCTGTCAGCGTCGGTTGTAAATGAAGGCATATGTCAATTCTTTACTCTAATAATTTATGCGAACTATCTAGTGCAAACTAACTTTTTCTTTTAGATTTTTATCAAATAACAGTGTTTGTTCAAGTGATTAATGATTAATGATTAATTTAGTAATGTAGTATGTACTGAAGAAAGCCTACAAAACAAAGTTTCTTATATCTTTAGAGATCTACCCCAAATTGGGGTGCTGACTCAAGTAAAACATACACCAGGACATGAAACAATATTGTCTTTTACAGCAAAATAAAACCAAAATATAATAATGTGCAATGTTTAATAACTTTTCTTGGAGTAAAGTTAAACTTAAAATATTTACGGTCACAGTCATTTACAAATTCATCACAAACACTTTATAATTACAAGCAAAAAACAGGTGAACCGGGCTTAAACACATTTCACCATACTCATTGTTTGAATTAATAATCATTTTAATAATCACAAAAACTAATAAAATAATACACTAAAACAAGTAGGCAAAGAGTAAACAAAACGATTTTAGCAGAATATGGCCGAACCAATCAAAAATTGGTACCTTATTGCGTACCACATTACTGTTGAAGACTTCAAAGTAACTGGGTATTAGTGACAGCTGAGTATTTAAAGAATCCAAAACTATAAGATCGTATCGGGGCAGTCGTAGACCCTTAATATTAAGTAATTTTCTCAGTGAAGAAATGCAGCTAACTTCAGAGTAAAAGTCCAATAGAAGGCAATTGTTTATTTTCATCTCCCCCATAAATATTTAGCTATAAAGTTTATTTTTGTGAGGATAAAGATTAAAAATGCATACACATTAAACATCACGTTAAACAAAGTCACATTAAACATCACGTTAAAAAATCACCAAAGTCCAAAATTAAATTGTTGAGATATAATTTGGCCGACATATATAACCAAAATTTATTGAAAAATAAAGAAGCGTCATTTTTCTAGGACTATCATCACCATATTCACCACAGAAATTGCCTGCGATTTAATTTTAGGCTCTTAGCATAGCTAGAAAACTAAGTGAAATACGTGTATCCTACCTCAACAACTAATAACGTATCCTATATACGCTGTACAGCCTTTTCTCAATTTGAGTGTTTGTAGTAGCCATAACTGTTTTGTTTGTGTTAAAAAGAACCATACATATTTTTCAAACGAATTAAATAAAGACTGAAATAAGGAAGTAACAAATAGGGTGAATTATTACTATTTGGTTACTTATATGGAACCACACAATTCCGTACTATCTTCATAATATTCACAGTCACAATTACATGTTATTTATGAAAAAGTTCCGGTTACTTCATCAAAAATACTTATAACAATGACGTATTCATAACTAAAAGTGATGGATTTGTCACTAAACATGTTACATGTTGACTCTCATAAAAAGTGCTCTTAAATACAAAATTTTAAAAAAGTAATAGATTTTAGAGTGTTTCACAAAAAAAATTTTTTATATCAGAAAAACGGTAAACTTGGCAGCAAAATCCTGCTTAATATTATACCTAAGTACACATATTTTATACCTAAGTACACATATTTTAAAAAACCTTTATTCAATTACTTGAAATATTTCTCTGTTTCCTTACTTTTGCTACACCCTGTATATATTCCAAATTGCTAAAGTTTTTGACATTTGCAGAATGGCTCATTTTAAAGATTTTTTTTCAGAAACGAATTAAAGCTTTTTTACTGGACACATCTTTAAACATAGGGTTTCGAAATACTTTAGAAAGGCTATTTGTTATAGGGCCACCTCATAGGTGAAACAAATCAATTTTCGCATTTTAAGCAATATTTTATATATCATATTTTTTGGAAAAATAACGATATTAAGATACACTTAAACAATTCGAGAAGTCTGTTTTCATGTACCATTTTCCCGGCTTAGATTAAAATTCATTTATATTAACCGTAGCCAGAAAAAACTCTCAAAGTGCTCCACTACTTCCAATATACATATAAAACGGCACATTACAAAAGCTACCGTCCGGCTGAACGGTGTCTTTGTCATCCGGAATATAATCTGCGTTGATACTTCACAAAAGAGATGAATTTCCTTGAAGCAGAGTCCAAAAAGAACAAGTTTCGAATCCGATATGGTAAGACATATTGCCTGCCGTAACTATAAACTATACGTTAAGCCTGATAGACGTACGAGAACCAATTTCAGACATGGCCGGTGTTCTTGATGTATGGCAACGGAAAGGAATAACGCTGTTGTAGGACGGACTGTTGGTAGGTAAGTTTTTTTATTTAATGAAACGTAGCGTAGATAGCATATATCACATACAGCGTGTAACAAAAGTATGGAAACGGCCAAATATCTCACTTATCGCTTACCTGATTTTAGTAAAAATATGGGTATTGTCGCATTTGTCCTAATGTTATTCTGTCCTACCACCCGAATGGAGCTTTGTCTGACAAGAATATAAGATGAGATGGATTTATGGACAATCAAATGTGCTGATGTGCAGAATATAAATAATGTGGGGAATTTTTTCAGAAGTTGTTTTTATCAATATAAACATGACCTACCTAATTAGTAATTACTAATTACTGATCATATTTATTGCTACAATTATTGATTGTTTATTTCTTACGAATTATTTTAGGTTATTTTTGTTCAAGATATTCTCAGAAAAGTGGAATAATACTAATTTTTATTTTGTAGGCATAATAGGTATTGGGGACGCAAACTGAAAATGGATCGATATCATAACTTGCTTTTCAGGGTTATTCTACACCATTTTTTTGTTATCGTTATTTTATATTTAAATTAATTATTAATTAAATTGTTCTTCAGTTTTTAAGATACATGATAAACATCCATGCCACGTATTTATTTTTAATCTCTTATATGCAATCTGGCCTAGTAACTCTAAAGAACTATCAGACAGCAGTGCAATGTTGCGAGGATTACCCAGGGCCCAGCTTGAAGTGTATTTCCTTCTATTTTCCAATGTACCAAGTATTGATGTATATCCTGCTTTAGGTAATATCTTACCAAATAATGTGCACCATTTAGCATATTTTGTTAATTATTTAACCGAATCTAAGTATTTACAATATGATTAATTCTACTGAGTTTTCAGTAATGCCGATTTCATGATAATAAATGAATTATTGAGTCAATATTGATTTAGCAAAATGTTGAGATCTGTTTACGAGCTTGGCTGCAGAAAGACTGAGTCAGATAATCTAGGTGGCTATAAACTGGTTGTTCCCTAAAAACACGTTAAAAGTTCTTCATTTTTGAAACAGTTTAGTCCTACATTGAAACATCTTATCTGTATGAAAAAAAGAATACACAGAAAGTATATGTCACCTCGATTCCACTGGAATTATGAATCATTTGCAAACCTTAGGTCATTACGTCGGGAGGAGCATGATATATGTTATGCTGTGTATATTTCTGAAACTGAATCCTCATTAATATGTTATGCTGCGTATATTTGTGAACCTGAATCCTCATTACAGGTCAGTGTTAGATATTTTTGGGAGGTTCGTCAAAGACGAGCGTATCTATAATAGTTTTCCTAATACTGTGTTTTTTAGAGAGTAAATCTGCTGCCCGAAACTTTTATACACTTTTAAATCATCCCCAAAAATAATAAATGTCGAAGCTTTTATGATTCTTATTGTCATTCACAAATAATGTAAACAACATTATTTGTGAATGACGATTAGGATCATAAAACCTTCCATGGTGATTATTTTTGGGGATGATTTAAAAGTGTATAAAAGGATCCACGATATTGATGATATTTTGTTGCTTCAGAATGATTTCGATGCTCTATGGGAGTGGTCGCAAACAAATAACTCAACATAGGAAAATGCTGCTTTATCTGATTTCATAGGGGGCATAAAGTTTGACTGATCAGTGAAGGACCTTGGAGTATGTGGTTCATGAGAAATTGAGCTTCTTTCAGCATATTTCCAATATAAGCTTGCAGGGCTCCAAAAAATGCTTGGGCTTATCACTCTCAATACTTCTAAACTTTCACTGAATATTCAGGAGTATCATAGAGTGGACATGCTTGTTAGACTTGGATTGAGCACTTTTGAGAAAAGACAATTACTTTTTGACCTTGCTATATTTATAATTTTCTTTACAGTCTAATTGAATGGCAACAGTTACTTTCTAGGATTGGTTTTAATATCCCTAAATGTAATCTTCATCACTTTGAACTTTTTGCTGCCTTTAGATGCGACAAAGTATGGTAGGCAAGCACCTATCGATAAAACTCTTCGTGTACTGGACCATCATAGTAAAATATGGCTGCACACTGTGTGGTTTTGAAAAACAGAATAACGAATGTAACACAAGATACTATAATAATATAAGGTCTAGTAACATGGGATGTAAAGTGCAGTGTTTTGAGTATTTTAATATGTAGAATGTTTTAGTTTTTTTCTATATAGTTTTTTTGTCATGTCATTGATAACTGTCATGTGTATATATACATATATATATATATATATATATATATATATATATATATATATATATATATATATATATATATATATATATATTAATCAATATTTAAGATTACTAGAGAAACATACATTTTTTGAAAGAATAATCATTGTCATATCATTGATAACTGTCATGTGTATATATACATATACATATATATATATATATATATATATATATATATATATATATATATATATATATATATATATATATATATATATATATATATATATATATATATATATATATATATATATATATATATATATATATATATATATATATATATATATATATATATATATATATATATATATATATATATATATATATATATATATATATATAATCAATATTTAAGATTTATAGAGAAACATACATTTTATGAAAGAATAAAGTGTTTACCTAAAGAAATTGGGTTTTATTTTACTGATTATAATGTTTTAAAAAGTACCCCTCAAAGGAGTGAAATTAGGTACTCCATTGCTTCTTATATAAGGCTTTTGTTGTATGATTTCCACATGAATACTAGGAAATACTACTGATGTTTTTTTTGTCTATTATTTAGTTTTGATTTAAATCGGAAATAAGAAAAAATGTTTTTTTTTTTAACAAAAAAAAAACCTAAAAAAATCACTTAATGTTACTAAAATACAGTTGGAAAAAGTAATGTACATATTTAAAAATTACTTTTGCCTCAAAATAAAAAGAATTTTTATTTTGAAATAAGATTTTGTCCGTTAATAGATTTGATAAGACTTGATACCTTACTATTTTCCCTTATGCTCCTCAAAGTATGAAACTTTATTTATTTTCCTAGCGGTAGGTACATGAATATACTCTATATTGAAACTGACCAACAAATTACCCTTTAGAATACCTACTTTATTAAAACTTTGTATGTTTGGTTAGCAGACATTCTAAAACATTGTAGGTATGGTGCTTGATTAATAATGCTTTTCTTTTACAAGGGAAATAATACACTAGACTAGGAAAAATTTATAAAATATATTCATATTGCTCACACTTTTTATAAGAAAAACATAATATTTTTAAGCTTGAAAACTCGAGAAACCAGAGTTAGAAGGAATAAGTGAACAACCACTTGAAAACTTGTATTTGGCTCATTGCTTTTCAACATTGACTAACAGTCTTTTTTCTTAACTTTAATTTACTGCTCTGCTACTTTTATACCTGTCCATAAGGCAGTGAAAGAAGGAGGGGGGGCCTACCAATCAAATAGAAAATGTAAGATCTTATACAGAGAGTTCATTCGCAAGGTGTCGTTTGACTTTCGTAGACTATAAACTACTAAAAATAATTATAAACAGGTGTAAATCATATTTAAAACAGGTAGAGGTAAAAATCAAATCTGGAAAATTTAAGGGAAAGTTTTACAGAAATAATAAACTGTATAAAAAATGAAAATATAGAGCATTTAAAAAACAGGTAAAATAAAATATAGTTAAACCCTCAATGACTTCAATTTAAACATTGTTAAATGTCTTAATCACTGTACAAATGTACATGAAAAATTTTCATATCTGCTGCCACTACCAATGGAAAAATATTCTTTTTAAACTAACACCTATAAAGATTTTATACAACTTTTTTTGAGGAAAGTAGAACCTTCAATTAAAATAGGTAGAACTTGAATCCACCATTGCATCAAGTATTTAGTGAACAAATAAATTTTAGGATATATACCCTTTCTTTTTCTTATTGTTTTCTATGAGTAAAACTATTTCCATATGACCCCACTAGATAGAACCAAACAAAAATTTTAATTTAAAATTAGGAATTATACAACTAGTATAGTATACTATTCTCAAGAACCATGATTAAAGCAGTGAGTACCTACTTGGTATAGGGTGTATATCCTAATTATTAAATATATACTTGTTTTTCAACTTTTTTTAACTGGTGCAGGTAAAAAGAAAGTCATATCATTAAAAAAAATCAAAAATGAGTTGAAGCTTTGGTTTAAAGATAATTCTGTATTGATTGAGAGCAAAATTGTTTTTTTGTAATTATTATCCAGAGTTCTTGGACAACATTTCAGCAAGGTCTTTGATTTTTTATTCAGACATTACTAAAGAAATACACACATTTTCATCGTGAAAACTAGAAGTAGGTACACACATAATAGTGTATAATCAAAAATAAAGGTTTGACTAAAGGTTAGTTCTCTTCAAAAAATGGATGGTAAATTATGTATGCAAAAATATTTACCTTATATCAACTTTTGTCCTGCTTTTGTACAAAAATCCATCTTGGGAAAAAAAGTTGCCCAATTCTTGGGGATCCATTTTTGCAATATGGAGAAAAAATACATTAATACTTCCGTACAATTAATGGAAATCTGTAAATACCTAGAGGGAATCTGAAAAAATGTAAAAATAACAAAATTGATAATATGTAAAAGCGTTGAAAACGTTTGTACAAACCAACCTTCTAGAGCCTATAGAAAATACTTTGATACCCAACAAAACTATCGCAATCGGTGGCACTAGTTTGAGGTGCATTTTGACGGCGGGCTACATACTCAAATTCTGAACTGTCAAACTCCGTTTTTTATTGCATTTTGGTTATATATATTTGGATCTAAGGAACATCATTATGTATATAAAAAATTAACATGCCAAAATAATAGGTTATGTTATGATTATGATGTTGAAATTTGAAAGCAACGAACATATGTTTTCTAGGCACTGTGGCTCAAATAAAGCCTTCTTTGCGTCAAAGGAGCACACGATGATGCCCGATGCACAGTAGGATGGATGAACATTAGGATCGGTGATAGTATCTCAAAATATGTACACTTAAGTATGATATTATGCCGAATCCCACGGCGATAACTACATTGTTGCCAAGTTTACCGTTTTCTGTTATAAAAGGATTTTTTTTCATGGAACACCCTATATTATAATACTGTTTTGAAACCTACGTAAAATTCTCAATACTTTTTATTAAGAGCTTAAATTACCTTTTATCAGAACACCTGCACACAAAAGATTACCTGATATTTTTGACAATGTTAGTTTTGTTGATTTACAAAAATGGATCGTTTAACTTATACCCAAAGAATTGAAATTTTAATTATGCTAGGTTATATACTGATAAAATACGAAACCTGCAAGACGTTTGTAATAGTTTTAATGACAAGTATCCTAACAAAAATCCATTAACTGAATCTACCGTAAATAAAATTAATAAAAAATTTCGTGAAACTGGAAAGGTAAAAGATGCTGTACGTTCTGGCAGAGCTAAAAGCGCAACAGATTGTGATAAGGCAATAAATATTTTAATCAGTTTAGATGAAAATCCTCACCTTTCTACTAGAACATTAGGAAGAGAAAATGACGTGTCAAACATGTCCGTAGACCGTCTTCTAAAAACCGAAAAGTTGAATCCATACAAAACAAGTTTGGGGTTGCAGTCCAAAAAACTAGTAAGTCAATGAAGACCAGTTTTGGGAAATCAATTTTTAGTTTTTTTTTGTAATAAAATATTGATTAACTTTTCTATTTTTAAGCCTAAGAACATAGTTTTCTTATATTCATGTTTTTATGTCGTAAGACGTTCATTACTAAAAAGAAAAATCAGAAAAATTTAGAGACTAGCAAAATAAAACAAAATATTGTAACGCAAAAGTTTGACCATTGTATATGTGTGGTATTTTTTCGGAATGAGGAATTAAAAAAAAACTGTACTTGTTATTTCTAGAATTTTTGTTGAGCTTGAAACCACACGAAATAAATACTTACCTCCAGCCAGAGTTTTTTAATATATCCTTACTAGAATACCGATTTTATTGAAAATGAAAAGTATGGAACCTATTTCAAAAGCAGTGTCGGCTCGTTCTCTAAAACTTAGAATCAGCCGAGGCTCAAAACCAATCAAGAGCGGTTTTACAGTGAGGGAGTAATGGATAATTACCCCTCCCCTTTCCTCCCAGGCCGGTCAACCATCATGTATAATTTACATATTTTTACTTGAAAATTACGATTAAAAACTTGGCGAGAAAATATCGATAGATTATTGATGTAAATATAAACAATGTATGTAATTAATAAATTTGCCGCAGGAAAAAAATTGGACGTTATTCCATAACTATTTATTAGGGGCTGTTTTATCATACACAAGTATGATAAAAAAATATGAGTATTTATGTGGTTCTCATATAAGCTACGACGAACGTTATAGCATGGGATGTATGCGAACGGACTACGTACCACGCGCATTAGTAGCTAAAGACTGACATGTGAGATGATGGAATCGGCTGGCCGAGTCCCCGTCTATAACAAATATATTAGAATATCTGTGGACGGTGGCCCGCGGACTGCTGTTAATGGCGATATCTGTATGTTAGTCAAGCAACGATAATAGGAATACCTACCTATTTTGCTATGTGCCCAGGAAATAATAAATCACATTTTGGTTTTGTGCATTTTTAGGGTTTTTGCAAAATTATTTTTGAAACATATTTACCTACTTTTTTAAAAAGAGAATTTTCCCTGTATATTTTCTAGTGTGGCCCGTCCGACCCCGCCGCCTCTGAGGAGCCGTCACTGTTCAAAAGAAGAAACAGGTAAGTCAACCTACTTAATTTAAGTTTATATTTAATTAAATAGATGGTCTTCACAAGTAGTCTGTTGTTACCAATATATAACATATTATATATTATTATAAAGAAAGATGGGTTATTTAAATTTACAAACATGTAAATAAATTTCTTAGCATAATGTGAATAATAAAAATTTTTGAAAAAAGGTCACATTGAGAATAAAACCTATTTCAAACACGCAAAAACATTATACACGAATCTGTTACATCGTGTCGGGATGTGCAGAAAATATTAAAGTACATAACAATATCTCAAAGTTTTAATTTACATTAATACAAAGGAATTATTATATTTATTATTATTATTATTATACAATAAGCCTATAATATTTCAAGGTAAGTGTCCCTATTTTCGGCAGATTAAGCGATATGTCTATTCAATTTCAGCTTTCGATAGGCTCTATATATATGCTGTTTTTAAGTAATATGTTTTGCTATGTTTACATATGTAATTGTAAATTAATTGAAATCAGTTTAATAATAACTTTAGTTTATATTTATTAATGATCATTATTTTCGTATGAATATTATCAGATATTAATGGCAAGAACCTAGTGAATCCAATACCGGCATATCTTGGCTCGGTTATCGCACAGAGCTGTCCCTCTTTTCGGCATATGTTCAATGTATTGAGTAAATCAATGAGAAATTACAGAACACATTTTGTATATTTATTTTATATATAGTTATTTCAAGGCAAAATGCAAATACAATATGTTAAATTGTTAAATTCATTGAAGCTAAATTCTCCTAAAACTATATTTCGGGTAGGCACTATGCATAATTTACCTTAAAAAGAAAAATTTTGCATTATTGCATTACATTGGATACATGAAAATCATAGCCAATTTCCCCAAAAGATAAATGTTTGGTGTGGTATAAAGGGTGCAAAAATATTTCATCTCTTCTTCATGGAAGACGCATTAACTGGAGAAAGTGGCTTGAATCTATTAAGAACCGAAATTGTCCCAGTTATTGCAGAACTATGTCCGAATAACCGAAAGTCACTTATTTTACCTGCTGTATTAAGTATTTAAACTTGATTTTTTGAGGTAATTGTGCACCGATGAAATATGGTTTCAACCGCATTTTGCTCGGAATGTTCGGGAATATTTAGAGAAGGTTCTTTTTTGAAAGATAGATTAAACGTAAGGGTAAAATAGAGTGGCCACCTCGGATCAGGACTTGACGCCACTCGATTACTTTTTGCGGGAGACACCTTAAAAATGTGGCGCATAAAATTAAGAACAGTGACGTCGAGGCTTTCAAGGAGCGAACAGAAATCGAATCTAGATGAATCGAGAAAACTGGCTAATTTTTAATGTATTAAATCTTTTCCTACAGTATTTGGCTTTTTGTCAAGATGTAAATGGAAAACAATTTAGATACCTTACTTAGTTTCATTAATTTATTGTTTGCTGTATTAGGAATTTCTTTTTTTTATTGTATTGTTTACGTTGTTTTTGAGACGCTGTTTTCTCTTGCTAGTGTTTTGGTAGAAAGATGAGGAATTTTTGTGCTTTCTGGTCTGTTAGAACCTACAGCATCTTTTAGCTTTCCAGTTTCACGAAATATTTTGATAATTTTACTTACATTAGTTTTACTAATTTGACTTCTGTTATGACATTTGTCATTAAAAATGTTAACCATAACCCAGTATAATTAAAATTTCAATTCTTTAGGTTTCAGTTAAAGGGTCCATTTTTGTAAATCAACAAAACTAACATTGTCAAACATATCAGGTAACCTTTTGTGTGCAGTATTTTAATAAAAGGTAATACATTAAATTATGGATTATTTTCGCAAGAACTGTTGACTTTCATAAAAAATGCTGTTAACAAAAAGAATTGAGAATTTTACGCCTATTTTAAAATAGCAATATCATATAGGGTGTTAAAAAAATAATTTTCCTTTACTAATAGAAAAATGGTGAACTTGACAGTTGCAAAGCTCGTCATTGGATCCGGAATAATTACGTTTCTAAATGTAATAATTTGCAATACTTTTTTTACTCGCTGTATGAATTAGAATATCATACATTCTAGAATTAAAAGGCATTATGCTAGGAAATCAGCATATACAATATAGGTATTTTTTCTATTTAAGGAAACTCGCTATGCAAATTGTTAAAGTAAATGTTATTTTTTAAAACCTATCCCAAGAGTAATTGGATAAACTACTTAAACAATTACCTAAAGTGGGGAAAAATTATTTCTTTGCTTCTATATTGAAATGAAAATAACAAAAGTGGCTGTGTGCTCATAAAAGTTAAATAGAAAATAGAAATAGAAAAGCAGGGCTTAGAAATTTCAATAAATAGATAAAATTCAATAATTTAATAAAATATCAAAGTTAACTTTAGAAATATACATATAAATAAATATCTTATACGAATTTTAGCAAAAATATGAAAGATTTTGAATATTTTTTTCACTCTGTCAATATTGGAAATTCTTTATAAATACAGAAAAATTTGGATATTTTAGAGAATATGGTTAAACTGATTTTAAAAACTTTTTAGAACTAGAAAAGGTTCATTGCAATATATAAAAGTGCCAAAATTTGTTATCTACTTAGTTGTCGTACTACTGACCATACATCGACAAGAACAATAAAAGAAACATTTAAAGCGTATGTCACATACAATGGGAAGCACAATACTTAATAATTATACTGAAAACTTAAAAATAGTGTACTTTTCAACCCTTTTTGGCGTTATTATTCAACATTATGTTAAAATTGTAATACATGCTAATTGCAGATGACCATTACCATAGGTTTGATATAGGCACTATCATGTTTACTATCTCACAAATTATCTTCCACTACCCACATCATTCAAATGAATAATTAAATGCCCGAATTTTTATAATTTACACCTAGGAAACTAAACACCTGTATGTGCATGTTTGTCTAAAAGGTTTATAACAGTAATATATGTATTTATATTTATATCCATATTATATATAGCTAAATCTATCTATTTGAATATAATGTATAGTCTGGATTGTTGCATTAACAGAGGGGTCAACATTTGGAAAGATTGTATTTCAATAGGTATTAGGTTATAAATTTTAGGCCCTAGGCATACAAACGATCTCAGTATTTTAGAAGTAGTGCTTGCTTCAACATTCAATGGAATTCTGGTAAAGTCCACCCCATACAATCAAACCATATCTTATTAAAATTTCAACCAGTGCCTTATATACACTAATAATAAGTATTTTACTTAAAATTTCTCTGAAGATATAGAATTTACAAACAAAACAAGTTTACGAATATTTTTTGATAATCTTAGGACATGCTGATCCCATTTTAGATTTTTATCTCTTATAATACCCAAATACTTCAAATACATCATCTTCAATTTTGATGACGTAACGGCAAGATAATTCGTTTTGGAAGCGTTCAGTGTAAATTTAAAACTATCAAGTCAATTTTTAATTATCCTCATTCTCTCAATTGTCGACATCCTCACAGATGACCAAGAATCCCCGGAGGAAATAATGACAGTGTCATCAGCATAAGATATCACTGTTCCATCTGTGTTTATATCTGCTTAAGAATTGATATAGGCTATAAAAAGGATGGAATCCAAGCTAGTGCCCTGTAGAACTCCACCCATCAATTTAAGCTCATCTCATCACGATTTTAAGGCTAGCTCCCGAACTATAACTTCCGAACCTTATTGTACATAAAATATCACTGTTTAGTGCTATATTTGAGCAATTTCAAATCTGTAATTTTTAAATTGACCCCAAAACTCTTTTCTCCAACATCTCAACAACTATCCTAATAAAATTAAACACAAAAACGCCAAAACTCCCAAAAATTCCAATCAGGCATGGTTCTTTTTGGGAGAAAAGGAATGAATTCTAATTTGCTGCAATTATTTCGGAAAATTATTAATTTTTCAAGAAAACTAATTAAAAGCAAATTATATTGTTTGTAAAATTCTGGACGAACGGGGTACCCAGATTTTTTTCCTTAATCAATCCTTTTTAAGATCCATTCTTATTCTCTAAAAAATACGTTACTTTTCCACACTTCTGTACTAAATCATATCTCAAAAAATAACTAAAAGCTAAAGAAATCTGTTTAAGTTGTTTTTTGTAATTTCACCAAGGATTAACTTCATCTACCAATTAGAAAATACAACAAATAAAATATTGGAAATTTTGCAGAGGCTTGTTTAACACCCTGTATAAATAACTTTATACCTATAAAATCCGCAAGAGGTGGCGCAGCATTTTAATACATTTTTTTTTTAAATATTCTACTTTAAAATTCACCTGTCCCGTTTGCTCTGCCTAGTAACATATGTTAAGATTACATGCTATTATTAACTTTAGCGCCCTCTATATATATCGTATAATTTTTTTATTTAGATCTCTTAAGGCCGAAACGTTATTTGGATTTAAATCTATATGTCTGCAATGACAAGGCTTATTATTTTCCTTGGTCTCAAACATTTAGCACTGGTCTTTCCGATAATGACGTCTTGATTGCGGCATGGTAGCATGGTGAAAACGTTTGGTTGCCAATTTTAAGTGACAACTAAAATAAATGATTAATTGTGTTTTGATTTTGCAAAAAAATAGTAACACATATGGAAACACAATGAGCAATTTATGTGCAAAAGTTTATTTTTGAATAGCAATATTGTGCCTGTTATAAGCAATTTGTCATTTTCCATGAAACTTTTAACACCAACCTTAAAATATGCAAAAACCCAAATAATATCAAACACAGAACTAGAAACAACACTAGAACACTATAAAAATCATATATTTAATGATAAAAATAAATAATTTCCCTGTTTCAAATTTGTAAACAAAGCGCTATATTTTATTTGTTTCTGGAACCGCGATCGGAACCATATCTCCGACATGGTTAGCAATTTGACAGACCAGTTATCAAACCGTTAAGCCGGTGACGTCACTACTTGCATCGTGAATTTTTGCGGTTCAAAGCGATCAACCGAACCGAAGCATGGTGAAAACTTTTAGTTTATTGTAAAGTGTAAAAAATACACCACTATAAGCCTTACTTTTCAATTTGCTTAGGGAAACAAGTAAATGTATTTATTATTACTATTATGATTAATTATATATTTATTAAAGACGAAAATATATATGAAAACTTAATCATTTTCTATGCAGGAATTAATTACTAAAAACATCTAGAATTATTTTTGTTAAATTCTTATAGTAATCCATTGCTGATACCAAGGCTGATTTTTCATCATCTGAACAAACTCCAAAGTTTGGTAAAAGCCTTTCGGGGCCTTTAATGACTAAGTCTTCCGTTCTGCCGCACCGTGGCCGCTTATTAAAAGGAAATATCTGTTCACTCTCAAGTTTATCATAATCTAGTTCGCGCTCTACTGTAATCTCCGAAGTAGTAGGCTTTAAAAATATAAGTTTGCACTTTGAGAGATTAGTGTGTTCAAGTAAGTTTTACAAGAGCTTAGAATTTAGCGAGATGCAGTGGAAAAATTTGGATAAGAGGGAATTTGAAAATTATTTATTAAAGATCAAGGGTTTTTAAAAGTATTTAGTATATTTGTTGCGTATAGAAATATGAAGCAGTTTTTTGCTACAAATGGACTGGAAAACATTTAAGAAAATTACGTATCCCAGTATGTAGAGTAATCTGTCTAAATGTCTACATAAAAAATATAATTTAAGCAAAAAGAAAATTAACCTAAATCAATGGCTAGATGGTTACAGATAGTTATGGCACATGACCCAATTTAATATTTCTTTTATGTATTTGGCTAACTTTAATACTGTTCGCGTCATTAAAGATTTTAATTCTGGGCGTTTTTACTACTAAGTATTAAAATCGTGAAAAAACCACCCTTTGAGGTTTTTTCAAATCTTTACGTTTCAGGATCCCTAGATGTCGTTTTGGTCAAAAATGGTAACATTTTGGTAAAAACACAATATGGCAAAATAAAATGGCGGCCTAGTGAAATGTAGAAAAAATTATTTCTAAAAAACTACTTATCCAATTTATCTCAAATCTTGCACAAAAATCAAGTATTAAGTATGTAGGAATCAACAGGTAAAATGTTGGTACGATTCCAAGTGGTTTAATTAATAAAATATATAAAAATTCGCCTGAACAAATTACTTTTTTTACTTTAAACTGTTTTATTCCAAACCAACTTAACAAGTTTATTACATGGAATGTAACATATAACAATAAAAAAAAATAATAATAATAATAAAGTTGTAATAAATGAAATAACTCCTATGTTATAATTCAATATAATATAAAACTAGGTTCAAATAATAAATAATTTAAAAAAAATGTGTTCATTTTCAAATTGTGTGCCATAACTAATTGTGATATAGAAAAGAACTGTTGTACCAATTGAAGTTAAAAAACACCCTCTCAGGTTTTACGGTTTTACAGGTTTCAGCGTCCCTAGATGTCAAAAAATATTTTTAACAATTACGTCAGTCTGTCTGTCTGTCAGTTCGCGAGATAGCTTAAAAACTACTCATCATAGTGACCTCAAATTTTAGTCAAAAACAAAGGGTTATATGGGTATGACCTGGTTATATGGGTACGACCTGGTAAACCCTCCGGAACAAATTGGAGACCGAAAAATATTTGAAAACATAAGTATATACCTAATAAAATGAAAGATTCATAACGAGTAAAAGAAATTTACCGATTTTTTTTAGAAAACACTCTGTAGATTGAAAACCAAACACATTTGGTCAACTCTATAACAGACAATTAACAGGCTCAATTAATGGCATTTTTTATAACTTTTTTAGCATTTACCATTTCGAAAAAATAAATAGTGGTATGTATGTTTTGTTGAACAATATAAACACTGTTATATGCCATGCTTTTTGGGACACCATATAAACCTAATAATTAATGTAGTAAACAAAATATCATAACTAGTAGCATATTTAAAGACTACTTGGGAAAAACAGTCTGCTTATTAATCACAGGTATTTATCCTAGATATAACATAGAGCAAAGGCACCCGGGCTATTAGGGCGTCGACCTATTTAGGTCTTAGGAGGTTTTGATTTCGCTTATTGCTCCTTTAATATGCTGTTGATCTCTCTCTATGTTAGTATTTCTTACTTTCTGACTCATTTGCCACTTAATTGCGTTTCTCGGTCAATTTTAAATTATTGAACTAAACCCGGTCGATCTGATTTGCAAATTTGATGCGACGATTTTTATTATTTATTTAGTTCATTAATTGTGATATTACAGCAACGCAAAAATATGTAACATTATCTACTTTATCTATTATTTGTTTGGAACAGCCACCGATGTACCTTTTTTATTGTATAATTTTTTGTTTATTCCAAACAAGGATTTCTTTTGTTACAGGTCTAGGATACTAGAAGAATACCTCGCTATAAGAGATGAAAGTTGGGGGATGTACGCCAATTATTTTCCCGTCAAATTAGAAAAAGCATTGGAAGCCATCAGAGGGGGATGTCTCAGGCCCAAACGAGTCGGCGGGGAACCCTTCAGAATAAGCTGTTTGGTAGACATATCAAGACAGTTGGTTATTCGACAATATTTACCATATTACCATTCGCGAAAGTTTTTACAATTACCTGGAAAAACAGGGCCGTAAAGTCAAGAAATTTGTTGATAATACTCTAGGACCAGACTTTATTGAAAATTCTATTTCACGATACAGTTTTGGATATTTGTTTAGTTTCTAACATAAAACGTTCTCGATGTGTTCTTTGCCAATATAGAGGGTGTTTTAGAAGATGCACATCCTCGATTAGGGTTTATTTATGGCGAAACCACGTCCAAGATGATCCCGGCGCAAAAGAGTGATTGTGTCTAGGAGCACTAGAAGAGTGGAAAGGATGCAGCAACACTCAAAAACAGCTGTGAATATATTGGGGTGCGGAAGTGATTCTGGTATGCTATTACACACAATAGTTGTTGATAAATCTAGTAATATATATGGAAACTGGGTCAGAGGAGGGCCTCTAGGAACTTTCTATGGCCACAGTCAGGTTGGTTCGATATGACACTTTCTGAGAAGTGTTCTTTAATTCACTACTGCCATGTTTAAGGGATATTGGTTGTCCAGTTCCAGAAAACAATCATCAGCGTAACTTGGCTTTACACTTCTTTCCTGCAGTAATTCGAACGTGTGAAGAGAATAATGTTTGTCTGACCTCTCCTCCACCAAACAGCACAAATTTGATGCAACTTCTGGATGTTGCTTTCTTTGCGCTAATGAAGAAGAAATGGAGGGAGATTCAAGGCACATAGCGCAAAGAAAGCAGGTCCAGGGGATTTATAGCAAAAGAAAAATTCCTTGGCCTTTTGACAAAGTTGTGGACTAGAATAAATCATAATTCTTGAAAAAATCTGCTCTCTGCCTTCCGCGTAACCAGTATTTATTAACAAACCTTGAATAATGTTTGTCTGACCTCTCCTCCACCAAACAGCACAAATTTGATGCAACTTCTGGATGTTGCTTTCTTTGCGCTAATGAAGAAGAAATGGAGGGAGATTCAAGGCACATAGCGCAAAGAAAGCAGGTCCAGGGGATTTATAGCAAAAGAAAAATTCCTTGGCCTTTTGACAAAGTTGTGGACTAGAATAAATCATAATTCTTGAAAAAATCTGCTCTCTGCCTTCCGCGTAACCAGTATTTATTAACAAACCTTGATCTGCTTAAGACTAGTGTTATTGATCTGTTGCCAGAAATGCGTGGTTCATCAAAAAAGAAAATTGTTCGCAAACGTGCCAAAGATTTAGGACCTTAACAGCTTCCCAAGATAAAGCAGAGAACAGCCAGAAACAACTGCATCAAACGAAACAGGAGAAATCGAACCTAAACAACAAGATATCTGAGAGTTTAGTTAGTTTAGTAGAGTCAATGGCATCAGAAGATGACAAAGAAAGTATGTTAAAAAAGTCCAAAGAACCACAACACACAAGTGGAGCAATTATGCAGAACCTGGGTTGCCTGCGTGAAATGTAAGCCTTGGGTTTGTGGTAACTGTCTGTAAACTGTAAATAAAAAAAAGTGCGGATCCTTTCCACGTTTGCCAGAGCTGCGAAATTCTAGATATCGACAGTGACAACAGTATTAAAAACACACATTTTATTCCGTAGACCTCGGATCAGGCTTTTAATCCATTGTGCCTTATTTTGAGCCAAAAATTTCGATTTAACATGGTGTTATTTTTGTTATAAAATGTTACCTATTCGATTCTTTTTTTTTCCAAGTATACATTTATATTTCGTTAACTTAACTGTTGTTCCTACCGATAAATTTATTTCTCTGTTCAATTAGTAGAGCTACAAATTTCTAAAAAATTATTTATAAAATAAAAGTTTTCTTAAAATAGGTTTTTTTTTGGTATCAAATCTTGGTGTTCTTAAGAAAATAAAACAGCTACCAAAGTAACTCCATTCATTATTTGTGCCTACTTTGGCACTCAAAAATCATTAAGGTCTATTTTTAATTGCTGTTAAACGAATTTTGGGAAGCTTATTGCCAATTGCCAGTTATTTGTCAAAATTGATTATTTATATTTCTAAAATTAGCGATCGTTTTTGAGTTATTTTCAAAAAATTCTCAAAATCTACCAAAGTAACCCCGATTTACAGTAAATGTTTGTTTGACAATAAAGTATTGGCAAATACCTAAAGCCATTTTAATCGAATGGTTCTTCAGTTCTTATAAATGATAGATTAAATAATGTTTTAGTAAAAATTCGCAAATGTATTTAATTTTGCTATGAAATCATAGTTAACAATGTCTTAAACTGCTCAAATCATTAAACTTTTTACTGGTTGACATAAAAATTTTTATTGTAACATCGAAACTACTTTTAGAAAGTTTTAAAGTAATGAGATGTGACAAAGTTGCTGCAAAATTTCGATCCAATTCTCTTTACGAGATTATTGCTTTCCCTACTTGTCAATTGATTGGATATTGTAATTAAAACTTTAGAGCAGTTGCCTACAGGGAACCAGCTTATTAAGATGAATGGTATAGTCAAAAGCAGTGTTATTGTGCGGGTCATACGATTTATCAACGACAAACTTTTTAAGTTTGTTTTTCTTTTATTACATGTAATCATATCCTCCGCATAAAATCCGAAAGATGAATTAGATAGACCTATGATATTTTCATATGAAAAAAGAGGATAAACATATAAATACCAGCAGTTACAAAAATCTTTGAGCGATGTCACTTCAAAGTCAGATTGACAAGTCAGTGACAAAATGAGTAATAGAAAACAATTTTCGGGTTTTTTGCATCCACAAGCGAAAAAAATGGTATTAAGACAGAAGCAAAAGCTCTGGGAATCGGTATAAGTACTGTGCAGAAAATTGTGCATGAAAAAAAGCATAATTTACTACCGAAGAAGATTAAGAAATGTACACGAAAAAAGCAAAAGACAGAAGACTTAAGTGACAATGTAAAAATGGATGTTCGCAATGCAATTTACGGTTTATACGGATCAAAACCTAAAAACCTTCAAGTTTTAAAAGAAGCTTTAAAAAATCGAGCCATATGGAAAATTAGACTAAAATCGTTGTCAAAATTAATAAAAATGTTGGGTTTTCTATGTAAAAAGGACTGTAATCGAAGATTTTTATGCGAGTTGCCACATATAGCAAGTCAGCGTATCCAGTTTTTAAAGAAATACACGGAAAATGTTAATTCGAAATTTAGAAAAGTGGTATTTTTAGACGAGACTTTGGATATTTTCTAATGGAAGTGGTTCGAAATCTTGGCAGGACGAGTCTATAAAAAGTGTCAAGAGAAAAAAGGGATGTGGGACGAGAAAACGGTTCATCATTTTGCATGCAGGTTCTTCAACAGGATTTCTCCTAAGTGCAAGTTTACTCTTTTCTTCAACATCCAAAAGTATGGACTACATGATGATATGAACTGTGAACTGTTTGAAAAGTGGTTAAAAGAACAACTAATTCCAAATTTAGATGCTCCATCTTTAATCATTCTGGACAATGCATCTTATCATTGAAGAATCAATAAACAACCTACTTTATCCTGGAAGAAAAGTGATATTTATGACTGACTAATAAAACAAAAACAAAATCCTTTACACAATATGCTGAAACTAGAAGTTTTTTAATTGCAAAATCTATTAAAAAACCAACAATATATGCCGTAGATGAAATATTACGGGAAAATGGACATGAGGTTTTACGAGTGCCGCCATACCATTGCCAGTTTAACGCAATAGAATTAATATGGGCTGGGGCAAACTCATATTACGAAAAACACGTGAACGATGGTCTTACATCAGATGAAGTGCAAATTGTTTGGCAATATTCAATAAATTATATTACGGCGGAGTCCTGGAAGAAATCTGTGGAACATAAAGAGAAATTAATATGGGATTGGTGGAATCGAGAAAGAGTTCTAGATGTCGAAATAGCACCAGTGATCATTGCGCCATTTGAGGACGATTCAGAAGATGAGGACTTTTTAAGTGTTGATGATATTTTTTAGTCTATAATATTAAAAAGTTTCTGAAGGATTATATTAGTCTTTGACGTGTATAAATCACAAATAGCTTTATGAATATCCATTTTTGCATTGTAACTTAAGTCTTTTGCTTTTGGATTTTTTTGTGTACATTTCTTAATCTGCTTCGGAAATAAATTATGTTTTTTTTCATGCACAAGTTTCCATGTACATTCCTTATACCGATTCTCAGAGCTTTTGCCACTGGCTCCTGGATATTAGCCAGTGAATTTTAATTTAAAATTTTTTTTATTAGATTTGACACCATTTTTTTGCTTACTTTTTTAGTACATTTGTAATTTTGTAGGCAATAAATAAATAATTATAGAATACTTGTTCATAAAACGTTCTCGATGTGTTCTTTGCCAATATAGAGGGTGTTTTAGAAGATGCACATCCTCGATTAGGGTTTATTTATGGCGAAACCACGTCCAAGATGATCCCGGCGCAAAAGAGTGATTGTGTCTAGGAGCACTAGAAGAGTGGAAAGGATGCAGCAACACTCAAAAACAGCTGTGAATATATTGGGGTGCGGAAGTGATTCTGGTATGCTATTACACACAATAGTTGTTGATAAATCTAGTAATATATATGGAAACTGGGTCAGAGGAGGGCCTCTAGGAACTTTCTATGGCCACAGTCAGGTTGGTTCGATATGACACTTTCTGAGAAGTGTTCTTTAATTCACTACTGCCATGTTTAAGGGATATTGGTTGTCCAGTTCCAGAAAACAATCATCAGCGTAACTTGGCTTTACACTTCTTTCCTGCAGTAATTCGAACGTGTGAAGAGAATAATGTTTGTCTGACCTCTCCTCCACCAAACAGCACAAATTTGATGCAACTTCTGGATGTTGCTTTCTTTGCGCTAATGAAGAAGAAATGGAGGGAGATTCAAGGCACATAGCGCAAAGAAAGCAGGTCCAGGGGATTTATAGCAAAAGAAAAATTCCTTGGCCTTTTGACAAAGTTGTGGACTAGAATAAATCATAATTCTTGAAAAAATCTGCTCTCTGCCTTCCGCGTAACCAGTATTTATTAACAAACCTTGAATAATGTTTGTCTGACCTCTCCTCCACCAAACAGCACAAATTTGATGCAACTTCTGGATGTTGCTTTCTTTGCGCTAATGAAGAAGAAATGGAGGGAGATTCAAGGCACATAGCGCAAAGAAAGCAGGTCCAGGGGATTTATAGCAAAAGAAAAATTCCTTGGCCTTTTGACAAAGTTGTGGACTAGAATAAATCATAATTCTTGAAAAAATCTGCTCTCTGCCTTCCGCGTAACCAGTATTTATTAACAAACCTTGATCTGCTTAAGACTAGTGTTATTGATCTGTTGCCAGAAATGCGTGGTTCATCAAAAAAGAAAATTGTTCGCAAACGTGCCAAAGATTTAGGACCTTAACAGCTTCCCAAGATAAAGCAGAGAACAGCCAGAAACAACTGCATCAAACGAAACAGGAGAAATCGAACCTAAACAACAAGATATCTGAGAGTTTAGTTAGTTTAGTAGAATCAATGGCATCAGAAGATGATAAAGAAAGTATGTTAAAAAAGTCCAAAGAACCACAACACACAAGTGGAGCAATTATGCAGAACCTGGGTTGCCTGCGTGAAATGTAAGCCTTGGGTTTGTGGTCTGTAAACTGTAAATAAAAAAAAGTGCGGATCCTTTCTACGTTTGCCAGAGCTGCGAAATTCTAGATATCGACAGTGACAACAGTATTAAAAACACACATTTTATTCCGTAGACCTCGGATCAGGCTTTTAATCCATTGTGCCTTATTTTGAGCCAAAAATTTCGATTTAACATGGTGTTATTTTTGTTATAAAATGTTACCTATTCGATTCTTTTTTTTTCCAAGTATACATTTATATTTCGTTAACTTAACTGTTGTTCCTACCGATAAATTTATTTCTCTGTTCAATTAGTAGAGCTACAAATTTCTAAAAAATTATTTATAAAATAAAAGTTTTCTTAAAATAGGTTTTTTTTTGGTATCAAATCTTGGTGTTCTTAAGAAAATAAAACAGCTACCAAAGTAACCTTATTCATTATTTGTGCCTACTTTGGCACTCAAAAATCATTAAGGTCTTTTTTTAATTACTGTTGAACGAATTTTGGGAAGCTTATTGCCAATTGCCAGTTATTTGTCACAATTGATTATTTATATTTCTTAGCGATCGTTTTTGAGTTATTTTCAAAAAATTCTCAAAATCTACCAAAGTAACCCCGATTTACAGTAAATGTCTGTTTGACAATAAAGTATTGGCAAATACCTAAAGCCATTTTAATCGAAAGGTTCTTCAGTTCTTATAAATGATAGATTAAATAATGTTTTAGTAAAAATTCGCAAATGTATTTAATTTTGCTATGAAATCATAGTTAACAATGTCTTAAACTGTTCAAATCATTAAAATTTTTACTGGTTGACATAAAAAGTTTTATTGTAACATCGAAACTACTTTTAGAAAGTTTTAAAGTAATGAGATGTGACAAAGTTGCTGCAAAATTTCGATCCAATTCTCTTTACGAGATTATTGCTTTCCCTACTTGTCAATTGATTGGATATTGTAATTAAAACTTTAGAGCAGTTGCCTACAGGGAACCAGCTTATTAAGATGAATGGTATAGTCAAAAGCAGTGTTATTGTGCGGGTCATACGATTTATCAACGACAAACTTTTTAAGTTTGTTTTTCTTTTATTACATGTAATCATATCCTCCGCATAAAATCCGAAAGATGAATTAAATAGACCTATGATATTTTCATATGAAAAAAGAGGATAAACATATAAATACCAGCAGTTACAAAAATCTTTGAGCGATGTCACTTCAAAGTCAGATTGACAAGTCAGTGACAAAATGAGTAATAGAAAACAATTTTCGGGTTTTTTGCATCCACAAGCGAAAAAAATGGTATTAAGACAGTAGCAAAAGCTCTGGGAATCGGTATAAGTACTGTGCAGAAAATTGTGCATGAAAAAAAGCATAATTTACTACCGAAGAAGATTAAGAAATGTACACGAAAAAAGCAAAAGACAGAAGACTTAAGTGACAATGTAAAAATGGATGTTCGCAATGCAATTTACGGTTTATACGGATCAAAACCTAAAAACCTTCAAGTTTTAAAAGAAGCTTTAAAAAATCGAGCCATATGGAAAATTAGACTAAAATCGTTGTCAAAATTAATAAAAATGTTGGGTTTTCTATGTAAAAAGGACTGTAATCGAAGATTTTTATGCGAGTTGCCACATATAGCAAGTCAGCGTATCCAGTTTTTAAAGAAATACACGGAAAATGTTAATTCGAAATTTAGAAAAGTGGTATTTTTAGACGAGACTTTGGATATTTTCTAATGGAAGTGGTTCGAAATCTTGGCAGGACGAGTCTATAAAAAGTGTCAAGAGAAAAAAGGGATGTGGGACGAGAAAACGGTTCATCATTTTGCATGCAGGTTCTTCAACAGGATTTCTCCCAAGTGCAAGTTTACTCTTTTCTTCAACATCCAAAAGTATGGACTACATGATGATATGAACTGTGAACTGTTTGAAAAGTGGTTAAAAGAACAACTAATTCCAAATTTAGATGCTCCATCTTTAATCATTCTGGACAATGCATCTTATCATTGAAGAATCAATAAACAACCTACTTTATCCTGGAAGAAAAGTGATATTTATGACTGACTAATAAAACAAAAACAAAATCCTTTACACAATATGCTGAAACTAGAAGTTTTTTAATTGCAAAATCTATTAAAAAACCAACAATATATGCCGTAGATGAAATATTACGGGAAAATGGACATGAGGTTTTACGAGTGCCGCCATACCATTGCCAGTTTAACGCAATAGAATTAATATGGGCTGGGGCAAACTCATATTACGAAAAACACGTGAACGATGGTCTTACATCAGATGAAGTGCAAATTGTTTGGCAATATTCAATAAATTATATTACGGCGGAGTCCTGGAAGAAATCTGTGGAACATAAAGAGAAATTAATATGGGATTGGTGGAATCGAGAAAGAGTTCTAGATGTCGAAATAGCACCAGTGATCATTGCGCCATTTGAGGACGATTCAGAAGATGAGGACTTTTTAAGTGTTGATGATATTTTTTAGTCTATAATATTAAAAAGTTTCTGAACGATTATATTAGTCTTTGACGTGTATAAATCACAAATAGCTTTATGAATATCCATTTTTGCATTGTAACTTAAGTCTTTTGCTTTTGGATTTTTTCGTGTACATTTCTTAATCTGCTTCGGAAATAAATTATGTTTTTTTTCATGCACAAGTTTCCATGTACATTCCTTATACCGATTGTCAGAGCTTTTGCCACTGGCTCCTGGATATTAGCCAGTGAATTTTAATTTAAAATTTTTTTTATTAGATTTGACACCATTTTTTTGCTTACTTTTTTAGTACATTTGTAATTTTGTAGGCAATAAATAAATAATTATAGAATACTTGTTCAAATTTTAAAACGTGTTTAAAATACGTAAATTTTTTTATTAATTATAAGACAAAATTTGATACATAAAAATCGGTAAAATTGCTTTACCGGAAACTCGGGGCTAACGAAAAATACAGGCTATTATATATATATATATATATATATATATATATATATATATATATATATATTATATATTCGCATGCATGACCCTTAATTTTAGACTGAAATTTGAAGAAATCGGATAACTAGTTTTTAGCTATGCCGCGAACAGACATTTATACAGACAGGTGGAATTGAGAAAACATGTTTTCCGGCATCTAGGGCTCCTTAAACGTAAAGATCTGAAAAAATCTCACGAGGGAAGTAATAACTAAGTATCTTGTGTTTTTAACAAAAGTGTATAACATTTTTGCAAAATAATTTTTTTTTTGTTATCACAATACCAAAAAGAACAAGTTTCTTTGCACAGGGGTGGCCCGCATTTAAATAAATGACACTGTGGTTAGATTTTTGGGTCAAGAGGGGTTCATAATTTTTGGTGATTGATAAAAAAATCTCACTTTCATTAAGTGGCTGTATAAACAGAACATATCCTGATTGTTCCTTTATTAAGGCGCTTGCCATTTTGTTTTTGCTAACCAAAAAATTTTAACCAAATACATATTTAGCGGATTTTCTTATTTAGTCCCTCGGCATTTAATATATAAAATAATATTAAGCGGCTATCTTAATAATATTGCGTAATATAATAAAAAAACTATTTTCTTTCTCCCTGTATATTTGTAAATAGCCCATCGAGATTTAATAGCTCGTAAAAGAATCGCACAACATTTTGGTATTCGCTGTGTTTTCTGATTTGATTCATAATTTTGGTGACCTTTGGACCCGCGCGATAAGACCGCATTCGACTATATATAGAATGATTCTACAGTGTGTCAATATGAAAACTTTTCACAGCTAATCCACAGGAAATTAAGAATATCGGATACCTGGGACCGTTAATTACTTTTTCTGACCTAATGTAAAAAATGTGACTGAAATATTAATATCAAACAAAAAATGCAATAATATATATATATATATATGGTGTTCTTAAAAAAAACTGATATTGTGTGTTAAAAAGCCTCTATGCGTTTTAATATGGTATTGATATTCTATTCAGTAATAACTATCGTACATACTCATTGAATTATTATTCGCAGACATCTTATGTTACTTTACTAATTTAATTATTGCATATGCACCACCCACAACATGTGTATTTCGATGTTTTTATCCATATCTCTTTGAAAAACATTTAAAGTTTAGGCAAAAAATAGGTAATATAAAAAAAGGACAGCCGAAAAGGAGACTAAAATTATACAAAGACAGGTAAAAGTTATCAATTTAGAGGGACAAGATTTACACCGCAAAAGATTTTGACACGCTGACTCCTTATAACCTACGAAATAAACCGAGTTTTGGCGCACAGTGGTTTGAGATATAATATTTTGGCGAATTGTAGTAAAATTCGCAAACTGAAATGTACGATATCAAATGATTTTTCATAATTGATTTACAATTTGAGATATTTTGAGACATTTAATTCTATTGTTACGTATCGAAAATTTAGAATATTTTGCGAAAAAAATTTAAATAAATGAATGCAATGTCATGTTTTAAATTCTAAAATATAAGAGAGTTTTAAAATATGCATACTGTGCGTTGCAAACAAAATCAGTAAAAAAAACATAATAGAAATGGTTAATTTGGAGGTTATATTTTTTAGATTGTAATGGGTTATCAATCTGGGAAAAATTAATTTAACTTTAACAAATAATGAATATTAAATTTATAAGTTGTTCTTATTCCTTTCTATCACCAAAAGAAGAAAAAAGTTTTTTCATTTCTACCTTTGTGCTATTATAGAAGATAAATGAAAAACTGGTTAAATAAGTTGTTTCTCAAAACAACCAAAAAGTATCTTTTAGTCTCTAGCTTTGTGTTGTTTTGCGAAACAAACGATATACTGATTAATTTTCAGTTATTTTGTACCAATCTAGACAAATCGAAAGACAGTATGATATAAAGATATTACTGCTAGACTAATAAAAAAAATCACAGTGAATTCAAGACGAGGAACTGTTACGTGTTAGAACGGAAGGAAAATGCGATAAATTGACGATGATTTAGATATTAATTTCACAAGAGGTAACCAACACAAGTTTATATTTACAATTTCATTACCATCAAGTAAAACCAAATTTTAAAATAGATCCTTATAGTTACATTTAATATTAAATTTACTTAGAGAAAAAGTTTGGATTTCTATTCAGAATATTTCAATTTAAGGAAGCGTATTAGTTTAGCTCCTTTTTCAGTTTTCTGTTTTATGACAAGCGGAACTTCTATAGTCATATTTAGGTTCAGGTATTTATTTAGTCTCAGGGTTCAAGAGGGTTACAGCCTTGAGTGTCCGGTTGGACCCGCAAAACCAAATTAAAAGTTTTTTATCGTTGCTTCGTATGTATTGCATTTTTGTAATCTTAACAAAAGGTAACCCTGCCAGATTTTTGCAGATCTTTGCATATATAAGGGTTCCTAGATCTCAAAAACGTTTCCCCTTTTCCTCAGTCTGTCTTTTGACTTTTCATGACATAGCTAAAAAAGTACTTGACAGACTTATAGATTGACTTCTAGTTTTGTCCAAAAATGAATGAGCATATCAGGGAGATAATATTTTGGAAAAAATCTCTGACGGAACAAAATGGCAGCCTTATAAGATGTTAAAAAATAAAAAAAACTTGTCATTGCCTTGCCTTTAGTATATTATTTTAACTTTATTTAGATAGCATAATTATCGAAATATTGAATACCCAGTCTATTAACGTGAATATATAAGTGATTGTACGAATACTGAGTAATTTACTGTATAATATGAAAGAAACCAACAAATTTTAGGATCGCTGTTGCCTGCTCAGTTCATTATTTTTTATTATGTCAAGCCACTAGACATTTTTTTTATATATTCTAAATGTACAACAAAATATTATAAAACAACACACAAATAGTCAAAAACGTCATTCCCGCGTGTGTCTCCATGTGTATCATTGAACTTAAATTACTAACTTGTAAATTAAATCCTAATGGCTTAATGTTTCTGCCACATCAGATCTTTAACTAACATCCTTTTTTACAAAATATTATATTAAATAAACATTTTTTTTTTAAACTTTGAGAAAACGTTGTCTTAAGTATGTTCTGACCTAATAACCACCATTCCCCTATCTTCACATATTTCATTCCAAAATGGTGGGGGTAGCGATTTCTGGAAGTATTTCTGCATCATCAAACGGGCCAAACCTTGCCAGTTGTCTTTAAGGTTCAAAAGTGGTGCGTTGTTCTGCCTTGTGCCAAAAATTTAATATTTAACAAGTCGTAACGAGTTGACGAAACATTAACATGGTAAGTGATTAGTTTGATTTCTATTCATTTTTAAGATTTTTATTTATATTTATTTACCTAAATATGAGGAGTTTTAGAACTATTGACTGTTTTATATATTTAAATAGTTTTTATTAGAAAAATGTTTAGTTAAACTATATAACTATAAACTATAAAACTAAATAAACATTCCCGTGTCGCCATTCCCGTGTTCATTTCGTGACACGGGAATGATTTAATAGGCACTAGAATGACCATTTTTAGATTTTCATGGATATTTTTTTTAGGCAGAAAAAAATTGTTCAAAGAAATCCACAGAGGATATATTAAGAGATAAGAGAGATCGCGAAAGGGAAAGAACCAGCAACAACAACAAAATGAAAGAGAGAAGTATTTGCGACAGAAAGAAGCAAAAATTAAAAAAGGTATCAATGAAATGAACCCACGTGAACAAAGAATCCAAAGAAAAAAATGGAGGGAAAGTTCTAAAGTTTATCGTAAAAAAAAGAAGAAAACTAAAGAACTTCAAAGAGTTTCAAAGGAAAATAGCCCACCACAATCTGATAATGAAGACGTTCAGGTAAGGAGGCTCCCAGTAAGAGTAAAAGTTGGTAGGCTGTACGTAATAGAGTCATAAGACACAGAGAGAAACTTAAAAATGATGAAAAACTCTAATGTTTGAAATGGAAACTTGATCGCTATAAGAAGAAGTACAAACGTCTATGTGAGAAAATGGCAAAAAAAAGTAAAGTGGCAAAACCAGAACTTACTCCTGTAACAAAAATGAATAACTTACTCCAGAAAGTAAGATCCCGAAAAGGTAGAAGATATTAGGCGTAGCCTCGTCTTTGGCGAAGTTATTAAAAAGCAACTTACAGAAACTTACAGGACATTACAAACGGACAAGACAAAACAAGTACTTAAAGAGTTGTTAAACAGCAATGTTGTTAAAAAGTACAAAATAAAGACAAAACTTTCTTTTAACCTTAGATATAGAAAATCTCCATTCTATGAAAACGACATAACAATTTTTCAACGAAAAATTAGTGCTAGGCAAAAATATGCTGAAACTATGAGAAAAAAGATTAAAGATTTTCTTGAACTTGAAAATCACAGTAGGGTCTACCCTGAAAAAAAAAGAATTTTTAAAAAATAAAAAAATTACTATGCAAAACTCTCTGATACATTATTTAGTTTGTATCGGCAATTTCTGAGAGAAAATCATCCTAATAAAATAAGTTACAAATTCTTTTGTAGTTCCCGGCCTTTTTGGATTCAAGCAAGTAATTGATAGAGACAGATGTAAATGCTTAACTCATGCTAATATGGAACTCTTGGTTTTAAGTCTTTACTCCAATAAATTAATTCTAAGCAAAACTCCCTCTGATCTTTTAAAGGATATCTATTGCGATAACAAATTTGATAAGACAATGTAAAATTTGTTCTTTGTTTAAACCTCATATCAGTGATTACAACAAAAATGATTCTATTAACTATTTCCAATGGGTTTCAGTTAAACAAAAATTTTTTAATAAAAAAACTAATAGAATAAAAGTGTCCCAAAAGATATCAAAAGAACCACAGGAGAAGAATATTTCTGATTTTTTAAATATTTTTAATAAAAATCTAATTTAATTTATGGAACATGAAGCAAATACCTTGCATCAGCATTACACTATGACAAATTTAAAAAGAAACCTAGGTGCCTCGGAAATTCTCCCTCACTGCAATTTTAGTGAGAATTACGCACTAAAATATGCTGAGGAAATTCAATCATTTCATTTTGGAGGCTCTAGGCAGCAAATATCCTTTCATAATGTGGTTGTTTATGAGAGAACAGAGGGAGAAGTTACGCATAAAAGTTATTGTACTTTATAAGTAAACGAGTAATTTGTTTCAAATTCAGGTTTTGCCTTTTAAAGGCACAATGACAGTCCACCAAGTTGTTGCTAATAGTGGCTCGAGCAAGCTCTGGTTACGCAGTTTATCTTGCTATGAATGTTTTCAAAACTGTAAACATTTTGCCTTAGGAACCCTTACATACGAATATATTTATATTCTAGCTATTGATTCTTCCCCATCCTCAGATTCTGATGATGATTTGCCACTCTCATTAATAAAAATATCGTTAGCAATTTCACCCCAAAACAGGCAAAAATCTAAATTATCGGTAAGCGATATTTATAGTGATGAGGAGGAGCCAAGAACAAATCCACAAATTAAAACTGGTACTTATGTACTAGTAACAGTGTTTTCATGAAAAGATATAAAATACAGATACGTTGCCGTGTCGATCAGATATTGAGCAAGATGACCCTGACGATACAAGTTACATAAATGAAGAACACAATTTCAAGTTCTTTCAGAACCTAGCCTTGTTTTAAAAGGAAAACGTATTTATTATAAATTCGATAAAAGAATTAATATTTATGAATGTGTTTAATTTTTAAAATATTTGTTCTTTTTTATAATAACAGCATTTTGTTTCCATTTTTTGTTATTAAAAGCAATTTAGCGTCTTTTACATCTTTATTAAGGTTTTGTAACCTATTGAAATGGATTATGTTTTTGTAAAAAAAATTTCATTTGAGAAGTATACAGTTTTTTAAGTTAATCATTGCTTGTCATCATTCCCGTTTTTCTCTGGTCATTCCCATGAACATGTATTTTTAAGAAAATACAATTTTTGTAGAAAAAAAAACTATTTTGGGAACATTTTTTGGTTAACAGTGGTTTATTGCTATTGGTAGATTGAAATACATGGATTTTATTAAAGTAGAAAAACTCTTTTATTAAGACCCAATTTTATCAACAATTACCCAGCATTTGTACATACCCATTTATAGTACCTCTACCAAATTCAAAATATATAACATCAAAAAGTTAACCAAAAACACTAGCTTTCAAATCAAATATATTATTACTAAATTACAGATTGATTTTGTAAACGAGTCAAGTAATTACAACTAGTAAAAAGAAATTTTCACATGTCCACAAATTTATATATCCACTATTTGAAAATATCACAAAATGTTAGTTGTTATTAAACCAACGTTTTTTATATAAACTAGATCCCAACGTACCTAGTTACATATTATTATATTATTTTCTCAGTTGAAAAGTTGTTACCTTACAAAACAAAATTAACTTTAAACTTTTACCATTTTCATGCTTATTTATTAAACTTCTTTTGTGTCCTGCTATATTTGTCATAAGAACCACCGAGCGCTACGCTGTGCCAATCGCTTGGATATGGCCTACTTTGAATTACAACAGTTTGTTTGAATTCCAGAAAGCAGATTTTTCGTATTATACGTTATGTGACTGACTGGATACTTAACGGCTAAGAATTCAATGTTTGAATTGTTGCTTTTGAAAAGTCGACATCAGTGCCAAATTCCTTAGAATATTTAAAATGAATGGCCAACTTCGACAACTGTATCTCTCAACAGGGTCGACTGATTTTTGTAATTTTGTCAAAAAATATTTTTTTGTTGAATTAGCATCTTGTGTTTGATTTCTTGAGTACTTTACACACAATAAAATTATTGTCCAATATTGGTAATTGATAATAGTTATATAAATTTCAGATTTCAGATTACTTATTAAAAGACATCAAGCCTAATAAACACAAGAACAGTTATTTACTATTCTTGTGTGATAGAATTCTGTTATTAAGTGAAACTAAATTGCTAAAAAAAAAAACAATTCAGAATCTCAAGACCGAAACCGAGACAAGACAGAGACCATGTATGGTCGCGACGTCGAGACCGAGATCTAGATCGAGACCAAGGTTGTTTTTTCGCGACCGAGACCGAGACTAAGCGATTCTCGGTATCGGTCTTGCGAACACCTATGGGGGATAACCTGTTAAAATTTGCATAGTGTGTATTGCAAACTTGATTATTTATCAAAATAGTTTCTTTTTGGTCATTTGTCCTCCTAAACTTTAAAAATATACTATTTTTGCAAATAAAATTCAATAAATTAGCAGTCTTAACATAGTTTCTGCTGAAGTTGCCTTAAGGCCAGCAATAGGGCAACTCCAGTTTAAAGGTTCAAGGTCAATAAGAGCCACCTCTTTGTAACATTGGGGTTGAATATCAAATACTTTATAAATATGTAAATTGCTAATTTGTTTCATCAGTGTTTGAACACGGTAAGTAGATTGTTATATTAATGTAATAGTTCTGGAGCTCATGTCCAAAAGATGTACTAATCATTGTGCGACAGAGATATGGTTATTTATGATAATCTGATGCGACTTCTAGATTTCAACAGTCTGAATCCAGTCTGTGCTTTAGTGGTGGAGGTATGTGGTATGTGCACTTATAGCTGTGCATCTCATATATATATATGTTTTTAAAATATAAATTCAGTATCAGACGCAGAGGTGAACCCAAACACCAGTACAATTTTACATGAGAGGAAAAAATATCTATTTAGTACAGAAGAGAAACTAAAGCCAACATTAATGTAAGATACATTACAAATCTAAATAATTGTTAAAAAAAATATATTTTGAATTATAATCAAGTTTCTACTGACGACATTTGAAAGTGTCATTTTTGGATCTAATTTCTTCTAAATTTCCTGAAACCGATGCTAGAACCTTGATTTCGTTTACATATATATTATGGCCAGTGGTATACTAACATTCAGGTACAGCAGATTGAACAATTTGTTTCTTTTTAATACATGTTTCTCAAGTCTAGTTGATTTAGCGTTCTGTTTCTCTCACATACACTTATGGACAGAACCAAGGAATTTTATATACTCTTTCTGTTTGAAAAAGTACAATATCTTTCGGGGATCACAAGCATTGTCCAATCTACTTATATGTGTTGAAGATTGTACGTATGTTGGACCGCCGAAGTAATCGCCCTATTTGTGGTGCTATGTATTCAGGGAAGAACGATACTACCTGACGATGGCTCCTTATCATTTTCCTTTCGCGGAGTTGGATTACTATATCTTTTAATTCAACGCGTAATAGTGCGCAATAGCCATTCCCTCTCAGAGCTTTGGTCAGTTTCGATGATTCCAATGTTAGATAATCTTGATCAGAAATCGAGATGGCTCTAAATACTAGTGAGCTAATAACTGATTTCATTTATGCTCGATGGTGGTGGAAATTTGCATTTAAGTATCTATTTGTACGCATCGGTTTTTTATACACAGAAAGTCCTAATGTACCATTTTCCTTCTTTTCAGTGCATACATCTAGAAAGGGAATTGTTCCATTAGATTCAATTTCCATTGTGAACTTCATATTAGGATGTTGTTGGTTAAGGTGGTCCTGAAATATGTGGAGATTATCCTGTCCACGAGGCTGGTAATCTTCCAGATCAATCCGATGAAGTCAGATATGAGACAACGAAGATCATTAAAAATTCAAAACAACCGAAGTCGAATCTCTCCGCAGGCGAAAAAACAGCGATAAAGACCTTAAAGGAAATTGCAAATATTCTGGTTCATCCAGTAGATAAAGGCAACGCTACAGTCATCATGGACAGACTGGAACACGTGGAAAAGATAACTCAACTTTTGCACAACAACACCTATAAGATTTTGCAGTCAGATCCCACAAGTAGAATAAAAGGATGCATCATCAGTGTGATTAACGTATCCAGCCTACCATGAGTAGAGAACCAAGTAGCTCCAAGCTTCCCAGGTTCTACGGTAATCCCAAGATACACAAGAATAATGTACCACTTCGACTGATCGTCAGTGCAATTGATTCGCCCACATACATACTAGGTAAATATCTTTCAAACTTTCTTAATCCAGTTATTGGAAAAATAAATTCATTAATGAAAAAGTCTGCATATTTCGTGGAAAAAATTAAGGCAATCCAGTTGAATCCTGAAGATATTTTGGTCAGTTTCGATGTAGAACCACTATATACAAATGTTTCTATCAATGACTCAATTTCCATTATATCAGACATATTGGATCATACTAATGTTGATAACAACTTAGTAGACCTGGTGGAAGCTTGTCTTAGATATACTTACTTCATTGTTCAATGAACTTTTCATGAAAAACTTCAGGGGCAGCTATGGGATCTCCTTCAAACAACAAGATTGGACAATGCGATCCCCGAAAGAAATTGAAGCTTTTCAAACAGAAGGAGTATAAAAAATTCCTTGCTCTTGTGGAGAAGTGTATGTGGGAGAAACAGGATGCTCAATATCAACTAGACCTAAGGAACGTAAACGATGTATTAAAAAGAAACAAATTGTTCAATCTGCTGTAGCTGAACCACTGATCAAATTATAAATGTAAAGGAAACCAAGATTCTAGCATCGGTTCCAGGATTTTATAAACCGAAAATTAGAGATTCTATTAAAACTTTTAAAGATACAAAAAATTTCAATAGAGATACGGGTAACGGTCTACATCACACGTGGGAACCGATCTTAACACAGGGTCACGGTCACAAGTCGGGTATAAAAGCCCGCATGAATCTCTCCGGGCTCATTTAGCATTCAGACCTCGTTGAGTAAATATCCCTGAATATGCCTAAGATGCCTCGTGCAATCTAAGGCAAAACGTTGAAGAGTAATTCCAATTTGACACGGTCTAATCCCAAGGACGATGATTTTTTAATTGACCAAAGCCGTGAAAGCTTTCTTTCTAAGTAATTCACAGTTTAATAAAAGTAAAAGTTTTCAAAAAGAGTAATTAATTGGAATGCCCTAGAACTTAGGTTTAGAATAATCTCAATAAAATTTGATTATTTATTCATACGTAATTTAAATATAAAATAAAATTTTGGATATGGCGTTTAAAGAAATGTTACGTTGATATGTCACATTTTTGGACTCCTATGTTTGTGCCAAACTAATTTTAAATTGTAGCCCTTACCTATATGCATAAATCCTTTAAGTTATAGTAAAAAGGAATTTTTCAATCAAAATCCAGAGAGCGGATTCAAATATACAGGGTAGGGCACCCACCCTGTAAATTTGAATCGTGTGACGTGCGGCCCTTGCCGCTTTTCCCGTACATTCAAGCTCTTCCTCTTTAATTTATTAAATTCCCTATATTATACAGAATTTATTATTTTTCACCTTAACTACACTTTTTATGCAATATATTACTAAAACTGAAAATAGTTATTTGTATTCTAAGGATCGAAATAACGATCATTATGAGACTAGACTAGACCACGGCGTCTCATAAAGAATGTTTTCTGTCCGAATATCATACAAAACTTTATCTAGCGTCAATTGAGTCTAGCATTCTGCAAATTTTGGTAAAATATATTTCGGAACGGCAGTCGTTTTCCCGTTGCTAAGTTTGTTAATTCATTACGGTCCTAGGGCTACAATGAAACTATTAGAGTTCTCAGTCCGAAAAAATGTGTCACTTGGGCACTAAAAATAATGTCATTGCACTCCAGAGGATAAAATATTTTTGTGACTATGGTGTCTTATATTCTATATTTTACTTCTATTTACAGTTAACTAACTTTAGCAACCTGATTACACATCTGATAATATTTTTCCCATCATCATTACATGCTATTTCACCAATATTTAGAATAATTTTTGATGTTACTTTTTTTCGGCTAAAAACAAGTTTTTTTAGGCTGCGACTGGACTTTGCATCTGATATTGTGGAATTAGCTTTCTGATAAGCCATATTAACCTTAAATATCAGATGCGCAGCAGTGAGTTCACATGCACTCTATTTTTTGCAAATTCCCCTCTCCACGCGTATAGCATCCACTGGATTGAATGCGTTTAAATCTAGGAGCGGTATATTAATATTATAATTAACCATGTGGCAATTTATCAGACCCGAAATTATGCATACTTGGTCATAGGACCCAGGACTATAGTGTAATATTTACATATGGATAAAATCACTCACGTCAATATAAAAGAGCAAACAAAATTCTATATAATGTATATTAACTCACCTCAAATGGAAAGATCAAAAACCCAATTTTTCAAATACACTCCTCCAATTCTCCATACCCCATTATGAAATATTCAAGCAGCCATTATCACATTTCTGAATTAAAAATGTAAATTTTCCCCAGGTTACGCTACATTTGCATATTCTTTTAACGATAAAGGTGTTAAACACGAGGGTTTTTTTAACTTTTCGGAAGTTCTTGTTTTGTTTTAATAAGTTTTTGTTTGGAGCCCTCTCCGGAGTTGTGTAGTATAAGTCGAAATTTCATCTTGGAATTATGTGTTAATGGTTTTAATTAAATTTACATTAGCATCCCATTTTATTATATACTTTTTTAATTTGTTTTAATATTATAATTATTTTGACCGACTTCAAAAAACGAGGTTTTCAATTGGACGCCATGTATTTATTACTTTCCTTGTAAGAAAAAGTATTTTCATCTCGAAAAAATTGCCTCCTGAGATTTTTGCAAATCTTTCCGTTTCTGTGTTCTTCCATTTCTTTCGGTCTGTCGGTCTCCTTTACTCGGCGTAGTTCAAAAACTACTTATCCGATTGACTTCAAACTTTAACCAAAAGTTTATACTGTATGTGACTAAGGTCTGGAACTATCTCCTTAACTACGCGTCCCTACAAGCTACCAGAAACTTCTGGCTGCAAAATTTGAAAACATAGAGACATCTAGTTTCTGGAGTGTAAGAAAAGCAGTGGAGAGCAAAGTTGTTCTGAGATTTCATGACAGATAGTTCTAGTCTAGTCACAAAATTTAATTTGATTAAGAACTAGCCCTTTATGTTTAGATTAGGTTATTATACTTTGATTTTTCTTCTAGGGGAGGTTAGCTAACATAGAATGAAAACTTTCACGGCTATGATCAATTAAGAA
The DNA here is from genome assembly GCA_030620095.1 of Kuschelorhynchus macadamiae. Lineage (NCBI taxonomy): Eukaryota > Metazoa > Arthropoda > Insecta > Coleoptera > Curculionidae > Kuschelorhynchus > Kuschelorhynchus macadamiae. The sequence goes on along the minus strand of JAUTXW010000845.1, from coordinate 1,831,230 downwards.
ATCACGATTCTTGGGATTAGACCGTGTCAAAATGGAATCACTTCCCGATGTTTCGCCTTCGGTTGCACGAGGCATCCTCAAGGATCTTTACTTTTGTGCCGGATGATGATGTAAATTTGCATTTGGGTACTTGTTCGCATGTGTTGGTTTGCTATATACAGAGTATCCTAAGGAATCATCTCTTTTCCTTTGTACAAGAACATCTAGAAAGGGAATCGTGCCTTTTGATTCAGTTTCCATTGTAACTTTTATATTAGGATGTTGCTGATTCAGATGAGCAAGAAACACGGGGAGGTTTTCTAAACCATGCGGCCATATTACAAAAGTATCGTCTATCCGTTCGCTTTAATGGAAACAATTCTAAGGCTTCCTCGTCAAAAACTTCCATGAAGCTATTGGCTACCACGGGTAACAGTGGAGATCCCATGGCTGCTCCTGGATTTTTTAATAAAACTTTCCTTGGAAAACAAAATAAGTTGATGTGAGACATGCTTCAATCAGATCTAGAAGTGGGCTGTCAATATTATTATGTTGAAATAAGTCTGAGATTTTGGAAATTGAATCATTAATAGGCACATTCGTATATAGTGATTCTACATCGAAACTGACTAAGATATATTTTGAATCTGATTAGATTGTTTTTCATATCTCTACAAAATTCGTAGAGTTTCTAAGATATGAATGTGTTTTTCTTGAAAAATTATGAACAATATTTGAAGGATATTTACCGATTTTGCAAGTGGGTGATCCTATTGCACTAACGATAGATCGAAATTATACATCAACCTTATGTATTTTGTAAATGTAAATCCACTCGCGGGATCTTTGAGCTGCTTAGCCTTAACATCTTCTTTTCCTCTGCTGGCAGGTTAGATGCATTTAAAAGATTATCAGGTCAGCTATCCCCGTTTTTCCCTCGCTGGGAACGCTCTTGCCTTAACTGGGGTACTATAAATATACTTAAACTTTATGACTTACCCTGTACAAGAAAGTCTCCTTTGACATTAGTTACCATGTGCTTAATTCTAGAGTGAACTGTCTATCGTCAGAAAAAAAGACGAAATCGGTTTGCAATTAAGAAAAGTACGAGTGACTGAAACTGACTTACATTTTTAAATATTCCACAATTAATGGAAGTAGTGTATTTTGAGATGTACATTAAACTTAAGATAACTTCTCAACATAATCTTGATAAAGGTCTAAATGCCGACACTTATTAGGAAATTAACTCAATAAAGTGAAACATTAAAAGGCTGTTCTTTACGTTTAATTTATATTTCTAAAATATTTTACAAGCAACTAACCGCAGATTCAGTCGAGTGTACTTTGAGATAGTTACCATTTAACAAATAAATATGTATAATGTAAATTCGGCCGTAAGGGTTTACTAAATTGTCTCACCATGTTCTATATGCAGATTTCAGAACCACTGTATTTCTTGTCATCTAAGTTGCATATCAAAGCTACCTACGCCCATGAGAAAACAGATTAGCACAAATTGTAGTATAGATTTGCATGAAATGTAATAATTTTAACAGAATGAACAGCAAACTCTACCAACTAAAGTTCTAGAACTGTTTATCTACACTAACTGCAGTTTAACTAAATTCGGTTTTACATATTCATATATGTCCCGGTCCGGTGAAACGAAAAACTGTTCCGAAGCTGTATAACTTGACGGTTAAGCGCGGTAAAGTTTGATATTTCCGGTAGTAACATTTTAGTTGAGATTTTTTGCCTTTGGACGCATACTGATTTTTAAGATTTCAGAAGCAACAATGGAACCATGGTATATTATTGAACGAGCATATAACAATAGCCATTTTATGCGAGTAAATGACTATTCTTTACCACGACTATTAAATAAGTAAGTATGGAGATGTGGAAATTATGACGGAAACATACAAATTATGTACTAGTGTTTAGCGGGTTAGGGACATAAATCAAACCTCAGTTGAAGGCTGAAAGAGATTTTTTTTCATTACAGTATAGCCGCTCATAGGATACAAACAAAAATTAATAAAATATAACAAGGCTAACAAACAACAATAACTAAATATTTTTAAATTGATCTAAAAAACAATGTTTGTTTTAGTCTTAGGAAATATAATTATTCGATACTGAAGAATTATTATTTTTTATTTTTAAATACATTTTTTCTTAAATATAAAACATATACATATGGAAAACAAATAAATACGAACAAAAAGTTAACCACAACAACATAAAAGACAAATTAAATAACAATAATAAAAGGAAACCTAGGGTTCATAAGTATGGTTATTTGGGACATTTCACTTACCTAATTCCTTACGTGAGCCTCTAATTCTAAGGACAACAAACAACCATTGAACGAGCTGGGTTGAATTGTTTTAATTAGTTGTGGTGTTTTATTTTATTGTTGTAACGCATGTATGTGATTTTCACTTTTTTACCTATGTGTAATTCGTGTATTTTTTATATGGCTATGAAAGTCAAATCCTTAAAATGTAAGTACATAGTTTTTAATTTTTAATTTTATTGTGCATTGTTTTTCAGATTAAAATATTTAGTTATCTATTTATCGTAATTTATGTGTTTTTGTATGTAATAATTTTCAAAAATTTCATTATTTTATGTCATATTTTCACAGTCAGTATAGCACTTTTTTTACATTACTATTTATTACGTTGATGTCTTGTAGAGCTATATCTTATGTATGTCTTTTGGTGGACTTTTTTGGATATTTGACTTTCCTTTTTGGATCCCTACCCCAAATTAAAAACACAGCCAAGAAGATTTTTTTACGTTATTTTTTTTTACATGTTATTTGGCCGCCATATTGTTCCGCTATCTTGAATTCGTAACACAACTTTACCAGCTAATCTTTATAATACACTTAATGCTTGCACAAAATTTGAAATTAATCTAATAAGTAGTTTTTTTCAGACTGATTTTTAAAATATTTTATTAGGCACCCATTTTGTTTTGCTATATTCTATCCATACCAAAATGTTACCTGTTCATTCTTAGGATGTAACATTTTATTTTTGCAAAATTTGAAGTAAATTGGATAATTAGTTTTTTTAGTAATATTTTTTAACTTTTCACTAGGCCGCCATATTGTTCTGGCATATTTGATTTTTACCAAAATATTACCAGGTCATCCCCATAGAAGCCTAAATTTTTGACTAAAATTTGAAATCAATCTGATGAGTAGTTTTTAAGCTATGCCGCTAACTGATAGACAGACAGGCAAACGGACCAACGGAGTTTGTAAAACATGTTTTTTGGCATCTACGGACGCCAAAACTCGAAGATATGTAAAACGTGAAAGGGTGATTTTTTCAGACTACAAAAATTTTATTTGGCCGCCATGTTGTTTCGCCATCTTGAATTAGAACCACACTTTTACTAGTTCATCTCTATACTACAATTAGTTATGGCACACAATTTGAAACCAGTTCATTAAGTAGTTTTTCAGGCTGAATTTTTAAATATTTTATTAGGCCGCCATTTTGTTTCGCCGTCTTGGAATCGTACCAAAATTTTACCACATGATTCCTACATAATTTGGATAGGCATTTCGTGTCCCTAATGAATAAGTGTAACTTGAATTCGTGGGTTATGGGACTTCAATAAGGTCTAAAGTGAAACCACTATTTTCAGTTGCAACGTTTCGTGTTACATTAACACTTTTTCAAGCTCTGGGGACAAATTAAATAAATTAGATTAAAATCGGAAAAACAATCTAATAGGCTTACCTTGAGTTAGTGTGAAAACCTTAATAATGGACATTTACATAATAAATAAACATATACACATTTTACTGACGTTGGAACTACACAAACTTTTAGGACGGACACAGCACGTTTGCTTATCAACAACTGAAAGTGTTTGTTTTGGTATGGGGTTAAGAACAATTACAGTTGCATTCAGCCGTACAGTGGGTCAGAATTGTACTAGATTGTGGTCAAACATAAATTAACTAATTATATAAGGTATTCTGCCATAAAATAATGTCCATTTTAAGTCCTAACACTGGAACCTGTGGTGGAAGATAGATCAAAATACAAGAGTTCTAACCACACTACACCACAACTTGTTACGTTCTGGACGCGCGTTTCGCTAACCAAGTTCATTACGTATTGAGGTAAACTTAACAAAATGGACATTTCAAAATACAAGAGTTCTAACCACACTACACCACAACTTGTTACGTTCTGGACGCGCGTTTCGCTAAAGCATCATCAGCAGATGATATATAATAATATATATATATATAAACTAGTTTATATCATCTGCTGATGATGCTAACTTGGTAAAACATGGTGTAGTGTGGTTATGAAATGTCCATTTTGTTAAGTTTACCTCAATACGTAATGAAACCTATTAAAAATAAAAAATATATACAAATATAAGTAAAAACTTTTAAGGGTAAATACAAACAACGATTTAAAATACAGTTAAAAATAAAATTAACCATATAATTTACCTTTCATATATGTTTATGTTGATGACACAATTCTTTCAGGTCCAAAAAATATGCTAGATTATCTTTTGGACCATTTTAATAATACTCATCCTAAGCTGCAATTTATCATAGAAAAAGTTTTAAAATGACAAGAAAATCAGTATTCTGGACATAGAAGTCACCAGAAATATTGAGGGCTAACTAGTATTTCAAACCCACCAACTCAGGTAGATTACTTAACTTCCATTCAAACCACCCAGTATCCAACAAAAAAGGAATAATTAATGGCTTATTGCATAGATCAATTAATCTTAGTAGCTCTGAATTTCACAAATTTAACATCACGAAAATAAAAACTATCCTTCGACAAAACAACTACCCGTTGAATTTTATAAATAGATCTATTAATAAATATAAGACACGAAAACATAACATAAATAATGAGAAGAAATATTTTAGATTTCCATATATTAATGGTCTTTCACAAAAAATTGACAATTGTCTCAGAGACACCAATGCAAAATTAGCGTTTTACAATAAAAAAACCACAAATGTGTTATATATAACGTTAAAGGACCCTACACCCAAGGAAAAAAAATCAAATGTCGTTTATTGCATACCTTGCGAATGTAATAAATTATATGTCGGACATACGAAACAGTACTTGGGAAAGCGCTCAAGCCACCACAAATATGACTGTAAAAATACCCGTATGATAGACAAAGACAAAACTGCTCTCTCACAACATCACTTTCAAACAGGTCATATTTCAATTTGATAATATACAAATCTTAGATTCTGAGAGAAACTACTAAAAAAGAATTATAAGTGAAATGATCCATATAAATTTGAACGACTGTGTAAATCTTAGAACCGATACACAAGGTCTTAGCAATATTTACAGTAACATTTTAAAACTATATAATAATAAAAAAAAATCAAACATGACAATATGACTTGAACGTTTCTCTAATTATTGTAAACAACAAATAATATCTTGGGTGATATGACTTCATTTTATATTTATATACATTTTGTGTACTAATTTTATTTTTGACTGTATTTTAAATCGTTGTTTGTATTTACCCTTAAAAGTTTTTACTTATATTTGTATATATTTTTTATTTTTAATAGGATTCATTACGTATTGAGGTAAACTTAACAAAATGGACATTATTTTATGGCAGAATACCTTATATAATTAGTGAATTTATGTTTGACCACAATCTAGTACAATTCTGACCCACTGTACGGCTGAATGCGACTGTAATTGTTCTTAACCCCGAACCAAAACAAACACTTTCAGATGTTGATAAGTAAACGTGCTGTGTCCGTCCTAAAAGTTTGTGTAGTTCCTACGTCAGTAAAATGTGTATATGTTTATTTATTTATTGTGTAAATGTCCATTATTAAGGTTTTCACACTAACTCAAGGTAAGCCTATTAGATTGTTTTTCGGCTTTTAATCTAATTTATCTAATTTGTCCCCAGAGTTTGAAAAAGTGTTAATGTAACACGACATGTTGCAATTGAAAATAGTGGTTTCACTTTAGACCTTATTGCAGTCCCATAACCCATGAATTCAAGTTACATTCCTACATAATATTTAATTTTTGTGTAAAATTTAAAATAAATTGGATAAGCACTTTCTTAGTATAGTTTTTTAATATTTCACTAGGCCGCCATTTTGTTTTGCCATATTGAAATTTTACCAACATGTTACCAGGTCATCCCCACATGATCCTTAACTTTTGACCAAAATTTGAAGTCAATCGTGTAAGTAGTTTTTTAGCTATGCCGCGAACAGGCAGACCGATAGACCGACAGATAGACAGACAGACCAACGGAATCGAGAAAACTTGTTTTTCGTGATCTAGAGACCCTGAAACGTAAAGATGTCAAAAATCTCGGAAAGTGAACTATTACAATACATCCCTTTTATAAGGAAAGTAAAACAAAAAAATCTCCCGGCTTGCAGGATTTTTTTGAATCCTACTTTCGTGCGAGGTGCCTCGCTATAGCAGGCATAAAGTGGAAATGTAAAGACTTTTGCGGCCTTTAGCGCAACCAGGTTTTCAGTTTGGGTGCTTATAACTTTTATTAATGATCAAAAAATTATTTATCTTGAGGGAGGCTGCAGCCTCATATCTCTCGTGATTGCGCCATTGGTCGCGTCGAAGTACCCGAATTAGGGGTTCAAAGTCCAAACAGCCCCATGCCCGCCTGTCCTCTTGCACCGGCTGGCGGAGCTCAAGGTGAAATGTTGAATTTTATGCAAGTCGTGAATGAAATGAATTGAAGACTTTTAGAGAAAAACAGGTACTGTTGATTGCTTCGCTGACAAAGTGTCCTTTGAGGCCTGTTTTAGAAACTGGGAAGATAAAATACATAACATCCGCTCTGAAGACAGAAAATAAGTCATTAAAAAGCCAGTGTTATATCTCTCACAAAGAAGAATTAATGACTTGGAACAATACAATCACTGTGACACCCGCATATACAATACAGAGTTTGTACAAATTGGCATAAAATGAAATGAATTTTTTAAAAATTTAGAGCTTGAAGCTTCTCTTTTCGAGATATTCGAGTTACGTGTCCGAATACAGAGTGTGCAGAAAATATTAAAATTAAATTTGACTGGACCTTTAGGATTTTTTCTTTTGAATCTGAAGAATGGATCTAGGCTTATTAACGTAAACGCATTATTTCAAATAGGTTCAAAGTAACTGGAGGCAGTCAAATCTGGTGAATACGATGACCAATGGTGAAGTCGCTTCATAACCATGGTTTACCTTGCAACATGCGCTTGTTGGAACTACAGTTGTGCACTTTTATTTTCAAAAAAAACATATGGGCTAATGATCCTTTCGAAAGATAAACCGCACCAAACCACCACTTAAATAGGTTTACATTTGTCGATGGTGAACTGCTCTTGAATTCTTTGTAGCCTATATCTTGCTGCACTGCTTGTTAACGAAACCATTTAATTGGACATGTATTTCATCTCTCGATATTAAATTGCGCTTGAAATCAGGATTTTGGATTGTATTTTGCCGCGAAATTAAGTAATGGCTGGCAGTCTGTGGCTTTCAACTTTTGCACAAGTTGCACTTTATATGAAGACATGTGCATTATAATAATCCTTTAATCGAACCTCCGCGAAAGCCGGAGATGAGTCGAATGCCTCTTTGTTGATATTTCTAGTTTATCCTGTACACTCTCCCTTTCACGTAGAATATTTCCATATGTATGAGCTATACTTGATCTTCCATTACACAGAGGTTTCTTACGACCACTATAGAAAATATACAAAAACAAAGTACCTGCAGACTCAGGAAATAGCTTATTATACACGGTAAACAAATCGCACAATCAACGTAAACCAGACGCACGGCCACCGTATACAGAACGCACCATTGAATGTATATATTAATGAAGGACCTTCAATATTCAGTGAGTAGGCTATGATCGTTCACCATCAACAGCTGTAGTTGTAGTAAACGTCAAATACAAAATAAAAACAAACTTTTTCGAACGTATAATAAGAAGTTTTAGCTTCATTGTTCGAAAAAGTACATATTTAGTAAAAATGTCAGATGATAGTGGTCGTAGTTAAATATAGTATGTAATACCGGTTGTAAAGCAATTACGCACTCATGAAATTACAAATTGTGGAGAGTTTTGGGGACTAAACTTTAACAAATTGGGAGCCAAGAGACGATGAAAATCTTCAACAAACGAAAAAGTCTGTATTCTACATAGGTTAACGTTCTCAACTTTTAAACAACCTAAATAATATGGATAATAAAAAGGTAATTAGTTATGAGGTAAAACTGGCCCTCTGTGTGGGGGGGTTCGCCAATCCCGAAAAAAATGTCGTTACTTTTTACTATTTAAAATTCTTGAATTTATTTATTGTCAAATTTTATGTAATTTTATCATAATTCATGACCTAAAACCTAAACTAACAAAGTTAAAAAGATAATAAATAATTTATAATGGATCAGTTGTTCAATTTACATGTTTGAGATTAATCAACATCAGAATCAGTATATCTTCATGTAAAATTACATTGTCTAGTATCTAATCAATATTATTTTGCCTTGTTTTTAATTATTTTTTATTCTTATTCCTTTAAATATTTCTCATAATTTGTGGCAATTCATTACAATAAGATGAAACTCAATTTGTAATAAAGAATACATTAGACAGAAATTGAAACTTAAGTCCGCCTACTCACAGTTTGGTTCGATTCGTTCCTTCGTTTCATCAATAATATGAATGAACGAAACAGTGAAATGATAATATTTCGACCACATTCACCATCATTAATTTTTATTTAATACGTTCGCATGAATTTTATGCGTTTCAATGTTTGAAAATATATACAAAATTAAAGATTCGATAGAGACGCATGGTTCGCCGAGGTCAAATCCTACTTGATTATTCAGAAGACGATTCGTTGCGCGGTGAGCGGTGACCTGATAACATATTGGTAAAATTCCAATAAAGCAAAACAAAATAGCGGCCTAGTGAAATATTATAAAATTTATTTATAGTATTAATTCAAGATGACAGAACAAAAAGGCGGTTAATTAAATGTTCGTAATCGTGAAAGGAATTACCCTGACAGGTTTATGGACTGAACCCTGCTTAACACCACAATTTACTATCAATGAGCCGCTCCTCATCCTATTTACATATCGAGAAAGAGACACCATGAACTTCCATGCCTGTCCCCTAATACCATGATGATGCAACTTTATCAACAGTAACTCATGGTTGACTGTATCAAATGCTCGGAAGAAATTTCCAAACAAACCCAACACATGTTGGGAAACAGTAATAATATTATTTTTATTAAAAAAGTGAAGTAATTGTTTCAAATTGAATTCAAAATTTTTTTAAATACTTGTCAACAAACTTTACCTCTAGAATTTAAATAATGATTAGAATATCGCATACTGAGCGGAAATATGTTAAAACTTCACAAAAGCAAATCCACATTTTTTAACAAAATATTTGATTTTCCATCATATCCTGTGGAGTTTTTTAGGTTTTTAGTAAAGGTTAAAACATCTTGTTTACTTATGGGTGATGAAAAAATGTATTTATACACACACACAGTTATAAATAAATGCCTTGCCAATATTATTTCTATGAGGTACGTGAGTAAAATGATGATTAAAATTACTATTTTATTCGGAACTACTTCGCCATCTTCAATCAGTTTTTCTTTATAAATACTGTTAATTTGTTGGGTAATATCCTTATATCTAAGCTTTTTTTTGATAGGTCCCTGTAAAAAGTAATCTTATCTTTTAACCGACTTTTGTTTATTTTTATTCCTGATATTTACTTTAACGAATGGGAAAGACAATTTATAATAACAAAATAATTGGTTAGCGCTGGTTGATTTGTTGTGTATCCATCCATATTAAATTTTCTAGGTGTCTTCAAAAAAATTATAGTCAAACCATAAAGCCCCTTTGGCGCCCCGCTATATTATGTAATTATGAAAAACAGACAAACTTTTTGGCTCTTAGTCATCGTTTTATAAAACGAGCTCTTAAGCTGCCTTCAGAAGCGATTGTTCGAGTTACACAATGACACAACGATAAGCCGCTCGCAAAAATGAATAACAGTAGATTTACCTTTCACCCTACCTTCACTCCTTTCTAATCCTATTTTGTAGAATTGAATTAGGCCGGGAAGTTCCTTATTCTGTAATTAAAATGACAACAACAGCTTGTATCTTCTCGACTTAATTAAGATCAAGGCAAAATACTCTTAATTAACGTTGAAAGTCGTTTAATAAGTGATGTTAATGACCGTCTGTTCTGGATGTTGTGCCCGGGAAGGTCTTTGGTTTGCATTTTCTGTTTTGTTCATAAGGGAGTATTAATTAAGAAAATCGTAAGATACTGCTCAATTACGTTTCAAGGAAAAAGGCGTTTCTAATTAGCGGGTTCTTACAAACGTGCCATATCTTTACCAATAATTTAAAATCTTATTAAGTCAGTAAAATAACATTCGATATTCAATATCTCTACTATGACTTGACCAACTTGAATGAGCCGAACGGTAAAATGATGCCCAAATGTTCAAAAACTTACCTCTTCGAATGAAAAAAAATATTGTTATCCCAAAGGCCCAGGAACTAATTACATTGAAAAACTATTTAAGTCAAAGGTTCTGAATTTTTTGTGACAGTCCTCTTATCTTGTTTTTGCAAATTTCGGGGAGTCAGGAAATCTTACTTATATAAATAGATTGATTTATTGTTTCTTTGTTTTTAAATAATTTTAATCGGTCTATCAAATATCTAGGATAGTTTAGGTTCACATAGAGAGCGTTCATTTTTAGCGACCTTGTTTGTAGCCTTATAGTATAAATTATTGTTAACCTGCTTTAGTCTCATTTAATCCAGAACCAAAATAAGGGCTCTTAATGGCAAATATACAGTGAAGACATAAAGTACGTCGATCCCCGTCTTACTTTTGAACCTCTCGGTATACTGCAGCGAAATTTTGAACGATAGTGTATGAGCAAATTCATTTAAAAAAAATTAAGCTCTAAATGTCAAGAAGACAGCTGGGAGCAGTTTTGAAACTTTTTTTATGGAGGGGGGGGTCCAATGATACGTCGTTTTGAGGGTCTTTTTGTTCTTAATACAACCCCCGATTTTGAAAACATTTGATTCAGCAGTTCTCAAATAATGACCCATAACAATGTTTCGTAATGGAATCATTTTTATACTTTTAGGATATTTTTTTCAGGTTGCCAGTGCCATACTCCATACTAAGTGATGATCGAAATTAATAGTGTTTTAATATTAAATTATGGGACTTTTGTAAGCGTGACTAGTTTTGACTGAGTTTTCCACTCAAAATAAATTGATTTCGTTTCTCTAATTTGTCTTCTTGTTGTTTTAATCATTAATGGACGCTGACAATCAGAGTTGTTCAATTTTTACTTCCATCGTAAAAGGATAGTACTGTAATCGTAAAAAAATGTTTTCTCAATTCGGTCGGTTTGTTGGTCTGGCTGTTCGCGGCGTAGCTTAAGAACTACTTACAACGTAAAAAATTAAGGATCATATGGGAACGACCTGGCAACATTTTGAAAAAAATCCAAGCTGGCGAAACAAAATGGCGGCCTAGTGAAATGTTCAAAGAATTATTATTAAAGAAACTACTTATCCAATTTGTCTTAAATAAGACAAAAACATCAGATAATATGTTGGAATCTACTAGTAATATTTTGGTACGGATCAAAGATGGCGGAACAAAATGGCGGCTTAGTAAAATATTTACAAATTCAGCCCGAAAAAACTGCTTAATGGTTTGAGTTCAAATTGTGTGCCATAACTAATTGTACGATATATATAAATCCATCAACTTAATATCCTAATAGGTCCTATATCCTGCATTAATCCCATATTATCACTCTTTACTCCGTTGGTCCGCATATATTTCCCAGATGTTAAGTTTTTGAATGGTTTTCTTTAACAACCCTCTTGTTGTTGGGTTAGAGTGGTGTATTATTTGGGGCTAGGATCCAGTAAAAAAAAACTAGGGCCTATTTTTAAATAGTCGACGCAACTTTATACTTGCATCTTCAGGATACATTTATAGATTCTATATCCCGCATGAAACCCATGTTATCCATCCAGTAAAAAAAAAACAAAGTCTTTTTTGCAATTGTCGACGTTTCGCAACTTTATTGTTACATACTCAGGACACATCTATAGATCTTATTTTCTGTATGAAACCTATGTTATCAGTCTTTACCTACTCCGTTATTTTGCAGAAATTTCCCAGATATTAAGTTTTTTTTTTCATTAACGATCTTCTTGTTGCTAGGTTAGAGTAGTGTATTATTTGGGGTTAGGAAATATCTGCGGACCAATATAGTAGGTAAAAACGGATAATACGGGTTTCATGCACGTTATAAGATCTGTAAGTGATCGGAGTATGCAGCAATTAAGTTACGAAGCGTCGACAATTCAAAAAAAAGACTTTCGTTTTTTTACTGAATCCTAACCCCAAATAATACACCGCTCTAATAAAACAACAAGAGATTATTAAGTAAAATCATTTAGAAAGTTAAAAAAATTATTATTAAAGGATAGCAAAACAAAATTCCGGCATAGTAAACTATTTAAAAAATGAAAATATTAGGTATGAAATAGAGATGATTGGTAATGTTGTGGTACTAATTTAAGATGGCGAAACAAAATGGTAGCCAAATAAAATGTTTAAAAAAGCAACGTAAAAAATTTAGTCAAATTGATTTCAAATTTTACAGAAAATCAAATGAAAATGGGATAAACTGGTACGAATTAAACATGAAGTAACAAATTGAAGATATGTACCAATGTAAAAACTATTTATTGAATTTATTTTAAATTATGCCGAAAAGTTAAGTGTAGGTGGAAACAAACTGGTAAAATATTGGTAGGGATCCAATATGATGAAAACAAAATGGAGACTAATAAAAATGTTTGAAAAGATAGTATATGTAACACATTTACTGAACTAAATTGGGTCACGCTTCACTATTTCTAAGAAATGGAAAAAAGCATAACGAGGGAACTTCCATGTAAAGGAAATTTACCGATTTGTTTAAAATACCACTGAAATATTCTATAATATTTCAAAAACTATTCGTAATAGGCATAGGACTCTTAATGGTAACCCACCTTTACTTTGTCCCCTAGAAATCAATTAAACCATTGATCTGCTACACTTTTGCGGGAAAACTTCTATATGTCAAATTAATTTTAAAATGTGGTTACAGCCAGTCTAGATTTTACAGGGTTTTTGGTTATTAATGCAGCCCTTCATTAATTTTCGTATTTTTCCAAATTTTAAATAAAAAGTTAAATACAATTTTATTTTTAAATTATAGATTTTTTTTCAGTGTAGTTTACAGTTATGCAGAGTGTCTAGTTTTGTTGAAATCAACATCAACTTTGAATTTGTTTAAATAAATAATATATCCTGTATCTTATATGTTCACCAAATTGACCCCTACTTGCTTATTATAAACATACCAAGTTTGATAGCTTTATCTTTAAAGGCATTTTAGAAATTTGAGAAATACTTGCCCGTATGAAGCAATGTATGTCATATGCTTTGGATAAATAGAGGAACAGTCCCAGAACTATATTACCATTATCAACTGCTTCCAAGACATTTGTCGTGAATTCAAATATTGTTGTGTCTGTGGATTTGTTCTTTATATAACCCTGTTGGCCATTATTTAAAAGATTGTTTTCTGTCATAAACTTTATAATTCTGCAACACAAGACACGCTTAAATATTTTGGAAAATGATGGAAGCAAACTTATGGGACGATAATTTTCAAAGTCACTTTCATCACCCTTCTTAAAAATTAGTACAAGTAGTGCTTGCTTCAATTGATCTGGAAAAATTCCAAACTCAATGGAATTACTAATTATATAAACTAGGGGCTCTAAAATCACAGAAATTACATATTTCAATATATTGTTAGAGATATCGGCATTTCCACAACTCAGCTTATCTTTTAATCTTTTGACAATTTCAAATATTTCCTGAGAATCGCAAAGTTCCAGATCAATTTTTATAGGATGATACGGTGTTAGAGCTAAAAGATAGATCTTCCAATTGAGCCAACAAAGTTGATGCCATCTAAACTAAAAGTTCATTAAAACTGTTCGCTAATGTTTCCTTATTACCCTTAATTTTTGTTTCCCTATCATTTATTTTTTCCTGAATTTCATTAATGATTGCCCAAGCTGGTTTACTTTTATTGTCAGACTTTCTTAATCTCTCTGAGAACTTTGTTTATGAGTTTTTAGCAATTTGTCATACTGTTTCTTTTTTCTATATACAAAGGTCTATGTCTATCACTTACATTTTTCATTGTGTACAAAATATCTAGTTGTCTTTTACACTCCCTTATCTCTGGATCATTCAGAGCATAAACTGCTTTCTGTAAATTCCTAACAAGTAGTTTTTGAAGCGGAAAATTCTGGTTAAATTTTAGCATGAAAATTCTCATAAAAATAGTCCAATGTTTATTTACTGAGTGTTTATCTTCCAAAAAGATAGACCGCCAAATTTCCTCTTCAAGGCCACTTTTAAATTTTATCTTGTTTTCCTCATTAAATACTCTTTTTTGTACAAAGTTTGGATAACCAATTTCAATTTTAGTATTTAGTTATTGCGCAGTATGATCAGAAACAAAGGAATGTAATACTTGCGAAGTAATGTTGGCGGCAAAGTTGATAAGTATGTTATTAATACAGGGTTTACTGGTACTAGTTATCCTAGTATTTTCAAAGATAGTTTTACGCATCGTATTTAATAAGATCCTTATTGAATTTTTTAAAATTATATTTAATTGCAGCATTAAATTGTTTTAGTTTTGTTCCATTATTTAAGTATCCACTTTCATTAATGCAGAATCAAATACAGGGGAGTGCAGTCCATGGAAGCAAGGGAAGCAATGCTTCCCCAAAAAAAAATTACAAAACATCTTCTAAAATGTAATTTTTAAATAAGAAACCATTAATTTAGTTTATATTAAAAATGCTAAAATATTATCTTAATTATCAAGCCCATAATAAATGCGGCCTTGACTCCGACCCAGCTACAATAGAATATCGAATAGAACCTATGCGGGCCGCTGGCTTCTCTGCAGCCAAGTCCTGTATGCTTGATTTCCTGTGAATTGAGCCAGAGGTTATTGAACTTACACCGGCTGTTTGCAATTTTTGCATTTCAGTCGCGTGCTTTAAGTGAGGGCGGAAGCTATCGTTGGAGTAGGTCCTTTGTTTGAACGGCTATCCGTGTGTTGTGTGATACGTACGTCGCGTCGTGCATGGTGCGATATGGAAGACAATAATACGGACGTGGATATGCAAATACCGTCAACTTCCGCTGTCGGTAATAACGTTAAAAATGTTGGAGAATTTAGGAAGAAGAGTGTGTGGGAATGTGTGGTGTGTGTCTTAATAATAATGAGATTTTCCACATTAAACTTCGCTGATAAGCTTCAAATAATTTCCAAAGAAAGGGCAAAACCGCCTATGAAAAATTTAACCACAAAAATGAAAAACTATATTAAACATTTTTATACGGAAAAACAATACGATCAATTTAAATGGCACAAGGTATGAAAATATAAGTAACTTATTTTGCTGGGCATGTTTACTTTTTGAAATGAAAAGGTCTCTAGAATAAAACTGGTTTTTCCGATTTAAACAATTTCCATAAAGCTGTAAAAAGACACATTATGTCCAAAGCGCATTTATAGGCCGTCATAAAAGAAAAAGTCTTCGGCAAAACCAGAATTGAACACGCCCTTAATAAACAGTTGGAAATTAGTCAATGCCAACACAATCAACTAGTCGATAAAAATAGGCAAATATTAAGAAGACTTATTGATGCTGTTTGTTTTCTCGAACAGCACGAATTGGGATTTAGAGGTCATGACAAAGCAAGGGTTTCTTCAAATAGAAGAAATTTTCAAGATTTACTTAGTTTAATTGCTAAATATGATGATTGCTTAAAAAATCATTTAGAGCAGTCTAGCGTTTTTCGCGGAACGTCGAATCGAATCCAGAATGATTTAATTTCCGCTGTTGCAACCATTATTCTAAAATAAATTAAGCAGGGGATTGGCGAAGCGCGGTTCATTGCTATTGTTCTGGACGAAACAACTGATATCACTAATTTTAACCAATTATCTATAGTAATAGGCTACGTTACAATAGATGGAAGTATTCAAGAGCAATGTTTAGGTTTTAAGAATGTGTCCGAAAATCGTACAGCAGATGCATTATATACCGTAGTTTATAACGTTACTAAAGAAATTAATGGAGAGAAAAAATTAGTTCCTCAAAGCTATGATGGAGCTGGAGTGATGGCAGGACAATTAGAGGGTCTGCAAGCTAAAGTTCGAAATACTTTCCCAAGTGCTGTGTTTGTCCATTGTTTTGCTCATAAATTAAATTTAGTTTTTTCCCAGTCCATCAATCACATTAAAGAGTATAAACTATTTTTCGTTACTTTAAGTGGCATGGCTGCTTTTTTTTCCAAGTCCACAAAACGTACACAAGCTTTGGACTCCATTGTCCACAAACGATTGCCCAAAATAGCTCCTACTAGGTGGAACTATAATGGAAGACTTGCGTTAACAGTATCTGAAAATCGTGAATCACTGATTGAACTATTTGAGGATATAAAAGAAAATAATGAAACGCCTGTTTTATGAAATAATCGATCAAATTCAGCAACAAATAAACTATAGATTTAACGGTTTAAATGATTTTAAATTCCGCGAGCTCTGCAATTTTGATGCATTTAAAGGAAAACCTTTTCCAGAAGATGCGTTTAAATCTCTTCTTCTTCATTTTGGCCAGTTCTTCGACCGAGTGTTACTGCGATCTGAACTAAAAGTGATTTACGAAACTGATGACATTAGCGTAAAAAATAACGCTAAGGAACTAATGCAATTTTTAAAAGACAAGGAGCTGGAAGATGCCTACACCAAAGTGTCGAAATTGTGTGAATTAGTATTGACAATACCTGCCACAAGTTCATCAGTAGAACGCAATTTTTCGACACTAAACGTATAAAAAATTTCGTGAGAAATTAAGAAAAAAAAACGGGGCAGGAGAGACTTTCGCATACCTCGTTGTTGTCCACTGAAAATAAACTTCTCCAAAATATGTTGACCAATTTGCAAAAAATGATCGAAGAATTGAATTATATTACAATTAGGTAAGTTTCTAAAAATTGCTTCCCTTTCTTAAAATTTCACCGCACGCTCCTGATCAAATAAAATACTAAGAATATGTTTAGGAATTTAAACGAATAACATTATATAGAAGTTCAAACTGAAATAGTAGTACAAAAATCTCGTTGTAAAGTGGCTAGCGTTTTGTGATTTGCATAAGCATTTGCCATTACGCTTATCTCCAATTTGCAAAATAGACAAGTCACACAGCACGGCTGCATATTTAATCGGCTAGAGTCGTGAATTTTCGGACGTCAGAATATTTAGCGACGCCTACTATATGACAATATGATATCGTTAAAAACTGATTGTTTGATTTTAGTTCCATATGTTCATTTATTATAATGTTTAATTTTTTTAAACATTTGTTTCAATTAATTTAAAGTTAGTTGTTGTTCAGTTATGAAAAAGCCAAAAAAGATTTTCGTTTGTCAAGTAATTTTATAGTAATATTTTTTTAACATTCCACTCCATAACATTCCATGCCGCCATTTTATTTTGCTATATTGGACGGAATCGAGAAAACATGTTTTTCGGCATCTAGTGACTCTGAAACGTACATATCTGAAAAAATCTCGGAGGATAAATTTCTCACGATTAAAATACTGCTCTTTTAACAGGGAAGTATTGTTATAGTGTAAATTATTATGATATAGTGTAAATTATTATGTTATAGTGTAAATTATTATGTTATGGTGTAAATTAATATGTAACTTTCAATTATGGGATACAGTTTTCACCATGGTGCTTCTAGACTTTATGTAAAAATTTTCAAATTCAAATCATTTCCTTAGACATGGTTACATCTATTGGAATTATTACGTAAAGAAATATTAGCGAACATATTGTCAAATGGCAATTACAATAATATAACACAGTAACAACTACGATAATTTAAATAGGGTTTCAAATAGTATATGTCCATAGAAATTGTAAACATAAAAGAAAAACATAACATACAAATGTAAATACTAATCCTATAGGTAAGCTATGGTACAAGTCACATGAATTAAAATGGTAAAAGTATTAAGAGACAATACGAAATAAACAAATCTGGACAAACAGGTTATTACATGTACATCAAACAATATAAACATAGCATTCACCTTAGAATACAAACAAAAAATATTCGCTCAACGAGCAAAAAGGATTTTCAGCCAGTAAGGACTTTAGTTTTGTCTTAAAGACGATGGTTGAGTTGAGGTTTTTTAAATAAGAAGGTAAATGATTGTATATTTTTAAAGAAATTATATTAGAATCCTCTTGGCTCTGTGTTAATCTTGCACTGGGTATATACAAACTATTAGCGTTTCTAGTTACATAGTTATATGTGGAGCGGCTGACACGATGTTTAAAAACACTACATGCATACTGCAATATGGATGGATTAATTACAGTGACTAATTGCACTTCAAAAGTCATTCGGCCAGACTCTCTAAAAGGGAGCCGAAACATTGTCCTGAGTATCCTCTTCTGACTCTCTTCTGATATGCCGAAAGAATTATCCCAAGCCAGGAGACCATATAGAACAAAATGGTATTGACTGAGGCATAATTTAATAGGTTAAATTTTTTAAGGTATGCTTGTCTATATGATGTTTGTTGCAGATGAATTGAATGTGGTTTTGCCAGGATAGCTTCCCACACTGAGACCGATCTGACAGGTAGGTTTCAATTCAGTTCAGGGCAGACCCTCGAATGCCATAATGAGCTTACCTAGAAGTTGAGTGTTAAACACCTTGGTAAAATCGTAAAAGATGCCAAGTGAGTTTAATTTATTCTGAAAGATATCCATTATTCTTACGTAGAGATTCAAGATAGCGTCCATGCTTGAACCACCCATCCTAAATCCAAATTGACGACAGGACAAAATATTGAAGGAGTCAAGAAAAGCCTTTTCAAATAACTTAGAAAATACGGATAACAGAGCAATTGGTCTGTAATTTTTGATACATGATTTGTCTTCTTTTTGTGAATTGAGACAACTACAGCACTTTTAAGCTCTTTTGGAAAGTATCGATGTTCGAAGGATACATTTATCAAGTGAGTCAGTGAGTTTACGAAAGGTAATGCGCACTCACTAACAAGATGGCAAGAAATTTCATCTGTACCACAAGACCTCTTAATATCCACTGACGTAATGATATCCAAAACCTCACTATTTGTCAGTGGAGCAAGGAAAATTGTTTGACAGTTTGAATAATTTACAAGATTTTGATTTATATCCGTTCTGGTAGCTCCTACAAGTTTTTCCACAGTGTTAGTAAAAAATGTGTTAAATGAGTTTGCAATATTTAGTCTACCAAATACCTCAGAATTATCACAAAACATACTTTCAGGTACGTCCCTGTTCACATTCTTTGGGTTTGTTATGTTAATAACTTCCTAAGCATCTTTCCCAAGATTAGAAGATGACAGAATTTTGTTTGAATTGTATATTTTTATGTTTGTACAATATCTTTTTCGTGGGTTTTAATTTTGTTTTTACAGGCGGTAAGCAGAATTGGGGTATTTAAACTTTTAACAAGTTTTCTAGGTTTTCTTAAACTGATTTTTTATTTTTTTACCATGAACATTGTGCCTCGAATGCTTGAGGAATGCCATGTTAATGGCATTAAAAGTTGAAAAAAAAGTGTAAGAACTGATTTTCCATTGTAAGTTCTTTGGACAATAAATATTTAAAATAATATATGTTTTCTTGAGAATAGCATCGAATGTTGCAGCAAAATATAACATTTGCACTTTGTGAAGAATGCAAGAAGAACCCCAATTCTTAAAGGTTCAAAAAAAACACTGAAAATGTCTTTGTTTTCACTAAATAGCAGTGGCTATTTTGTTAATTGAAATACCAAAAAATCTCATTGCTAAAAAGCTGTAAAAAGTGCATTTTTTTTCTTTCCTCTTTGGTACCATCGACCCAGTTCTTCACGATCCGCCACTATAAAGTTATAGAATTAAGATGACCTATTGAGTAACAATAAAACAAACAAGTTTTCTAAAATGTCTTAATTATAAAATGATAGTGACATAAGCAAAACATAACTGGCGAATTAAAAGTTTTATTTGCCAGGGTAATGTAATTAGATCTAGCCTAAGTCGTAAAAAACTACTTTAGAGAATCGGGGGACAAAGGACTAAAATTCAAATTTAAACTTAAGTAGTAAACTTACTTTACTTATTAAAATAATGATTTAAAGTCCGATGCAGTCGCCATGACTCCCGAACTTGTAAAATATATTATAGTCGGTGGACCTTTTATCCACCTGGGCTGTATTTCTGTGTCTATTAATATTACATGAGGGTAAAATGTGTAAAGAGATAAACAGGATAAAAAGGGTAAACCGGAAAGCATAGGGTGGATGAAACAAAAATAAGGTTTTCCTTAAATGGACATTTTTGATGATGTAACAGAATCGTATTATTCTATTTAGTGGCCGTCTTTTGGTATCGACCGACATTCGGGTTTAGGATGGTAAAAGTATTGTTAAGTAATTTATTATTTTTTATTTAAGGTATTTAAGCTATCGCGGTAAGTAAATATATAGAAAAAACCTAGGGATGTCGAAAAATAGTATTTTACAAATAACATATATTATTATAGTTGTAATAATTAAAAATCAGCCTTTACAGACCTGAAGTTATATCTTGTCGAAAATGGTTTCATGACAACATTGCAAACCAAAATTGATTACTGATTAAGATACAAGGGCAAATCAAGGCATTGGATTTTACTTCTTTTGTAAAAGATCTCTCGTCACCAGAATACCGTCCTGAAGCCCTTAATAAAGTTAAAGGGACCTTGAATGCAAATCATTTCCCAGAAAAACTGATAAAAAAATATCAAACAAAGGACATACATATATTATAACAATCATAAAGAAAACGTAAGGCAAGATAATACGCAAAAAATATATTGCAATGCCATACACATCTCAATTATCTGAAAAATTAAAACATATCTTAGGAAAATATAACATAACTGTGTGTCATAAAACCCAGAACCTGATAGGCTTACAAAATTAAAAACTAAAATTCCTAAAAATAAAAAATCCAATCTCGTATATGAAATTCCTTGTTTAAACTGCCCTATGAAATAAACTCAACTTTTAGAAAATAGAGTAGAAGGCCATAAGTATACAAAGAATTCATCCACTGCATTACATAAACATGAAAAAGCCCAAAACACGAATTTAATTTTTCTGAAACCAAAATCATTGATGAAGATAACCTGTATCAGAAATTAATTATCAAAGAAATGATTCACATAAAAAAAGAAAAAAATGCAGTAAATGACAAACAAGATATAAAAAATTTAAGTCAAATATACCACAATTTGATATTTTAGTATAGTTTTAACTTCGTCTAAGCCGTTACTTTTAAAATGTAGTATATCATTGTGAATGTCTGATTCTTCTCTAAGGTTTCAATTAAAAAATATCAAAAAATTATCTTTATATTCCTCAAAAAAACGTACTACGATAGGAACACCTTTTTACCTAAAACTGTGCTATTAGTTGCCTGGCAAACCACTAACTTGCTTCCTATCATTCAAATATAATACCTATCATTAAAATATAATACCTATCATTCAAATATAAATAAATAATTAACATGCATTTTTCAAGGTATGTAACCTTATTTTATTAATTTTGTAATAATTATTTGTAAATAGTATACAATTTTAAATTCGTTTTAGAAAAATTGTAAATGTTTTTTTATAATTAGACCACTAGATGTTTTTTAAATTAATTGTAGATAGGAAAGGAAAGCATTATATACCACAAAAAAAAAGGAATGAGCAATTTTTGAGAAAGACCTCTATGATAGGCGAAACGTCAAATTGATCTCATTGTTTGATTTTACAAATAAACCTATACCCAGGAAAGAAGTCCAATTAATAAGTAACTTTTGCGGGCAGAATATTTAAATATTTTATTAAGCCGCCATTTTGTCTCGCTATCTTGGATTTATACCAAAATTTTACTTATATAAAACTTGGTTTTGGTGCAAAATTTGAGATAAATTGGATAATTACTTTTCTTAGTAATAATTTTTTAAAAGTTTCACTTGGCCGCTATCTTGTTCCGCCATTCTGGATTTTTACTAAAATATTACCAGTTCATCCCCATATGAGCTTTAATTTTTGCCTAAAATTTGAAGTCAATCTAATGAGTAGTTTTTAAGCTATGCCGCGAACCGACAGAGAAACAAACCGACAAGCGGACTGACGGACTTGATAAAACATATTTTTTGGCATCTAGGGACGGTAAAACGCGAAGATATGTAAAACCAAAGAGGATGATTATTTCAGATAACAAAATTTTTATTTGGCCGCCATTTTGTTTTGCCGTCTTGAATTAATACTACAGTTTTATTAGTTCATCTCTATACTACAGTTAGTTATGGCACACAATTTGAAATCGGTTCATTATCTAAATAATTTTTCAGGCTGATTTTTAAGAATTTTGTTAAGCCGCCATTTTGTTCCGCCATCTTGGATCTTGGACCAAAATTTTCAGTTGATTTCTACATATTACTTGATTTTGATGCAAAATTTGAAAATATTTTATTTTTATATGTAAAATTGTACAAATAGAAACACATTAAGGGAAAATATTTCATGTCAGGTTGATTTATTCATGGGAAGCCCATAATTAGTTTAAAAACAGACGTATGAAAAATATTAACACATTTAATTTTTTTACATTTAAATAATAGAGAACATTAGTGAAATACATTTTAGCAAATCTGAAGATAAAATTTTATGTGCTCGTAATGTCACTATATAAAATTTGTGTTAGAATCCAAAAAATAGCTCCGCTTCTCGCTGATTATATATGTCTTTAAGATAAAAAAATTATCCTCACAAATAATTATGATTTTAAGCTTAAATACATTTTATATTAGAATGAATATTACTAAAGTATATGCGGTAGCTACGTAGTATATAGGTCCCAAAACCAAATTTTGTCCAAAAAAAAATATAAACTTGAATTCAAGTACATAGAGCAAATAGAAGCTTACCCTTAGTTTCACCTATATGCACTTATAGACGACATTAGAGATTTTTTTTCGAACAAAAATTGTTTGACACAAGTCGATTATTATAAATATGTCGATATATACTAAATCTGATTTCTGACGACGATGATATGCTGTTAGCAACAATAATTTTCAAATATCCTGATATTTTAGTTAAAACCGATATTCCAGACAGAACCTTCATTTTTGACATCACCTGTGATGATTTCGAAAAATTCATTCGGCTGGCGACAAGTTTCTGCGAATCCGAAAACTAGCAAAACCTGTAAATAATTATGTTTCATCAGAAGCTTCATTGATACCTAGTCATTATTCGTAAGAGTTTCGATTTATTTTTTGACTGGTTCTTTATAGAAACATTAGTGTAAAAAATTTCATGTCAGGTTCATATATACATATATATATATATAACGAGTTTTAGTACAGACGTATGATAAATAATAACACATTTAATTTCTTTTTCCTTCTGTCCCAAATTTTTAACAGTGAATGTCGGCCTTGCAAACGGATTCTATGGAAATAATAGATAGAGAACATTAGTGATATACATTTTAGCAAATCTGAGGGTAACTTTATGTGCTCGTAATTTTACTGTACAAAGTTTGTGTAATAGCTGCGCTTATAAATTTTTTCCTTTATTACTCCTTAACAAGTTAGAAGAATGCTGTTCTCATCTAACAGAATAGAGAACTAAAATATTATAATAAATTAGAAACCAAAAGTTTAATCCTTAACAAATTAGAAAAACATTATTCTGATCAAATAAAATTGTAAACGAAAATTTAATTTATAAACAAAATACACTAGCGAATATTGTATGGATCTAACAAAAAAAAAAATGAAATGATTGAATGCTGTCTTTTTGTATGTTGTTGACTTTTTGATGGATTTGGCAAAATAAACGCAATCAAAATGTCCTCAAAAAGCAATATTTGCCTTGTTCTTTAGAAACTTTTGAAGACAGGTAACTTCTGTTTCTTTATCATAGCATCGAAAGACTATGGCAACGTGATGCCTTTCACCATCGCCTCCTGCAATGGGAAATTCCTGAGGACGACATCTTCGGGCTCTGACTTCTGGTACGTTTCTCTTCTATAGCTGAGGCCGGAGAATTTGCTCATGTTATACTGCCATCTTGACTACTGAGTTTTCCCGCAATATTGTTTTATCTTTTTTCTTGCCCTTCCTTTTTTTTGTATTTTTTTCAGTTTCTGTGCGTAGTCAGATGTTATGTGACTGAAAATTTTCGATGGAGAAGAATTCAGCTACAAATGTATCCACCGAATGTTAGACAGTGTCACCATGTTGAGCTATGTCTTCGAAATTGGTATGATTTCGACTTCCACTTGATGAAATACAAGCATAGCATTTTGGCCCAGAGATGCCTCTGTTTCTTTCTAGACACTGCCGCTATTTTGTTGCGCCCAGGATCTAACAAGATTTAGATTTCGGTTTTCGTTGAACGTTGAAGTGCCGAACGTTCAATAAATTACTAAATCACTTAAGAACCCCAATCGATGCATTGTTGGTGTTTTAATGGGGCAGAAATATTTTCAGTGCCGAACGTTTAAGCTTGCCACAATAAATTACTAAATCACTTAAGAACCCCAATCTTTATAATTTCTGAACTCAGTTCTTCCCATAAGTATTTGAGAAAGTATAGTTGAAAACATAGACTGGTTTGATTTAGTGACATAATTTTCTCCCAGCCACATTATGATGGCTTCGTCATTCTTCTGCGTAAGGAATTTAAAAGCCGACATATCTACTGCATAAAAGAGGTAGCTTGAGTGAGGTATTAGTTTTAATATTACTACCTGTTCCTCTAACGATTTTTCTATTAGATGTATTGAGGATTGAAGATCATAGATAAGGACAATTGGCCTATCTTTTGAGATGCTAGTTAGAAAGTTTCATTTAAGTTAATTAGAAAACGTTTTCATTCACCCCTTTATCCCACTTTTTTTGCTAGCCAGGTATCCCATAAATATTTGCCTTTAAATCAAGAAAATTTCCTTCCCTGGCCTCGCCGTAACTCTTACGTTCCTTGGAAATCGCAGCACAATAAATAAATAGAAACGACTTTATTACAATTATTTAATAATTACGAAGGCGGAGTCTATCCTAATTGGAATTCATACTCAACCCAAAAAATAAATTAAACAAAATATAGTCCAGAGGAAAAAAAACGTAATAACTTTAGTCTAAAGAAAACAATAAGAACTTACTGACGTGAAAAAAGATGATTTTTTAAGATGTAGCTAAAAGTACCCTTATGAATTAAGCTGATGATATTATTGTTTAGTGAGTTGAATTCCTTGACGGTATTATATGTGAAGGTACGCCGAAACATAATTGTCTGGTGTTGAGCATAGTAAGTAAGTTTTACAATGTTTCTTAGATTTAACGAATCTACATTTTTTCTAAAAACTAGCTTATCACGCAAATATTTAAGAATTGATATATTTATTATTTTAATATAATATTTAATGCCTTAGACAAAATCAAGTTCTCACACAACACTTTTTTCTTCTTGAATGTTAATAAGTCCCTATTTGCTTAAGACGCTTAATCATTGCTTTGTGATGTTAGTAATGTGATCTACAAATCTTAAATTTTCGTCAAAGACCAAACCGAGATTTCTAGCATCTGAGGTAAACTGAACTGGTGGTTACTTACAAAAATTCTCATTTGTGACTTAATCCGATTCCTATGCTGCCCAGGACAAAATAAAATAACTTTCGATTCCTGAAGAATAAAAACCAAAATGTGCTCGTAAGCAAACTCATTTATATTTGCTAGATCTTGATTTAACATGATAAAAGATACGTCATAATCTTTTATACTAAAGCTTTTATAAAGTTGTGTATCTTCGGCAAAAAAACTGGACGTTAGAGTGACGGACAACCTTAAACATATCGAAAGTATAAATGAGGAATAGCAGAGGCCCCAAGACACTGCCCTGCGGCACTCCAGAACAGGCTGGTTTACAAATTGAACGCATGTTTCGTAGGAAACACAATGAATGAAAGGTTGTACTTAGATTTTAATGTATATACAAATATTTAGAAGAAACTTAGTTTGTACATCACTAAGCGAAGATCGTACTGAAAAGCAATATAAACTACATTCAAGAATACCGGAAATAATATCCTTTATTTTTCTTTTACATAAGAGTATTTAAAGATCATTATTGGATCTAAGTTTTAGTAATAAACAAGAGTTATTCAATCGACGGGTTCTTGAAATGATGAAATGAAATGAAATGAAAATATTTACTTGGATTTAGGAGAAATTAATGGAAATCTTTTTGTTTCGGTTAGTACATGTAGAGTTGAAATCACCAGCGACTTTGCAAGTGCAAAAAGGCTTTTAATATAAATAACTAATATTGTATTGTGTTTTAATTGTATATAACAATGCGATAAGGCAACATAGAAAATCGTATGCAACTATCGATTACAGTTTACTTTTTTTATTACATTTAATAAAACACTATCCGGTATTCATTTTAAGTTTGCATTAATTTAAGTTAAAAAGAGATAATTACAACTAAAAAAAGAGCCAAAAGATGACATAAAACTCTAAATAATATAACAATAATTTTTAAGATTTTAAGATCAAATTTTAACATTGGTCAAGGCTTTGAGAACAGACATAGAATCAGACAAAATTACAAATCTTTCATTACTGCCTTCTAGTGAAATTTTAAGGGCTTCCCTAATTCCAATACCTTCTGGTGTAAAAATGCTAGAGCTTTTATCAATTTTAAATTTATGACTCCTCTCCAATTAAGGAGTGTAAAACCAGCACCACTGACTTCTGGAGTTTTGGAAGCATTAGTAAATATCTGTATGGCAGTTTTAAATCTGGACTGTTCTGATTTTATTGTTTGAATTAATTTGACTAATTTCTGTAAAAGGTGGTTATTGTACCATGACGTCTAGTATTGCACTATAATACTCATAGTCAAAAGTCAAAAAAAATGGTTTAATTTTGTTTAACATAATATAATGCATAATGGAGGGGAGTTTTTCTAATGCCAATATTTATTGGTTAAATCATAGGTGGTTAATTTTGTGTTATTTTGAAATAATTCAGTCTCAATATATTAAAAAGAAACAAATTGTTCAATCTGCTGTAGCTGAACACCAGCATACCACTGGCCATATTATAAATGTAAAGGAAACCAAGGTTCTAGCATCGGTTCCGGGATTTTATACATGAAAAATTAGGGAATCTATTGAAATCTTTAAACGTACAAAAAATTTTCAATACGGGTTACGTTCTACATCGGCGAGTACAAGTCGGGTATAAAAGCCCGCCTGAATCTCTCCGAGCTCATTCAGTGTTCAGATCCCGTGGAGTAAAGATCCCAGAAGATGCCTCGTGCAATCGAAGGCGAAACGTCGGATAGTAATTCCAATTTGACACGGTCTAATCCCAAGAACTATGATTTCTTAATTGACCAAAGCCGCGAAAGCTTCCGTTTTACGTTAGTTCATTGTTTTCTTTCTGATGCAAACTGTGTTCTTTAAGGATAAATACTTTGTATATTCCAAAACAGGTGGAATGTTTTCTGCATTAACGCATATACAAGGTACACAAAACTTTGTAATCATATTTCTAAAGACTATTGGTACAAAAACCTAACAGTTTTCAGATAATATGTTACTACCATAATACGTCTACAATTTGGCCATGCTTGTTATGGTATACACGTTACGTAATACAGTCAGATAAAGGTGACATGCGCGAAGTTAAGACCGCTACTCACAATCGTCCATTCGTTCATTCGTCGGCATAATGTGAGACGTCCGGTTCATGCGTTCGTTTCGTTGAGCGGCGTTTCCGTCTTTTGGGGGGGGTAACCAAGGAGCCTTTGACCTCGGTGAACCATTCGTCCGAATCAAGTCTTTTGTTTTTTATGTATTTTCAAACATTGAAGCCGCATAAAATCCATATCAACGTATTAAATAAAAATTGATGAATAGTGTGGATGAAATATTGATATGAATGGACGAATCGAATGAAAGCATCGAACCGACGATTTGAACAGACTAGTGAATCGCGGACTAAGGTAGACGCTCCCATCCGTCCATGTGACTCCATGTTTCACGGCAATTCCGTCTTTTAGGAGAATAATCAAATAGGCTTTGACTTTAGCGAATCATTCGTCGAGATCAAATTTTTTGTTTTTTGTGTATTGTCAAACATTAAATTCCATGTGAACTAATTAAATAAAAATCGAAAAATAACGATCATGAAATATTCGGTTCATTCGTTTATTCGCCCATTCGTTCATTCATATGAATGGACGAATCGAATGAACGAATAGATGTGATTTCGTACATTTTTCGAATGTTCTAAATATTTGACAGAAATAAAAGAGCTTTACCCATTACCAGAACCTAATTAATCATTTTAATGTCCCTTTAACCTACTTAACCTTTTATCCATGGACAATAAAGAAATTTACAACGCCCCTTTGTATTTTTTAAATAAAATTAAACTTAAGTTATACAATAAAAAGAAACTAAAAAAATCCATCTTCCAACAGCAGTTATATATTTACCGAGGTTCATTTTCTTTGTTTATCTCACTACTAAAGTCGCCCTGAGTGACTACTACGACGCTGCACATTGGAACGGCTATATGGGACCTGTTGGAAATCCCAATTAACAGCAAATGTATCTTCAAAAATCAAATTAAAGACAAGTAGTGGTATTATGTTCACTAAGATGTATTAAATATTATAAAATGTATATATAATAACCAACGCAAAGCATATTATACAGGGTGAATTAAATGTTAAAAGCTAATAAAGTTAGTATGTGAATCAACAATAAATGAATAAACCCTTTTGGAATTATTTTCAGCCATAATATCATATATGATGAGCTCATTTTCCGTTTTGCTAGTAGTTTAATTATGTTATATAATCATTTAACAATATATACAGGGTGAAATAATAGTGCTAACGGGTCATATTTCTTTTCATATTCGTTCTAGTAAATATTGAACCCTTAAATTTAAAGCACATCTAGTAAAGTTAATAGCCTTATGAAAGAAGTATGTGATTATAAAAATATACAGGGTGTACTAGATTTAATATCATTGTTATTACTACTGTATATTTTTTCTATAAAGGTGCAAATTTATTATACATTTTACCAATTTTGCGAAATATTCCGTTTTTATATCCTTGTCTAGAGAATATATGGGCATGAAAAATGAAAATAAATTAATAAAAATTTAATCTAAATTTTAAAATGGGGATGACAAAATCGTGCTGTTAAAAGTATATAAATTTTCACTTATATCACAAGAGCTTAAATTAGTTCTAGAAATTTTTTTTGATGTCATGAATATTTTGAATATTTTTTAAAAAATATTGGTGGCCCAAAAAAAATGTTTAGAAATAATTTACGCTCGTGTGGTATTCGGTAAGAAAATTTTACACCAAAATTTGAAATAAAATAGTGAGTCAAACCTGACATTTTAAATTAATTTCATTGGTTGACGTCGACAGCTGACGCGAAAGAAAATGTTCACTTAGATACCGCCTAGCAAAAAACACATTTTCTGCTTGCCTGCAAGTAAAAAGGAATCTTGTTGGTTCAAAAGAAAGGGTGTGAAATTTTTAAGGAAATATAATATTCAGATACATATCTGTTAAAAATTAACGGTGCACAATATTTTATGGAACAGATAAACAAGACAAAATACAGAACTACCAAAAAATTTTGTGTATTAACAAACGAGTAGACAAATAGAATATGTCAAAAAAAGAACAAGGGTTGAAATGTATTGGTTGATATGTAACAAATTTTTCCATGGGTTGCTTAACAAAACTGAGCAATGCCGTTGATTAAAATTACGTTACCATGCACACCTATTGAAAATATTGAGTTGTATACTTAATGGCACATGAGGGCAGGAAAACTGTTAACTGAAATATTTATTCCCAAGATACTACTGACACACAAAAAAGTGCGGATCTGAGCGGAAGTTTTTTGTAGAATTACGAAGAAAAACTAAATCAATTTTTTACATGTATTGTCTCTGTTTCATCCAACTGACTGAAACAAACTTAGGTTATCCTCAAGTGTCTAGAAAACATTGTTGCAGGTGAGAACCTTACCGGTGAAAAATATAAAATTCCTAAAAAATTTCGTCACATAGAAATTAATGACTTTAAATAAGGAAAAATTTCGTTCTTAATAACAAAAGCTTGCAGGAAGGTTGTTCTTAGATCGTGTCAAATTGGAATTGTTATCAGACGTTTCACCTTCGATTGCACGAGCCATCTTCAGGGATCTTTACTCCTCGAGATCTGACCGCTGAATGAGCTGGAAGGAACCGTGATTCTGTGTTAAGATCTTTTCAAACAGAAGGAGTATATAACATTCCTTGCTCCTGTGGAGAAATGTATATGGGAAAACCGGACGCTCATTATCAACTAGACTTAAGGAACATAAACAATGTAATAAAAAGAAACAGATGTTCAATCTGCAGTAGCTGAAACCAATGGCCATATTATAAATGTAAAGGAAACATAGCATCGGGTCCAGGATTGCATAAACATTGGGAAGAGTGAAGTGTGATCCAAGTTAGTTCAGTACATTGTCACAGTATATATGTGTCACATATACTGTCTCTTCATTTTTAATAGGCGCCATTTTGTTCCATCATATTGGGTTCCTACCAATATGTTTACCATTTCCTTTCTACCTATGCCACACTCGACTTTTGGGCATAATTTAAAATGAATTCGAGAAGCATCCCATATTCACGTTTAATTTTTCTGCAAAATTTAAAATCGATT
This sequence comes from Kuschelorhynchus macadamiae, assembly GCA_030620095.1. Lineage (NCBI taxonomy): Eukaryota > Metazoa > Arthropoda > Insecta > Coleoptera > Curculionidae > Kuschelorhynchus > Kuschelorhynchus macadamiae. Next base: position 1,800,117 of record JAUTXW010000845.1, on the reverse strand, counting down.
GAAAAAGGTTTTTTTGCGTTGATTTTTTAAAAATTTTATTTGGTAGTCATTTTGTTTCGCCATCTTAAATTGAAACTATCAGTATTTACCTATTCCGTTGGTCCGCAGATATCCCAGATATTAAGGTTCTGAATGGTTTTCATTAACGTTTCTCTTATTGTTATGTTAGAGTGGGGTATTATTTGGGGTTAGGATCCAGTAAACAAAAAAAAAGATCCTTTTTTAAATTGCCGAGATTACGTCAATTTACTGTTGCATCGTCAGGACACAGATTTTATATCCTGCATGAAACCCATATTAGTCTTTACCTACTCCATTGGTCCACAGATATTTCCTAACCCCAAATAATACACCACTTTAACATAACAACAAGAAGATCGTTAACGAAAATCATTTAAAAACTTAATATGTGGGTAATATATGCGGAGCAACGGAATAAAAGAACTGATAATATGGGTTTTAAGCAGGATATGATATCTATATATGTGTCCTGAAGATTGCAAAAATTAAGTTGCGAAGCGTCGGCAATTTAAAAAAATACTTGTTTTTTTTACTGGATCATAACCCCAAATAATACACCACTCTAACCAACGTTTTTTAACATTGTCCCGCCATCTTGGATTTTTACCAAAATATTATCAGGCCATGTCCATATGATCCTTAATTTTTGGTCAAAATGTAAAGACGATCGGTTAAGTTATATTTAAGCTATGTCGCGAACGCACACACAGACGGACCGACGAAACATATTTTTTTGGCATATAGGGACGCTAAAATGTAAAGACGTGTAAAATCTGAGATGGCGATTTTTTCACGACTACGTACTTTTTATTTGGATACGATTTTGTTCGGCCCCCTTGAATTAGTACCAGAATTTTTGAAGTCAATCTGATGAGTAGTTTTTAAGTTATGTCGCCAACTGACAGACAAATAAACTGACAGACGGACCGACAGACTTATAAAATACATTTTTGGAATCTAGGGATACCAAAACGCGAAGACATGTGAAACTTAAGAAAGAAGAAGAAAACAACTTGAAATCAGTTCATTAAGTAGTTTTTTTAATCTGAATTTTTAAATAATTTATTAAGCCGGCATTTTGATCCGCCATATTAAATTCGTATCAAAATTTTACCAGTTGATTCCTACATAATGATTGTTTTTTGTGCAAAATTTGAGATAAATTGGATAAGCACTTTCTTAGTAATATTTTTTTAACATTTCACTAGGCCGCCATTTTGTTTGACCATATTAGATTTTTACCAAAATGTTACCAGCTCATCCCCATATGACCGTTAATTTTTAACCAAAATTTGAAGTCAATCAGGTAAGTAGCTTTTAGCTGTGCCGCGAACAGGCAGACCGACAGACCGACAGACAGACAGGCAGACCGACGGAATCGAGAAAACATGTTTCTCGTCATCTAGGGACCCTGAAACGTAAAGATCTGAAAAAATCTCGGAGGGTGAATTTTTCACGATTACAATACTTCCCTTTTCTAAGGGAAGTAAAAACTACAACATTCTGAAAATAGTCTTACTTTTTTAAGTAAATGTAGTAACAATAACTTAATTTCTAAATTCTTAAAACTAAAAACAATCTTATAACAATACTAGGACACGTAGAATCTTAGAAAGAGCTAGTAAGGCTCTATTGAGAGAGATAATACAATTTCGTAGATTTAATAAAACAGTTTTTTCAAACTGAATTTTTAAATATTTTATTATGCCGCCATTTTGTTCAGCCATCTTGGATTCGTTCCAAAATTTTACCACTTGATTTCAACATAATAGTTGATGTTTCAGTAAAACTTCAGACACATTGGATGACTAGTTTTTTAATAATAATTTTTTTAACATTTCACTAGGCCGCCATTTGGTTCCGCCATATTGGATTTTTACCAAAATACTGCCCTTAATTTTTGACCAAAATTTGAAGTCAATCGGATAAGTAGTTTTTCAGCTACGTCGCGAACAGATAGACAGACAGACACACAGACTAACGGACAGACAGACAGACAGATAGAGCGACAGAATTGAGAAAACATGTTTTTCGTCTTCTACGGAACTAAAACATGAAGATCTGAAAAAATCTCGGAGAGTAATTTTTCACGATTAAAATACTTCCCTTTTACGAGGGAAGTAAAAATTAGAGAATGTATTGAAATTTTTAAACATACAAAAAGTTCATAGAGATACTGTTTACGAATTCTACGAGCTCATTCAGTGTTCAGATCTCGTGGAATAAAGATCCCTGAACATGTCTTGTGCAATCGAAGGGAAACGTCGAAAAGTAATTCCAATTTGTCACGCTCTAATCTCAAGAACCATGATTTCTAAATTAAAATAGTGTTAAAAAAATTACAGCTCATTATATAACTCTATATAAATGCTTATAATTGCAATTTTTTACCTTAGGACTGATTGTACGGCTGATTTAATCGTTGATCTATACAGTATATATTTTATGGAATATTCTATACAACTTTGAATGCGGGACTAATCAGATTGTCCTATAATTTATTTATATTTTTGTAATGGCCTTTATTAGTTTCATGTTACTTATTAGGTAAACTATTTGCATTTAAATTTTTTCCTTTAAAGTCTAAAAGTATTTAAATAGAACTTTATTTAAGGACGATTAAGGATTGAATTGAGTTTAATTTTATGATTCTATTCGAAGCAAAAGCTTCATTTTTCTTCCATTCACCCTGTCCCGTCGAGTTTGCAAGCTTATTCTGTTTACCTTTTTACACATTTTTACCCTCATGCAATATTAATGGTGAAAGATACATTCGTTTTGTGGATAAAAGGTCCACAGTCTCGGCTATATTTTAGACTTGTTAGGCCAACCCTGCGTTCGTAAACTGGCTATCAATCTACGTCTTTATAAGTAGAGGTGGTTTTTATTCATTAAGTATATTCATTAAGTATAGTGAGTTAAAGTTTTGGGCGGAAAGTAATGAAACATTTAAGAAAATGTGAAAGCAGGGCTCCTTTAATATAATTGCAGTAATAAGTTATGTTTCTAAATTGTTCAAATCATTAAAAACTAAGATAACTAAATAAGTATTAAACAGTACTGCTGTTTTTGGATGATTTAATGAATAAAAATAAGGTTAAGTATAGTTTAGAGCAAAAAAAAAGCTTTTTATAAAAAAGTGTCAAATGAGTTAGCAATTTTAAAATTTATGATTTCTTGACAAAGCGGCAGCAATGTAATTTTATGCCCTTAGCGCCGCAAGAATTGTCATTTTCAACACTAGTTAGATAAAGTCGTTGTATTTGATTTAGAAATTAGATTTGAAAATGTCGTCTAGTTATTCTAAAAAATATGAATACAGTGAAACCTCCCTTAACGGACACCTCCGAACAATGGACACTTCTGCTCAACAGACAATTTTGCAGTCACCGACCGTCAGTATCTGTATTCCTGTGTATTAAATCCTCTTGATAACGGACACTCTCAACAACGGACATGGACAGTAAAATTTGGAACATTTTTAATAAAAACAGTAAAATTTACTTCCTCAGAATGGACAGATTTTCAGATAATTTTTGAAAAACCCACATTTAATTCCGATATATTTATTGCACATTATAGGCAATATTTAGATCTATGCTAATAAGTGGCGCGGCGCCTACCTATTGTTAATAGCACTAGTTTAACAATAGGCTGGCTTATGCTTTCTGGCTTGTAGGCAAATTGCGGTGAATTGCATAATAAATAGATCGCGTTATTTTTATAAAATGTAGTCTTCATCAATAGAATATCTTAGTTTTGATGTTACTCTGGTGCGATCAATATGTCTTCAAACAAAAGAAAGTCTTTAAGAAAAATAATCCAGTACGCGGAAAAAAACAAACTTAGTGTTAGAATATTAGCCGAAAAAAAAGACGGGAAACATGAGGGTGCTGCCATAAACCAAATTGTCTACAGCTGGTTTTGTAAAGTACGCTTCAAAAACATTCCAATGTCCGGTACAATAATTAAAGGAAAAGCACAAGAAATGGGGAAGAATCTAGAAGTTGATGTTTTTAAAGGATCAAATAGATGGTTGGAGATGTTCTGTCAACGTCATAATATCTCTTTCAAATCCATCTGTGGCGAAGCAGCGGCTGTAGACTTGATTCAGGTAACTGATTGGCGGACGAAATTATGTGGTATTATTAAGAACTACGCACCAAGAGACATTTAAAACGCCGATCAAACGGGCCTCTTTATCCGCGCCTTGCCAAATAAAACGTTTTCTTTAAAAGGCTAAACATGTGCTGGCGGGAAAGCGTCCAAGGAGAGACTCACTATTTTATTTTGCTCCACTATGAATGGAGAAACCAAAAGTGCACTGGATCAAGCGTGGAAAAATTGCCAATTGAATGGTACAATGACAAGAAAGCATGGGTGACAAGGGATATAGTGTCGGATTGGTTGATGAAATTTGACCGAGGAATGTAAAGGCAAAACCGAAACGTACTTTTATTTTTGGATAATGCTGCTTTTCACCCAAAACTGGAGTTAAAAAATGTTAAAACAATTTTTTACCGCCAAATTTCGACATCACATTGCCAGCCATTGGACCAGGGCGTGATTCAAAATTTTCAAAACCATTACGGAAAGTTTTTAATCAAGCGACTTTTGTCATCCATGGAGTATTCTGAATCTACCGAACAATTGGAGAAATCCGTAAATGTTGTAAGTGCCTTGATTTGGATTGTCGAATCAAAGACCATCAATAACTGCTTCCGCAAAGCTGAATTCGACGAAATTCTCGAAGAATATGTTGACTACGATAGTGAAGATGGTATATCATCATCGGCTATAAAAAATCCGTTATCACCAATTTTCGCTTTAATATCTCAAAAACCAAGGATATTATTTTAAAAAATCGAAAATAAAATTTTAACTTAATTACCCTGTATCTTTCTTAATATTAACTTTTGGACTAAGGCAAGTTGGCTAAATCACGATATTTTAATCAAATCTATGTATTCCTAAATTATTGGCAGGCTCTTTTGGTACACCCTATATATTAATATTGAATTTATTACGAAGTGCGATCGTTTTGAAAAGTCCTTTAAAATCCAGCGGTTAAGTTAAAGATCGCCATCTTTTCAACTGCTAGCGGAAACTCAAACGGATGGCGGCAAAAATATAACTGTACCAATTGCTTTACTTTAAGTAAACTTCAAGGACAGCGCAGGCGGCTTTGTAAGACGCAAACGTTTTCAATCTATAACCCAGGCTTTGGTGCCTGTAATTCAAAATAAAATTAATAGAGATTCAGACATGTCACAAAATGCTGCCAATACTGATAGCATCACGAGTTGTTCTTACTGGTAAAATTAAATATTAAATTTCAATAAACACATGGAACATTCAATCAAAATTATTAAAGGTTACTATACTGCTTTACTAGAATGGTTGGTAATCATTAAAAAGAAATGTACTAATTTTGTGCAATTAATAAAAAAGTATGGCAATTTTTAAAATTATGCTTGGAAGAATATCTAATATTATAATACAATCTACAACAGCTATGTCAAACTCGAAGTCACTGGTGGGCAAAAAGCATGAAGACCATCGACTAGGTGTGCTGCAAAACCTTATCTTAAAAAAGACAACTACTGAAAATCTTAAGAAAAAGTACTATTATAGGACAAGTCTGTTTATTAAATTTCCAATAAAAAGGATATTACAAAAAACTACAAACATTAAATTCTTTTGCCAGATATTTGACATCTTTTGTCTCTAATTAAGTTTTTATCGGCGGAAATAACTTTTAAAACTGCGTCCAAGTGTGCGTCCGTCAATCGCAATCTTGCGGGAGATTTGTTTCCTTTTATCAAAGAAAACAGTTGTTCACTCTTATAGGTACTTCCAAACATTGACAGGACTTTACAGGCAAATTTTCTCATTTCTTGGTATTGAACAGGCAGGTACTAATAAAATTCGAATGTACCAACACTATCAAATTTTTGTTTTAAATGGGTCTAACACTGAATCTCAATTACTTCCATTTACAAGGGGGGAACTTTATCAATATCGATAGTGAAAAGACCAGTAAATAGAGAAAAATTGTTTTCTTGGGTCTTAAAATCCTGAAAACGCTTCTCAAATTCTGCCAGAAGGCTTCTCATTTTCTCTGAATATATTTTGTATGATATTGGGACACTTGTGATTTTGTAAAAAAAGATACATCGCATAATTAGCTGACATCTTCTCGCGTTTTCAGTTTCCATGAAAACGCGTGTTTCTTCTTCGAGTTTCCAAAACCGGTCGAGTACCATAGAACACGATAGCCATCGCACCTTTGCATAATATGGTAAACCAGTGTACCCACTTTCAAAATCACGTAAAAATGCTGAAAACTGATTAAGGCCTCTTGACCTTATGAAGTTTATAATTTTTTTTACTGACTTTAAAACACTTTCCAACTTGATCACTTTTGAGCATAAAACTTCTTGGTGGATTATACAATGAATATGATGAAAATCTGGTTTGTCACTGCCCGTTTCTCTGATCTTTGTCTGTAATATTTTAACGAGGCTATTTTTTACTCCAGTTATTGAATCGGTCTGTTGGAACGGAACACAGTTTTGACAAATCTAAATTGTACTTTTGCGAAGGTCCATAAAAAGCAAAAATATACTTCCCAGTTATTGTATCATGCAATGGTAATAATTCCAGTAATTCTTGATACGCATTGATATCTGTATCAACCGCACGAAGAAAAACAGCGAGTTGCGCCACACCACACACATCCGTACTTTCGTCACGGGTAATAGAAAATGCTATGAAAGAGTCTGATTTTGTTTTTATCTGATCACTTATATTGGCAGCCAACTCAGTAACTCTTTCAGCGACAGTATTCCGGGACAAGGATATATTTTGAAATGCCTTCACGCTTCGGGAACTTACAATTTCCGCGGCCTTTACAAGGCACTCTTTTATAAATTCACATTCAACAAATGGTTTTGAGTGTTTCGCGATCAACTCCGACAGAACGTAGCTCGCTTGAAGGACAGATTCATTTTCTTGCTTTGGACGTGTAAACATAAGCTGCTGATCTTTCAACCGTGATTTTAACTTATTTAACTTTTCGTTTCTGACCGTGCCTGTATACTTGTCAAACATAGTTTTATGAATATCATAGTGACGTTTTATATTATATAATTTTGGGACACCGACTGTACTATTACAAATCAAACAAATAATTTTTTCTTTCACTTCACAGCAAAAAAATTCTAATTCCCGCTTTTCTTGAAAGATACGATGCTCATCTACAAGTTTTCTCTTACTTCCACTTGGTTTTGAAAGAGACATGTTAAAAACTGTATCCGAAATAAATTATAATAAGTACTGTTAAGTGTTGTAACAATAAGTGCGCAGCTCAACTCGAAACTCTATTGCAACTGAGTCATAACTGACTAAACACTGAACGTCTGAACTCAATCGAACACGGCTTATATACGGATTGTGATTTCTCGAGTTCTTTCCAGAATGTTCAGATAGCGTCATCTGTGTTTTTGCGCGAGAGAATATCATGGAACAAGCCACATAACGTTTGGCTTCAGGTTTTAGGTTGAGTATGTGGAGTTCATCCTCCTAAACATAGATGGCACTATGTACAATTGTACATTTTATTATACCAATTGCTGCAGCGGCGCGCGCTTTCAAAAACGGTTTTCAACTTGTTTGCGGGCCGCATTATCTAGCTATTTTCAAAACTGATTTGGGCCACAGAACAGAACAATGCTCACTGGGCTGCATGCGGCCCGCGGGCCGCATGTTTGACATGGCTGAATTCTACAATATAATAATTGTAAAAAGTATTTTTTTCCAAAATATTATTGTACATATTTGAGCTCAGAATTTGTCGATATATGAAATCATTTCCCGCAGCGTCAAGGTAGAGAGCGCCCCGGCGCTCTTGTTAGACACACTGCGTTTGTGAGTTTTTTCTATTGATTTCCTTGTTTTTATTTATGAAGACCAGGAACGAAATTTTTCTTTGATGAAGACTGTGTTTCGTTGTTTGCTTCGTGATGTAATGTGATTAAAACTATTCTTTGTCTATATATTATGTATATTCATAAGGTTTTGGTTAGCTACCTATCTAAAAAATATAATAATGCGGAAGAAGGGAATTTAGAAGACATATTAAGAAAATGGGAGTTAGCTGATTTACTAAGTTTTTTTGTATCTTATCAATAATATCATTGTATGTAATTTTGGAAGTAAAATTGAGCAAATTAACATTATATTAACGTTATGTTATTAATTTAGATTATATTTTAAATTTTAATTTTTTGCGTATTTAGTCAGGAAGCGTTAGTAATCGAGTTGTTTATAAAAAAATACAGAGAAACAGTCTGGGGATAACATTGGTGCTAGAAGAAGACAAAATGTGCTTTATTTTATCTCCACATTTTGTGTAGTCAAAGTAGTTTTCACTAAGTTCACTAACCTGAACTAACCTAAGTTTGTTTGGCAAAAAGAATAATTAGAATTATTTTGTGACTAAAGGCTTAAACAGTTCTAGAAGATGGAAAAAGAAAGTGTATTCTGTGCCCCGACAACTTAAATTTTATACATTTATTCAAGGCTAAGAGTTTTGACTTAATGGGGGGACAAAATCACCATTGAAAAGGGGGATGGATATGTTTATCGTCGCACTTGCTCAGAAAGTTCACTTTTTGACCATAAAGTCGCAGAGCGAAAGTTGCCCTTTCCAAACCCCTTTTTTTCCCTAAGGAAAGAAAGGAACAATGTAGATCTATTACTTATAAGTATATAGTGTATATCCGGATGGCGTTAATGTCGAAGTTGTATTTCAATATAACCATAACCAAGAAAACAAATAATTCATTGTTTTCTTGTGTACGAAAATTATATTTTCTATTTTAGATATTAACATTGTCTTGGAAAGTGCAGCAAAATTGCGAGAGAGAGGTATTATATAAATTGTCTTGCTATCTCACTCTCTAACAGCATCTGCCATCTCTTTCCTAAATTTTTGAATAATTATTATTTCAAATTAAAATCAGAATGATTTGGATTACAGCGTAATATTCTTAAAATCTAATATTTAGTATAGTAAAATTTACAAAAAAAAGTATAAGAATTTAGAGTTACCTGGTGATAAATAAATAAATAAAATAAATAAACTTTTATTTCAATAGACCAAACAATACATGGTACAGAAAACGTCGAGAAAGCCAAAATGACACCAGTGCATCATATGGCCAAAAATGCTAATGAAGTAATATTAATCTTAAAATATACGTACTTATCCTATACAACTCTGCAATGTAACTCAAAACCTAGAGAAGTCAATAACAAAAAACTCTTGAAGACTATAGGGGACATTATCCTTTAAAATTTGCCATATACAGTTTTTAGATGATAAAAGGCTCTTATTTCTAATATTAAGTGGAAGTGTATTAAATAAACGTATAACTATATAATAGGGACTATGTTCAAAAATGCACAAGTTATGATTCGGGATAACCATATTATCAATGCCTGGTATTATAATTATGAATGTCCGTCATAGTTGATTAATTATTAAAATTGCTCTTTACATAAATTAAAGCATCAAATATATATATATATATATATATATATATATATATATATATATATATATATATATATATATATATATATATATATATATATAGCAGGAACAATAAGAAGCCCATACTTTTTGAAAAGTCCTCTGCATGAGTGTCTTGGTCTAACATTAGCAATATTTCTTATTGCTCTTTTTTGTAATACAAAAACTCTTTCTACATAGCTGACCCGCTGACCCCCAGAACAATATTCCATACTTTAAGCGTGAGACAAAATATGCAAAATAATAGGACAGTCTATTATTTACATTAACGATATCTTTAAGGCGATATAGTACAAAACAAACCGTTGAGAGTTTTTTTGCATAATTTCATTATTTGACAGTCCCAATTAAGTGCATTATCAATATTAAGGCCTAGAAGTTTTGTATCAGTTACTTGAGCAATTGAATGAAGAGTTCTTACTAAAAAGCTCTCACATAGGACTGATGCCCTGGGCGAGAAACGAACAAACACAGTCTTTTTATAATTTAATATAAGAATATTATTCAAAAACCACTGCTCGAAAGCAATCAACACTTGCAATATCCTGTCAGCTCTAGTCACTGATATTTCTGAACAAATATATGAATTATCATCAGCAAACATGGTAAGATCATTAGGATTTTCAACTACCATAGGTAGATCATAAACAAATATTGAAAATAATAAAAGCGCTAATATAGACCCTTGCGGTACTCCTAATCTGACCTTTAATTTGTTGGATCTGGCATCGCCAATATCCACAACTTGACCGCTGTCCTGAGATATGATTGTAGCCATTCACCAATTTTGCCTCTAAACCCATACCGTTGCAATTTACAGACAAGTAATGTATGATCAATTAACTCGAACGCCTTGCTTAAATCTATAAGGAGACCAAAACTTTTATTACTTTCATCAAGATATCTGTAGAGCTGTTCAAGAAATTGCAATACTGCCGACGTCGTACTTTTACCCCCTCTGAAGCCGTGCTGACAATTCGTTAAAATTTTATGTGCTACAAGAAATAATGTCATCTGCTCAAAAACTACTTTTTCCAGAATTTTGGAAATGGAACTAAGTATTGAAATTGGTCGATAATTGTCTACCATCGTTTTATCTTATTTCTTAAACAGCGGAATAACCTTGGCAGTTTTAAAAACATCTGGAAAAGTTGCAGATTCAAGAGACATATTTATGAGGTAAGTTAATGGCTGAACTATAAATGTAACCACTGACTTTAAAAAATTTGTAGAAATTTTGTCAATTCTAAAAGAATGGGATTTTTTTAGGTACATTATAACTCTAGTAACATCGTATTCGGAGACAGGTGAGAGAAACATTGTAGCAGGGTTTTCTGGAAAACTTAAATTGAGATTATTGGCTATGTTACCTGCATTACGAGTTGTCAACAGGCTCAATGGAACATTTACAAAATATTCATTAAAACTATTTGAGATAACCTCTTCATTGTCAGTTGGTACACCGTTTATCGCAATTTTACCTATAGACCCCCTGTTTTTAAGGTTTTTATTACAGATATAATATTCCCCACAATTTTGCTTTTATTAGTCGAATTAACACACATGCCATTGGTATGCATTTTTTTTAGCTAACTAATAACTTTTTTGTATAGTTTCTTGTACAATTTATAATGGTTAGTTAGTAGGTCATTATTTGTTTGCATATTTAGCTCATATAGCGATGTCAGGTTTTTTGAGGATGTACGAATTCCGAGCGTCATCCAGGGCTTTCGCTTATTCTTATTCAAACATATCCTTTTAAATGGAAATGCAATATTTATGTAAGTAGATAGGAGGTCAGTAAATATTTTAGAGCCAATATTGGCATTTTGTGCTTCATATACAGATAACCAAGTCTCGTTACTTAAACTTAACTTAAAAAAAAAAACCTTTTAAAAACAAAACGTGGTGAAAGCTGATCGAGGTCTAAATCAACCCGAAGAACCTGCGAAAAGTGATCTGACAATCCATTAAAGTCAACTATTGCATGGTTATCTATATTACAAAAATTAGTACAAATATATTACAGCAGTACTAGAAGTAGACGTCTGTCTTCTTTAACATGACAAACAAAACCATAAGAGCTCAGTAAATCTATAAGTTCATGTCGCTCAACTAAATTTCCAAGAAAATCAATGTTTATATCGCTACATAAGATTACACGCGTATTAACACCAGATTTAATGTTGTAAGCTAAAAACTTAGAGAGACTGCCAAGAAAAATATTTACGTTGGCATATGGTGGATTTATAGATACAAAAAACTTCAAGAATATTTCCGTCTTGCAAAGAAACACACATATCACATATCTCAAAACACTTTTTGATACAATGGACATTTCTAATATTGTATGTATCACAAATACCGCAAAATATGCAAAGAAATATATTAGAAATACAAAAACTGTATTTTTAACAGCACAATATATATTTTTTCTAATAAAATAATTTATTGTAAGTTTTAAAATATAGGATAATAGGGGTATCTATATTTAATTTTGAGACAAACTCAAATTAATAGTAAAGGTTTCTAAAAATAGTTGTAACCGTAAGTAAAAAATAGTTAATTAGTAAACAATTACAAAACAGTATAGGACTTAAAAATAAGTTCAAATAAGCTACATAATGTTACGAAAAATGTATTTCATATTTAACAATGTGTTTTTTTATTTTTAAACAAATCATTGTGACCTAAGTTTACTATATTTTTTTGCACGCCTTTTAAAAATATTTAGTTGTCCTATATAGAACCAAAAATTATAGTTAAAGGTAATATTTATTCTGCTATGTTTACAATATTTATCTTTCCATGTATGTTGATATAATTAGAAACTATTATAATAGCATATAATAGTATAACTATAAAAACTAATTAATATTATTACAAAATGTTATCAAATGAGACCAAAAAACGAAATCCTCGACAGTAGCTGATTCGGTAAAAAATAAAAATGACGAATAAACTTTTCTGTTCCAACTCTGTGCCAATTTGTAATATTCTTTCTACGACAAATATCGACAACAGTGAGTCCGCTGAATTTGCAGATATGCCAACATATCAATTCCTCCATACCCACCCCATCACTCTCAGACCACGTCAACCTTCCAAAATGAAACGTAAAGAACCAAATTTCATAAAAATCACATTTTTTATTTCTCATTTGAGCTAATTTACTTACGCTGTAATGATTTACTTAAGTCCTTAGAGACGGAAGAAGCTCCCTATGACATAAAAGTAGTAGGACACTAATGATACAATTACATGACAAGTGAAATAATATTTCTGAATCTCCCTATAGCAAAGCATCTCCTGGAATGTTAAGTTTGACAAAACTACATTATTATTATTTTTATTTTAAATATGTTTCTTTGACAAATAAAATTTGACATCAAAGGTATATTAGAACTTTACAAAATTTGGATAGAAAAATGTATTCTTCTTTTTGATCAATATCCGCTTGTAGCATCTCTCAAAGTCAATGGAAAGGTATTTGCAAATATCTAGACCAAAGTCAACAAAAAAACGAATTTTAATTAGTTTTGCATAATGGCTGAATCCGGCCCGGCTTGGATTTTACATTTTCCGTATCACTGCTAATCAGATTATAATAATATTTTAAAAAGTTCGAGGTATAGCGAATGAAAGACTCTCCTATAATGAACCAATCATCCAGCTTTTAAAATAATTTATTTTAGTTTTGAGACTCCATATTTAAAAATAATTCTAATTCTTAGGAACTCTAGCAACAAAATATGTTCCTCAAAATCACGCTCAATACACTCATGATCTATGTGAACAAGTTAAATACAGCTCAGTTCGAACAACCGACAATTTCGAAATGTACTATTTAGGAGCTGTACAGTATAGAAAGTTTTAATGTGTTTTATTATGTACTACTTATTCTGAGTTTCACTAGAATAGATAAGAAGCCAACTTTGAGAAGAGCTAAAAAAGCTTTTGTACCGACTTAAAGGGATTCACTATTTTTAAAGTATCCCATTTAAAACTTTTCCAAATGAATTGCTTCTCTAACATTGAATGCAGCTCAAAAGAAAACTTGGTCACAATAAAGACGTCCAAATTATCTGAACAATGCAAGATACCTTTATACCTTTTACGAAACTTTGGGAAGTTTTCTCAACAGACATATTTTGCGCCGTCCCAACTTTAGAGGAATAATAATTATTTCTGTAGAAATGAAATATATTGGGCCATCATAGCACGAGATCCGACTCTGTGATTACTACATCCATCTGTTTTGTAATCAAAATGTAATTTTTAGAGGTACTTATTAACTGAGGTTGCCGGGTTGCCTATCAAAATATAGCTGCAAGACACAGGATGATTTGTGAAAAACGCCTAGATATATTTCGTCGAATATTTCATAAACAATGGATTTTCGAGACCCAGTTATAATTTCTTTCGCTCTTCAACATACTCCTCCGACGTTTGACGTTTTAAATGCGGATCTCTATTTTTAATACTCATACATCAACTTATCTCTTGCTCACATGCATTCTATCAGTACCGTCTTTGTCATACAATATGCACAAAATTATCTTCAAGGTCAAAAAGATATCAAAATACTTAATACGAACTTATTCCAGCCATAGTCCTAAAATGTGCCCTCTGAATTGGCCCCTTATCCTCAGCAGGTTATTCCAAATGTCCTATGACGAGAGCGTTTTTCCTAAACGCTGGAAATCTGCTCAAGTACAGGATTATTTTTTATAATTTGCCAGCCCCTGAAAGGCTTATTTTTTCAAGGTTCCTACGAAAGTTATAGGGAATTTCTAAGACTAAGACTAAAGACTTGCATGATGGCAATTTTAAAAACAAAAGACGATCGGAAAACCACTAAATCACCATCAACTTTGTTATTTTAAATGGGACACCCTGAGTAAGTTTTGACATTTTTGGATTCTCCTCATTTTCCTCTTTCCAAAAATATATAATTCGTCTCCCTTTCCAAAAATAATTAATTTGTTGTGTTCACTGTGGAACAGTAGCTTTTGACTTATTCTCCTTTAAAGTTACCACATATGACAATTTCACAGATATGTTGCAATAAATCGCGCTAACCATGAAATGAAGAAATGTCCACTAAAAACAAAGGAGCTCTGTTGGACGTGAACACAATCCACAGATACTTAAATGGCTTTACCTACTAAATGTCACCAACAAAAACAAAACAGTAATTTGTAAGAAAAATATATTTAATGTGATTATTTATATTTATATATATATATATATATATATATATTACAACTTACTTTTTTTTTTTATTTTATTTTTTTTTGTTTGTTTTTGTATTTTACGTTGTTTTACTTGGTGCTCAGATTCTTTTATTTCGGCGTTAGGGCGTAAGTTCAAATAATTTAAACAATATTGTGGGCGCCAGGCCTAGAGTGGCCAAAGATGGTTGAGCAGAAAAGAAAAAAACAAGATAGATACTAATGTACGCTAAGACACAATACTTAAGTTAACTTGTAATGTAGCTTCCCAAAACCTTCTAATTCCTGCAATTGTCAGATTATAAATAAAAGAATGAAATACTAATGCAAGGAAATTTATTGTAAATTGTATATAAAATATAAGTATAAATATCACAGTGGTTTTAAATGTTGTTCATAAATTTACCATAAAAGTTAAATGAACTACCAGTAATTAAATATTTTTTGATTATTAAAATTTAAATTATGCAAAACTGATTAGGTGGAAAGATTGGAGTGAATATTTAAAGTATTAAAATTTTAAATTAAGTAAAATGAGTAGATGCATAATTGAAAAAAAAGAGAGAGGGCAAGGATACAACCTTGAATTAAATTTTATTTTCTTAATTAAGTTTTATATTTGTTACCAAATATTGTTGAAAGAGCATAGCATGAATGTTGCAAAAACCAGATTTAATAACTATTATTTTATAAAAACCTCATATGAGAGATGCAAATATTAGTATCATATACCGATATTGGCTGAAAATCACCGATAATATGAAGATGGGCTGTAATGCAAAATATATTCAAACAATCATAAAACTATAACAGGTGGCTGAAAATCACAGGTAATTTTAGGAAGTACTGTCCATTACAAAAAACTTAACACTTATGACACTAAGACATGGGTACCCAATATACACTCAACATACCTAATATAACTTATACTACAAAAAACATAAAGTCTCTTACTACCTATAAGCTATGAGCACTTACAAAGCAATTATTTGCAAAAAAAAAAACAATAAGAGTGTTTTACAAAACTCAAATTTAATAAAATAAGCCAGAAGATGCAATGAATTCTTTACTCAAAATCAACTAATTAAATAAAATACAACAAAGTAATACTTAAGAGAGTTATAAGTACCGAAATTAGAATAAAAGTTTATAGTTACTGATTTGCAAATGAATTCATGAGAAACTATTTAGAATTAAATTGGTTAATGACTTAAAGTGACTTTATAAAGGTAATTATAGTGCGAGAAGGCTGAATTATTGAAAAATTAGCAACGAAAGATCAAATTTCTAATGTACCCTCAGGGTAAGTAGAACACCAGTAGTAAAGCTGCCTTTTATAAGCTAAAACAAGGAAAGGTACTTATCTTTAGACTCGGTGTTGGGTTGGTTTCCTAAATGAAGACTTTCCTCAATGCTTCACAGCAGCGGTTAGCCTATAAGCTCAACCAAAAGGAGGTGGTCCTCTAGACGAGCAGACTGCAACGGAGGCCCCAAAACAGCACAAGCCAACAAGGAAAACCTCAAATGCCCCGTTCCAGCTACGCCACGGTAGTCCAACCAGAACCTAAGTTTCCAACTTCCTGCCTGATGTCCCTAAGTTGACCTGCCTAAGCCACTGTTCTTCCCACAATAAAAGAGTGATGTTGATTTTATTGTGATTGCGGTATTAATTAAAATATGCTTCTGCTGTAGATTAAAAGGTCCTTGTAGTAGGATAAAAGCTTCTTGCAGTACGTTAAAAGCCTGAAAAGATAGTGAAATGTGCTGAGTACCAACCCACGTGGCGACTATTCCATGAACCATCTCCCTAGCAAGATTTTCTAATAATTTTGAATGACTAATTACCTGATGTTATGGCTTTGAGTAGTCTTGAAGTGCTTTCCAATCCCAATTAAGGCTTCATAGAATTCGCCGATCAGTAGAACTTCTTACACGTCGTGTAAAATGGCGGCACAAAAAAACTATGAGAACTAACACTTCATTATTATTCTGCAGAGAGGTAGTAAGAGAGGATCTCTTTGTTCGGTCCAAAGGTTTTATAGTCCTAACATAGCAAAAAAAATGATGTATCCTGTTCCGGTACATGATACCAACCTAGTACTCTCGATGACAGAAACTCTCGACAGACATTAAAAAAAAATCACTTTATCATCCCGAAAAGTCTCAAAACATCTCCATTTGTTACGGAACACCACCACCGATCACCACTAACGAAACAAAATCAGCTGATATAACTTCAGACTTTGAAACCCCTGACATAATTTGGAAATAAAACATAGGGTATAACGGGTTGCCTGCAGTAAGGTGTCGCCAAACAACGATCTCGGATTTTATTAACATTAGGGACTTGTCGCGTCGTTGCTTTATTATTTACGATAATTATTGGTTTGTATTTTATATATTTGAGTGTCTTAAAAGAAACAAAATATCAGATATTTTGTGAATAAATAGGTGATAATTAAGAACTTGACCGTCGTAATAATCATTTTCAAAATGATGTTTACAATATATATATATATATATATATATATATATATATATATATATATATGTTTATATATATATATATATATATATATATATATGTTATATATATATATATATATATATATATATATATATATATATATATATATATATATATATATATATATATATATATATATATATATATATATATATATATATATATATATATATATATATATATATATATATATATATATATATATATATATATATATATATATATATGTATATATGCCTGTTTACGTGACCCCTATATTATCCAAGCAATTTTGAAGTACTCTTTCCCGTTTCCTAATTGCTTGGGTAATGAAGGTGGGACATTCTGTATTTAAATCCCTAATTTCATACACTATTTTTTGTCACAACTCGTCAACCCTGTCCGTTTTATTATGATACACTTTATGCTTTAGGTATCTCCACAAAAAATTGTCCAAAGGTGTAAGGAGGGCCAATGAATATGGTCATATTTGTAAATCCACAAATTATATCGAGCATTTAAAAAATCTGTGACCTCTCGAATGTTGTGTGGTGGTGCGATATATTGGTGCGAAATTATTTGGTTATAAGTGTTTAAAGGAAGCTGCTCCAAAAAATGCCCAATTTCGTTATTTAATAGATTTAAATTTTTTCTATTAAACGTTCCGGCTGTGGTAAAACAGCATATCTTCCCTCAGTGTGGTCAGCATATTCTCACAGAATTGTGGGCGATCTCTATTTTACAGATACTACCACGGATTCTGTTCTGATGAAATATCATCCATCCATGCCGTCCTTAGTCATTCCCGCCAGGAAGACACGAACATCGACCTACATGCATCCCTTCACGGTCCAACTGCAAAGACCAAGGACCTCCCACTATGTTCACTCTCTTATTCCCAGAGTGTTTAGATTATGAAATGTGTTACCTGCAAATGTTTTTCTTTTTCTACTAATCTGTAAGTTTTTAAATCCCACATCAATAAACTTTCCCTGTCTCTATTCAAAGCAACCACGGTCCCTAGTACTCAGGCCTTCGGTGGTCTGCTCGAAGTTAAAAAAAACTGTAAATAGACAATAACCCATAATTTTACAAGTACAGCCCTGATTACATAATTTAAAATCCTTAAAAACGCTTTATTGCACTTTATTTAATACTTAAAACATAAATGGAAATTAATTAATTAACAATTAAACTCTAAATGTATTAAAACCTTGTCTGACACCATATTAGTATTCTATTGTTAATTAATCACTTTCTACTTTTGTTTTAAATACTAAATTAAAAATATGTTGATGGTGGTGGCCAGAACACAAAACGTCAGAAGTGAAATTTGAATGTATCGTTATAACGAAATAATTATTTCATTATTAGTTTTCTTTTAGTCCCATAGTGCCATCTTTTAATAAAGTTACTTAGGGCAAAAAAAATATTTCGCCAATAAGGTAACTGTTCTACTTTAGTACAGATGGAATTTAGTATTCTGTTTGCTTAATAAAGAGAATCCTAAGATGATTATATATGTAGCGTCATCTTTTAGATATTGAGGGTAATCGAGGTATAGTACATATTAATTCTAGAAGGAAACTGAGTGTTTTTTTTTCGCTTGGAGCTTATCTCATTTAGCCACGAGAAACAAAATTAATTAATTATCGAAAAGGACCATACATTTCGCTAGGTTTTTAGGTTGATTAATATAAACAATATAATAGGATAGAAATGTAACAAAATTAAAACCCCAGATATTAGATCTCTAATCTCTACGAACTTAAGCAATTAAAGAGAAGAATAAGGCAAAGGAAATTAAGACAGGGACACACACTTCTCGTACTGGGGCCAGGGCAAGATATTTTAATACACACAAAACACAGTTAGGTTGAAAAACAATTAAGGAAAGGAAGCAAAGGTGGTCGATAACTTATCAAATAGATCAAAAACATTAAATAACCATTTTACAGCTTTTTACATAATTCAAAAAGATTTTCTCTATACTAGGATCTGTGCACACTTTAGTCATATAGGAAATATGATTTAATGGAAGTAAATGTGGTTTCGTTAGTTCGGAAGAAATATATAATACGGATTCTGTATTGTAGGAGCAGCTAAAAAGTCTATGATCTTTCTTTCTTTCTAGTTGAATCTTCCATGCCCAACCAGAAACCGAAAATAAGTCACAAATAATTTGCCAGACAGTTACATTCTATGTTTAAAGGTTTCTCGTTTAGATTATAGTAAATTAATGAGTACTGCATAGGGAAACTTAGTGCATTACACTGGATGACAATTTTTTTTTTGTTGTAACACAAATCAGAATAGCATAATCTAATAGAATGGACCTATACAAATACGAAAATGACAAATAGAAAGTTGTAGCACGTAGGGTTTTCTTGTTAGAGTTGTAGAACCATATCGAATATTACGATACTTAATATCTATAGAAAAAATTATTTCAGAAAATTCTTAACCCTGTTTATTAACTATGTTTACAGTTTTCGCCTATTAAACATACCATACATCTAAGAGAAAAGCAAAGGAGAAAAATATTAACTTAAAACACTAATTAAACTTTATTTTTTCCGTTTATGAGGTGTCCTTTCTTCTCTCTTCAAAAACCAACAGTAGTCACCCATCATGGCTGGATCCCATCGTCCTTGGTACCGAATTTCCATTGTTCTGATATCTTGGTGAAACCTTTCACCCTGCTCGCCACTAACAGCTCCCAAATGTTTAGGAAAAAATGACAGATGGGAATGAAGGAAGTGAATTTTTAATGACATTCTGGCACCAAGCGCTTTATAGGCATCTAAGAGTTCATTAACTAATTGTTCATAATTTTCATCCATATTGTTGCCTAAAAAATCCTCTTACTACATTAATAAATGAATTCCATACCCTGAGTTCCTGCCTGGTAAGCTTTTCTGCAATTTTCTGATTTTTGGCCCAATAAAAATGCTTTCTTTTAATTTGGCATCACTTAGCTGGGGAAAGACTTGTCTTAGATATTTAAATCCATCACTATCTTTATTCAAAGCCATCACAAAGTTTTTCATCAGACCAACTTTAATATAAAGAGTAGGCAAAAGGACATTTTTGGGATCAACAAAAGGCGTAAACTTAACATTTTGTGATCCCAGTTGAAATTCGCCTCTTTTTGGCCAAATTTTTGTTACATAATACTGATTTATTGTACGACTGTCCCAGAAAACAAAGAAAACAGCAATATTTTGTAAATCCCCCTTGAAGTCCCGCTAAAATCACTATAACTTTTAAGTCCCCACATATCTGCCGTTTATATACCTATTGTAGTTTATCCAAAATCGTGCGCATATTTTCATAATTTTATTTCATTGCAACTGAATGGGCAACTGGTATAGAGGGTTTTAAATTTCCATTATGTAATAACACAGCTTTTAAGCTATATTTAGATGAGTCTATGAATAAGCGCCACTCACGGGGAGAATGTTCATTATCAAGTTCCTGCATTAAACTATCTAGATCAGTACCCGCGCACAACGAATTTTCCATACTGTAGAATTCAGAAAACATAGAATTTCCTTTTTCTGAAATTCGTAATTTTTGTTTCTTTTATCTTTATGTTATATTATCCAAGCAACAGTCAGAAGTTCTGACTGTTGCTTGGATAACCTTAAATCACGTACTAAATCATTTAAATCACTTTGAACAATCAAATGTGGCTCGCCGGCACTGGGACCTGTGATAAAAGTGGGATCGGTGCACTGTTCTTCTGAGCTGCCTGATGATGTGTTATCTCCATTATCTCCCAAATCAATATCTTGCCAATTTAAAGGCGGCAAGGGCACTGGTAAGTTTGCAATATGAGGAACAGATCGTATGGCAGATTGCAAATTTGGATATTCTATATTGTGCTTTTTGGAATAACCTTCAGTCTTTGTCAGACAAAAATAACGATCGTCAGAATGATTGGTGGATTCTCGCCATATCATTGGAACTGCAAAAGGCATACTTTTTCTCTTTCCCTTCATACACTGCGCCAATGATACACTACAACTAACACAGCACACATGGAGAGCCCACCGCTTACCTTGAACCCCAATTAACACACCAAAATATTTAAAGTAGGCTTTTTTTACATTTTCGGAAAATGGCCTGGCTTATGATTTTACCAGAAATTCTACACAAATATAACAAAATTTGTCAGGAGATATTTTGCAACTTCGGCGCGTTTGACTCGACATTCTCGTCTTCACATACACTTGCTTATCGATACACCGAGACCCAACCTCTCAATTCGAAACTCAACAGAAGAGTAATGTTTAACGTTTATTTTATATCTAATGGTAAACAACCCAGTCTAGGTAATTTTTCCGTTGTAAAATGGACCCATTTTAGCCGCCCCACAATAAAATTGTTTACCTGCCAATATAAAAGGTTCTAATTAAGCTATCAAAAAATGGTACGTATTAGGGCTTTCCGAATATTTTTTTATTATTGGGAGGATATTTCCATTGTGAAAATAATGAGCTGGCCTGTGTTAGAAAAATCTTATCGGCCAGTGATTTATATATAATTGTTGCTGGGTCTCCTGTGATATTTCTTTGATTCTTCTAAATAAATCTGAATGCGGGATAGCTTCTGAGGAAAGACCCACAGAAGTTGCTTCCTTTGCTGCTTTATCCACCAGTCCATTTCCAGAAAGACCTGAATGAACGTTTGCCCAAACGAATTTAATATTAATTTTTTTAGAGGAAAGTTTAGAGATTAAGTTTAAAATACTGGCAATAATAGGATGTTTGCATTTGAGGTTAGTTGTTAGAGATATCAAAACCGACTGAGAATCAGATATTATCACCACGTTGGATATTGTTTTATCCAAACTGAAAGAAATGAATGATAGTTTATGTCATTTATAAATTTTAGTTACTTTAGTCTGTAGGATCACAAAGGCACAACCTATCACATTACTATTTTTTGATCAGAATATATTTTATAGTAGGAAATTGATCTAAAACTTTGTTTAAAATGCATTTATACAGTATTTGTAACTCAGTGAATTGGGGAAAGAATATTTCAAGATTTAAATAAGTAATATTTAAAGGGTTTTCAAATAAGAAATAATTATCCCATTTCAGAATAATATTCTTGCATTTATTTTGCTGTTGTAGGGAAAGCTTCAACAAGTGGAGGTCTATTTTTATTAAACCAAAACGGTAGTGTTTGGTTATTTATAGATAATTTATTTATTCTACTTAAAAGGTCGTTATTGTTGTATTGCATATTTTTTATTAGGAATTTCTCCATTAATACTTTTCTCCTTAAAATTAATGGGGATTCGCCACATTATGCTAGATGCGCCTGAATTGGCGTGGATTGAAACGCTCCCCGTAATCAACCTCAAAACCTTATGTTGTACTATATTAGTTTTTTAAGGCGTGAATTAATTACAAGTTGCTCCAAAAAATATTGCTCCGTTATCTAACAGGAAACTAGTAAATGTCTTATAAAACATAAGGGATTTTTTTAGATCTGAACCCCAAGACCTTGATACCACAGCTTTGAGAATGTTCAGACTTTTTTTTTTATTTTTTATAATTTAACTAATGCAGTATTTTCTTAATCTGGTGAGATACAGTTTCTGATTTTAGATCGGAAATTTTAATAGCGGGGGATAGGAAAAACAAAACGTATGACTGAACTCGACCATGGGATAAAATGACGTTTTGGTGCTGAATATCTAACGGTCATTTTGATTTATTTTTAATATCTTGATCCGCGAAAATATTGATCATCTTCTAATAATTGTTTTACATTTTTATTCATTATCTTTAGTAGAAAGAAGACATTTCCTCTAAATATTTTTTATTTCTTTTTATTGGAAAACTGTGATTTCATATTAAAATCAGTCTTAGAAACTTCCTATAATGTGTAATATCAAAATTATGTGCCTAACTAATTGAATATTATAATTTAACTTTCTATATTTGAGTAAACTAATCAATGCTTATTTATAAATTTCATAAATCAAAATTATTGAATTTTAATCAATTCTAGGCCAATTTTTATTCGTGTGAAGATATGTGCTTTTCATTCATTTCTAATATTGACATTTTTTATATACTTGCTTCTCCATTTATATTATTTGCATAAATTATTTTATAAAACAATTTGTAAAACAATGCCTCTTTGAAATTATGTTCTAGGCTTGAAAACTAATTTTAGGCTATAGGAATTTTCTAAATATAGCAGACTTGCCCGGGATATATGGATTTGTAGGAACAATGAATATTTAATATCGGCGTAATATTTAGAATATCATTTGAGAATGTACTGAATTCCCAATCTCTTTTATTAACAGAATATCAATTGAGTTTCTGGGATAGATATTTTATCATATGTTTGTACTTATTTGAACTAATTTAATTTTCAAGAGTCTTCGAATACTTACCGTTTGATTATTTTCAGTACAAAATCAAATTTAGTTGAGGCCTGTGCTAAATTAGTTCTAAATAAGAATCTTATTTAAATACTTTTCTATCCTGATTCTAGCGACAGCTATATATATATATATATATATATATATATATATATATATATATATATATATATATATATATATATATAACCGTGAAGCCGGTGACACTACTTGCAACGTGAATTTTTGCATTCGAATTTGTCGGCCGAACCGGACCATGCTGAAAACTCCTAATCCATTCATAAATCACGTTAGGGGTATGCGCCAACATGGTTTCCTGCTTTTCACATTCTTTCGACCAATGTTTACTATAAATCAGTACATCCAAGTACCTGATATTTGGGGAGGACTGCCAGTGGCGGCGTGAATTTTTACTTCCCGCAAAAGGAAGAAATCGTGAAAAAATCATCGTTTTAGGGTCCCTAAATGCCGAAAAACGTGTTCTTCATTTCTGTCGGTCGGTCTGTTCTCGGTATAGCTAAAAATTTTACTTACTCTATTAACTTTTATTTTCCATAAAAATTACGTCTGATATAAAAATAAACTGGTAAAATAGTGGTACGAATTGAACGTGACGGAACAGACTGACAGCCATGCTTCATTATCCTTCACAAAAGGAAGGATTCTTGCATATTCTTTAATGAGGCAAATAGGTATTTTTACCGTTCTGTGGCATGATTTTCACAAATATATGCGGATTCTACTAATGCCAATAACAAGATTTACGAGATTAAATTGTGAAATTATACTAAAATTTAGAAATCACATCGGAAATCACGAAATCGCATACGAAAAAAAGAAATAGTTTTTTACTTCTTGAATTAATTACGTACAGATGTTAAAGAAATAATCGTTTCCCACTTCACTATCTAAAATTAAACCATTAAGTTAGATAGATAAGTTTGAAAGGAAATTAGTTATTTATATATTTAAATTAAAAAACAATGTTTTCAACACGCTTTTGTTGACTTCACTACTTCTCTGATTATATGTTGGTATGTCTGGCTTAAATCTTGTAATGAATTTTTCACCACTTTCACATAACCGATAATTTTCAAATTTGACATGCATACACTTTCGGATATAAAAAGTTCGAATTTTTTTAGTCAACATTTAGAAATTCAAAATGACGACGCCAATACGGTCGTCGAATTTTGTTACTTTTGTAGACTAAACTGAAAATTTAAGTAAGTTAAGAGTATCAGCATTTAAAAATTGAAAATAGCGGTGTCAACATAACAATGTCAACATGTAAGACGGATTGAAATATTTGTGTGGATTACTTAAGAATGCGTAACAAGATTCAACAAGGGCGACAATATAGCGAACTAATTCTGTCATTTGTACAGATTCGGGTGAAAAATCGGTATTTAAAAGTGAAAGTTATGAAATTTTAGTCAATATTTGACAAATAAAAATGGCAGCCCCAAAATGGCAGACTAATTTTAAAATGTTTGTAGATTTGATTAAAATTCGGCATTCGGAGGTGTTTAAAACTGCACATGATAAATTTTTGTCAACATTTAAAAATTCACAACATTAATTTTAACAATTGTATATCTTTGAAAGTTAACATATCAAAAATTTGTAGTAAATATTTAAACAATCTGAGTAGGAATGTCTGGATTGCCAGCGAATTTTAACATTTATGTAGATTTGATTTAAAATCATACTAAGAGTGCAAGTCGTACATTTATAGTAATAAATATTCAAAATGGCGATGTCAACAGTTGTATAGATTTGACAGAAAATGGATATTTGGGGTATTTAATATTTAAACATTAAAATCATTTTCATGTAAGCGTTTTTGTAGGTTTACCATTATTACAATGGACACACAGTAAACAGCGAAAGTTAAAAATATGCTCTGTGAATTTTTCTGTAATGCTTTTACGATTGTTTTGAAGCTCGGCATCTTGTCTAGACAGGTCAAAAGTGATTTTTATGCTAAAACACTTTTTGGATTTCCACTAGGGGAACGTGTGTCTTTGATTATTTGTTGTAAAATTAGGACAATTTTATATGAACATTTCTTGTGATAATTAATTATATTTTTAAAAAATTTAAGGCATTGTTAATTTGTATTTTCACAGCACAAAGGGCGTTCATTAAGACAGTCTATTTTATTTACAGATCTAACAATCGTTCAGATTTAAACAAACCTGCGTTTTTTACCTCCAACTTTTTTGTCTAGATCTAACATATATACATACAAATATTCATTCATTTACCATATCTACTTACATAAAGACGTAGATAGAGCTAAGATACTCCAGTACATCATTTTTTACATTTTGTTTTTGCTCTTTATTAATTTATTTTTAATTGAGTATTTAAATATTTGTTATTTTTGTAAATTTAATAATCTGTAAAAAAATATTTATTAGTTTTCTTCATAAAAAGATTTCTATTTCGAAATTTACCGGCTCAGTAAACATCTAATTCGCCGCCATTTTGTTTTGCCACATATAATTGACAAAATTTTACCATTTCTTCTTTATTTCGCACTTGATTTTTATGCAACATTTCAAGTTTGTATAAGTAGATACTGACATTTTAAACATTTTGTTTCATTTTGGCTCTTCACCAAAATTGCACACAAAATATTTTAACCCTCATGGTTTTGTGTAAACTTTAAAATCAATTCAAGAAGTACTTTTTTTCAGACCGACTTTTTAAACATTAGATTAGCCTGCCATTTTGTTCCGTGATTTTGAATTTGCCTCAAAATTTTTACCAGTTCATCCATATATAATATTTGATTTTTGACCATAATTTAAACATAATTGATGAAGTAGTTTTTTGCACTGACTTTTATCACTTTATTAGGCCGTCATTTTGGATTTGTAGCAAAACTTACCAGTTGATGTTCCTGTCATACCTGATTTTCTGGCCACTTAGCCATGTTTTTTACAATTTGTAGCTTACTAAATGACCTCTCTACGGTATAAAGAGACAAAAACAAAAATAAGTAGTATTATTTCGGAAAAGTTGCCCTCAGATATACTGTGTTTTTACAGTAAAATATTGGAAAACTTTCTCACTGACATATTTTTATTAACATCGTCTCCCACAGCAGAAATCACGTTAATAAACTGTAATGAGAAAATTATTCCAATTACATCGGAATGCCTTTTATTGCATTTCTCTACGACAGTCTACGACATTTCTCTCCGAATAGAAAGAAAATATTTTGGTAACACAAACTCAAATAGCTTTCTAAATTCACGAAAACGATTTCGATTTACTGAACAACTATGTCAACTGTTAAAAGAAAACATTAAACTGAAAACGTTTGCTGCTGTACTAAAATGATCTCAATAATAATTTATAAAAATATTTCTTTACTGTGAATTGAGGTTTTACTTAAAATGGCAATTTGGTCGCCAAGGTCGCTGCCAGGGCCGCCATATGGGCGGTAATGCCGATATTAATAACCGTAGCCGGCCCTCTAATAAGTCCGTCTTAAAGATTATGTCTTTAAATGTTTGTAAGAGTCAGATTTTATATCATTGTGAGAACAGGAGGTGGTTTAACAAAAATACTTACAGTAATACATCTTGAAAAAAGTGTTTGTCGTTTCGGCCAGTAACGACCTTCTTCAGAAAATGATGGTCTCATTATTATGATATATGGACTGTAAAAAAAACACAAAAAACGAGAAAAAAATTGAAACTTTGACACCCCGTATAACGAAAATGGTACGTTTTTGACCATATATATATATATATATATATATATATATATATATATATATATATATATATATATATATATATATATATATATATATACAGGGTGTTAATTAATGTTGTGGACATATTAAACGTACCATTTTCGTTATACAGGGTGTCAAAGTTTCAACTTTTTTCTCGTTTTTTGCGTTTTTTTACAGTTCCTTCTGAGACAATTAGTTTTAAATTTAGAACATGTATTATTTTTAAGAACCTTTACGAAAAAATATTAAAATCATGGATGGTGGTATACAGGCTGTTACATTTTTTTGCACCACCTACAAGTTTACGGAACTTTTTTTTTGCAGCACCCTGTATAAATTCTGATATAAAATTTAAACTCTTTGTTTATTTCTTTAGCTCTTTCGTATTTTGTATTTTCCGCAGATGTAATTTAAGTGTAGGCTAAATAATGAAACTGGAAACTGGCTGAGGCAGGTGATTTGTTAATTCTGTTCTTTAATCTGACATTTTGTAAGAAATATTTTTTTGTTTGACGTTTTCCTAGTTGTTTCGAGTTGTTTAATGATGGTTGAATTCACAAATCAAGAATATGCAGAAATTCATTTCTTTATGGACTTGCCAACGGCAATTGTTATGAAGCCAGACGACTCTATGAACAGAAATATCCAAATCGCATGGTGCCCAATAGACAAACATTTGCAACGGTACATAATCGGCTATGTAAAAATGGATCATTCAAGAAATCCACTCATTTAGCAGGAGCAAATAGAACGGTTAGGACTCCTGAAGTCGAGGAAGCAGTCCTGAATGCAGTAGAAAATGATCCTACTACCAGTACGAGGAAAAATGCAGTAACACTTAACATTTCATTTGTGCTTGTATGGAAAATTTTATTATACAACTTAATGTATCCTTACCACATCCAAAGGGTTCAAGCTCTTCTCCCACGTGACTTTCCACTGCGTTTAAATTTTTGCCAGTGATTCTTACAAATGCTAGCCCAAAATCCATTATTTGGAAACACGATTTTATTTGGCGATTAGGTAAATTTTTCTAGAAATTCTATACGTAATTTTCATAACAATCATTTTTGGGCAGAAGAGAATCCGCATTCGATACATAAAAATAATTTGTAGCAACAATTTTCAGTAAATGTGTGGGCCGGCATTTTTGGAGATTATGAACTGATCCCTTACTTACGGTTTATTATTTTGTTAGGTATCTTTCCGTGTATTTAAACAACTAAGGCTACGCCACTCTAAAATCATTAAAATCCTAAAAGCCTAAAATTTCAACAAGAAATATAGATTTTTATTTGTAAACATTACGCTACTTTAACAATAACATGTTCTAATTTGTTTAGTTGTATAAACCTATCCAAACTTTACGAAAGTTTTAGCAGAAATTTAGAAACCCGCCGAGTAGCGAAATTGTTAATATTCACCAGGTTTTACTCCAAGCGTGCGTATAAAATTTTCTTACATGACTTTTAAACTAATGTAACTTCTTGGGTTAAGAAAGAGCCGTCTTAAACTTTTGAAATATTCTTGACCTGCACTGATTGGGGAATATCGAAACCTTAAAAATGGCCAAAAGTTTAGACGTAAGTCTACTTTTTTTTTAAAAATATAGATAGACGAACTTTTAAAACCCATAAATTTAAATTAAATATTTAAGAGGATAGTTCAAAAATATACATAATATTAATCAACTATAATTTTAACTTTTTAACACTTTTTTGATAACAGCCCCATCCCCATAAGATGGTCACCACGAACACCCGATCTTTCCGTACTCGAATTTTTTGTCGAGTTACTATCAAAGTAAAATCTACCGCACCTTACATTTAAAGGTGGGTAATATAATAGATTTATCAATCAATAATCGATTATTTGGTTATCTTTTTTGATTAATTTATCAATCAATTTTTTCGATTAATCGATTTATTAGTGTACTAACTAATAGGGTCGTAATATTACTAAAAACGACCAATGCATATTTTATAAGTTAACCTGATTATCTTTCTTAAAATAAGGATTCTCTGCGATTGAATTCTTGGTTTTGATGATTTTAGTTAAATTTTGACGTAATAGCAGCGTGTTTTATGAATAGGACATGTGGTTCTTGACCATGTCAAATTGGTATTACTTTGACTACTTCTAAAAATCGGTTATCAGTTTGGATAATAGCCCAATTCTACGACATCGCATCGTAGAATTGTATACAGCTACCACTCTAGTATTCAAAAATTTGCAGGTTAAAAAATATTATTAACCCAAAGAAAAATATATTGGGTGGCCTATTTAAAAAGACACACATTGGAATTTTATCTTCAAATCCGTAGCCGTTAAAGAAAGTTTAAGACCATCATCGGATTCTACTCGAAATAATCTCTATAAAGGCGGCAACTTTATCATTAAGCAGTTATACTCTGTACTGGTTCAAATAGATTAACACATTTCAACTTATTATACACTATACAGGAAATTAATTTCAATATGTGTTCGCAGTAGCGTTAATTTTCTCTCTAGACTAGCAAAATTAAGAAAACATTTTGGCGAACCTACATAAAACTTTCCCCAACTTGTGGTATGTAAAACCAATGTCTTTCTTTATGGGTTTGCTAACAAAGTAAAATCGATATATCGATTTTATTATTATAAAAATTGGTTCAACGAAAAATCGATTTGCACTGACGATCAATAATACTTTTAAATGTCCTAGGAAAAATAACGAAAATGTGCCAATTTATTCAAATTATATTTGAATAAAAAATTAATATAAATATGGATTTTAAATCTGTTTGATAGTTAAAAGTTATAAATTTATATATAATATTTTCAAATATACCAACTATTATTAAATTTAACTTTTGAAAAGTTTTCAAATTAATCTTAGTCTTTAAAGATACAAAATGGGATTAAATAAAATACATGGCCTTTAAGGAAAACTTCAAGTACACCACTGGATTCTTCTGGAAAATTTGTATCGGAATATGTAACTAATGATATAACAGCATCTACCTTAAAATTACACATTTTCAAAATCTCTTTCATTTCCCAAGAAAATACTGTTATGAAAACAGCATCACTCTACTTTTCAATAACCAGAAACTGTAAAATTGTCGAATATTGAACACCCTCTACCAAACGTCCATTGGGACATAGGCGCTGTGTAAATACAGAATCAATTATATTTGCATTATATGAAGGTAGTAATATTACTATTCAACAGCTATGCTCTTTTGTAGCGGTTTAAATAGATTAAAATACTTTGCAAGCTGTTACACAATCCAGGAAATTAATTTCAATAGTAGCATTAATTTTCTAGAATTACGTAATAATACGCAAAATGAAGAAAGTATTTTGGCAAACCGACATAAACTTTCCGCAACTTGTGGTATGTAAAACCGATTTATCAAGTTACCACCTGTAGTTCGTTTGGGGGTAATTAAATACGCCAAGATAAGAATGCTATCCAGTTTAGCGAGAATGAGATTTTACTAAATCTGTCTTTTCTATGAAACTAATTACCTTAGTTATACTTTCAGTTCTAAAAGAAATTGTAAAATCAGAAATTTAAGTCTGAAAAAAATATATATATTAGAACAGTGGGTAGACGTTAGAATGATTATTTTTGGCTTTGTGCATACTCGCGCAATGATGAACTTAGATGATGAACATTAAAGATATTCTGAACTAGATTTTTCTTTGTAAAAATAATAGGATATTAACAATAACATGATCTAATTTGTATAGTTGTATAAACCTAATGTAACTTCCTAGATTATGAAAGAGGCGTCTTAAACTTTTGAAATATTCTTGACCCTGCTATTGATTGAGGAATATTGAAACCTTAAAAGTGGCCAAAATTTTAAATGTAAGCCTACTTTTTACTTCCCTTGTAAAAGGGAAGTTTTGTAAACGTATAAAAATCCCCCTTCGACATTTTCACAGATCCTTAAGTTTCAGGGTTTCTAGATGTTTTCTCAATTACGTCGGTCTGTCTGCCTATCAAACTGTTCGCGACATAGCTAAAAAACTACTTAGTCGATTCTCTTCAAAATTTGTTCAAGAATTAAGGGTCAATTTTTTTTAAAAGTCCAATGTAGCAGGACAAAATAACGGGTCAAATTTTCCATAAAAATCAAGTGTGATATAGGAATGAACTGGTAAACTCTAAAGAAATCATGGCTCTTGAGATTAGACCATGTTAAATTGGAATTATTGTCCGACGTATCACCTTGGAATGCACGAGGCATCTTCAGGAATCTTTACTCGACGAGATCTGAATACTGAATGAGCTCGGAGAGATTGTGCTCGCCGAATCGTGACCCTGTGTTAAAATCGGTCATCACGTGTGATAAACTCTCTAATTTTTCGTTTATAAAATCCTGAAATCGATGCTATAACCTTGCGTTTATGATATGACCATGGTGTTCAGCTACAGCAGATTGAACAATTTATATCTTTTTAATACATCGTTCAAGTTGCTTAAGTCTAGTTGAAACTGAGCGTCTCTGACATACTTTTTTCCACATGAGCAAGGAATTTTATATACTCCTTCTGAAATCAAACTGACTTTAAATACTAGTGAGTTAATAACCGAATTATTTTGTGCTGGATGGTAGTGGAAATTGGCCTTTAAGTATCTATTTAAATAATTTCTTATGTAGATAAATCTTAATTTATCTACATAAGATAGAAGATAATGATTTTTTTATAAAAAAACAAAATCAACTAAGACAATAATAAAATATAGACTAAAAAACGATTAGACGTATTAAAAATTAATAAATTAAAATGATCTGTTATTTGCAAACAGTCTATTAGAAACCTGGAATAATCGAAAAATTGATTTTAAAAAATCGGTTAACCAAAAAATCGATTATTTTCATTACTTATCAAGTTAATTTGGATAATTGGTCTAGCCCTGACATCGCAACGTAGTACGGTGTGAAGAGAGTATTCTCGTATTTCACAATTTGCAGGGATGATCAATAATACTAAATGCCCTACGAAGAATAACAAAATATGTCAGTTGCGTGTTTTAGAAAACGACAAAAATTTTGAGCGACAGCTATGATTAATAAAAGATAAACAATTAATATATATAATAAAAACAATTATTTAAACTTGTATTTTAAATCTGTTTGATAGTTAAAAATAGTAAAGTAGGTAGCTTCTCAAGAAGATAGTGTTGTGGAAACAACATGCCTCTACTTTTCAATAACCGGAAATACACTACAAAAATGTGGGGTATTGGACACCCTTACAAAACATCCAAAGGACACAGGTACTGTGTAAATACAAAACAAATTATATTTGCATTATATAAAGGCGTCAATATCAACATTTAACAGTAATGCTATTTTAATACTGACTGAAATAGATTAAAATACTTTGCAACCTATTATACCCAATCCAGGAAATTAATATCAAAAGGTGTTCACAGTAACATTCATTTCCTTGAATTACGTAATAATAGGCAAAATGAAGGAAACATTTTGGCAAACCGACATAAAACTTTCCACAACTTGTGGTATGTAAAACCGATTTATCAAGTTACCACCTGTGGTTTGTTTGGGGGTAATTAATATGCCGAGGTTAGAATGCTATCCGGTTTAGCGAGAATAAGATTTTACCAAATGTGTCTCTTCTGTGAAATTAATTACCCTACTTATGTCTTGAGTTAGGAAAGAAATTCGTGAATTCACTTCTAAAATTAATTTAAAGGGAACTTACTTTGAAATAAAAATGGTTCAGATTTGCCAATAAATTAACAGAATTATAGATCTATCAAAAAAAAATTATTGTTTATAGGAACAGTAAGTAGACGTTTGCTTTATGTACAATCACGTATGTTCAATTGCAATTTCGGAAAGTAGTACATTGTTTTATACACATTTTTATTGTGCTTCAATCACTAGGGTGATTCAACTACAAAGTTCCCATTGTGCACGGGTATGTTTTAACAAAGGTGGCGTTGACCGGCGCAGCGTTAACACGCCATAGCAACGTTAGCAATGCAAATTCAAAAAAAAAATAAATGATAATAATTATTATTTTCAAATAAGATTGAGTTTGAAGTGTCTTAAGGTAACTTTAAATTACTTTAAGTTTATTTTTTAATGTTTTTAGTTACGTCAAACTCAGATACAAAATCATGACACGGGAAAATAATTCAATTTAATGAGTGATTCTGGAGAAATTTTACCATCTGATATAGATAGTATAATGAATTCATTACAACACTACTACGAAACTATTTTAAAACTGTAATATTGTAATTACTAAACGAAAGTAAATAAATAAAATACATTTTCTTAGTTGACTTTTAAACTAATAGTTATGGAAGGGGGCGTCTTGAGCCTGCTACTGATTGGGTAATATTGAAACCTTAAAAGTATAGCCGTGCGGGTTTAAAGGTCACCAACTTTATGAATCAAATCAGAAAACACAGTGAATACCAAAATATCGTGTGATTCTTTTATCGAGCTATTAAATCTCGATGGGCTATTTACAAATACACAGGGAGAAAGAAAATAGTTTTTTTTATTATATTACGCAATATTATTAAGATGGTCACTTAATATTAATTTATATATTAAATGCCGAGGGACTAAAAAAGGAAATTCGCTAAATATGTATTTGGTTAAAATTTTTTGGTTGGCAAAAACAAAAATACACACGCAAGCGCCTTAATAAAGTCGGAAGGCGGTTCGAATCAGTGGAACAATCAGGATATGTTCTGTTTATACAGCCACTTAATGAAAGTGAGATTTTTTTATCAATCACCAAAAATTATGAGCCCTGCTTGACCTAAAGATCTAACCACTTATACATTTAAATGCGGGCCACCCCTGTGCAAAGAAAAACTTGTTCTTTTTTTATATTGTGATAACAAAAAAAGTATATTTTGTAGAAATATTATAAACTTTTGTTAAAAACACAAGATAATTAGTTATTACTTCCCTCGCGAGATCTCAGATCTTTACGTTTAAGGGTCACTAGATGCCGGAAAACATGTTTTCTTAATGCCGTCTGTCTGTAGGTATATCTGTCCGTCAGTCTGTCTGTTCGCGGCATAACTAAAAAACGACTTATCCGATTTCTTAAAATTTCAGTCTAAAATTAAGGGCCATGCATGCCATATAATGCACAGAAACTTGTCCATGAAAAAAAAACATAATTTACTTCCGAAGAAGATTAAAAAATGTACACGAAAAATCCAAAGGCAAAAGACTTAAGTTACAATGCAAAAATGGATATTCATAATGCAATTTATGATTTATACACGTCAAATAATTTAATGAATCTTGCCAAACAATTTGCACTTCATCTGATGTAAGACCATCGTTTACGTGTTTTTCGTAATTTTGTCCCAGCCCATATTAAGTCTATTGCGTTAAACTGGCAATGGTATCGCGGCAGTCGTAAAACCTCATTTCCATTTTCCCGTAATATTTCATCTACGGCATATATTGTTAGTTTTTTAATAGATTTTGCCATTAAAAAAAGTTTCAGCATATTGGGTAAAAGATTTTGTTTTTGTTTTATTAGCCAGTTATAAATATCACTTTTCTTCCAGGATGAAGTAGGTTGTTTATTTAAGATTCTTGAATGAAAAGATGCATTGTCCAGAATGATTAAAGATGGAGCATCTAAATTTGGAATCAGTTGTTCTTTTAACCACTTTTCAAACAGTTCACAGTTCATATTATCATGGTAGTCCATGCTTTGAGATGTTGAAGAAAACAGTAAACTTGCACCTGGGAGAAATCCTGTTGAAGAACCTGCATGCAAAATGATGAACCGTTTTCCCATCCCACATCCCTTTTTTTCTCTTGACACTTTTTACAGACTCGTCCTAACAAGATTTCGAACCACTTCCATTAGAAAATATCGAAGTCTCGTCAAAAATGCCTCTTTTCTAAATTTTGAATTAACATTTTCCGTGTATTTCTTTAAAAACTGGATACGCTGACTTGCTATATGTAGCAACTCGCATAAAAATCTTCGATTACAGTCCTTTTTAGATCGAAAACCCAACATTTTTATTAATTTTGACAACGATTTTAGTCCAATTTCGAATATGCTTCGATTTTTTAAAGCTTCTTTTAAAACTTGAAGTGTTATATTAGTTTTTGATGTGTATAAATCGTAAATTGGCTTTTTTCGTGTACATTTCTTAATCTTCTTCGGTAGTAAATTATGCTTTTTTTCATGCACAATTTTCTGCACAGTCCTTATACCGATTCCCAGAGCTTTTGCTACTGTCTGCTGGATATTGGCCGGTGAATTTTCATTTTTGTAATATTTTATTAGATTTAGTACCATTTTTTTCGCTTGTGGATGCAAAAAAAACCCGAAAATTGTTTTCTATTACTCATTTCGTCACTGACTTGTCAATCTGAC
Source organism: Kuschelorhynchus macadamiae (assembly GCA_030620095.1). Taxonomy (NCBI): domain Eukaryota; kingdom Metazoa; phylum Arthropoda; class Insecta; order Coleoptera; family Curculionidae; genus Kuschelorhynchus; species Kuschelorhynchus macadamiae. Next base: position 1,764,192 of record JAUTXW010000845.1, on the reverse strand, counting down.
TTTGAAGTGACATCGCTCAAAAATTTTTGCAACTGCTGGTATTTATATGTTTATCCTCTTTTTTCATATGAAAATATCATAGGTCTATCTAATTTATCTTCCGGGTTTTATGCGGAGGATACGATTACACGTAATAAAAGAAAAACAAACTTAAAAAGTTTGTCGTTTATAAATCGTATGACCCGCACGATAACACTGCTTTTGACTATAGTCAAATGTTTAAATTTAAGTCTAAATAAAGTAGACGAATTTTTAAGACTCATAGCTGTAAATTAAATATTGAACTCGTTAGTTAAAAAATGTGTGTATATAAATTTAAAGCATTCTACTGCAAGATAGAAGGATATAAATTTCACGTCACTTTTTTGTAAAAATGAATAGTCTTCAAAGAGACTCTTTTCAAAGCGTGCAGAGTATGTATCGTTGATTATATCAGATGTAAGAAAAATAAAATTATTAGGAAAAATAAGGATTTTTTTATATTTTAAGTGTCAGTGGTGTCAGTCAAAGGTAACATTGATAAATTAGATTAAAAGGAATAAATTTTACATCATATCGCAAAACACAAATTGTTGATTATAATCTAAACTAACTAATATCTAACAAAACGAAATCATTAATAGAAATCTGTTTTTAAGTTAAATGATTAATGCTTTAATTATTATCAAAAACAATAACTTTTTAACGTAATTTTTGCAAGGGAGAGATTTTCAAAAGTCTATAAACTGTTTTTATGACTAATTTTAAACTAAAACACAACACAAAACAAAAAATATTAACTGCTTACCTCATTAATACTACATTCTACAAAATTAAAAGTTCTCTGGTTTCTTGAACCAACTCCAAATGTTTACTTTGTTTGAATGTGTGACGTAAAGTTGCTAAATACGGGTCAGACGAAACAAGAAGGGGCATTTGTGGCAGTTCTTGAACATTTTCTACTACTGTCTTTTTGAAGTATCTTAAAATATTTATTTTTTGCTTCCGCAGTTTCTTCACTAAGCTGGCCGATTGGTAAACAAGCTGATCGAATGATGGTAGCACCATGAATTAAAATCTTGTGCATATAATACCAATTGTATAGATCCACATAAATTTGAGCAGTTTCATAGTAACATTTTCTGAATTTCTCAACATCAATTGGATGCTCGCTCACCAAAACTTGCAGAATTACAGACATTTTTTTGAATAAGGTCTTGACTAACTCAACTTATGCCAAAAACAAGGTCAATATCACGAAAAAATCTTCTGGCAGTACTGCCCTCATTTGAACTTCTTGCCGCGGTACATCGAGCGATCTAAAACCACTTTCCATAACTTTATTTTTAGCTTCCTCTATCATAAAAATTCTTTCTGTTTAATATGTGTGATTAACAGGATTTTGTAAACCAAACGAAACTCCCCTTTCGGTTATAACAGGATTTAATAGATAACACTCATTAGTGATAATAACTCGGAAAAATTAGGGCATTTTTTTCTTAGCACTGCGCTTTTAGACAATTATATTGATACTTTGACAATTTTAAATCTGCTACTAACTCTATCCCAGCAATTTTGTTTTTTATAACTATTAATACCTATAGATACAATTTCTTTAATTGCATCCGCCTCTTTCTTTCTCCCCCTGCAGCTAATTGTTTTTAAAAATAATCTCATTTTTTCTAAAACTCATATCTGTGTTTTCCTTTATTTTGGCCAATTTCCTCCGTTTGCATCTGTCCGAACAGCTTTCATAATTTTTAGATGGCCTGTCGATTAGAAAATCTTTATCAAACCAAGATAAGAATACATTGTTTTTGTTCTTCGGGCTGCTTTCCACTTTCGTGGAAGTTGAGGCAGGAAACTTTTTTGCACGTTCCTTTTTAGTGCCTTAAATCCATCATTGATAAAATTATGTTTTGTATTCAAATTTGAAAAAAACTGTTCTTCATTTCCCGCACACTGTAAGTAAATGTCGGCATGACATCTCCTACTAATCCGAACCATATTTTAAAATATTACAATTTAAATGAATACTACAATGTAAAATAATACCTAACTAACGCAAAACCGATATAAAACTTATATGACCCAAACAGAATAAACGTTATGGCGGGCTATTGTGATGTCAATAAATTTAACAATCGAATAGGCAGATGAAGGCAGCCATCTTTGTTTTTGCTTACAAGTTCATATATGAAAGAACTTAATTTTCGGTACTGCAAAACGTCGCACGATTCAGCTCATATTTTTCTGCTTACAATGGTATTAAAATGTGCATAGACTGTTTATACGCTGGACCAAATTAAAGAAAATAACACCTACAAAAAATTAAATATTTATGCATATAAGCAGTTAAAAGTGACCACAAAAATCTTAAAAACTTGTATAAAAAATAACTTTTCTGCTATTGACCAATAATATATTTCTTTTAAATTAATTATATCAACATACCTAAGTGGTAAACTATCACTATTGCGGTTAGGGGGCCACATTAATAATTTTGTAGTTATTTTTTTGACGAACTATTACTTGTTTTCTATTAGCCAATGATTCTACTTTTTAAAAATATAAAGTAAATTGAAATTGTTGCTACTTTTTAAAAAGCACTTCTGGCCGAAATTTAGCATTGAACGCGCCATTGTGTGGCGGCCTTTCGTCAATTGTACAGACTCTAAAAAAATGAAAAGTAAAAATTCCTAAAATATTTTGAGATTCTGCATATTTATGAATGATTGTCCAAATAATACGTCTTTTTTGAAAAACCATTTTTCTCAGAAATGGGCAAGAAATAACAGGCCTATATGAGGACCACCACGGTTACCGGATTTCATCGTCCTTGACTTTTTGTCTGGTTGCTGACAAAGTAAAATGAGTAATGGATTTTTCGATTATTTTAATATATTGTTACTCAATTAATCAATTTTTTGATTAATCGATAATCTGATTAACAGGGTTTGAGTGTGACGAGAAACAAATACTTATTTTATATGTTGGCCTGATTAAGTTCACTAAATACAATTCCTTAGGCTGCTATATTGCCAAGTATGAGAAAAATGAAAAATAAAATCACAACGACTTTTTAAGTAGCAGATTTAAATTGGAAATTATTTAACAATTAAAAAATTAAGCGTAAACAGATGTGTTGAATTATTCAAAAGCGTTCTATTCACTGTTTTTAGTAAGTTAAAACTTTTCACATGAACTTCTTTTTATTTTATTTTTTTTTAGCACTTAATCATAAATTAGATCCTTTGACAAATCACAGTCAAATAAGGTATAATAAAATATCAAAAAAGGAAACGATATAGGTATAATAAAATATCAAAAAATTGATTAATCAATGGAATTGCAAGAATCGACTGACCAAAGAAAAACTCGATCAGGTATCTGATAGAAGGGAAAAATTGATTTTAAAAAATTGGATAATCACCAGCCATACTGACATCGCATCGAAAAATTACGTGATATTATACTCTCGTATTTCAAAATTTGCTGGGAGGATCAATAAAATTTCTAAATGCCTGCGAATAATAAGGAAAATGAACCAATTTTGTGTCGGGGGAAAACGATAATAATTGTGAGCGACTTCTGTGATTAATAAAAAATAAACCGGCAAATTATAAATTAATATGGATTTTAAATTTATTTGATAGTTATACAATTTTCTGGTTACTACTAAAAACGTACTAATTATTTATTAAAAAAATATACAGGATGTCTCATTTAGAAAGATAAAAATTGGAAGTATATCTTTAAGTCGGTGGCCTTTAGGAAATGTTTAAGTGCACCACTAGATTCTACTCAAAGAGATTTATAAAAATATTTATTTGATCTACTCATATAAGATATCATATAATCTAGGTACGAGGGCTACCTTAAACATTTTCAAAATCACCCTGGTATCTCAGAAACGGAGAGGGATATGTAGAAAGTAGTTTTGTGAAAACCACATTCCTCTACTTTTCAATAACCAGAAATACATTACAAAAGTATCGAATATTGGACACCGTCTACAAAACGTCCAGACGTAGGTAGTGTGTAAAAACAGAGTCAGTTATAGAACGTGGTAATATTATCTTTCGGTAGTTATACTCTTTTTGTGGAGGTTTAGATAGATTAAAATATTTTGCAGCTATTATACAAAATCCAGAGAATAAGTTTCAATAGGTTTCAATAGAATTACTTAATAACATGCAAAATGAAGGAAACATTATGGCAAACCGACATAAAACTTTCCACATCTTGGGGTATGTAAAACCGATTTATCAAGTTACCACCTGTGGTTTGTTTGGAGGTAATTAATACGCTGAGGTTAGAATGCTATTCGGTTTAGCGAGAATAAGATTTTACCAAATGTGTCTCTTCTATGGAATTAATTACCTTACTCCTTGAGTTCGAGAAGAAATTCCTGAATTCACTTCGGAGATTAATTTAAAGCGAGCTAGCTGTATAACAAAAATGGTTCAAAATAAGCCAATAAACTAACAGAAATACAGGGCTGACAAGAAAACAATTTATTGTTTATAAGAACAGTAAATAGAGGTTAGAGTAATGGTTTCTTGGCTTTGTGTAGACTAATGTAATTGGCAATAAGTTATCGGTCATAATTTTTCCGAGCTTGAGCTGCTAAAATGCTGAAGGTAAAACTATGTAGGCAGTGAACTTGCTGGGACGATTTATTTGAGAATCGAAAATAGGCAACTAATGCTTTTTTATATACAAAATCTGAAGTTGCTATTTCTCGACTTATATCCAGATCTATGCACTTTTCTTAATATTGTTAAGGTGAATTCTCATTTGCTTAAACACATTAGTCTTATTACATTAAAAGTTCTTTTCACACCTAGAAAAGCTAAAAATTATTTCTTGAAACCAATAGAATGTTTGAAGAATTAACTTACTTAATACGACACAATCCACAAAAAAATTCTGGCATATTTTTTGTTCATATATTTATATGATGAACAATTTGGAATATGACAAGACTCTAACCAGAGTTCTGCATAATTTGAGAGAGTATAGTAAATAAGAGAGTATAGTAAGCAAGACAAGTTATTAGAAAAACTAAATTACATATAATACTTATAATATTATATAAAATGTAAAAACCAAGTTTTTCCAAACCCTTTCCCTATACACAACTACGTAATATATCTCCTGAGACAATCATTCTATAATTGGCATCCATAAAACAGTAAGAGATACGAGGTTGGTTAAATTAGGGCAAATTTGCGCAATATGCCGTTGAAAAAGTTGGAATAATAAAACTTTTTCCGAAGAAATCCATAAAAATAAATTTTACATCTTTATAGCCACTTTTTCAGCAAGATTTAGAATCCGACGCTTCGTCTTCGAAGTGTCATCATCAACTTCAAAACAGGGACCTGGATTTTTTATTTCAATTTTAACAAGCGTTCGACCCCCCAAAACCAACGATGTATCACAAATAATATTTAAACAGAAGATTTAAGATGTTCCCATAAGAGACAATGCATTAGAGAGAGATGGAAAACCAGAATTTTTCCAAAATCACGAAGGATAATTTTAAATACCTACTCTAAAATAAGTGAGTGCATTACATCATTCGTTTTGAGACGTCAAGGTCTTGTTATAAATTAAATTAAAAAATCCAGATCCATATTTAAAAAAATCGGTAAATTTCCTTTACCCGGAACTTCCCTTGTGATTAGGAATAGTGAACTGTGACCCAATTTAGTTCACTACATAGCACGCCATTTTGTTACGTCATGTTGAATTCATACCAGTTTATCCCTAAATCACACTTAATGCTTAAGCAAAATTTGAAATTAATCTAATGAGTAGTTTTTTTTCAGGCCGGTTTTTTAAATACTTTATTAGACCGCTATTTTGTTATCCAAAATACCAAAATGTTACCAGTTCATTCTTATGTAACACTTTATATTTCTGCAAAGTTTGAGGAAATTGGATAATTAGGTTTTAGTAATAATTTTTTTAACGTTACACTAGGCCGCCATCTTGTTGGATGCCATATTGGATTTTTACCAAAATATTACCAATAATACCATATAATTAATAGTTGGCTAAAATTTGTCACTCTGATGAGTAGTTTTTAAGCTACGCCGCGAACTGAAAAATAGATGTACATCTAAGGACACTAAAACCTGAAAATATGTAGAACATGAGAGGGTGATTTTTTCACAATTACAAAATATTTGATTTTTGGCCAAAATTTGAAGTCAATCGGGTAAGTAGTTTTCTAGGTATGCCGCTAACGGGCAGAACGACGGAACTGAGAAAACATGTTTATCGACATCTAGGGACACTGGAAGGTAAAAACTGAAAAAATCTCGGAGCGTGATTTTTTCACGAATACAATACTTTCCTTTTACGAGGAAAGTAAAAATGAATTTGGTGAGAAGACCTCGAAAAATCGAGAACGTCGGATTTTCAATATTTTATAAAGAGGTAAATTTAACTATAAAGATGGATTCTTCATATGTAAGAGAATCTTCTGATGCCTCCTTCATGAAAAGCCACCTGGCAGTACAGTAAAACAACCTAAACTAAAAAAAATGTTTCGAAAGAAATACGCGCCTAAAATTTTCAGGTAGTTACTATTTTTATATACCACCCTTAAATAAATTAGCTAATGCGATTTTTCAAATATGAAATCACCTCGTTTTTCCAACGTACATCCATCGGTTAATTATGGAAATAGAACTCTTTGTGATAATGTCAGCGATTTAGTGAGAATAAAAGAGGTAAAATTAAGTGGTTTGTTCAAACACTTTTGCATCTCTTTCAACTTATTGCCAGTTTTTTCAGCCATGGTAGATTTTGCTAATATAGATCAAAATATTTTCATACATAATTCACTAATATGCAACCATAGACAAGTGGGGATAAAGAACTTAAAAAAACATTTTAGTTGTTTATGGTTAAAAAATGGTATAGTAATATTAATTTGTGTGTGCTAGTTTAAACTTAAATACATTTCATTGTTAATTACCATAATAATGATCATTTATTATCCACAATAAGACAAAATATACATCATTATTTACAAAAATAAAAATATAATTAGTGAATAAAAGCCAGCATTTCAGATTTCTTGCAATGAGCCTTTAATAATTTTGTATATATGAGTATATTGAAGTAATTTATCTTAAGTACGCATGTGCAAAACTTTGTTTTCTGTTAGGATAAGTGTTGAAATTTGCCTTTTATAGTTTTGTAGATTTGAATATATTTTGCAGTGGAATGTTTTAAATATTTTTTAATATATTAGTTTCATGAAGAACTTACTGTGAAGGGCATGCATTTTATTATTGCGTATATTTGAATACATTATACCTAATACACAGATAACAAAATATTATATACACGTATAACAAGCATTTCAATATTTCACATATCCTATTATACTAAAATGAAATATATTACTTGAAAACAATAATGAAACACTATTTTTAGGTAGAAAGTGATGTGAAAAATGTGTTATTATGTTTTTTCTATATTTTTTTTTAGTTAATTTATTCAGATTAAAATTTTCATAAATGAAAATGCCTCATTGCAGGTTAAATAAAAAGGCTTCATTAGAGGTTAAATGAAAAGGCTCCATTAGATGTTAATAACAAACAAGCATGTTAAAGGTTAAAAAGAAATTAGCGGTTAAATAAAAACATATCTTTAGTAATTAATACAAATTGGCCTCGTTAAACAGAAACCCTCATTAGAAGTTAAAATAAAATGCTTCATAAAAGGTTAAAATAAATGGTCTCATGAAAGGTTAAAATAAATGGCCTCATAAGAGGTTAAAACATCAGACCTGATTAGAGGTTAAGCAAAAAGGTCACAGATTAAAAAAGTTCTGCAATTACGTTTGAAATTCAAATTGGAACCAAGAGGTCTAAAAAACATTTCAGGCCTCATTTCATACTGTAAATATTTAACGGTTTACAAACAATATTTTAAATAATATATCACTTTATTTCCCTTGGTAGCCCTATATCTTAGTCTCCGGGGTCTCCAGGTGTAATTGTTTCAGATTTGTTTCCTGTAGCAGCACCTACCTTACGGGATTAGGCAAAAAATATTGAAGTATCTGATGGCAAATATTTTACAAGTTAAAGTAAATATTCTATCGGAAGTTTTGGATCGAGTGTTGACAGATTTTCTCAGAGTACGTATCAATTCACCTTAATTTAAACATTATAAAATCATAATTTAAATTAAAACCCCATTCAAAAAATAATTCATATAATTAATAAATAATAGGACCGACATTCCCTGTGTGTTCACATTATCGACTCATCGAAAGTAATAACTAGATTCAAAAGCAAATATTAAATCCGCAACGGCAAAAACCAATTTTCACAAAAAATTATTCTATTTCATTTTAAAGTAGGCAAAAATACGGATAGCAACAAAATATAGCAATCGCACTCGTTTTTACAAACAAAAGGCTTTTTCAGTTTTGTTTACTAGCAATTTAATTTTATTTGCTAGTTTCAATACACATACATTTTTGTTGTTTAAAACGACAACACAAAATTTGGTTATAAAAGATTAATATTTATACGGGATTATCTAGAAAAACGTATTTATTATATTCGTATTTTAACATAGTAACTTTAAATTGTAAAGCTATTTTATTTAATTTAATTTTAAAAAGAAATGGTTAGCTTTTGTTACGGCTTTTACGAGGAACTGCATTTTTAACTAATTAGATGTTAATTGGAATATGTGGTCTTTTTGATGCATGATGTCATTATGTTCCGGTTCTCTATTAATTTCAAATATTTCGTTATGTCTTTATGGATAAACAAATATTATACAGCGAATTATTAATTATCGTATTATAGCATCCGGGGAGTACTTTTACAGAAGATTTTATTGTCGAAAATCGAAATATTGAGAACACAAGACAACGAAATAATATTGGTAATAAAAGAAAACGGCAACAAAAGAAAAAAATCGGTAAAATTTCCTTTACCCGGAAATTATTTCTTTTTATTAGGAATAGTAAAGTGTGACCAATTTAGTTCAGTACATAGATACACATATTACACACACACACAGATTAACTGTCTTTTCGAACAATTTTATTGGTCGCCATTTTGTTTCAACATAGGAATTGAGTTTCTACCAATATTTTACCAGTTTCTACCTATACTTGATTTTTGGGCATAAGCTATATATTTAAAGCACTAAGCCAGATTTTTCAGCAAGTTCGTGAGAGAGTTGTACTGCACCAATTTACATGATTTTTTTTAATGATCGTCTGGTTACCGAGACCATTCATCATTTTTTTTGTTTTATTGTGTATTTTTTTCTATAAACCCGATTTTTTTCAATAACATTTCTGGACGATGTGGTGAATGCGCCCCATATTCTTATAATTCCACTGGAAACTCATAGGGCCATCTAACGGAAAATGCAGAACAAGATCTGCCAGGCGAGCTAGTTTAAAATAAACTCATTAAGTAATTTTTACATTGGCACACACTGTGATTTAGTTGTCATGTTGAATTCCTACCAGTTTATCCTTATACTTAATTTTTCTCCAAAATTTAAACTCTATTGAATAAGAAGATTTTTTTACGTTGATTTTTTTCAATTCTTTATTTGGCCGCCATTTTGTTTCGCTGTCTTGAATTCGTAACACAAACTTTACCAGTCAGTTTACTTCTATATCACACTTAATGCTTGCACAAAATCTGAAATTATGCTAATAAGTAGTTTTTTCAGGCTGATTTTTTAGATAGATATTTTATTAGATCGCCATTTTGTTTTGCTCTCTTATATTCATACCAAAATGTTACCAACATTTGAGGTAAATTGTATAATTAGATTTTTGTAATAGTTTTTTAACGATTCACTAGGCAGCCATCTTGTTCCGGCATATGGTAATTTTACCAGGCCATTCCCATATGACCCTTAATGTTCGACTAACATTTGAATTCAATCTGATAAGTAGTTTTTAAGCTATGCCACGAACTGACACACAGACAGAAAAACCCCCGGCGAACCGACGGAATTGTTAAAACATATTTTTTGGCATCAAGAACGCTAAAACGCGAATATGCGTAAAACCTGAGAGGGTGATTTTTTTAGATTACAAACATTTTATTTGGCCGTCATTTTGTTCCACCATCTTGAATTAATGTCATAATTATCCTAGTTTATTTCTATAGCACAATTAGTTATGGCACACAATTTCAAATTAGTTCCTTAAGTAGTTTTTTCGCCATTTTGGTTCCGCAATCTTGGAATCGTACCAAAATTTGACCAGTTGATTCCGACTTGGATTTTTGCGCAAAATTTGACAGAAATTGGATAAGCACTTTTTTAGTAATAATTAGTTTAACATTTTACTAGGGCGCCATTTTGTTTTGCCATATTAGATTTTTTCCAAAATGTTACCAGGTCATCCCCAAATGACCCTCAATTCTTGACTAAAATTTGAAGTCAATCGGGTAAGTAATTTTTTAGCTATGCCGCGAATAGACAGACCGGCAGACCTACAGACCGACCGACAGACAGACCAAGAAAATCGAGAAAACATATTTTTCGTCACCTAGGGAGCCTGAAACGTGAAGATCTGAAAAAATCTCGGAAAGTGATTTTTTCACGGTTACAATACTTCCCTTTTACGAGGGAAGTAAAAATAGATGAGGTCTAAAGCACAATGCTGAATTAAACTACAGTATACTAAAATTAATCACTTTATTAGAAATAGTGAAGTATGATCCGATTTAGTTCCGCACACAATCATTTAGTAACACATATTAATTGCGTCTTCTTTCATTTTTGTAGGCAACAAAAAATACGAGAGGGAATTTCCTGTTAGGTTCCTTTACGGATTGGATTGAGTTCTCTATAAAGATATTAAATTTGCGCAATTTCCAATTGCCCATTTTATGGTCAAATAAAATACAGGGTAATCTATTCAAAATATAAACTGTTTTTTGTATGCTTTTTCGTATTATTTCTCATACTACACTAGTAGAAATAAAATTTCGACCCCATTAAGGAAAAAAAATGTAGAAAAAGTCCTTTTTAGTGAAAATCTCAGTACCAAATTAAACAACTGCGACTTTAACTCTTTGCTATGATTCATGTTAAACAATAATTTTTATTTTCGTATCCAGTCTATAATGCATTTTTATTTTATTGGCAGTTAAAGAAATTGCATTTTGCATTTTAATAAAAACGCAAAAAGATAAAGTTTTAAATTTTTGTTTACCTTTATTCTGACAGTATTTATACAAAATATACATTTAAGTTTTCCGTTTACAATATTAAATGTACAATTTTCAAGACCTATCTAAACCTGAGGAAAATCTATCGTAACTCAGTTAACTTTGTTTTCTAGTTGTACTAATATGTATAATAGGATAAACATGAAACATAGATAATACAAAATATTGATTTTGTGCAAAAGTTAAGTTTTGGGACTAAAAATTTCAATAGTTATATAATATAAACTGCAACTAAACTAAAATTAAAACAGACGCGATACTTACCGAATTTTGGTACATTGTTAATCGCATCCGATAGATACCCAAAATGTTTTCTCAGTTCCGTCGATAATTTAACCACAGTTGTACACCAAACTAATTATTGCAAATGCCTATAAACACAAACGTTCTATCTTTGATGACTTTCTTTATAAAAATATTTTCCTTCTAAATGCGATAATGTTAAAATATCTAAATAAGAGAGTTATGTCCCGATCGTCGCTGCGTAAATAGATATACTATTTTCAAGGACTGTCTTGGTAAAAATTTTAGACAAAAAAGGCAAGGTTACCTTGCATAGCAGGATGTTCGGATATAAAATAATTTTATATATCCTTATATCCTTAGGTAATAATCATTTAGTGCATAGACAATAAATTATTTGGTAATAAATTTATACTAATCCTGTAATTTGTAATTTATTTCTATTTTTTTAAGTTTTTAATTTATTTATTATCATTATTATCATTAATTTTTCATAACATTATTTATGTAGCCTGCAAAAACTAAATTATATCCTTTATTATTTTCCTCCATAAAAGAAGAAGGTTAGATTTCAAGAAATTGAATTTCACCGAATATTGAAACTTTGTAATGACACACCATTTTGTTTTGTAGTATAGCACTTATACATGCTTGACGTTCCAAATCCATACAAATCTAACCTAACCTACTATGTGGAAAATTTTACAACTTAAAAATTATTTGTCTTTAGGAAAAAATGTTATTCACGCAAACCTCTGTTTTAACTTTATTTGACTGTGGAGATCTTGTGTACCAAGAGACTCGTTGGCAGAAAAATATGAATGACATTTTGAAAATGAATCAAAGAAAGTATTAAATTTAGTTATTTGTATATAGAACTTTAAAAAGTGGGAAAACTTTGCATCTAAGAAAATAGTGTTGCTCTTAAGATCATAATCATCTAAGTATATAAATATTTTCAAAATACCTTAACATAGAACTGGAAATTTTTAAAAATAAATGTACACCTTTGCAGTTCAAATGTAAAATAATATTGTTATAGTATTATTACCCATTAAATTCAATAAATTTATACAAAATATTGGCATATGCAAATATCTAAAAATTAATGTTTTCTTCTTTTCTTTAAGCAATAGTTACATTGATAGGCTAGGCTACCTGTTATACATTTGTTTTCTTACTTTTAAAGTACTGTTATTCATTTCAGCGTACCGTTTTTCCTTCCCCGTTATTTATCGCATCTGGGAGGGATTTTGCTTTATTGCACCTTGATTATTGTATTATTCTCTTAAGTAATAATTTATTTACTGGATTTAAAATGCTTATTAGTATCTATTTATGTTTTTTTTTGAGATTAGGTTTTGACGCAAGGTAGGTTTGTATGATTTTAATGTTCTTCAGCGTTTATGCTGGTTTTCTGCTATATGTAAAGGTAATTTTTACTGATTAACTTGGCCATAGGTATTTTCCTTGTCTGTATTTTATGGAGAAGTAAGTATATCGTCTAATTTAAATTTTTATTGTTTGCTTTATAGCCTTTATTCGCTCTCTTTAATGTAATGTATTCTTTTTTGTATGTCCTTATTTGAAAGTTCTTTAGCATTTATTGTTATATGTAAAGGTAATTTTTACCGACTACTCACCAGGGGGCTTTTCCTATACCTTTTAATTTTCTTTTGCCAGCTTTTTAGCTTTCATTCTCTGTCTTTAAAGTAATATGTTCATTTTATATGTACTTATTTGTAGGTAGCAGTAATGATAACCTGTTATAAATATACTAGGTTTAACACCCTTATCCCTAAAGATACCCGAGATATTTAAGAAAAACTGTGCTCTAAGAGACAATGTGTAAGAGAGAGATGGAAGACGCACACCCAAATGGTAGAGTTAGTGGAAATATACTGCTATTGGCAGGATTTGTCTCAAATTTTGCGGGTATCTTTAGAGACAACGGTATCAAACAGCCTAGAATATTTATAATCAGCAAGAAGTGACCCATTTGACAGACATATATTATACAGGGTGTTTCATTAAAAGTAATGAACTTGATGTACATTTGTTAAATTTCTGTTTGGTTTGTTTTTTTTTATAAATTCTAGCGATTTCTATAAAACCCAAAAATGTTATATTTAAAGTTTTTTGATAACTCCTATAATAAAGTCTTTAAGATACCGTTTTAAATATAACCAGACACCCTTTACACAGCCCCTTTAGTTTTCAATTTTATTTCCAAGTATTCAGTCCCACCAAAATATCGACTAAAACGCAAAGGAAAAAATAATGTAGAATTTAGCAGTATTATGGCAGAAAGAATTTTACGACTAAATGCAACAGGGTGTAAATATACTTTATACAGAATAAATAACCTTGTAAAAGGCTTGTTGCACAAACTTCATGCAAGTCTAAACTTTGTAGTGCACCAAGAAGCACATTTATTTAATATTTAAGTACATTAACTTTCTTGTGTGCCTCCCTCATTTTAATTATTTTAAACACATGAACTAAGTAACACACACAACAAACACTCTAATAAGGTGTTTTATTTGCATATTTCCTTGTGATGAAACTCTTTGAAATGCATAAGTCCACTGACAGTGGAATTTATTCCTTAAAAATCTCTTGATTATAGGTACCCGATGTATCTTAAATATTATAATTTATATATAAGGTGTTTATTTTTTTACAGAAGAACAACTTTTTGATCTAATCTGTATAGTAAATATTATATTTACATGCTCCTTCAATACCCGTACGAAAAATATATAAAAATTTGTATCCCGAAAAAAAAATGTCTATACATAACAGCTCCATAGGCGCTAGGCAGTTTAGGGCCCATTCCCAATGTTAAGTTTTTGTTTCAATTGTTATAACAGTAACGTTATTTCTGCGAGCATTAATATAAATAATTTGCTTTTATTTAAGAGTAACAGAAAAAGCTATTTTTAAAAGGTTGTAATTGTCCAAAAAAGCAAACTTTACGATATTATACAGAATTTTATTTATATGTGGAGTGGGTAGAATATTTTTTTACGACTCACCTAAATTTTGTATACTAAATCAATTCTCCTATGCTTCATAGCAGCAAATTTATTTACGACATTCTCATAAAATGGATAAGTTGCCCTAATCTCCTCCAGACATTCCTTTTGAATTGAAATATTGCCTAGAGAAATAAGTCTTTTTTGAGATATTGTATTTCTTAAATAAGTTTTTACACGTTTGAGGCAAGAAAAACTTTTTTCCACTGAAGCACTTGTCGACGGTATTGTCAAAATAAGGGAAAACACTTTATATGCTTTGGTTAAAATATCTTTATTTTCATTAATTTTTTTCACTTGCTCTTGCAGCGATATATTCCAATTACTGTCATTGGCAAAAGTAAGACCAAGCTCATTTTTAAGTCGTTGACTTTTTGAAAATATTTCCCCATATAATTGTAACAAATTTTCAAACGGGCCAGTCGGAAAATTTAAACTATATTCGGAAAATTTAGCAGAATCTGCCAAACATAAAAATGTAAGTTTTTTACAGTCTTGAAAGCTTAGTGTCCTTTCCATTAAAATGTGGTCCAATATTTCATAAAAAAGGGTTCTATACTACCCTAATTTCTTGTGAAAGCTTAGCAAGCTCACGTTTGTAATAATTTATTTCTGTAATAGAACTGGATTTATCAAACATGGTATTAAAAAAATGTTCACTTCTTTTTTTACAGAACCCCTCACGACAGCATTTTATATTGGATATGCAAAATTGAATGTCAAACGTTTTTTGAAGAACGCAACTTGAACAATTACATTTACTAACTTCGAATTTGAAGACCAACGAGTTTCTGTAACTGTTGGTATACGCCTCGTAGACGCAGATGTAAGAGCATACGTTCGTTTGGCTAAATGATGAAAAAATGAAGGAATAGCACTAAAGCTCGCAGAAAAATTCGACATTTAGAAATATTTTTTAAACTTAGCCGCATCACAAGATTAAGACGATGCGCAAGACAATGGACAAAAACAGCCTGCCATTTAGATGGCCAGACATCACACTTGTGCCATCGTAACATTGCCCTATTAATTTATGTTTATAGTCAAATTGGTCCAAAATTTGATCCAACAGAGAATATAAACTCTCCGAAGTTCTATCGGAGCTGACATAAGAATAAGAATCTCTCGACTACTGAACCGTCTGAATTAACGCATCTTAAAATTATGAAGCACTAGGAGGTTTGCGCAATATCAGTGGTGTCATCCACTTGCACAGAAAAAACTGTGTGTCTATTATTTCATTTTTTACATGATCAGTTAAATAATCAGAAATGCATTCAATTATTTCGTTTTGAATAGTTTTCGAGTCACCAGTAAAAAGATTTTTAATTTTTTCATGATGATCTTTTAGTTCTTGGGAACTTCTCCATGTTAATAAACCTAAAAGCTTTCGAAAATTCCACCTATTTACTGACTCGCTGCTCTCATCATGGCCGCGAAAGACTAACTCTTGTTTTGCAAGGTAGAAAACTGCGTCACTTACCAAGCACGTGAATAATCTATTTAATCGGACGTTTTCGTTAAAATGTATTTTATATAGTTTAGCATTTTCTTTTAAAGTGTCAGCAATAGTGCTTTGATTTTTTACAAATGTTTTAGCGCTAATTCGCATTTTAAATGCTCCGCCGGGTCTTCATGTTTATGTAAAGACCTTCATATATTTAACATACCTGCAAATCCTTCTTTATTCCACACTGAATATTTATTGGAAACTAGTAAACAAGGCCAGCAAAACAATGTTTGTAATATTTGACTACTACATAACCATTACGCCGCAAACCAGGGTGACGATTAAAACTCTGATCTTGTTCCTTCCATCGATTTAATAGATTTTCCAACAAAATGCGAACCATATCCGGGATCGGATTCATCAATAATGTAAATTAATAAACCCGATACTAAATATAGTTACAATAACACCATAAATAAATATAACACAAAACAGTCAAGCAAACTGCAAAGGAACTAACCGGTTGCAGCGAAATCGACACGTGGGTGTAGTGTACTGCATTAGCAATTCACCGAGAGCGTTGTATGGCGGTGGTTAACATTATTCTTCTATGCGCTCGACGTCATCGCCTACGCTTTGTCATGGCAACGTAGTAGGAAAATCGTATACTAAACATAGCACCTCCAGCAAAGTCGAAGCGGTTTGCGCCACTGTTATAGTTGTTATAATAAAGTTCGACTGAAAGTTTTAAAAAGACATGCCGCCAATGGTCAAGTAAAATATTTATTCGAGATGTCAATTAGGTAAATAAATGAATGTAAAACTTTAATTTTAAGAAATATATAATAAATAGAGTTAGATGTTTGCTTGTTTATTTTTCCTGGTGAAGTAGCACTTCACCTACTTCACCTGGATACCCACCACTACTTTTTCCATATCTTGGGTGAATTCAGACCTACTTTTTTGACAAGAACAAGGCTATACAATGTATTAGTTGCATTTATTTATCAAAAATCCCCAAACTCATAAAGAAGCAAGTTAAAAACTAAGCAGGTGAATAAACTTGGTTAGAGTGAACTTGGACATGTTCACTATATTGTAATTATTACCACAAATAAAAACGTGTCGGTTCTCTTGTTAAACCGGAAGTAGTAATAATTTGGTATCAGGTCATTATTAAATATATTTTTGAGGGTATGCAACCCTGCAGTTGTAAAATTTATAGTTTTTGATGTGACACAAATATTCTGCACCTAAACATGTTTCCAATATGAAACAACAAATCCCACATCTATACACTATATATCCGATTTAACCCATATATAATGTGTTGTGCCTACAACTAACTTAAAATAGAAACCCCAAAACGAAAGTCAATTTAAAATCTGCGACTTTTAAACCATACACCATTTTTCACTATTGGTATACCTTTAACAATTTACATTTCTCCAATAAACACTAAATACGTTCCCAATATGATGCAGAAATTCCTACATTTATTATGGCACTCTACACAACACGAATTTGACTCATTTATATTATGTTGTGTGCCTACAAGCGAACTTAAAATTGTAACCTAGGACAAAAATAAATTTAAAACGTGCGACTCCTAAACCATTAACAATTTTCCACAAATAAAGTTATTTCCATTGCATTCGCTATTTACTAAAACACTGTAACAATAAAATGCTCCAGTTGTCTTTTTTTTTAAACAACCCATTTTTTTATTTGCCCCAATTTAAATTTATTTGGTAATTTTAGTAAATATATGGATTTCCGTACACTACAAGGCAACAAAACATTCGCTATAAAAGTTTAATATTTGCTTAATTATTAATGTATACATATAGGTGTTTTATTTAAATAACATGAAAACACATATAGCAGTTTTATGACCTTAGGTGACGTTGATGTAAAAGGTTTTAAAAAAATGCATTTAAGGGCATAAATGAGTCACAATCAGGGGCGTGCGGTGAAATTTTAAGAAAGGGAAGCAATTTTTAGAAACTTACCTATTTGTAACGTAATTCGATTCTTCTGATCTTTTTTGCCTGTTGATTCGTTTAATGCACGTCATCATAAAAACGTCGATAACAACAGCACATTTTTCTTTTTTTCAATGGTGTGTATGATACTAGAGTACAGTCTCTCCTGCGCGAATTTCTCGAAATTTTTTATACGTTTAAGTGTTGAAAAATTGCGTTCTACTGATGAACTTGTGGCAGGTATTGTCAATACTGTTTCACACAATTGTACACTTCGGTGTAGGCATCTTTCAGCTCCTTGTCTTTTAAAAATTGTATTAGTCCCTTAGCGTTATTTTTTGCGCTAATGTCATCAGTTTACGTAAATCACTTTTAGTTCAGATCGCAGTAACACACGGTCAAGATCTGGTCATAATGAAGAAGAAGAGATTTAAACTCGCATCTTCTGGAAAAGTTTTTCCTTTAAACCTGCATCAAAATTGCAGATAGAAAGGAATTTAAAATTGCATTTAAACCGTTAAATCTATAGTTTATTTGTTGCTGAATTTGATCGATTATTTCATTCTCATCTATTGTGAGAGGTGTATAAGCTGTATTGAAGTTGTTGATGACAGTATCAAACACTTGTCTGTTCGAAGACGCTTGGCTTGTCGGTTTGCTTTAACGTCATCGTTCTCTTGTAAAATAGATCATCGTTATCTCTTTTTTGGCCTAACATGATCTAAAAAATCAAATCACTTTTTTCATGGTCAAAAAGCAATATCATTTGTTTTATTTTGTGTATTAAAAACATTATTTCTTATGTTCAACATTTAATCTAAAATTGATTTTAAACAGTCCAAAATAAAGTAGCCCGATCAACTATTTATTGAGATCTGTATCTTTCGCATCTTTTATTATTTTTTATTATATTCTGGCAATGTGTTTAATCAGTGATTCACGATTTTCAGATACTGTTAACAAAATGTCTTCCAAATCTCCAGTTCACTTTTCAAATCCTTTGCAGTTCTTTTGTTCCAGGACAGTGGATTGTACACTTGTTCTTACATTTTTATTTGTGAAAAAAAAGTTTCGCTGCCACTCGTAACGAAAAATACTTTACACTCTTTACATGTGATTGATAGACTAGGTGTTGAGAAAACTAAATTTAATTTCCTGAGCAAAACAATGGACAAACACAGCACTCTCCAAATTGTCCTCTTTAGCTTGCAGATCCCCTAATTGTCTGCCATCACTGCAGCCCCATCATAGCTTTGATCAACTAATTTTTTCTCTCCATTAATTTTTGTAACGTTATAAACTACGCTCCCAAGTATATAATGAATCGTGTATTTATTAACTAAAACTTTCAAAATATAAGCTTAAACTTACCTTTTAATTAACGTAGATATTCAAACAAAAAATTCTAAAATAAGTAATATCAGTTGTTTCGTCCAGTCCGCAAATCAATAATTAGCAAAGAACCGCGCCTCGCCAATCTCCTGCACTTAATTCTTTTTAAGAATAATGGTATTTAACAGCAGGAAATTAAATCATTCTGGAAAAATAATTGCGTTCCGGACTGAAAAACGCTAGCGCGCGCTCTAAATGATTTTTTAAGCAATCATTACATTTACCCGTTAAAACGAAGTAAATTTAAAATTTCCTCTTTTTTAAGAAACCCATTTTTCGTCATGACCCTTAAATCCCAATTCGTACATTTCTCCAAACAACATCGATAAATATTTGCGTATTTTATCGACTTGTTCATTGTGTTGGCGGTGAAATTTCCAACATTTTATTAAGGGCGTGTTCACTGGTTTTGCCGAAGACTTTTATATTTGTTGTGTGCCTGCAAATGCGCTTACATAATGTGTCTTTTTACAGCTTTATGGAAATTTTAAATTTAAAAGCCAGTTTTATTCCAGAACCTTTTTCATTAAAAAGTAAAATTTTCCAACAAAATAATTTAGTTATATTTTCACACCCTGTTAGCCATTGAAATTGTTCGTATTGTTTTTCCGGATAACACTGTAACAATAAAATGCAGTTTTTCATTTTTTTTAAATTTTTTTATTTGCCCTTCCTTTAAATTTATTTGGTAATTTTAATGTTGAAATATATATTATTAAGACACACACCACACATTCACACACACTCGCTATAAAAATTTAATATTTTTAATTATTAATGTATGTATTTGCATATCCACGTCCGTTTTATTTAAATAACATGAAAACACATATAGCAGTTTTATGACCTTAGGTGACGCTGATGTAAAAGGTTTTAAAAAATCCATTTAAGGAAATCAAGCATACAGGACTTGGCTGCAGATCATTAAAAGGTTCTATATATTCTATTGTGGCTAGGTCGGAGTCAAGGTCGCATTTATTATGGGCTTGTTAATTAAGATAATATTTTAGTAATTTTATTATAAACTAAATTAATGGTTTCCTATTTCAAAAATTACATTTAAGAAGATGTTTTGTATTTTTTTTTGGGGACGCAAGGGAAGCAGTGCTACCCTTGCGTCTCTATAGTCCGGAGGAGTTATTTCGTAGAAAGGCGTTGAGGGTTTCTTTAACGTTAATGTTTGAAGATCGTAGACAATGTAGAATGTTCATTAAACTTATCCTGTAGGACTTACATTGTGCTTATTATTTCGTTTTCACAACGCTTCGAATGGTAACTATTTCCAATCGTTTTCAAGCGTAAACTAAATGTTAATTCTAAAGCTACGGGCTTATGTACTAGTCGTGTGCAGTGATGCATGAAGTGCTTGGTTATCTGAATCGTGAAGTTTTAGGAGGTCGGTTTGAGCCAAAAGCAGCTTCCATATGTTTGGAATATCGACGCTAGGCTTTCTGAATATGCCTTGATTCCTTTTTATGAATGCTGCTTCTATAAACTTTAGTTTCAGTGCTGCGCCTTATGCAAAATTTTAGCCTCAGACCACTGCATCCAGTGTGTCCAATCTACGAGCCACCACATTCACACTGGATTTGGTAAATGTATTCTGTTTTTTTATTGATGTCCTTTGGCTTAGTTTTTGTCACAAGGCTTTTTAAAGTATTTGCCGATTTAGAACCAGTCTTGTTGTTTAAATCCCGAATATTTTTTGAAATTTCCTTAACATTTTGGCTGCCCCTATAAGGGATCATAATCATTTGTCAGGGGGCAAACTTAAATTATCACAAAAACATGATTAGGAAAGCTTGATTGACATAAAGAAAGAAAAAATAAAAATCACTGATGATACACATGGCACTTAGGTTATTTGGTATTTGATCACAGAAGAAGAATAAAGTAGAACTAATATTTTTTAGTGAAACAAGTAAAACATCCATTAATATTGCATTGGCGGCACTTGGTAGACACCAATTTTGCTTGTTTCATTCCTACAACTCGACCACCTTCTCTGACCATCTTTTAGCTGTTCTTTCTTCTGTACTGATCAGATGTTTTTCTTCATTTACTGGGACATTTGGGGTCTTGAGTAATGCTTTCAACCAACATCTCTCTAAAAGCCCCAATTTGTATGCTTTGTTTTTTGAAGTGCTTGTAAATATTAACAGATTTGTTGACAGCTATATTCAGGAGAATTTCGAAAATTAGCTTATGATATCATCTGATTGTTTTTCGAAGTGGAAAAAAGTAGCTGGCCATTTGATCAGAAATATCTATACCATCTTTACCAGCATTGTATTCTAAGATCGCAGAAGGTTTTTTTACCTCTTCACCCTTTCTGTTGTGCTTCCCAGTAGCCTTTATATCCAGCATGTGCTTGGTACTCAAGAATAAAACATCCCTTTTTTCTCTCCATTTACCTATAACGAGTCCTGTATTGCTTTCCTTTGCCACAATCTCCCCTCTGTGCACCCATAACTACTTTAGAAACCTGCCTAGAAGATGAGTTTTGGATGCCAACAATGATTTTGCTAAAGGTAATGAAGTATGATAATTGTGTGTTGTTAATGTCCTTCCTTCTTCCAAGTACTCAGGAACAAGGTCTATTACATTTTTTTCTGCCAGTCCTTTCTTTACCTCTAACCTCGAGTTATAACCAATAGTCCGGACTTTTAGGATACTTGACTATGCCTATATATATGACCAAGCCAAAAAACTTTTTAATTTCTTTTTTATTTGTAGGAAACCATCTTCTAATTCTGGTTTAACTCATTATATTTGGCTTTTGTAAAAGCTGAGCAGTGTTTCTATGTGTTTCCGAAACTATAAGTTCAAAAATCTCGTCATCAATGAAACTTTCATATACATCAGTTGGACGTAGATCATCAGAATTATCTGAAAAAATATTTTTTAGCCAATTAAAATAATATAATATTAGCAGAATACATTTCGTGATGATACATGTACTGCTCTGCACCAGAAAAATAATATCAGAACGAAAGGATGTCCCGTCAAGATCATGCCAATCTTCATTATCTTGTAGCAGGGTATTTGCATTGTTACTGTCTAATTCATCTAAATCTCAATCTAAACTGTGATTGCTTGGAAGACTACTGCCCGTGCTACTGCTAACATCATCAATATCTGAATTTGCATTCTCTATGAATAAATAAATAAATAAATAAATATAGACTTTATTAATTTGATGTGGGCATATGCATAACTGCCATAGACACATCAGAGATGAGAAAGACTAGATTTAACCTATGGTTACTCCTACATATCACCATTCTCACTCTAAATGTCTCATAGCAACTTGTATACTATACAAAAATCTTCAATATTATCAGCGATTTTCTGCTGTTCTGTGGATGTAAGAATTTGCTTTTTATATTTAGCATACAAGATCGTTTTGGTAGTCCAGAATTTGTAGAAGGTTTATTACTCATAATTATAACACAAGCAATTCCTTAAAAATTGATATTTCTAAAACACATTTCTTTCAGTCAGCTAGTTAGTAGTAGTCAAGGATACTAAACAGAACCCGCAGACCGCAAAAAATGTATAAAAACAAACGGAACGGAATATACTAACAGATCAGTCTTAAATTTCCGCTACAAAGAAAGGCAACTAGTGATGTTATACTCATATATTTCAATAAGTTGTCTATATTATCAGTATGCCAAAGTATAAGTAGTCAAGCTTAATTCACAAGCCAAGCAGAAATATCTCTTAAAAGTATACTGCGTGTGAAACACAAATGATTCACGTGGCCTCCGAGTAAAAAGTGCGTGTTTATCACTGGTGATCCACACGGCAGACAATGTGTTAATATAGGGTACTGTGGGATATCGTGTTGTTTCTTTTAGATCAGAATGTGTCGTATTATGATGATCATTTTGTAATTTTAGGCAGAAGTTGAGGGAAGACGAGACAGTCTTTGAACAAACGACGTTATCTGGCAGAATTTTTCAGTTACTTAAATAGCATAAGAATATGTATTGAGTTTACATTGGTTCAAAAATGCCTGTTGAACTACAGTGTACCCAAAACCCACACACACTGAAAAATATCTCAACCAGGCGCCTAACCATTCTGCAGCAACAAAAGAGGGCATCATAAGAACACTTTACAACAGTGCTGTAGTAACTTGTTATAATACGATGGACCTTGAGGCAGAAATTGAAAACATAAGAACTTGCAGAATTGTTACTCTGAAAGATTAATAATAAATAATGCAATATCAAAATTACACAATGATCATCATACTATGACACATTCCGACCTACAAGAAACAACACCATTTTTCACAATACCCTATATTAAGGGAAGATCTGAAAAAATTAGGAGAATAGCCAATGATTTCGGCATAAAAATGCTTTTAAATTGAAAAATAATATGTTAAGAAGTCTTTTGACAAAAACTAAGCCAAAGGACATCGATAAGAAAAAATAATGCATTTACCAAATCCAGTTTGAGTCTGGCAGATTGGAGAGACAAAACGCCCTTTTAATATAAGAGTTAAAGAGCATACTCAAAAGGGAGAGAGTCAAAATCGGGCATAACGGAACACGTCAAACCAACATCGGATACAGTGGTCGGAGGCTAAAATTTCGCACAGCACTGGTCAAAACGAAAGTTTACAGAAGCAGCTTTCATAGAAAGGAATCAAGACATATTCAGAAGCCTAGAATCGATATTCCAGATGTACGGAAGCCGCTTCTAGCTCAAACCGACCTCCTAAAACTTCACGGTTCTGGTATCCAGCAGACGGAGATTGACACATCAACGTACGCGACTAGTATATAAGCTAGTATATATGCTTAAGAATTACCATTTAGTTTACACTTGAAACCGTTTGGAAATAGTTACAATTCAAAACGTTGTGACGCTGAAATAATAAAGACAATGCAAGTCCGACAGAACGAGTTTAATGAACATTCTACATTGTCTACCACCATCAAATATACGTTAAAAACCTATAACTTCTAAATGCATTTCTAGGAAATAATTCCTCAGGACTATAAAATTTTGCCTTTATGCTTCTTCGATATTTATAAAATAAATAATTTTGTTACCCTATATTTTATAATATATCTCTAATATTTTTGTTTAAAATTGTTCCAGTTTCACGTTTCTTTCTATCTATATTTTCATCGATTGTTACTCATTTATGCCCTTATAAAAGGTTTATGTAACGAAGGCGTAAATGCATTTTTTTTAACTTTTTAGACCAACGGTACCTAGGTTCATAAAACTGCTATATGCGTTTTCATGTTATTTAAATAAAACACTCATATGTATATGTTAACAGTTGAGCAAATATTAAATTTTTATAGCAAATGTTTTGTTGCCTTGTATGTAAAAATTACCAAATAAAATTAAATTAGTGACAAATAAAAGAAAACAAGAATGGGTTGTTTGAAAAACAAAAGGCAACTAGAGCATTTTATTGTTACAGTGTTTTAGTAAATAGCGAATGCAATGGAAATACCTTGAGTGGTGGAAAATTGTTAATGGTTTAAGAGTCGCATGCTTGTAGGCGCAGCTTAATATCAGTGAGTCAAATTCTTGTTATGTAGAGTGCTATAAATGTAGGAATTTCTGCATAATATTAGGGACGTATTTAGTGTTCAGTGAAGACATGTAAATTGTTAAAGGAATACCATTCGTGAAAAATGGTGTATGGTTTAAAAGTCCTAGATTTTAAATTGACTTTCGTTTTGTGGTAATATTTAAAGTTAGTTGTAGGCACAAAACATTATATATGGGTTAAATGTGATATATAGTGTATAGGTGTAGGATTGTTTGCTTCATAATGGAGACATGTTTAGAGTTCGTTGCAGACTTACGAGGTGTTATAATTTGGAACACGATCATATAATTTGTAATTCAGATTTCCCAGTTAACCAGTTCTATGAAGTAGAATATCTGTGTCACATTAAAAACTATAAATTTTACAACTGCAGTGTTGCATACCCATATAAATAAATTTAGTATTGATACCAAATTAATACTACTTCCGGTTTAACAAGAGAACAGACACATTGTGGTCTACAAAAAATAACACCATTTCTCACAATAGCCTATAATAAGGGAAAATCTGAAAAGACTAAAAGAATAGCGAGGGATTTCGACATCAAAACTGGTTTTAAATCGAAAAATATGTAAAGAAGTCTTTTATAAAAAGCTAAACAAAAGGACATCGATAAGAAAAAATAATGCATTTACCAAATCCAAGTGGGAATGAGGTGATTCCACATTGGAGAGACAAAACGCCCTCTAAGTATAATAGGAGTCAAAGAGCATTTTAATCATACTCAAAAGGGAGAGACGTCAAAATCGGGTATAGCGGACCACGTCTGTTTAAACCAGCATGAAGACCATCGACTAGGTGAGCCGCAAAACCCTATCTTAAAGAAGACAAACTACTAAAAATCTTGAGAAAAAGTACTATTATAGGACAAGTCTGTCTATTAAATTTCCAATAAAACATTACAAAAAACTACAAACATTAAATTATTTTGCCAGATATTTGACATCTTTTGTCTTTAATTAAGTTGTCTATTTGTGGCGCGAATTTATCGGCGGAAATAACTTCTAAAACTGCGTCCAAGTGTGCGTCCGTTAATCGCCATCTTGCGGGAGATTTGTTTCCTTTCATCAAAGAAAATAGTTGTTCACACTTATAGGTACTTCCAAACATTGACAGGACTTTATAGGCAAATTTTCTCATTTCTTAGTATTGAACAGGCAAGTACTTATAAAATTTGTACCATGTACCAGCACTATCAAATTTTTGTTTCAAATGGGTCTGAAACTGAATCTCAATTACCTCCATTTGCAAGTGAGGGGGAACTTTATCAATATGATCGTGAAAAAACCAGTAAATAGAAAAAAATTGTTTTCTTGGGTCTTAAAATCCTGAAAACGCTTCTCAAATTCTGCCAGAAGGCTTCTCATTTTCTCTGAATATATTTTGTATGATATTGGAACACTTGTGCTTTCCTGATATGCCTTACAAGTCAAAAAATGTGACAGATTATCATCTGCTAACTGTTTTTCCCACAACATCATCTTACGCTTGAAAGCTTTCACATGATCACGCATATCTGTAATAACTTGACGTGGTCCTTGTAATTTCGTATTTAAGTCCGACAAGTATTTTGTCTTATCTACCATAAATGAAAGATCTTGTAAAAAAGGTACATCGCATAATGACATCTTCTCCTTTTGTTTCCATGAAAACGCGCGTACCATAGAAAACGAAAGCGATCGCAATCACGTAAAAATGCAGAAAACTGTCGCTGAATAAGGCCTCGTGACCTTATAAAGTTTATAATTTTTTTCACTGACTTTAAAACACTTTCCAACTTGATTACTTTTGGGCATAAAACTTCTTGGTGGATTAAACAATGAATATGATGAAAATCTAGTTTGTCACTGCCCGTTTCTCTGATCTTTGTCTGTAATATTTTAACGAAGCCATTTTTTACTCCAGTCATTGAAGGAGCTCCGTCTGTTGCAACGGAACACAGTTTTGAGAAATCTAAATTGTACTTTTGCAGAAGTCCATAAACAGCATTGAAAATATCCTTTCCAGTTGTTGTATCATGCAATGGTACCAATTCCAATAATTCTTCATATAATAATAGAAAATGCAATGAAAGAATCTGATTTTGTTTTTATCTGATCACTTATTTTGGGCAGCCAACTCAGTAACTCTTTCAGCGACAGTATTCCGGTACAAGGAGATATTTTAAAATGCCTTCACGCTCCCGGGACTTACAATTTCCGTGGCCTTTACGAGGCACTCGTTTATAAATTCACCTTCAACAAATGGTTTTGAATGTTTCGCGATCAACTCCGACAGTACGTAGCTCGTTTGAAGGATAGATTCATTTTCGGGCTTTAGATGTGTAAACATAAGCTGCTGATCTTTCAACCGTGATTTTAACTTATTTAACTGAAAAATTAAATAGTTTTATGAGTATCATAGTGGCGTTTTATATTATATAATTTTGGGACACCGACTGTACTATTACAAATCAAACAAATAATTTTTTCTTTCACTTCACCGCATAAAAACTCTAATTTCCACTTTCCTTGAAAAATACGATGCTCATCTACAAGTTTCCTCTTACTTCCACTTGGTTTGGAAAAAGACGTGTTAAAAACTGTATCCGAAATAAATTATAATAAGTACTGTTAAGTGTTGTAAGAATAAGTGCGCAACTCAACTCGAAACTCTATCGCAACTGACTCATAACGGACTAAAATCAATCGAACACGGCTTATATACGGATTGTGATTTCTCGAGTTCTTTCCAGAATGTTCAGATAGCGTCATCTCTGTTTTTGCGCGATAGAATTTCATGGAACAAGCCAGATAACGCTTTAGGTTGAGTATGTGTAGTTCATCCTCCTAAACATAGATGGCACTATGTACAATTGTACATTTTATTATACCGATCGTTGTTGCAGCGGTGCGCGCATTCAAAAACGGTTTTCAACTTGTTCGCGGGCCGCATTATCTGGCTGTTTTCAAAGCTGATTTGGGCCCAGAAAAATGCTCACTGGGCCGCATGTTTGACATGACTGGTGTAAACCAACAACGGATGCAGTGGCCGAAGGCTAAAATTTTGCAAAGCGAGCAGCACTGACGGAAAAAAATTTACCAGTTGATTTCTACATAATACTTGCTATATGCGTTTTCGGATGCATTCTGGATAAAAATAAGTCATTCATTTTTTTTTGTAAAATAACATGATCGTAGACAAAATATTACACGTAACTCATGCATTAAAGTATTTTTTTTTCACTCTGAAGAAATACCTAATTTTGTAATGTACGAGGTCTACCTTGTTTGTGCATGATAACTGACTTATGACTTTTTTTATTATTTTTATTTGTAAATGATTACTATATCTTACTATTTCTCTAGGCCAAAACACATAGTTTGTAAGGCCAAAAACCAAAAGAAAAATATATAAGAAAATAAATCCGAAGAATTTTATGGGTGCAATAATATCCTCGTCTCGACTTCTTCATTCTCGTGTCATCTTAAGTGTCGAGACAAGAAGGGGTTAGGTCGAGCCGAGACGAGAGTACAAATTTTGTCACGTTTTGCGGCATCACTATAAGCTGTTATGACAGAATTTTGGTTTTTTAAAACCCTGATTTTGTATTCTCGTTTTGCCGCTCAGATCTATATTACGAAAGGTAAAATGTGTTATTTCTGTATTAAAAATTCAACAAATTAAATACAATCGAAGCTTCTCTCCATAAACAATTTTCGATAAATGGTATTTCCATTGCATCCGCAATCGACTAAAACGCTGCAACTATAAAATGTCCCAGTCGCCTTTTGTCTTTCAAACAAACAATTGGTTCTCCTTTTATTTTCCTCTAATTTAATTTTATTTGATAATTTCGGTAAATAGATCGATTCTGGTACACCACAGGGCAGCAAAACATTCGCTATAAGAGATAAATATTTGCTCATCCGTTAAAATATATACATTTACATGTTTTATTTAAATCGCATCAAAACGAATATAGCACTTTTATGACCCTACGTACTGTTCGTCTAAAAGGTTTTTTTAAAAATGCATTTGCGGGTCCGTAAAACAAACATTCTACAAATGCGTACTCGAAACTGGGCACGGAGGGCCTCAACATGATTTTAATCCGGCTGAATTAGACTTTTTTGCTCACATATTTCAAATGATTTAATGTTTTAACGCGAAAACAATATTCGTATCAAGTTGCTAAGTGCGATATAAAGTATGACCTACAATGCCTGCAATGTTTACATAAAGTTTCATATTTTGGATAAAATGTAACGTTTCTTAGATAAGCATCTAAAAAATTTTCCAGTAAAAATATATGGAAGTTGAGTAAAACCCTCGGTATAGTATATTCTAAGTGTGAAATATGGCGTATTCCGCATAAGTGAGTGAAGCTCCCAACAGCAACACTGAGGTTTAGTTTTATTGTGCTAGGTTAGTCGTTATGGGATTATTTTTTTTTGTCTATTTTAGGATTTAAAAGCTGAAATATACCTTAATATAAATGCTAGTTAAAATCTAAAAATATAGTGACTGCAGATAGATGTCGCTACTAGAACATATTCCAACACTTGTTATGGTATGATTTATACCAAAACAAGTGATGGAATGGAGGTGATTACATATTTAAAAAAAATATCGGAACTCTGAAGCCTCAGATTTTCCTTCTCGTAATAACGTCGTTCACTACATAAAATATTGTATCCTTATATCAGTCACTTACATGTAAACTATTTTCCCAGAGAAGTGTATTTTTAGTAGGAAATTTAGAAAAACATTTACTAGTTTCCTTCAAAAAAATATGAGCAGTGTTGTTGTTGTTGTTTGTCAATATGATCTTGATTGTTTTTGAAAGACGCGGATACTAGTTCCGGATAAAGGCCATTTTTTGTTTTGCTTTTTAGCCGATAGATTTTTACATCCATTTTTAATGGGACATCTATATGTTTTTATAATATTTTTTTTGCATATATTGTGCATTAGACGCATATAAATCTCTTTATATATAATATATAAGAAAAATTTCACACACACGCTTTTTTGCTCTTTAGTAATGTTTTACCATTACCTAACAAGAAATTAAAGTTATCAGGTTGTAAACTTGGACAAGGAATGAGGTTGTAGTGTATATTATTTGCGAAATATTTCAAATATCACAATGATTCCAGTTTGAATGTGAATATTTCATAAAAAAGCGAATGTGGAGTATCTTCACCCATATGTTTAATTATTATATATATCGTACACTCGTGCTTCATATTTTATATCACACATAATAATTCGGAATAATTTTTCAAACACTGATCAAACCGTAGATAAAAAACGAAAATTTCTTAAGTATTTTTTTGAAAATAGCTAGAATGGCTTCTCAGCAGGATTAAAAACATATTCAAGCCCTCTATGTGGGAGATATATATATTATAAAATAGTTTCTTTAAAACCTTTCTAATGCATCATGTAATTTATTTTATTATAATTTGTTGTATTCTAGGAAATAAAATTATACCGAAATCTAAATAATTTTATTACGTTGCCATTTTATTTTACCACATAGCACTAATACTTTTTCTAGTTTATCTCTGTTTTACAACTCTTTTTTGTATAAAATTTCAAGGTATTTGTTTAAATCTTTGTTCCTCCATAATGGCTTTGCACCAAAATTTTAATAGGCTATTGTGCAATTGAATTTTTAAAAACTTAAACTAAATTTAAATGGCTATAACTTGTAAACAAAATGGTTTGTTTACAAACGGTTTTTTAAATTTTGTAGGGTTATGTTTTGTAAATATTTTTGTGTTGTGTGTATTAAGGATTGCTTTAGTCTGGTATATAAGAGGGATGAGACAAAAGTAATTTTTTTACGCGCACTTTGTCAAGAGCGAGAATTTGCAAATCTAAAGTTATTTTGTTTTTATATGTATGTACTCAGTAAATGGGTCCTTAGAACAAAGCTAATTTCTCAAAATTTTTATATCTAATTTGTTTCTGTTTATATTAATTTTTTCTTTTAATACGTATTTTTTCCAACATTTTTCTCTCTAAATTAAAAACTCTTAATAAAAAGACTATTCTTTTGATAGTTTTGTTTCTCCAAGGACGTTTCGAAAAAAAGTAAATACAATTTTGAATTTCTGAATGTTAATTTTACTTCAGGGGCGTACTAATTATTTTTTTCAGACCGTTATATATATTTTTTTGTTAAATTGAACTTTGTCTTTTAAGTTTAAAAAATAATCAAAATTACACAGGCTACAGGTAATAATTCTATGAAATTAAAACACCGTCCCCAGGTTTGAAGTCACTTTTATCAAAAACAATACGAAAAAGTAAAAATACCCTTTATGAAATTCAGGAGACAAAGGCTAATTTAAGGAAATAAGAAAGATATATAACGGTCTGAAAAAATTAAATAGACGCCCCTAGTTCGGAAAGACAAAATTTACTTTACGAAACGTCCTTGGAGAAGCCAAAACGATTAAAAGATAGTATGTTTAAAAAGAGTGGTTCATTTAGAGAAAAAAATGTTAGAAAAAATCCGTAAAAATAATTTGAGATTTGCAAATTTTCACTCTTCACAAAGTTCATGTAAAAAAAAAACCTTAAAACACGCATACCACAAAAATGTTAACAAAATATAAGCCTACAAAATGTAAAAAACCGTTTGTAAATATACCATTTTTTTTACAAGTTATAGCCATTTAAATTTAGGTTAAATTTTGAAAAATTGCACTTCATTTGCACAATTGTGTAGTTAATTCATATGTCACACTAGTTGTGCAAAATTTTAGGTCAATTGCATTAGTTTTTTATTATTAATAAAATAAAATATTTCTATTGCATCCATAATCGACTAAACCACGTCAACTATAAAATGTCCTATCGCCTATTGTTTTTTAAATTTTTTGCCTTTTATTTGCAATAATTTTATTTTATTTGGTAATTTTGGGTAAATATATGGATTCCCCTACACCACAGGGCAACAAAACATTCGTAATAAAGGATTATTACTTGCTCATCTGTTAAAATCTATACGTGTTTTATTTCAATCCCATGAAAACCCGTATAGCATTTTTATGACCCAGGTCTAAAAAAATTTTTATGGATTTTCCCGTCAAATAAATAATCCTTATATAAATACACAAATGAGTAACAAACCTTGAAATATAGATACTAAGAAATGTGAAACTAAAGCAATCTCAAACAAAAGTTATAATCGAGATATATTATAAAATATATACAGGGTTTATCTGTCGGCCTGTCGGTCTGCCTGTTCGCGGCATAGTTAAAAAACTTCTTACGCGTTTGACTTCAAATTTTAGTCAAAAATTAAGGTTCTTATGGGGATGACTTTGTAACATTTTAGTTAAAATCCAATTTTGCAAAACAAAATAGCGACGACCTAGTGAAATGTTAAAAAAATTATTATTAAAATGCAAAGTTTTTGAACTTTTTTTGGGAAATCGAGTTTGCTAAAACTTTGTTTATGTACTATTTGATCGCATAAAAAACGAAAAAAACATTTATTTTATCCAAGGATGTATGGTTGAACTTTTATGGCTCTCTGAAAATTTGGGAATTTTCAAATTTTTATTTTATTTTTATGTATTTATTTTGAAAATTTAATCATATCTTGAGAAATATTAATCTCTTGGTAATATTAATGTGTCTAATGGATTTCTCAGCTCAAAATACCTATATAACCACATATTATCATATCATATTACAAAAAAAATTTCTCCGTCAAAATGTTACCTAAAAAAATCCATACATTTACATGCAAAATTTTCGAACTTTTTTGGGAAATCGGTTTTGCTAAAACTTCGTTTATCTCAAATTTTTCGCATAAATCAATTATTATGTAGGAATCAACCTGTATAAAAATTCAGGCTGAAAAACTACTTAATGGACTCATTCCAAATTATGTGCTATAACTAATTGTAGTGCAGAGATGAACTAGTGAAATTATGTAACTAATTCAATATGGCGGAATAAAATGGCGGCCAAATAAAAAGTTCGTATCGTGAAAAAATCACCCTCTCACCAAAATTACTTTTTAGATTAACTTCAAATTTTAGTTAAAAATTAAAGGTCATATAGGGATGAGCTGGTAGTATTTTAGTAGTAAAAATCCAATGTTCGAAACAAGATGGCGGTCTAGTGAAACGTAAAAAAAATATTACTAAAAAACTAATTATCATATTTACATCAAATTTTGCACAAAAATCAAGTATTACATAGGAATAAACTGGTAACACAACTGGTTCACATATTTACGTTTCGAAGTTCTTAGATGCCAGAAAACCTGTTTTCTCAATTCCGTCGGTCTGTCTGTTCGCGACATAGATAAAAAACTACTTGCCCGATTAACTTTAAGTTTTGGTCAAAAAAATGAAGTCATATGGGAATGGCCTGGTAATATTTGGTTAAAAATCTAATATGGAAAATCAAAATAGCGGCCTAGTCAAATATTTAAAAAAATTATTGCTAAAAAAGTACTTATTCAATTTACCTCAAGTTTTGCACAAAAGTCAAGTAATAGATTGTAATTAACTAGTAAAATTTTGGGACGAATCGAAAATGATAACATGGCTGGTTAATAAAATATTCAAAAATACAGCCTGAAAAAACTCCTTAATAGATTGATTTGAAATTTTGTGCAAGAATTAATTTTGATATAGCGATGAACGGGTAAAATTATGGTACGAATTCAAAATGCCGCAACAAAATGGCGGCCAAATGAAATGTTTGTAATCGTAAAAAATATTTCAGGTTTTACATATCACGTTTTAGTGTCTTGGGATTAAATCTTTTCTCAATTCCGTTTCTCGGTTTGTCGGTCTGTCTGTCTATCAGTTCTTGGCGTACTTGGAAACCACTCACCCGATTGACTTCATATTTTGGAAGAAATTAAGGGTTAGTAGGGATGAGCTGGTATTATTTTGGTAAAAATCCGATATGACGGAACAAAATGACGGCCTAATGAAATGTTAAACAAATTATTACAAAAATCAAATTATCCAATTCCTTTAACATTTTAGCATGAATCCAAGACAGTAAAACAAAATGGCGACCTAATACATTATTTAAAAGAATCAATCTTAAAAACTACTTAATAAATTAATTTCAAATTTTATGCGTACCCTAAGTGTGATATAGAGATAACCTGTCAAAATTGTGGTACGAATTCAAAACGGAGAAACAAAATGGCGGCCAAATAAAGTGTCTATAAAGCCAATGTAAAACATCTTCTTATTAAATTGACCTTATATTTTGCCGCAACATTGAATTCGAGACAGGGATTAACTGGTACGAATTTAAAATGATAATACAAAATGGCTGTCTTTAAAAATCAGTAAAGAAATCATGGTTTTTGGGATAAGACCGTGTCAAAATGGAATCACTTTCCGACGTTTCGCCTTCGATTCCACGAGGCATCTTCAGAGATCTTCACTTCACGAGATCGGAACACTGAATGAGCTCTGAGAGACCCGGGCCGCATATTCGTATCGGACGTACGTTATTGCACAACCGGAAATAAACGAACTTATGCGACCCAGGTTACTTAACGGACATACGTGATTGCATATTGTGTGCAAAATCAGTCGTCCGATAAGGATACTTCGTGTTCTTTCTGTCTTGAAATAAGGTAGAAGTAGATGTCAGCGTGTTATTGATTTGTATCAATTTGTATGTAATTTGTATTATAAAAGTATAAAATGTGTAGTATAATTCCAGAAAATTATGATTACCACCATGTTAGCAGCCACACAATAAGAACTAAATATAATGCTGAAAAAGAAATCGATGTAAGTATTCAAGTATTATATCACGCCGTCAAGTGTAAAATTTTTGAGGTTAGTTATCGTGTTGTATTTTCGAAACGGATTCGATTCAGATAGTTTCTCGATATTTATTCCCGACTTGTATTCACCTTAAAAACAAAAAAACTGCCTGCATAGAAATCATTAGTAAGATGTTTAAGATTAATAAGCCCTGTATTAAAGTGGCAGTGTGTTAGGTATCCAAAGCCACGATAGTATAAATCAAAACAAAGTACGGCGCGTGATAGGCGCGTGCGCACCGCGCAGCAGGCGCATAAATCGATTCCTATTGGCGTCAGTCGCGTCACCGTCGAATTAACCAGTATCCAAAGCAGTACCTCATTCAGTCGCTCTCGGTGCATCGCCGCATTTTCTGATTTACCTAATATCTTCAATTTGCCGTATTTTGTAATCATCCAATTTATCATTTATTTTTATTTTTTACTGTCGAATACATTTTTAAATGAATTATAATATTCATACTTAATTACAATGTATTGGGTCATTGAATGGTTGTGGCTACACTTTAGGTCCATCGATACCCTACAACAGATTACAATCAATCAATGCAGGTCGTTTTTCATTTAGATGACTCAAGTCGAGATGGCATATTGGCTCAGTGGTCAAGTAGGTATTCGACTTTTGTGCGGACGGTTCTAGGTTCAGTCCTTCCTATCGATAATAGTTATTTATGCAACAAGTGTGTAAAGTGATTCTTTTTTGACCAATGTGAATATTTACGCACGAGCCGTAGGCGAAAATCACATGGGTCAAAAAAGGTACTTTACACACTAGTGGCATAAAATTTTTTTTCTAAAACCAAAAAAACTGTTGCAAAATATCAAAATTTACCAATTACTTTACGCCCTAGTGTGTAAAGAAAATTACTTTACGCACTAGTTCGTAAAATAATTTGAAAATTTTGATATTTTGACAAGTGTCAGTTCAGGATAAAAATAAATGTCAAAGTTACTTTACGCACTCTTTTAAAATGGCAAATTTTACGCGTCTTAAACAGTGCGTAAAGTGAGTACTTTACGCACGGTTGTAGAAAAAGTGTTTTTTAAATTTTTTTTTTTGAGAAATTACTCAAATAAAATAAATTGGGAGTATTGTTCAAGTTAAGTTATTATTTAGGTCTGATTTTAATTTTAAATTAGTAGGTGATAAACTTCCGATAAATCAGGAATAAATATTGCGAACTGTCTACTGTCTGCATCTGCTTATGTTAAGCATAGGGACGTTTCTACTCTTTCTGATTACTAAGTACCGTTTTAATTTATATCGTACATCATAATATGAATATACTCGATGCTGAAAATTATGAAGTACATTGTTGAATGGAAAATTTAAAGTTTTCAAAACGTAAAATTTATTTCATTAAGAACTTATTCTTTCAATTATTAATGAGTCCACTTATTAACATTTCCTAATTTTAAAAGTATGAAAATTTATAGTCACCATAAAACAATATTTTAAAACTAATTTTAATTTAAAATCGGTTCCTAATCAGTGTAAGTTACACGGATAGCTACCGTTTTTGTAAAATATGAAGTAATAATAAAATTTGGTGATAAAATAGGGTTAAATGGAACAATATTTTACAGAAATGGGTCTCCGAGTTATCAGAGCTAACTAAAGTCACATGGTCAATAACAAGGACTGTAAGAACGCCCCCATGTAAGGCAAGGAAGTACGTTTTCAAAAGATTGTATCACTGCCACTTTAATACGATAGTTCATAAATTAAGTGGGCCACGAAAAAGACCACATCTTTCTAGAAACATAGAATGTCCGGCGAAATTAACGGTTTCAGTTATTCACATACCCAAAAGAAAATCTCGAGCAAAAATTCCCGATGAGCTAGGTAGCGAGTGGCCTTGCATCATTCAATTTGAATTAACACACATTCACACTGTTGAAAGCGCAGCAGCTCTTATAAAAAGACCCATTAGCGAGAAAACGAAAACAGAAGTAATCGAGTACTTTGAAAGGGGTCATTCAGTAGCTTCTGCATATCACAGCTTTTGTTTTAAGAAGATGGAATAATTTGGTAATAAATATGACGTCTTATCTTCAGATCGTCATTTCTGCCCCAAAAACTCAGATTTTGAAAATATATGGATCATTTTAAATCAAATTATAGGGAAAAAGTAGGAATAAACATGTTATCAAAACTGCAACAAAACCTAATGAAGAACACTGATGTTTCCTTCAAGATTTGTGAAATTAGTGAGCACTATGCTGTGTCATTTTGTACCGGAATCATGAAAAGGGCTTCAGAGAAACTCCGCCAATCATCCGAAGTGTTATTTGTAGATGCGGCTAGCAACTGTGATGTCCAAAACCACAAACTATATTTCTTCGCCACCCATTCAGTAGCAGGCGGTATACCTTTAGCTTGTATTATTTCAACTAATCAAAAAGAAGAGGTTTTTGACCGAGCCGTTGATTGTTTAATCAGTATCATTCCTTTTAAATTAAACCCTACGGCTATTATCACTGACGATGATATGATCGAAAGAAGAGTCCTTCAGAAGTACTGGCCCTCTTCTAAAATGCTCTTATGCATATTCCATGTTTTAAAAGCTGTATGGAAGTGGCTTAATATGTCGAAAAATAATATTCCTAAGGAGCATAGACAGAGTCATTATCGTATGTTTAGGAATATTTTGTACGCAAAAAGTCAACAAGAACTTGATTTAAGTTTAGATGCTTTCAAGGAGAAATGTCAATTTTCAAATTTTCATAAGTATATTCAAAACAAAATTGACAACGATTTGCAGTCTTGGTGCCTTTTTTTCAGAAAAAATTTGCGCACAAAAGCCTATAATTTATCACAGCTCACTGATTTTGTAGTCTGAGATTTTGAAAGCTACTATAAACAGCGACTTTTAGATTTAGTTTTTGATAGAGTAAATAATATGACTTTAAAAAGGTTATATCCAAATTCTAAAGATGTAAGCGAGGATCAGGTGAAACAATTAGCTGCCATGCAATATTCTGTAAAGTCTTCTAGTGGATCTCAAGAATATTTTGGTCGATATGAGCGATGGAATTTGCAGTTGCCCCATAGGAGAAAATGGAAAAATATGTAAGCATCAATCGTTTATTATTACCCACTTTAGCCCAAAAGACATATGCAATGTATTAACTATCGAAAACAAAATTTTATTATACGAAATTGCAACTGGTACACAACCACCCGAAGGGCTTTTATGTCCATTAAGACTTACTGGGAGTCTTGAAGCAGCAGCTATTTCAAGGAAAACTGAAGAATTTACACCCGTAATGTCGAATGAGCCCGTAGATTTCATTATATTAGATGAAGAGCACACTCAACTTAATATAAATGAAATAATATGTAACGCCGAAGAGAAATGGTCCAACTTTCTTTCCATACTAGACAGAGACGTTAAAGCTATATTGAGAGATGACCCACACGGATTTTCTGGGGCAATTAATTCGTGTGTCGCAGCTTACGATAAAAACGTAAATTCTTCATCGACCCTTATGAGTGGTCTATTTCAAATGTTCAAAGTTCCGCAATCCTTACCTTTGAGACCAAGCAAAAAAACGCAAAGAAAAGTATAAGTGTACAGCCAGCATCAGTGGTGCGCAGAAAAACGGCTTCAAAAGGAAAAGGGAGGTTACAAGCAGGCAGAAAAATCAAGTACCTTGTGAATAAGAAGAAGAAAGCATCGCACGCTTTAAATAAATGTGTGGAACTCAATATTGCGCTAGGAGACAACAAGTTTTCCAAATAAACATTTTTTTGTATTTACTTTAGTTTTCAAAAGTTAACATTTTACTTTTAAACAAATGCTCATTTTATTCATTTTTATTTTTTGAACTTTATTCATTTCCAATAAAAATAATAGTATGTATGTGTATGAAGGGAATACAGGGGAAAAACCAACAGTGTTCCTGTGATGATGTTTATATTGGAGAAACTGGACGATCCATATCGACTAGGCTTAAGGAACATGAACGATGTATCAGAAATAAATAAATTGTACAATCTGCTGTATCTGAACACCAACATTCTACTGGGCATGTCATAAATGTAAAAGAAACCAAAGTTCTTGCATCGGTTTCGGGATTCTATAAACGCAAAATTGAAGAATCTATTGAAATTTATAACAATTTTAATACAGATACGGGCTTCAGTCTACATCATACGTAGAAACCGATTGTTATACCGAGTCACGCTTCGGTAAACACAGGTCGACTATAAATAGCCGGCCTGGGTCTCTCCGAGCTCATTCAGTGTTCCGATCTCGTGAAGTGAAGATCTTTGAAGATGCCTCGTTCAATCGAAGGCGAAACGTCGGAAAGTGATTCCGTTTTGACACGGCCTAATCTCAGGAACCATGATTTCTTAATTGACCACAGCCGTGAAAGCTTTCGTTCTATGTTTAAAAATCAGTGTTAAAAAAAATCCGATTTATTTTAGATCATGCCCAAGAAATAATCATAGGTAGAACCGGAAAAATATTGGTACGAACCGGCGCGCAATAAAATTGTTTGAAGAGACATTATATTAAATGTATATTATGTCCGGAACTAAATTGGGTTATAGTTTATTATTCCTAATGAAAGGAAAGATTCATAACGAAGGCAAAATCAGGGAAAAAAAATTATATTTCATTTTAAATAATTTTGCTAGGCCGTCATAATTGTTTACTAGTAAACTTGTGATATTCAAGTAGATGTTTGTGCATAATTTGAGGTCAGTTGGATAACTAAACTAGTGAACAAATGGAATTAGGCATCCTGTTTTATAATTAAAATTTTAAAACAAAAACATTTTATCCCATTTTTGAAAACAACTTTTTTTCGAAATACATTACACATTTATGGGCTGAAACTCCCAGATGCTTGATTTTTAAAATTTACGTATAGAAATACTACATTAGTCGAGACATTGTGAATAAATCATCAATAAAAAAACAAGGCAAGCCTGACAAAAAAGTTCTTTTCATAATCAAACATTACCTACCACTTTTTAAATACAATGAAAATTACTCTACCCTTTTCACCTATTTGTGTGAGTTAATGTTCGAATTTTTGATCATTAATTTTATTACCATATAATTAATATATTTATACTGTATATATCAAAATACAACTTTCTCACTGACATCTCACCTAATTAGCAACTCCAAAGTCAAATTATTTACTTTAGCAGGTTTGTGAAAGTAATAATGTTCTGTGGAACCTGGTGCAAGCTAATAGTAACACAGGATTAACTTAAACAAATTGAGAATTTTCTAAAAGCGTTGGTTGTCGGAAATAATATAAAATTATTATTAATAATTAGTTATTCAAATCACCTGTTGTTTTATTTCCATATAATGTCATTGCTTACAAACCGACAACCCTGCCGCATAATTTTGAATCGCACTATGAAGGAATTTACAAAACTGTAGTAAAATACTAAACGGATCAAAGCGGTGTCGCCTTAAG
The DNA here is from genome assembly GCA_030620095.1 of Kuschelorhynchus macadamiae. Lineage (NCBI taxonomy): Eukaryota > Metazoa > Arthropoda > Insecta > Coleoptera > Curculionidae > Kuschelorhynchus > Kuschelorhynchus macadamiae. Next base: position 1,724,004 of record JAUTXW010000845.1, on the reverse strand, counting down.
TAAAAGCATTGTTTTTTAGCGATTTTTGTTAGTTTTTGGATAATTTTTGATAATTTTAGTACGAGTTCTTGGGCATTATGGGGCGTAAGCGTGAAGCGTGCAAAAAGTTTGGACTATTTAACTCCAGACGTCTATTTTGTCGGGTAAGGTAAAATGTTATTGTTTCTATAATAAAAAAAGACAATATTTATTGACTTGTAAGTACGATTAATTACTTTTAGGGTCAATAGGACTCTTAATTGCTATTTCATTGCCCACTAGGCAGCAATATTACATACCTGCAGTTTTTTCCCTAGCCTGCATAATAATATTTCCGAAGCGAAACCAATGTACTTGGATTCAAAAACCACAGATATATTGTATACATACCTTTTATCTCTTTATAAATGTTTGACATATAAAGTATACATTTCTTACAATAAATTATTTTAATAAACCATCTGAGAGGTTTGCGTTGTTTTGCAATCACAACAAAGTGTGCTAGCTTAGGTATGTATAATTAATTTCTTGATAATAGATTTTTTGACTCACAATATATATCTTTTTAGGTTTTTTTTCAAATGGTTTTCGAAATAAATATATCATATATTATTATATGTCAACGGCAAGAGGAAGTCTGTCATTATCTTTGCAGCGTTGCCTTTTGTGGTCCCTGACGGTCTCTATAAGTAGGTAGCTACAAGCCTGTAAATATGAAGATTGTGATTTTTAATTTGACACAGAGATTCTAATTGAAGTGGATAATTGGGAGACCCGCGAAAAAAGAAATACGATACGAATTTTGACATCATGTTTACAGTGAATTCTAAATATATCCCCAATATGGCACAAAAACTTCTTTGTCTGGTACACTACACAATATACAATTTAAACCATTTATATTGCGTTGTGCCTATAAGCTACTTTAAAATAGTAACCCGGAACAAAAATAAATTTAAAATCCGCAACTCTTTAAACCATAAACAATCTTCCACAAATGGTATTTCCATTGCGTCCGCAATCGACTATAAAATGTCCCATTCGCTTTTTGTTTTTCCAACAAATCTATTTTTTTTCATTTTATTTACCACTAATTTAATTTTGTTTGGTAATTTCGGTAAATATATGAATTCAATTACACTACAGCCCTAGAGGATTAATATTTGCTCATCTGTTAAAATATATATACGGGTTTTATTTAAATCCCAGGAAAATGAATACACCACTTTTATGACCCTATGTACCGATAATCTATAATGTTTTTTTTTCGCGTTCGTATAATAAATATTATATAAACGCATAAATAAGTCAGAAACGTTAAACATATAGATATGAATCAACGTGAAACTGGTGCAATCTTAAAAAGAAATGGATCACAATCGAGATATATTATAAAATATATACAGGGTAATAAAATTAATTAACCAAGCGAAATTCTAGTCGTGAGCAGTTATTTGATAGAAAAGTATTCAGGAGTCATACATATTTTTTTTTTATTTCAGGAAATTAAATTTCACTGAAATCTAAACAATTTTATTAGGCCGTCATTTTGTTATTGCCATGTTGTTCAAATCAAATAATTTTATTTCCAAAATGACACTTTAGTATATGGAATTTGTCATATATACAGTTATAATTTTTACAATGAGTAAATTTAGAAAAAACAATTATTGCAGAAGAAACTTATCTATATCATAAAAACATTTATCAAGTAAAAACGTTTTGAGCCTATTTTTAAACATATTAATACTAGAGCTTTTTTAGATTACAGCAGGTAACTTATTAAACAGTTTTGGTCCTAATTTAAGTATAAAATTTTTTAATATATTCAATCTGATATAAGGCATTGAAAACTGATTGTTATATTAGTGGTGTAATTATGGAAATGGTTATTCTTATAAAACGTCACAATTTTTAAAAACGAACAAACATATTTCAGATAAAGCTAGACATGGTACTGGTAAAATTTTGAACTCCTTAAAATATGGTTTGCAGGAAGCAGTAGGGGATACTCCCGCAATGCATCTCACTAAACGTTTTTGGCTCTTAAACACTCTTCCAGCACGAGGTGAAGCTCCCCAGAACTGGATACCGTATAATATCAGTGAGTGTACAACAGCGTAATAAACACTAATGATTTGTGACAAATCCATGTCCAGCTTAAGGTTACGTATAACATAATAAAGGTTATTCAATTTTGAGGCAACGTACGAACATTGACTCTCCCAAAATAAATTATCGTCTTTAATTCTAAGTCAAAATTCCTACAATTTTGAAAAGTATGAAACACCATATAATTAGTCTTTTTTGCGTTTAAGAGTAGTCCATTAAGGGTAAACCACCTCATCCAAAGACCTACTAGAAGCACTATCAATAATTTCCCAATTAACTATACTATAGCCGAAGTGTCATGCGCATACATAGTAACATTGCTGTGAGCCAATTCCGTAGGCATTGGATTAACAAACAGCAAAAATAGTATTGGGCCGAGTATAGAGCCCTGCGGCACACCGACATCGACCGACGAGCCTTTAGGTGACATATTCTCAATTTCCATATACTGTATGCGTTCTTTTAAAAAAGATGAAAACCAATTTAATATTAGGCCTCTAATGCCATACATCTCTATTCTGCGGAGAAGAGCATCATGCTTAACACAATCGAACGCCCTGCTGAGATCACAATAAATCCCAGCCGGCACGCCCGCCTCCCGACAATCTACAATCTCCTCAAGAAAAGTCAAGATGGCCGAAAAAATTGACCTTTTAGAGATAAATCCGTGCCGTTTAGGTGAAATTATATTATTTTTGTGTAAGTATGATAGAAGCCTGTCTAGCATCGCGTACTTAAAGACCTTTGAGAAACAAGTTGTTAAAGCAATTGGGCGGTAGTCACCAGGCGATATAGGGTCTCCTTTAATTTTTTAGAGGGCGCGACTCAGCCACTGTTATTGTTTAGTTCCGATACAACGGACCACATAGACCATATAGAAGGGTTATCAGAGCATATAATTTTTATGCTTAGATTGTTCTATCTTATACACAACACCCAGTCTGGGTTATCGCGATGTAGTTTATGTAATTTTCTTAAATTCATACTGAACAACTTAACTTCATCTGTCACCCATGACTTCCTATTCAGGGTTTACAAGACATATTCAAAGGAAAACGTGTATTAAAATGCCACAAGTAAGAACTATAAAATAAATGAAAACTTGAATTAAGATCCGTAGTATTTAAACACCCCGTGCTAGGTTTCATTTTCAACTTGAGAAACAAAATTTTCAATATTCCTTTTGCTTAAATTTCTACAATTTTTTTTTATTGGCATATATTCCTTATTTTCCAAACCCGTATTAAAAAGAACAGTTTCAGGATCCTAGACCATATTGCTTTCTCTAAGAGATTCTATAGTTTGATTGAAATTAGTAAAAATTAGATCAAGAGTACTAGAACTTTCCCCCTCGGAAATATTTTAAGAATTTGTATTAAAATCGCCTAAAATAACAATATTCCGATTTGATTTACAATATTTTTCAAGCACAACATTTATTTTGTTAATAAAAACGTCAAAAAATCCTGCTGGGAACCTAAAATACGTAAAAATAAATAAATACTTAACTGTTAACTCTATACTGCGCGTGTTCTTAAACCCAATAGGTAGAAGCTATGCTTGGGAGACATCTATCACTGCTTATTTAAACTCCATTCAGATCTTAGGGTTTTGTTATAGTTCTTTATATCCAGTAACCCTTTTTTTTTATTTAGGTAGAATTTGAAAATTATGATAATGCAATGGAAATCTCTCTCTAATATACCGGGTGATCACGGACTAATGTACGCCCTCTTTTTTCTTTGTTTCTCAAAATGTTAATTTTGTTTTGTGACCTTGTATGGTACACTATTTGTTAATTTTACCTCAAATTTTACAGTTTTCTTCACTTCCGGCTTGACCGAAAATGACGCATCTATGAATTATTTTTCAATGAAAACCCTATTTTGGAAAGAAAAAAAAATTATTTACGATCTAGTGGAGCTTGAAATTCTCTAAATGTCGGTTTCTAGTTTTTTGAAATCGGACAAAAAATGTCATTTGCTTAGTTGATCGTGCCACAAATATTAATGCAAATTTAGGTTTGGTAAGTAGCGTAATTTAGCAAAATTAAAAAAAAACTGCCTGCTTATATTTTGCGGATATTTGTGAAAATTTTTGGCCACAAAAAATAGTCTTTTTGTAGATCTTTGAGAGCCCTTTTGAACTAGCTAAAGTTTCCATTGCTAGACCTTCAGCGAGTTAAGAAAGATCAAAAAATATGCAGAAATTTCTTTCTGATAATACAAAATATTGTAGTTAAGCAATTACGTATTGAATTGAATAGAAATTGTCCTTATGATTTCTTTCCTAAATATAATAGTGTGTAATGTAAATCGATTATAAACCGTAGTTAATTTCCTACTCCCTGATAATTAGTTTTTACCTATAGACATGGCAAATTGTTTTTACCTCCAAACTTCGGCAAATTTGTACCTAATGTTTTTTCAGATTTTATCGCCTTTTTATAAACTTTGTTTACTTTGTCAATATCGTATTAAATTCCTTAGAGGACCTAAAACAACAGTGTTGCATTAAAAATTCGGCTGTGTTTATGTCGTAAATAATTATTACTTTTGTTAAATAAATCGATTAGAAACCGTAGTTAATTTCCTACTTCCTGATAATTAGTTTTTATCTATAAAAATGGCAAATTATTTTTACCCCCAAACTTCGGCAAATTTTTATCTAATGTTTTTTTAGATTTTATCGCCTTTTTATAAACTTTATTCACTTTTTCCGTATCGTATTAAATTCCTTAGAGGACCTAAAACAATAGTGTTGAATTAAAAACTTCGCTGTGTTTATGTCGTAAATAATTATTACCTTTGTTCATCTTGCTTGATATTTAGTACTTGTTTGGATTTTTCGAAAATCTCACGATTAACCGCAAATAAAACTTCAGAAAATATAATATCTCTTTACGTTTAGTATCATCAGAAAGTTTAAAATTCTGCTTTTTAATAAGTTTTTTATTTCTTCTTAAAATTTTTCCAGCTTTTGGATATTTTATATATCCCTTACGACTATCAAACTTTTTTATTAATTTTTAATTAAAACGTTCGTTTCTTTCTCTGACCTCTGAGGATACTTTTTCGGATGTTTATACAAAAATAAAAACAAAGAGGGTTTCACGATAATAATTAATAATTTCACGAAATACTGAGCACCACCTTTTAAGTACATGGACAAAAAAAGACGATTTCTAAATTCAATGAAAAATGGATCAACCGGAGAAGGCTTCAGCTTGCAGGTAAAAACTATTATCACATATTATAGCCACAAATCCCTTAATTTTTAAACAGAATAAAAATAATTTTTGGCGGAAATATTACAAATTTGGGCCACGGACGCGTTCACGTTTTTTCAAATTTTTGTTAGTTGACGGGAAACGTCAGTGGCAGGAAATTAACTATATATTTCCTTATATATTTATAAAATTGCTCTTTCTACAATAGTTTGACAGATACTGACAAACGAAAATTACGTTTATTTTTAAATTTCTTTATTTAACTTGCGGGGTCTTGGCATCAATATAAACCTTGGCTAGATCAAAAGAGCTCTGAAAGAACTACCATCTAAGGAAAAAATCTGCTTCCTAATTTTCCTCTAAAAATGCTTCTGCAGAACTGATGTTACTCCTTATGTAGCCATTTTATTTTCATCAGTTGCTTGAAGTGTTTATTTAACCCGGCATTAGTCAACGTGGGGTGTGATACTCCGGCTATTTTAAATCGCGCGCCAAAAATATATCAAGGCCTGTTAACTTTATAGGTTACCCTGCGCTTTCCCTTACCGCAGTGCCCGCGGAAAACTGGTATACCAGCCCTCTCTCTCTCGTACTAAATATTAATCGATAGCAGTTTTTTTTTGGTTAGGTCGAGAAAGCATGCGAACATAACAAATTTAATTTTTCTACTAATAGTTTTAATAAAATAAAATTTGTTAAATAAATATTAACAATTATAAATTAGTAAAAATGTTTGTAGAGTAAATTTTAATTTCCTATTTATTAGACACGTAACTAGATTCAGTCCTGACCAAATGCAAAAAACAAATTAAACTATAGATATGTAGTTAGGTATGCCTACATAATCCTAATAAATAAAACAGATAAATATTTAGACACAAATGAAATTTACGAAGTTTAATTGAAATTAAATCTCTATCCGACATGTTTCGAATAAAGATAATTACATCTCCAGGTAGGTATATTTTTTAAAAAAGTAAATTTGATATTAATTATATTTGTTGCTACAATCAATGTATGAAATATTTCTGACGAATATGAGATCTCTTTTAGAAACAGGTTGAATAGAAATTTAATTCTAATTAAACTTTATGGAGGAAGACTTTATGTTTTATTTGTGTCTATAATATTTAAATCCACTTTGAGAATGGAATATTTTGCCAAATAGATCCTTATTTAAAAAAAATACATGAATTTTACATATCAAAACAATTAAAATTAAGTAATTATTTCTTCATATTTTACTACCTTTTCTTCTGTATCATCGTTTGGCACTTCCTGTTCAATCTTCGCTGGGTCCTTCCTGTTAAAGTTTGGGATAAAACTTGAATTTTTGTCAGTTAATTTGCTTAACATAAGTGAAGGTACAGCTAAAATTAAACAATATTAAAACAGCTGAAACCTTAAATTTTAACAAAATACAACAACTATTTTGGGAGGTATTTTGGTTGGATAATGATTAATAAAATGCAGTTAGGTAATGTAATGTAAAACTGCTGTTACATATTTTTTTTATATAAAGAGGCAATGTTCTTTAACAACATACATGAGAACAACATAAACTTGCTTGGAATGCGTAGGTCAAATAGGTAGATACTTAAAAACTCGAGTAGCTGAGCATTAAAGGAGCCTGCTAACTGTGAATCTGGTGAATGATAAAAAAAAACTGTCTTGGCAGAACATTTCGAAAATTTACATCTCTTTAATTTTGATAAAGGCATTATTTTACCTAAACAAAACAACTTTTAAAAATGTCTGCTAAATGAAATGATCGAAATAAAAAAGCGCACAACCAATATTAATACAAAACAATATATAGAAGGCTTGTGAACGGAACTTACTATATTTTAAAATTTGTAGAACATCCTGTGCAATAAATCAGTAAATATACTCATTTCCATTTTATTTTTATTACTGACTGCAAATAATCACACTAGAAAGTATAAAAAAAGCGCACACTGATAATATACAAAGCCCATATGTTGATCAAACTCTTCCAACAACAGTAATTTTATTATTCTATATTAAATGGTACCAACAACCATCAACACTCCAAAATACTTACCAGCAAAATAATGTTCAGCAAATTGTATATAGTTAAGTTTTACACCGTAAATAGCATTTGTATGTAAGTATGCTAATGCCTCGAGTAATGCCTGCTAGTAAAAGTTAATTTTAATCTTAATTTCTTTTATCCCTATTTAAGTCATTGTAGTTTAACCGTGTTATCCTGTGTGTTTTGTTTTTTTTTATATGCTTACTGTGTTTTTATATGTATTTTAACTGCAGTAAGATAGTTTTTGTTGTTTTCCTATATGTTTTTAAAGAACATTGCCCCTTTATATAAAAAAAGTTCTGACTGATCCCAACTAGTTCTTAAGTTTTAGAGTTCTGAAGATGACCTCTATGAGGTCGAAACGTCTACTATTTACATTAGATTTTCTAACAGTGTTTACTTGATCATCATTATATTACTTACCTGTAGGTTTTAATTTTCTTTTGGGTGGCAGACCAAGAAGTAATCTTCGGGTTTAAAATGCTAAAAACAGACACGACAGTTCTCAAAATTCCATTTACCATCCCTCTTACATCTCTGAATTTATATTTCTCGAATAAGTTTTTCTCTATTATGGCAAACACCAACTGTACATTGCATTCCGGGCATACTTTTTACCTAGATGTAGATCTAGATAGAAACAAAACAAAGTATTATATCATTACATTTGCATCAACAAAAAGTATATCAATGTTAATAATAGGTTATAATATAGTCCTATATCCTAAATATTGTCCACAAATGAGGAATTTATACATTATTTAATAATTAATTATAAAAATCGCTCTAATTCTCGAAATCTCTCAGCGCAAAAACAGTCCGAGTACGTCAGTTACCTTTACCGCACCGCACGTTCCACTTGCCCAGAACCCCTCGCGTATTATAACCTATTAGAATTTAAAGGCCTTTATAGCTCTATAGCTTCCTAAATATTGTCCACAAATGAGACACAATTCTCGCATCAGTGACGCGATCTTAACAAATACACACTTCTTTACCAAGCACGTATATTAGGGCTTAGGCTTATTGTCTAGAATAATTTACAGATATTATTTTTTTATCTTTTTATTATCTAAGCCATGGTTTTGTTAATTTTGCTAGAATAGATATAAAGTAAAACAAAGAGACCAACTTTAGGTATTAAATAAATCTATCCCTAGAAAATAATTAAATTTAGGCAATATGTAGTAATCGTTTTAAGTTTAAAGCAATCATCCATCACTAAATAGAGATTTTGTCGGATATAATCCAGCACCTAGGCTGACTAAGTTAAAATATTACCTAAAATCCAATAGAGAATTATCTCATGTTACTTTCGACCTTGAAGTTTTGCATACGAGACTTAAAATAAAAATGAAACGGATGTGTACACGTAGAAGTAACATGGGAATGTAGACACTTTTGTATTGCGTGCAATTTTTTATTTAACACACGAGAATTATTTGAATTTGTTTATTATCTATGGGGAATCTAACAGAGTTTTAACAAGAACATGCCAGATATTTGCTGACAGATATCCAGATAAACAGAAACCGTCATCGAATAGCGTTAAACAAATGTTGTAAAACCATACAAATTTTGGAAACGTCAAGGGAAAAATGAATAAGAGGAAGCCCATTGTTGATAATGAAAATGTCGAGATCGCAATTCTGGGATATTTTGCAGCATATCCAATCACATACCTAAGAAACGTGTCAAGACAATCAGGAATCTCGAGGAACTCAGGGCATAGGATTCTGTTAAAACATAACTTCCAACCTTATTTAATATCATTGGTTAAACATCTAAAAGACACTGATTTGCCAAAAAGAGTACAGTTTTGCGAGTTTATTTTAACAATAGTACAAGATAACCCTAGATTTTTGCACAATATAATTTGGATCGATGAAGCAAAGGTTACTAAAAATGGCCTTTTCAATAGACACAATTCCCATTTTTGGAGTGATTCGAATCCTCGTGCAGTAAGATCACGGAACTTTCAAGAATCCTGGCAATTTAATGTATTTTGTGCAGTAAGGAACGATGGAATAATAAAACTGAATTTTTACTTACTTTTTTAATGAAAAATAATCCATTTAGGTAATATTACAATAATTTTTTCTATCAATTTAGTGTCAATCCAAAATTAGATAAATCATTTAGTAAATATTATTACATAAATAAATTAAATTAAATTATTTATACAGGTCACACTACACTACTTCATACAAATACTGGTCCACATACCGTAACACATCATATCTAAAAAATATATCGTCCCAAGTTTTATAGGAAAGTTATCTTTAGTTAGATATTTACAAGCTATTTATACAGGGTACTTTAGAAAGTCATAAAATACTAAACCTTCTTTTTTTTATTGAGCACTCTTCAGAATAAATTCATTGAATTTTGATGTATTTTGTTTTTTCTTAAATCAATAAATCGATGAATATTATGAAAGCATTTCTTTCCGTAAAATTATCTCTATAAACTTTTGTAGGAGAAAGATATCTGAATATTCTTGAAGATTTGGACAACGAATATTTAAGTAATTTACCCTTGGCAGAACCTAGTCAAATTCTCTACCAACATGATGGCGCCCCACCACATAGAACTGCAGTTACTAACTTTAAACAACAATGGACCTTTCCTGTGGCCTCCTCGTTCCCCGATCTGACAGTCTTAGACTATTTTATATGGAGAACGATAAAAGGAATCGTTTATTTTAATCCAGTAACAACGAAAGAGGACTGTATGGCAAGGGTAAGGGACGCGTTCGAAAGTTTATCTCCAGCTTCAATTAGAGCGGCCACCCACGAGGGATTTATTCGGAGATGCGAAAATATTTATTGAAAAAATAAGTTGTGCTCTTGTGTAGACTAGACTATGATGAAAATAGGCTTTCTTTAATTAATTTTTGTCATCACGGTTTCAACATTTTATTAGTTTTCCAACATTTGTTTAACGCTGTTCGGTGACGGTTTCTGATTATCTAGATATCTATCAGTAAATATCTGGCATGTTCTTGTTAAAACTTTGTTAGATTCCCCATAGATGATAAACAAATTCAAATAATCCTCGTGTGTGTAATTTAATCGCCCCGGCATGATTATTAGTTTAATAATTATTATAATTACTATAATAAATAAATAATATTTTAGTAGATAATTGTCAAACGACAACAAATATTACATTTCTATAGTAACCAATTGGTTTTGTTCTCGCCAGGCCTCCCAGTCATGGCCTACTAACATGAAAACTTAGAAGCCGTCGTATTATTAGAATAAAAAATGTTAAATCGTCAATAACTAAAAACTACAAATTTTAGGAATAGACAACTTTACACAAATTCACCCTTATTTTAAGTCTTAAATAAGATAAAATTATAAAAACTGGGGGTTTCCGTTTGAAAAAAGTAACTTTTAAAGATTTTTTAAAGTATATTTATAATGTCAGTTTTTGATCACCCTATATGTATTTATTATAAAAATATCAGCACAGGCCACTAAAGTGTACCCTTTTGGACAAGGAAGCCAACCGCAAATAAATAATAGAGACTTCGATAAGCAGATATTTATAGTTATGTCTAGACCTGCAAACGTCAGTTTTTACATAAAATTCAAAATATCTCAAAAACAGTTGAAATTAGGTATTGGATATTATACATGAAACGTACCTAGAATTTTTCGAGGAATCAAAAAAATCGATTATATACAGGGTGTTCTATTTAAAATAAGAAAGTTGACGTCTACTTCCGGTATAACCGGAAGTGCCGCCATCTTGAACTTTGGTAGCCGCCATAATTTCTTATTCTTATGAAAACCAATAAACAGTTAGTATTAAGTCAATTTAACACTCTTGAATTAAATTGAACCTAATTCTAACATCTACATAGTACGCCTCAAATGGAATTAATTAGAAACCATTTCAAAATAATATTACCTAAATTTAAAGATTATGTTTGAAATAATTTTCACATGTGGCGGACAAGACCTAAGACTAGAATATTTCATCCAGCGTTTCCAATGACGCGAGAATTGCCGATCAGTTGATTTCGGATAGATAAAATTACTTCGTTGCCTTCCTTGCTGTACCTATTAGGCCAATTGTTTCGACGTTTGATTTTCAAATTGTTACTCCAGGCATATTAAGGCTTAATGCCATTAATTAGAAAAACGTAGAATATTTTTTTTAATTTATAATAGTTTTTTGAACCAAACCTTGTAACGAACGGAGAAGCCACAAATTTGAACCCTGAAGCATGCCATATATACAAAAACTACTTTACTTAGTTTACCACTTGATGCCAAACATAGAATAATGTTTATGACCCTTCTTGGTGTTCTAGCACGCAACACTGAGCTTAAACTCTATTATGGTTTGTTGGCTCTTCTCTACCCAGATGACAAGTCTATAGATAATCGTCACTCCTATGATAGCAGTGTACATCAAGATGACCAATTCCAAACTCCTCAGGTTTTGCCTGTTCTTGCCAAATAGCTCAAATGACATGTGTGTTATTTTAGTATTCTTCTCGATAAAAATAACCTACTCAACGTCGAAGATTGCACCTAGCTATTTCAACGCCGAAATTTATTTCGGTCTTGGTGCACTCAAAAAGTGAAATCTCTGTACCTCTGGTTATTCTTAAGCCTCTGCGTATTTTCAATTGTCTACAAGTATATACAAGATCGCTTCTCCTGCTAATAGACAGACCGTCCAAAAACAATTCTCAAGTTAGGCAAGGTAAGCTTTCTTATTTTGTTTCTTATCAATCCAGTGAAATGCTCTTACTTGTTAAGGATTGTGAAGGAATACTAAAGAAGTTACTTACATATATGGCAAACAGTACAAAGCTATACAACTAGATTGATTGATTTCAAAAGTTTTACTAGTTGTTTAATTAATGTGGGTATCTGAGGACAATTTGTGCGATATTTTACTTTAAATAATGTTTACATAAAGGTCCATAAGATGTCTAATGTTCCCCACAAAGTAAACACCCTACTTTATTACATTCAAGTTATTTTGAAGCACCCTACTCTATGATTTCTATTAATTTTCTAATAGATTCCTACAATATCTATATTCTTACTAATATAGCTTGCTCAAATTATACAATACATGAGGAGTCTAATAACGTTGAAGTTTTCTCTTACGCTAACGTTATAGCCTTCAGATAAACAAGATTATTTTGGACCACCTAAACTTGCCGTAATCCTTTTATAGCCAACTGCATTTTTCACTCGTCCGCCACATATTTTCTGTTATCTTTAGCAAGCTTATTATATTTACCGTTTTGCACATTTTTGTCCTCATGCAATATTAATAGCCCCAGATTTATCCCTCAGGTGAATAAAAGGTCCACCAGACTGGATCATATTTCACCTTGTTAGGAAAGTCCTTCCTATCCAAACTGGCGATAAATCGCCAGTTTCTATAAATAAAGAAACTTTCTATCCATTGTGCATAGTCGCTGAATTTTATGGAAGAGAAAATTTAAATAAAATAAAGAGGATGTGCCAGAGGAAATATAGATAACGCTCTTTGCCAATTGTGCTTTGAATTTATTTTACATGCCTGTAAAATAATAATACGTCAGTGATGAATTGCAAGCTTAAAAAATGAATTAGTGAGAAACATTTGATATTATTCAGAATTAATAACTGTACAGGGCGTTTCAACTTTCACGTAAGATGATGTACTTACTTATTTTAGATATTTGAAAGACCAGTGCAACAGTATATGTAGAATAGGTCTGATATGCTATGTTTCTGATATATTGATTGACATTAATCTTCAGAATCTCACCTATACAGTGAGGACATGAAGTCCGTCGCCCCACGTCTAACTTCTGAACCGCTCGGTTCGCATTGCAACGAAATTTGGTACGAAAATACATGATCAAATTCTTTTTTTTTTAATAAATGACAGCTTTAAATGTCAAGAAGACAGCTGGGAGTAGTTTCGAAACTTTTATTTATAGAAGGGGTCAATATCAATATCAATATTAATAGTTTATTCATGTCATTATTACAAAGTAATTTACACAAGTCATTGGAGATAGAGCAACAATTTCTACAAAAATAATAGTACTTGTTAAATAGAATGGAAGTTAAACAATCATAAGTCTAGCCTTAAAAATAAATAAATATATACCAAAAATACTATTACTAAAAACATATTAAAAGCGCACTATACACATATAATAATAAAACATCTGTTTTAATAGGTACTACAACTACACATCATAACATATTAAAAATGGAAGGCTAAAAATTCCTCGTAAGAATAGAAGCTACTTTTAATTAAAATTTCTTTTATTTTATATTTATACTGAGGCATCAGTAAAATTTTAATTTGATGGGGAAGGGTATTGTAAAACTTAATAGCCCAATAACCAATGCCCGTTTGACACCTCTTCAAGCGCCAGTAGTTAGGTACAATATCCAATTTATTTCGATAATCATATGAATGGACACTCCCATGGGCAATGAAGAGGTTCCGGTTTTGTTGAATGTACATTAGATTTTCCAGTATATACATGGATAGACTGCAGTCCAAATTCTACAAATGCTTGCCTACAATCATTTCTGCACCCCAGTCCAGCGATGATCCTAACCGCCTCCCATTGCAGACTAAAGCAACGACCTTCATCAGCAGCATGACGCCATACGAGAATCGCATAGGAGAGTCTGGAATGGAATAAGGCAAAATAAGCCGTCCTCAGCACTTTCAAGGACACAGAGAATAATAGATTGCAAAAAAGAGAATCCTAGCCAGGCCGGAAGCCAAGTGATCAACATGACAATTCCACCTCAGCTTTGGATCCATATGAACACCGAGAAACCCTATCTCAGTCACATGAGAGTTCACCATTCTATAGTCCTTCATAGAAAAGACAACTATGTTAGTTTTATCTGCATTCAACAGCAATCGATTACAGCAAAACCAGTCTTTAGCCCTTTGCTATGCTCGCAAGGAAGCATCCACTGAAGCATTAAGAGCATCAGTCCTCACATGCACAAAGTGGTAGGTCATTTATGTATATTAGAAATAGGATTGGGCCCAGAACGGAACCCTGTGGCACTCCAATATCAGGCTCGCCTTCATCCGACATCACTTCTGCATATCTCACTGCCTCATGCCGACCCTTTATATAAGATTCAATAATGACGATACTCTCCCGGCTGAAACCATAAGCCTTAAGCTTACTCAGGAGAATGTTGCGGTTAACGCAATCGAATGCTTTGCTGAGATCGCAAAGGAACGCCTGAAACCAGGTCCAAAATACCCAATACCGTACTCCTATCCCTCCTGAACCCAAATTGACAAGAGCTAAACAGACCATTTCCCTCAAAAAAATCAACAATCGGCCTAGACATGCACTTTTCGATTATTTTCAATATTAAGGAAGTGACCATTAAACATTTTAGGGGTCAAATTAGTATTTTCAGGACTATTTTTCCAGTTATATATGTTCCAGTATATTCATGAATAAATTAAATTTTGTATTGATATTAATGTTGGTTTGTACCCCGAATCCCCAAGAAGTTTTCGCCACAATACCATAAAAGACAAACAAGCCCTGTTGTGTGATTGGTCTATACATCCTTTCAGGCTGACCAAAACCACTCCGAAATGGACAAAATATTTCAACCATCTAAGTGATAGAAATATTTGGATCAACAACCGGAGCCGAAAAAATGTCCACATTCACACTTACAAACATGTTGTCTAGACATGCATGTGTAATTCATGTATGGTCCTTTGTAAACCAAAACCCATAAGCATGTCACACACCTGCAATGCATTGGCCTCCTCCATGCCAAAATGTACATTAAAGTCACCAGTCATAACCACTGTTTTGTTGTGTGTTGAGTGCCCATCGTTTTAAAGATCTTTTTATTTTTAATTCAACTCCCGATTTTGAAAACATTTGATTCAGCAGTTCTCATATGATGACCAATAACAATGTTTCGTCATGGAATTACTATTATACTTTGAGGTACCAACGAAAATACTCCATACTAATTGAAGCATGAAAATTAAACTGTAAATATTTTGTTAAAACAGTATAACAATTAATGCAAAACTAATAAAACGAATATTAAAAAGTTGAAACAAGCAGAAAAAAAAACGTCAAATTTTCATTTTAAAAGATGTAAATATCCGCTTTGCTCCTCTTGACAAATGAACATCATGATAGTGAATTCCTAGGTGAGTGCCCTATTTGTATAGGACGGGATAATTATTAATTTTTAATCATTTTCGCTGAGATACAAAAGCTCATATTCTCTTCTATCATAATTTACACATTTATCTTAATTTAGGTTTTGTAACATTTACTTATTTAAATTCAATATTTGATTAAGCAAGTAAATTCATACAATCCGGTTATAAATCTCTTTAATCCAGAGCTAGATACTCGTTAGATTAGGTAATCCGTACAAAAAAAACTTTTTTGATGCTAGCAGATTGGCAAAAATTGTTTAATATATTAACTGTATCACTTTAAATACTGAAGATAATTAACAATAAATCAAAAATGTACCACCTCAGACCCATACTATTATATATTATTGAATACATATTTAAAACATTCACTATATGGTTTGCTATTTAATATGAGAAGGTTGATACCAGGTCAGAACAAGATAAACACATTCTATATGTAAAAAAACAAATTAGGAAAAGAAATTTTTGATATGGTAATGCATCATGTTACGTTGTTATGTTGCATTATAGTTTTACTTACTTTATCTCCTGACCCTGTCTAACACTTAGCCATACCCTGTGTGTTTCGTATTTTTATTTAAATCAGATCTAATGATTCTCTTTTATTTACACTTTACTTAAACTAGCACACAAAAAATAATCTTTCTATGTTAATTTTATAAAGATAAATAGTAAAGCAAGACGAAGAAATTTATATATCATGATATAATAAACTGAAAGTATGATATCGCGCATCGACCTGCTACGTCACCGCGTGATTAAGTGACCTTCAGCCATATGATTTCAGTGCATTTTCAGTTGATGTTTAAAAATGTTTGCCGATTTCTGTGTCCCTTTTTGGATTTAGTTAATTAAACAACAATAAATATGAGGTGTGCTGTGTTCGGGTGCGACGGGGATAATCAGGCAAATAATTTTGATAGGAATATAAGGTTTTCTGTTTTCCCTAAAGACAAAAAAAATGTTTGCCTGAATGGGCATGCTTGTGTAAACGAAAAGCTAAATTTAATATATGGCGCGGATATGCTCAATAAGATATATATATATATATATATATATATATATATATATATATATATATGTATCGATAAAGACAACACTGTAAATCTGGATGAAATAGTCGAGATTTTTAATAAAAAAAAATTTGAACTAGAATAAGGCTATATTTTATTTAATTTTACTTGTTTCTATAATTACATATAATATAAGGAACAAACGGCAGCTTGTGCACATAAAGGTTAGGTTAGGTGAGTGTTGTTTTATTCCCTCTCATACCTGCATTTATTTTTAATTAGACATCCTCCCCTCAAATGGGACTTAGTTAATTCCATGTATTTATCAAAAAACATAGATATAATTTAGTTGTAAATTGAACTAAATATAAACGTGTATAACAAAATAACAGTATAAAATTAAATACTGTCGGATTTTATACAACCTTAACTCTTTCTTTAGCGTATTTTTTGTACTTTTATTTAATAAATATATGACTATCGTGTCATAAGTTTTTTATTTTAGTGAGTTATATGTCAATGTTTCGTTAGAAAAACATTTTTAATTGAAATAAATGGTAATATAATGTCTAAACGCTAGAAATGACATGCATCTCCATAAGCAAATTATAAATCTACGCACGCAATGACGTCACTGCGCGAACCGGACGCAAGACCGTCTAGATATCTTACCTTCCGTTTATTGTATCATGATACTATATTATAGGGCAGAATGTCTGAAAATATCAGACAAAAGATGAAATCAGCCATTAATATGCTACTTCCTGGTATTAGTAGCACTGGGTTTATTTTGAGTTCTGTTTCGTTTTCGCTTTGTATTTTCACGAATCGTACCACGATTTTTATTTCTTTTGTTCTTTTACAATGACTGAATATAAGCGTGCAAATTGCCGTTAAGAATTCTCTCTGGCGAGTGTAAACGATTTTTTTGTATGAACTGCACGGGCCTTGATAAAGCTACCACAAAACTCCTGATGTTACAAAAATCAACCCACCTCCGATTTTTTTGTGTCACATGTGACTCCCCCAATTTGAAACATCTCAACGATAAAATCGCAAAGGTATCGCAAAATCTTCAACAATGCCGAAGAAACGATAAAAATTCAAGTACAGGACCCCTCTTCTATTGAAGTAAAAGCCGGTATCGATAATATAAAGAGTAACCTAACTAGTGTAACAGACTGAGTAATACTCCAAATTTGAAAACCAAAATAAATGTAAGCCTGTCAGAAAGTCATACCATACCACCATATCTTTGTCTACACAAACTATGGAAACACCTGCTTCACCGCCTCTACACAAACTGAGTTGAAAAGCTTTTAGACAGCAACCTACGGCCCCATGGCGTTGTAATAAAATGATCATCTGAATCTGATCTTTCTAAAAAATCTGCATCGAACCACCCTCCTCCTAACACAACGACGAAACTGTACTCCAACTCGAGCTCAGGCAACTCACTGGATATCTCCTCTCCAATTACTCAAAAGGACATTATAATAACTTCAAACAAAGAGGCTATTGCTGCCTGCAAATCAAATACCTTTTTGAGCGGCAAGTGCTACAGTCTTTCCGAGCTCCGTCTTTTGATCCGATGACTGCCCCAAGAGTGAAGCTTACGTTGGCCGAAAAAAGTTCTGATAACCGTTTTCTCATGTCGAAAATAAGAGAGCCAGCCATTTCAAAGGCTTTCAAGTTATATCTCGCCTTTCTACATGATCAACCTGCGTCAGTTGATTTTGAATGATTTACAAATACCAGCACCAGCTGTTTTTGTCTTCTGAAGGCATTACTATAGATGTTAAAACCCTGCATAAGATTTACTACCACTTCCACGATGCTTATGGATTCAGTACAGCAGAAGTGGAAGCCGACCTCGCTGCCTACAGATCCTATGTAACTTCGGAGAAAACGATGCATCTTCAAAAGACCAAGGAATGCCACAAAAACAACTTTTTTAGCAATTCCCAGAAAAAAAACTGTTTAGATAACTTGACGTGTTCTAAGGAACTAGATTCCTCAAAACCCCCTGTTGTTACGTGTCTTAGTATAGTTCTAATTAATATAGCTTCTCTAGGAAATAATCTTGACGAATTGTACCTATTTCTAGAAGAATTGGACTATCCCCAACTTGTTGCAATTACTGAGCACTGGCTGAATTTAAACGAACCCTTTTAAATGGAGAGATATTCAACTCAATAGCTAGATATGACAGAAATAACTCAGCTCATGGAGAAACATTGAATCTTTCTCTAAATGGGGATTTCGTCTCGATAACTAAATATATCCATGTGTTAGCGAATAACTTTTTTGAATTTTCTATAGTATATAATCAAAACTTTGATTTCTATGTAATCTGTATTTATAGATCACCAAACTCTAATGTACTATCTTTCTTTACCTGTGAAATTTGCTAGATAGTTTACTAGAAAAAGGCAGGAGAATTCTATGCGGGGCCCTTAATGTTAACTATGCTACTGTTTGTGCCACCCAGAAATATTTAATTTCTATATTTGACTCTTTCGGTCTTGCAATGCATGTATCGTCTCCAATTAGAATTTCAAAATACTCTTCTTCTATTATTGATTACGTCGCGTCTGATTTTTCTCCATCAGAGGTTCAATCTCAGGTTTGTAGCACAGGTCTTTCCGATCACGAAGCAATATTTTCCGAATTTAGTATTCCTCTTAGGCCATTACAGAGACCTCGTTATAAGGACACAATTTCTGCGACAATAAAGCATACTTTTGTTTATTGCTGTTGTTGTTTGTATAACATCAATAATTGTATCGGTAAACCTAAGCAGTTTTCTGCTAATAGAACTCGCCAACTCCCTCACATAAAAAACTATAAAAGTTTATAATAACACACATGCACCGTTTATTTTTATACTATCTTCCTTCTGGTTTTCAAAAACGAAACACATTTTATTTACTGCTAAAATGAAGGTACGTGACTCTTAAAGAAAAATACGTATTCTCCTAAAATTTCCGGAGGTAAAGATGTATTAAACTGAGTGTACATAATACACAAGGTACTAAAGCAAAGTAAAAATTTTAAAATATAAAGTTTGGAGCTTCTCTCCGAAAAACATTGCAGAAATTCCTTTTAGTACATATTCTCGGCTTTAATATAAACTTGAAGGGATTACCAAGGGGTTCTAACTGTTTTAGCATGAACATATTATTTTACAAGTAATGCTTTGTAAGGCAGATATATTAGGTTTGTTGCTACATAACTTCCACTTTTACTGCCCCGCAAGAGGGAAGTATTGTAATCGAAAAAAAATCACCCTCCGAGATTTTTGCAGATATTTACGTTTTAGGATTCGTAGATATCTTGAAAAACATGTTCTCTTATTTAAATCACTTTGTCGGAATGTCGTTGTGTCTGGGCCCGGTGTAGCTCAAAAATTATACGATTGACTGCATATGCTGGGCAAAAATCACGGGTTATATAGAGATGAATAGATAATATTTTGGTAAAAATTCAATATGGCGGAACAAAATGGCAGCCGTTATTAAGAAACTACTAATAGAATAAACCTTACCAAACAAGAATTAAATTTGATACATGATAAGTAAAACTGGTACGACTTTAGCGTTAAGCCGTTATAACGGAAAGAAATGGCTGCCTAATGAAATTAAAAATTCAGTAGGTACTAAAAAACTACTTCTACAATTGATATGAAATATTGCACAAAAATCATGTGTGACATAGGACAAAACTGTTAAAATTTGAGTGTAAATTTTATATGCTAAAACAAAATGGCGGCCTGTTTAAATGTTTAAATATTTGGTAAAATTTCATTTACTGGAACAAAACTTTCTTTTTATGAAGAAAAATAATAAATGACCTAATCTGTTTTTAAGGGCTATCTAAATAAAGTTGCTTACTTACCTCGTACAGAATTCCACTTCACACCGATAACTTATGAATCCATATCATTGTTTATAGTAAATATAAAAAAAATTGAAATATATTACTCTTTCAAATGGAACACCCTGTATATTATTCACTAGAATGAAAGATTGTTTCATCCTGTTTTTAAAAATATAAGTTCGTTGATATTTGGTGTAGCCGTTTTTGAGCTATTTCAGTTTAAACATTACCGTTTCGATAAACCAGACTTCAGCCATATTCTCGGTGATATGGTCATAGTCAAGCCTGCCTTGGATGCAAAAATGCGCTAGATGGTAATTATTTCAACAACTGTAGTTACAGCAACAAAATACACGATTTTGTACTTTTCTGTCTTTTATGGATTAATGTGTTTGATATTAGTTATTTAATTTTATTGAAAATAATTCAAATGAGTTATTCTGAGGAAGAAAAACAAGAACCGATAAAATTCTTTTAGGATAAGGAGAATAGAATAGAGTAATTCATTTCCAAAAAGAATGATACACATCCGTAGGAAAAAACTTTAAAAATAAAAACTATATACCACGGAAAATATTTTTGAAACCTAATATAGACATCAATAAGCTTTTAGAAAAAAGAGAAAACAAAACATAAATAAACAAAAAAATATCATTATAAAATTCATTTAAAGTATAATATGCCTTTTCATAATTTAATTCTTTTAATTCCATTTTTAATTTATTAAAGTTAATAAACGCAACCTTATTGGTAGGGGATTATATAATTTGCTACATAGGTATAGGGCATTTTTTTCAAAGAACTTTATACTATGCTGACTCAAAATTATAGTGTTTCCTAGCTGCGAAGTGTTGGATTGAGAAAAAGTAAATAAATTGTTATTTTTCATTACGAGCAAGACAGCCTCAAGAATAATTAGAGAAGGTAAAGTTAACATATTTTTTTGTTGAAATCTACAGATCTCTCGGTAACATTATTACATAATATTCCTATTGCTTGTTTTTGTTTTTTAAAAATCGTCTGCCAATTTGTTGATTGTCCCCAATGTATTATACCATACCTAATTAAACTCTTAAAGTTACAAAAATAAACCATCTTGCAAATGTCATAGCGTACATTATTTGCTCTTAATAATCTTAATAAAAAACAATTTGATGAAAGTTTCTTTGGGAGTTGTTCAATGTGCTCATTCCAAGAGAATGTATAATCAATTTTAAAACCTAAAGGTTTAAGGGTTTCTGAATAAGAAATATTAAATGGAGCAATTTGATCAGCTAAAATTGGATTTTGACAAATATTGAACGATATGCACTTAAAATACTTAAAATATCATCCAGTCACAGTGAAAGAGCGGAATCCAGAATAAATGCTTCATCAGCAAGTAATGTTGTTTTAGCTGGTAAGCTGAAAGGCAAGTCGTTAATATAAATTAAAAATAACAAGGGTCTCAGAATAGACCCTCTTCCTTACATTTCTCCACTCAGAAAAAAATTCTTTACCAGAAGTATCCACAATAACGACCCTATGTTTCCTCTGTTTTAAATATAATCCAAATCATCTTAAAAGAAACCCTCTGACCCCATACCTTTCTAATTTCCGTGAGAGAATATCCACATCGACACTATCAAATGCTTTACTAAAATCACATGATATACCTGTTACCAAGTCCTTTTTATCAATAAATGAAAATACGGTGTTTAATATATTACTTATAGCAAGATTTGTATTTTTATCCTTTAAAAACCCGAACTGAGATTTACTGATAATTTTACATCTAAAACAGAAATTTAAAAGTTGGTTGGAATTTATTTAAACGGTAATTACGTTCCAAGAGGTAGAGTTAAATATCTGCGAATATACCCGGGGGGAAAAATTTCTTCAATAAATACAATCAAGAATATAATTAATCGTTTCGAGCAAGAAAATTTCATTCAATGGAAGGCCAGAAAAACAGAAAGAGGTTTAGATGAAGAACTTAACGGATTACTGCATGCAGAAGGACGACCAGATCGGAGAGTATCTTTAATGCTAATAGTTGTTACGAACCTAAAAACAATATTGCTCATATAACTTGTAGAAACTGATATGTCTGGAAAAGCTTTGTTAAACAGCCTGGCTACCCCATTGTAATTTCAATTACATAGATCATAAAAAAAGTCTTTATCTTCATTACTACGGACCATAATGAAATGAAGAAAATGAAAATAATCAAGTAGAAATAGCACAAAAGTGCTTAGCGTTACTACAAACCGAATAACATTAAGTAACATGATGTGTTGTTGAATTTCTTCAAAAAGCCACTAACGAGGGGAAAAAATAAGTTTTATCTTGAATAGACAATTCATTTCATTTGTGTCGCAATGTTTCTCAATTCTTTCTCATTACTTTCCTATTTGAAAAGTGGACGACATGAAGACATCTGGTTTGCGCAGAACATTGTTCAATGATCTACAAAATGATTTAAAATGTCGTATAGGTTAAATGTTTAATTTTGGCAAAGGTTTCAGTTAAATTATGGCAACGTGGCTTCGTTGTATATAATTTTATCGCATCAGCTATTTTTTGTCAACAAAAGAAAGTTTTTCAATATTGCTACGAATGCCGTGCAGCCCTGACAGGATACATGTATTAAACATTTGGTAAAAAAGGATAGCAATTTGGAAGAACACGAGATAAATTATTTGCTCATTTTCAACTCCACAACATTACAGACAGTTATTTTAGTTTATAAGTTTCCAAAACTTTTTATAGAATATGAATTTATCACTCTCAAAAAGTTAAAACAAATTCGCACTTTAAACATACAAACACAAGCTACTTTTCTAGATCGTACATATCAATACGTTATCTTCATGTTATATTCTCCATTTGTCAATATTTTAAAAATCAGGCTAGGTAATATTTAAACTTGAATTTAGGAAAAACAGCTTGTACCTGCCTCGAAAACCAACTTCAAACAAACCAACTGTTTTTTGTCGTTTCTTGAACATTGATACAACAAAATAGTTATTTTCCAAACAAGTGCGTAAAGTGTTACTTTCCCGCACGCGAAAGCCGTTATACGAACAACGCGAAGTGGAGTTCGCATATGCTTTAAGTGCGGGGGACACTTTCCACACGTGTTAGTTTATTTTTTCTACCAGCGCCTAGATTACAATAAAAATAAAAGCAGTTAGTAGACACATTATTTTTAAAGAATATTTAATTAATTTGAAACATGTAACAACAATAACAATATAAAAATTAACTACTTGTTATTAATATTTATAACAAAATAAAACATTTTGCAAATTGTTTATAGTTCCGCTAATTTCATTTAATGGGTGGCTTTTGGATGCGCTTATGGTTCGGCTTGATGAAGATTGAATCAACTCAATTATTCAAGGCTACTATTTTATTCGACATGTCTTTTTTATTATTTTGTAACATTTTCAAATTTATGTATAATTATTTAGTGTATAGTAACAGTGAGGCAATTACAAAATTTGGCTAGTTATATAGTTACTGATTTTCACACAGTGTTCTAACACCATCCTGTCGAATAACTCTACGAGATGGATTTTTCCAAATTTACATATCATACACTTTATAAAAGAAAGTTAATAGAATCTTTATTAATAAGGTGTTACTATTGAAAGTGACATATTTTGAATTTATAATCAGTTTTATTTCATAAGATATTGGCTTTCTTTATTAATGAAAATATCAAAATATTCTGTTTTTTTTTTGGTTTCTTCTTTCAGTCCACTTCACTCACATGAATTATGATAAACATATTCACCCTCTTCTTTCTTGTAACATATCAATTTGACACTTTGAGAACACTTGAACTATTAGAAAGTTTCAGTTTAGATAACTTTTTGTTTTCAGTTGTCTAAGCTGTCCAAGAATGTTAAACAGACATTTTGTTTTTCATTATTTTCAAGCCAATTAGTAATTTGAAACAAAATTGAACATATAACTTTATTTAACTGCAAGTTAAATATAACCGTTAAAATATCAAGACTTTTATGTAAATTACATTTTACATACCTCAATATGTTTTATTCATAATTCATTGGATTACATTTTGTAAAGTATTCTCAACTTCTCTAAATTAAGACAAAAGAAATTTGTTTTTGTTTTGTTTACAAATATTCGTAATTTGCCTGCCTTTTTCTTCTGTCACTATGGTTTCATTGGTTTCTTATTTTTTATTTTTAGCTTTGACAGTGTCGTGTTTTTTCATTTCAGTCATAATTTTGGTTCTGCTAAGGAGCAATTCGCCACTTCTATTTGGGGACACCGAATATTATCGAGTTCTTACTCCCTTATGCTAGTGGCGCCAGCAGTGAACTCTACTGTAATTATTATTTTATTTTATGGCATTAGGTTGGCACAAGTCTGAAGTGAGGAAGAATGATGGAGGGGAATGTCAAACTTCTTTGAATTTTCTGGAACTGATTTTCTCGCCCCTTTCTATTGGCTCTTCTTAGAGGTGCAACATGTGTCCGGCTTTATAAAAGTGTCTTAATTGACCAATTTTTTCAAGTACTAAAAGTATGTCATAAGTAATTTATTTTAAAGTGCAGTGCTGTTGAAAGCCTAAGGCCTATTTATGGACATCATCTGGCCCTAAACTTTGGTCCCGTTTTGTTTGGTTCCACATTTGATCAACCACCTGGTAAGTCGATTTTCAAATTAGTTTCCTGCTGTGAGCTAATTTGCAATTATCTTTTATAAACAAAACGGCGTCCTAAATTTTGTTTTTGGCTGTCGGTCCTCGAGAAGCCTTTCTAGATGTCTGGAAATTCTCTTTGTTGGTGACCGTTGACGTCGAAGGAGCCCTCTAGGTGACTAGAGGTAAGGCAATGTCTTTGAATAGTTGTGTTGTAAATAACTTGTTTTTGCACATTCCGTCGATTTTATTTTAAGACAAACAATCGTTTGTAGGGTTTCAGGTTAAGAATTCAAGATATGGTTTTGGGATATAGTTACAAGTTATGGTGTAATTTTTGGGGTATATAAACCAAGAGTTCTACAATGGTTTTGGAGTTCCTTCCTGTAAGAGTACGAGGAATTAATTCTTAATTTTTATATTTATAAATTTTACATAAGGTAGCAGAAAGGAAGTAAGTAACCTATTTTTTGTAAAACAGCCTTGGCGAAATACTTTATACTTTTATAACTTTTTCCTTGCGGCAGTGTGGTAAAAGAAAATTCATGATTTTTTGATTCCCTGGGCCCTATTTAATTTAATTTTCATATTTACATATTTGTGTCATGAAATTTCGCCAGATGTTCACAGGTTGATGATATAATGGTAATAACGTTGTATCACATTTCACATATTTGATATATTTTATATATATTTTGCATTTTCTATATTTATTTGTCTGCATTTAAATATCAATATAGATTTCTTCCTAATTGAGTCACAGTCAATTAAGTGGCGCCCATTTTAATTTCCAAAGCTGTACCCGAGAACCTGCAACCGACAGCTCTCCGAAAAGATGACTGGCTGCCGTTCGCAAGTATTGGTAAGTTCATAAGAACTTTACGCCATAATTTACGGAACCATCTACATAGCTCTCTGCGACAGCCGTCGATTTCCAGCCCTCAGGTCGCTTGACATTAGTAATTTCTTCCCCAGCCAACATGATGGATGATGGATTTTTGAGTTGTAGATATGCAGCTATTTCTGAAGGCACTTTTCCAAATGAATTTATTTCAACACATTGTGTACTGCAAACTCCATTTCTATACTGAACAAAAAAACGCCTGTACTGAGTATATGTTTTTCGCACACTTGCATATTTTCGATACAGTTGTAAATAATATCCACCATTTATTTCGTCGGATTATTAAATTTCCCTTAAGCCTGGGTTATAGGTTGAAAACGTTTGAGTCTTGCGTTGCCGTATGCGCTATCCTTGAATTTTAATTAACGTGAAGGAATGAGTAATAAATTTAACATTAACATATACAAATAACATTCTCATCTATTTAAAAAAATTGCTTGAGTCAGCGTCTTTAATTTCAAGAAAATACTAGTAGGAATTTTAAGTATTTCTACCCCATTTAATAGGCCGAATCCGCCACCTTCTTTGCCGCTTTCTCTTTAACAACTTTACAGCACACATTAATATGTCCACTAGGCATCATTAGTAGGATTTTGATTATCCTTCTCAGCAAATAAAGAAAAACGCACAGCAACTTTAGAACAAGCAAGACAAAATTGTATCACACAAAAAGGCGATAAATATAAACATAAAAATAAGGTTAGTTCTACAGGCGACGCAAAGCGCAAACGTTTTCAAATCTATAAAACGGGCTAAGTACCAGCGTAAACGCTTTACTCAAAAGGACGACGTAAGACACACACTTTTTCAATCTATAACTCAGGCTTTATACTCTATGTCATTAATTGTTATCTTTAAAAGCTTTTCTCTCCTACAAGCACCGGCCAAAAGATAAATTTCATTAGGTGGCTCTTTAATGAATCATAAAACTTCATTTTTATCGAACATTTTGGCTTTTTTTTTGGTTTGTATCCAACATTTTGTTTTTTTACAAATGATGTTAGCTTGAAATGTAGGCTTAAATTCAAGTTTATTTTTATTTTAAGATCGCTTTTTAACATGGAGTACTTGCTTCATAAGTCCGCAAAATAGGCGAGGAACACTCTCCTTAACACTACTTGCCCCCTTGTTCTGGCATCAGTTTTCACAATTCTTATATTGTTTATCATATTTCTGTTGAGATTTCGTTGGCAATAAATCTAAACTAGTAATATTTGCAACCTCCAGGATAGAATGTGGTAACTCATCATCAGAGCTGCTCTTTTAAAATTATATTTATAATATTTTACAATCTGATGAAAAAACGGTACGCGACGCCGACGTTTTACAGTGTTTGTTGTTTCTTGTTAACATGAAAACGGAATAAAAAGATTGACGTTACGTGTCAAGTTCAACAATGTATCTATTGTTACTTCACATTTTAAGCATTTTCTTACTATCCTACATGAAACTTGTATCTTTAAGCTGAAATATCGGAAATTACGCTGCAGATATTTAGGTCAACTATAATAAACTAAGATTACTACGGATTCTCATTTCGCATAAAATAGCCTATTGTTACTAAAAGACTTATAAGCCTGCATTACTTTTGAGCATTTTGAGTAGTTTTACTAGTATTACTTTGCGCGTGCTCGTAGAAAAAAAATGTATCATGATTGAACCCTGTGTTAATCCGTTTTACGATAAACAATGTTGCCGATTTTGGATGGTCTGAGTACGTTAAGAAGTGCATTGTAATACGGTTCTTTTTTTCTAAATTTAGATAGTGAAGATAGTTTAAAAAAAATTATGAGTTACGTAAAAATAATATAAATAATCGTTTTACACAATAAAATAAATAAAACGATTAACTCAAAATTAAATAATTAATTAAATATTATAAAATAATGCCATTTTTCTCCAAATTGATAAGGAATAAGACATACATGCATACGTAATAAAGTATTTGTAGTCAAACCCTTAAAACCTTGTAAACTGCGTGGTTTGGGGTCTCAAAAGTACATTGCTGAAAAGCGACGAACTCTAGGTGTAAAGGAGAGGGACGTAGAGTATTTTTTGTGATTATTAAAAAAATTATAATGATTTCTCAAGGGAACTTTCCACTTTTGTACGACCAACAAATAAAATTCAGACAAAAAGAATTATCTTTAAGCGGAGGAACATAAATATCCGTCACCATCCGATAGGAATTAAAAAAGGAGAAACTATTTCAAAACCGTCGCGAACAAGAGCGAAATAAGAAGAAACGGAAAATAAAAGCTTTTTACTTAATTAGCTCCAGTAGAGATGGTTTCGTTAAGGGACACGCTTGGGTTTCGTTTACTTACTTTACTTTAATTCTTTTGCCTTTAGACTAAGTGAGATCTTAAAAGGGATATTGTCGAATCAAAACAACGCAGTTTCTAGTTCTTTGCGGGTTTTTATCTCTATTTAATGTTTTGTATAATTGCAAAGCCAATTAACGTTTTTCTTTGAAGTTTGCGGTTAAGTTATTTATTAATGGGTAATCAGGACGCCATAAAACTTGAATCAGAAGCTAAATTCTTAATAGCTATCTACGCAATAAGTTACGAAACGAATATCTGTTAGGCATGCAATATGGAAATTGTCAATACGTCATTATAGCCCGTTAATAGCGGTGGGCAATCTATCTCTTTTGAAAGAGCCGGGTCAATGGATCTGGATCAGTTAAAAGATCCGGGTCAGTGAGCCGGATCCAGGTCAGTTGGATCACTTGGATCCCTGGCTATTTAATAGAAGTGACACTTTTGGCTCAGTTGGCTCAGTCGGGTCGCGAACGAGACCCGGGTGATCCGTCGCGCGTCGTTTCCTTTGTAATTGATGCTACAGCGGATGTTTTTAACAAAATCAATTTTAATATTTTACGCAGTGAATTAAATATACAAATAACAATTATTAATTGATGAAAAATATAACTAAATATAAAAATAGATTTTAAGATTGGTAATTATTTTTCAACCATCATTAAAAATTACTGTTTGTTTACTAAGATAGTTCTTTTTTAATTTAATTAGTATGACATCCCTACGTGTTACGTAGCTTTTAGAAAAAGCTTAATTGTTTATAAACATCCTAATTTGCCTATTTAATTGTGGTTTCAGAAGAAAATATGAAAACCAATCATTTATATTTTAATATTTTTTTCAACTGTTCAACAAAAAGTTCCATACATTATATATAAAAGTTTCAAACAATTTTCAGAAAATAGATTGTGCTTATTTTTTTTTTGTATATACTAATTTGATACCATAAATCCAAACTGACATCTATTTTGACGTGGATGTACGGTAGTGTTTCCACGATCCGCAAAAATTGGAAATTCGCGAAATACTTTTTTAAAAGTGATATTTTTTAGACATCCCGTTAACTATTTACGCCCGGTAAATATATTCACCGCATTCAACCGCGCTCAGTATCAACAAATAAGTATGAAGCGTTTTGGAAATAAAAATAAAGCTTTCATACAAAAATTTCGAAAAACTTTCGCATAATAAATTTTGCTTAAACTTTGTTTATATACTAATTTGATACCATAAAAATCGAAACTGACGTCCATCCTGAGTAAAAGCTGTACGATTCGCCGAAAATCGTAAATTTTCAAAAATGTATTTTATATGCATATGTAGTGATATTAAGTTATTCCAATATGTTATTTTTACACATCAAATAAATGTTGGTTTTTACATAGGTACCTATTTAAAAGACATCATAACACATGTTTTTTTTCTTTTTAGCTCTGAATAATACTGAATATATGTATTTAAAAAAAATTAATTTTTAAAAACATATATAAAACACCCTGTATCTTAAAAATTAGGTTGTTTCAGACATGTGTTTATTTATATGAACTTTATGTCTTAGAATTAACTAAGAAATAACCTTTAAAATATTTTACCTTACTTGGTAAACACCCTGTATATAGACTACTACCACCTACATAAATTTTAATTTTTTTAGGTCTTATTAATTAATTTAAACATAAACTAAATGAATAAACTTTCCTATTTAGAATTTCATGTTTTCAAGTGCACCGTAACGCAACCGATTCCTGACACAAAACAAACAAACATCGAGAATGAATCGAAATTGGAAAAGACCCGGCGTTTCAAGAAGGCAACACGTGTGTGCAATTAGTGAACGAATCAACAAACGACTAAACACGTTCAGCCGCTCCGATCAGGGAGCTGGGAAACAGACGAAATCTGATTTTTCTGGGATCCGGAGCCGGCTCACTATATTTGAACGATCCGGCTCTTACGGATCACTTTGAAGATCCGGATCACTGAGCCGGGTCGGTCGTGAACGACCCACCTCTACCCGTTAATTTCTTTTGTCACAATGCAATTACATTCGTCTATCAACATATACGAATCGCATTTTAAAATAGAAATCAACGGAATATAAGTTCGCGGAATAGCTTCAAAAAAATTGCTCCAGTTACCCAATTGATTTAAAATTTTGATCAAACATTCAAGTTAGGATGACTTGGTAATATTTTGATAAAAATCCAATATGGCGAAATAAAATGGCGACCTAGTGAAACATTAAAAAAATTATTATTAGAAAACTAGGTACTTTTGGTACGAATCGAAGATGATGGAACAAAATGCTGGCTTAGTAAATTATTTAAAAATTCAGCCTGAAAAAACTACTTAATGGATTGATATCAAATTATGTCCCCTAACTTATTGTGGGATAGGGATCAACTAATGAAATTGTGGTCCGAATTCAAGACGGCCGAATAAAATGGCAGATAAACGAAATGTTTTTAATCGTGAAAAATATAACCCCCCCCCCCCATTTTTTACATAACTTTACGTTTTAGCATCTCTAGATGCTAAAAATTATTTACCCGATTGATTTCAAATTTTGCTTAAAAATTAAGGGTCATATGGATATGATCTGGTAATATTTTGGTAAAAATCCAATATGGCGAAACATAATGGCGGTCTAGCGAAATGTTAACAAAATTATTATTAAAGAGTTCTTGCCAATTTATCTCAAATTTTGCACAAACATCAAGTATTATGTTTATGAATCATGTAGTAAAATTTTGGTACTAATCCAAGATGGCGGAAAAAATGGCGGCATATTAAAATATTTAAAAATGAATGAAAAAACTACCCAATGGATTGATTTTAAATTGTGTGCCATAAATAATTGTGGCATAGGGATCAACTAGTAAAACTGTGTTACTAATTCAAGATGGTGGAACAAAATGGCGGCCAAATAAAATGTTTTTAACCTTGAAAAAAATCCCCTCTCAGGTTTTACATATGTTCACATTTTTGCGTCCCTATATAGATGTCAAAAAATATGTTTTATCAATTCCGTCGATCCGTCTGTCGCTGTGTCAGTTCGCGGCATAACTTAAAAACTACCTTACCAGATTGATTTCAAATTTTAGTTAAAAATGTCATATGAGCATGACCTGGTAATATTTTGGCAAAAATCCAATATGACGGAACAATGTTAAAAAATTATTACTAAAGAAACTAATTATCCAATTTACCTCAAATATTGAACAAAATTTAAAAAAATCTTGTTCAAATGACATTAAATTTTGCAGAAAAATTAAATATGAAAATGGGATATACTGGTACAAATTCAACATGACGTAACAAAATCGCGGTATGTGTCAATGTAAAAACTACTTCAAAAGCCAAGTGTGGCATAGGTAGAAAAAAACTAGTAAAATATTGATAGGAATCCACTATGATTGAACAAAATGGCGCCGAATAAAAATATTTGAAAAGACAGTAATTTAATAATGTAATACATATGTGATGTGACTATGTACTGAACTAAATAGGTCACACTTCACTATTCAAAAAAAAATCATAATTAGAGAGGTTTTATGTAAATTTTTTTTAGCAATAATAAAATCATCAAAGCTCTTAATATAATTGCACCCCCACACAATTCCGTCTTTACCAAACCGCTTTTCTAATTTTTCAGTTACAAATTTACTTGGCAGTATACACGATATTAAAATGTCGGTTGAAGTACATTATAAGTATAATTTGTTACCAGACCATTGTTATCAAGGTAATGTAATAACACTAATTTAAACTATTTTACCCTAGACTTTGCCACCTTTTTATTAGTTCGTTACCCAGCACAAAATAAACCGCACACGTTATCAAAACTATACCCAACACCATATAACATAATAAAATTAACTGCAATAAAACACAGGCCCAGCAACGCTATATTTTGTTTAAAAAGAAATGTCCCATAAAACCGTTATTGCTAATAGTTAAAGTAATCTTTGTACCGATATTTGGCAGTTTTTTTGTACAAAAGAAAACTAAACAATCGCCAAATCGCCATTTTACATACTGATTTTAACCCCGCAAATGTCGCTACCGGATTTACTACTTCATGGCCTGCTCTGAATTCGGCCGTGGCAGTGACATTACAGTCGTTTTAAAATTTATGATTTTATTCACAAAGCGTCAACATTACAATTATACTCTCCGAACTCTCCAGGATTTGTAGTTTTCAGCGCTAGGTAGATTAGATAGTCGAATTCGTTGTTAAATTAGATTTTAAATTTTTGTCGTTTAATTTTTCTACAAAAACCGGTTTCATTATATGTGAAGTAGGGGTCATTTATTACTTAAATATATTTTTTATTTTCGTAATTAAATACTGTTTATATAATTATAATTTAATATAATTTATTTATATTTTTCTGAGATAAAAAATCTCACAATTTTCAGAATGAGGAAATTTTATTTTACACGTAAAAAAGGAAAATTAACAAAATTACCTTAAAGAATTTGTTCGAAAATAAAAAAAAGTGACTAAAAATTAAAGAGGTACAGATAATATTGCTACGAAAAAGATAATATTTAATTGTAAACAGCAACCCGCGATTGCGCGAAAATATTTTTTTTATTAAAGTTTGTTTTTGTGATAACTCTAGCGTAAACAAAGTAAATAAGTAAACTGTCGCAGACACTGTTTTGAGAAAAACTTTCCCCCTTGACAAAAACATTTCGAATTGTATGCTTTTAGAAACTTTATAAACCAGATCTCGTGTCAAACTTTTCTTATTCGTTGACGTTTGGTAAAATCGGAGCAGTTTTAAGCGGTTCTTCTTTTAACATTTAATTTAGGCGAGACACTTTCTTCGACAATAACAGGAAATCGAATTTTAAAGAAAATATTAATATCATTATATATTACAGAATTTAAAAAATATATATTTTAATTAAACTATACGAATCATAACATATATATTCGTTTTTGTTATTCCAAGCATTTATACTTCGCACAGACAATCCATCAGGTAGTTTCAGAAATTTAGCACACCAACGGCTCGGGTCGCCGTCTGCACGCAATATCTAATTAAGTCGCTACAAGTGGCCGACTATTTTTCCTGTTCTTATGAGTGGCTGTTTGGTAAATTTGCAGGGTGAACAAGATAATACGCTGTGTTTCCTTATCTAAAAACTATAAGACAGAGGAAAAATGTAGTAACAATTTTTTCTTAATTTCACTTGAATTTCAATGTATAATTTCTGCAATACCCTGTGGTATTGCATTTAACCTGGGCTGGTATGAACTTGTTTATTTTAAACAAGACCACCCTATATATTACTTTAATTTATATAATACATTGAAACAGCAGTTTTTAGTACAACGTTTCAAACATAAATATTAATGTATCTTCAGATTTCAATGTTTTCAATCTATTTTTAAATTAATATTATGATTTTATATTTCGCTTCCTCGAAATAAGAGAAAGGTCCATTTTGTTTACTTTCGGATACTCATAGTCCGAAACCTGTTAAACATTTTAGGGTATGTCTGAACCCAAAATCGAAGACCTGGCTGAAAGGTTGTGGGGACTAACCAAACCTTGAGATTTTTTGACACCCTTGAATCAGATTTCATAGTTTCGAAAGTGTAGGAAGAACAAATTTCGAGATCTAGACCATCATCAGATCCGCTGCTTTTCAAATAACCAAAATAAGCTCGTCAGCGAATCGATAGACGACACCAATAATGTGTGGGAAAACGTAAATATATATTGTAGGGTAAAAAAGCAAAAATAAAACGTTTTTACAAATTTCGACGTTGTCAAATTTAGTAAAAAAAAAAACAATTTCCTAATTTTTTCTTTAATCGAATGGGAGAAGTTACAAAACGTAAAACTTGAATTACAAGATGCCTTAAGCATTTTGTACAAATAAAATTTTATGATCATTATTCCAAGGAAAGTTTAGATCCCCCAGAAGCTATGTCTATTCTGTTTAGTCATTCAATTACGTAGAAAATAAAAAAGCGAGTACTTTTTTTATTGTTGAAATCTTTATCTTATTCTTTTCCCCTAGATTTATTGAATCTTTGACAATTTTAATGCAACTCAATTATTAGAGTTGGATATGCATTTTTCAAGGAAAAGTTAAAAAAAGCTCTCTCCCCAGAAACAAAGTCTATGTACGCCACTCGGTTGACTAGGCCTTACAATCCTTCTTCGATTTTGTGTTTTACAAGGCGAGGCCTTTGTAATGTCACGCATTTCTTGACGCTCAAATACCTACCCGAAAATATTTAACAGCTCCCCAACACTCAGCATTGAATGATTAAAAAACTTACAATGTTGCCATGTTCGGCATGTAGGAATTCTTGTTTTTTTTTTATTGCATCCCAATGCAAATATTTTATTTACTCGTGATTTGAAGTATAATTTATTAATTTCTTTTTAATATTTACTTCCCTCGTAAAAGTGAAATATTGAAATCGTGAAACAATCACCCTCCAAGATGTTTCCAGGTCTTGGTGTTTTAGGGTTCCTGATGCCAAAAAAACCTGTTTTCCAATTTTGTCGGTCTGTTCGCGGCATTGCTAAAAAACTGCTTATGCAATTGACTTCCAATTTTGGCCAAAAGTTAAGGTTCGTATGGGCATGAAGTGCTAACGTTTTGGTATACGACGAACAAAATGGAAAAAAAAAATTTTTCAAAACTTCTTAACCAGCTTACCTGAAATTTTGCACAAAACTATAAATACAAAAAAGTGTTACGTAAGAATCAACTGGTAAAATTTTGTTACGAATCCAAGGTGGCGGAATAAAATGGCGGTTTAATAAAATATTTAAAAAATTAGCCTTAAAAACTACTTAGGACATTGATTTCAAATTTTGGACAAGAATTGAATAAGATATATAGATGAACCAATAAAATTGTGGCACGAATTCAAGATGGTGGAACAAAATGACGGTCGAATAAAATGTTTGTAATCGTGAAAAAAGTCCTCTCAGATTTTACATATTTTCACGTTCTACCGTCCTTAAATCCTAGATGGCAAAAAACAATTTCGTTTTTCGCGGCACACCTAAAAAAATACTAACCCGATTGACCCCAAATTTTCATTAAAAATTATAGAGATGATGGTAATATTTTGGTAAAAATCCATTATAGCAGAACAAAATGGTTGCCTGGTGAAATGTACTAAAAAACTAACTATCCGGTTTACCTCAAATGTTAAATTACAGTATAAATGAACTGGTACCATTTTGGTAAGAATCCCAGATGGCGACTTAATAAAACTAAAATTTGGAAAAAACATTTATTAGACTAGTTTCAAATTTTGTGGAAGCATTAAGTGCGATATAGAAATAAACTAGTAAAATTGTGGTACGAATTCAAAATGGCGGAACAAAATAACAGCCAAATAATATATTTAAATAATCGAGGTAAATAAATCTTCTTATTCAATCGGTTTCAAATTGTGCACAAAAATTGAATGTGATAAAAGGATAAACTGGTATCAATTCAAAATGATGGAACAAAATAACTGTGCTAAAATAATCGATGTAAAAACTACTTCTTATTGAATTTATTTTACATTATGCCTAAAAACCAAGTGTAGCATAGGTAGAAACTGGTAAAATACTGGTACAAATCAAATCTAAATTGAGCTATTTTTCACTAAGTAAAAGATTCATGACTTCGGGGTGAAGAAAATTTATCGATTTTTTTTAATGCAATCCCCTGTACAATAAACTAAATTTAAACGGAGCATTTAAAAACGATTCCAACAATATCTAACAAGATAGGTCTACGAAGCACTATTTTAAATTTAGTGACCATCATCCTTCAGCAATTAGCATATACCTAACTTATTGTCATTATAATGTAGCCGTGTGATATTAACACTGACCTCAATTTAGAGTGAATTAGACACTAGTTAGAGATTACAAGTGTCACCTTAAATATAAACATTTTTAAATGTAACTTAAATCTACATAGCTCAAACATCTATAAAATAAAAAAATATTTTTTATTACAAGCAATTAAATTAAAAATAACTATTATTATAATCAAAATACAAGAGTTCTAACCACACTATGCCACAACTTGTTACGTTCTGGACGCTCGTTTCGCTAACCAAGTTAGCATCGTCAGCAGATGATATAAACTAAAGTAACTTATCCCAACCGAAACTATTTATAGGCAAATGTGGTCACACTTGGTTGCACCCGACTGCACCGTTGACAAGTAAGCATTAGAGGGGACTATAGGGAATAGGCCCTCTGTCTTTATTTGGTGCTTTCTTACCACATTTACTCCCAAATGCATCCTAATCTATTATTAGATTCATTTTTAATCAACTTAAGATTATTTATTCCTTTTTGGTGATTGTTTTCCAAAGCATGTTTGGCAACACTTGACTTTTCTGTTGTTCAGTATCTTAAATGTGCTATGTGTTCCTTAAAACGAATGTTTATGGAGCGTTTAGTTTGCTCAACATATTTTAGATCGCAGTCATTATAGCTAATTTCATAGATACCACTCCTCTCCTTCAAATCGAATTTGTCTTTAGGGTTTCCAAGGAGATTTTTCAAACTGTTCTTCGTTTTGTAGGCTACTCTAAAACCTACGTTTTTAACTACTTTTTCTAGACCTCTCGTATATCTGGAATCATATGGGATTACTATGAACTTATTGGGAGCCTCAGGTGCTTGAAGAGTAGTGGCACCTTTTAACATTTTCTTATAATTATGTCTATTTACTAATTTATGTACAAAATATCAATATATCCATTACTTTTAGCTATCTATAGTTATATTATTATAATAGCACAAATTAAAAATTAACATTTAATTAACAAAAAAAAACATTTTGT
Source organism: Kuschelorhynchus macadamiae (assembly GCA_030620095.1). Taxonomy (NCBI): domain Eukaryota; kingdom Metazoa; phylum Arthropoda; class Insecta; order Coleoptera; family Curculionidae; genus Kuschelorhynchus; species Kuschelorhynchus macadamiae. The sequence goes on along the minus strand of JAUTXW010000845.1, from coordinate 1,686,795 downwards.
GTTTTTCAGAGAAGTTTTATCTAACTGGGAAGCGTGCGACTTGCATTTTACTTTAATTCCACTTTTGTCTTGCTGTTATATGATTTTAACAGTCAACAAATAGCACCCGTATTACATCCGAGCTCAAGCTATAGCATGATATGACAATAAACTGTATGGTCACTTACTTGATACCTAAATTATTCTTATTATTATTTTAATGCTCTATTCATATTAATTAAAATATACCGATATTTGTATTAAAAAATAATAGACCATCAAGCTTACTTTTTAAAATTCTTTAATATCAAAATGTAAAAAAATAGGAATTTTCTCTTTTTTTATCAAAAAAAGGTTGGGAGTACTGTTACTCTTGTCTTTATCATCTGAAATAGTATAAAAGGCGTCCAATTTAACATATTAGCCCGGGAAAAATGCACTTGCAACTATAAAAAGGCGCCTAATAAATTAAATGAAGCCAAGATAATATTTTTCTCTGGCTCTGATGATTTTTGAGACAAGGGAATAATGCAGAATGTTTTTTGGACACCCAGTAGAAGTATTGAAATTTAGGTTGCGGCTTAAAGCGATTAAATTAAGATAAAAAAATAACTTCATATATATTATTGTGTTTATTGAAGAAATTATTTACTTATTTATTAAATTATTATTACCAATTCCAGATTTACAATAAACTATTTTAAATAAAGACAAACGTATTTAAACTTTAAGTAAAACTTTCTTCTAAAGAAAGGTGCACCCGTACATATTCCACTTTTGCTGATCTAAGTGATATCTCATTTTATTTTATAATTAAATATTTAAAAATATCCGAAAGCGATGCTAAAAGTTCTAACTACACTACACCACAACTGGTTAGGTTTTGGACGTGCGTATCGCTAACCAAGTTCTAATTTATCGTTATTTCTAATAAGTAATGTGTCGAGAAAAGGTAATTGCCCATTTTTCTCCTTCTCATACATCAAATTAATGGAAGGATATTTATTGTTTAATGTATCTAAGAAAGTGTCCAAATTTTCTGTTTTAGTATAAAAATAGCAATATCATCTACGTATCTATACAACACCCTTGGGATGTACTTAAGTTCTTTTTTGAATTGGGTTTCTAATCTACCCATAAACAAATTTGCAAGGAACAGAGATAAGCAATTGCTCATCGCAGTTCTCTCAGGTTGCTTATAATATTTATCGTTGATCTGAAAAAATTTTGATTCGTACATCCTCACATTTATCGTATGAGATATTTAATTTGCTGAATTCTTCTACTAACCATATTGAAATATTGTTTAGATAACTTTGGGTTACTATGAGTTAGTTTGAATTTTAGTTTATCGGACACAAGGTTTTTGCACTGTTTTAAGGTACTTTTTACTTCTGTTATCATTTTTGATAACGAGTTTTTCTCAATTAAATCGTAAAGACCAGTTTGAACCAAATTGTCTACTCTTTCAAAATAATCTTCTTTGTCTAGTATAATTTTAATATCCTTTGATGTAAGCTCATTGTTTCCTAGTGTACTCATGCCACTAGCTTTACAGTACCTAAAGGAACTACTTGAATTCAATAATTTGAAGAAAGAATTTTATATATATAGGAAATTTACTAATACTGATAGGTATATAACATCCGGCTCATTTCATTGCTGTCAACACAAAATGTAAAGAACGTTTTAACAATGAAATGAATCGGATTGAAAATATAGCTAAAAGTAGTGGATATAATGATAATTTTGTACATAAATTAGTAAATAAACATAAGCATAAGAAAATATTAAAAAATGCCACTACTCTTCAAGCACCTTCTCTTCCAATAAGTTCATATTAATCCCATGTGATCCCAGATATACGAAAGGTCTAGAAAAAGTATTTAAAAACTTAGGCTTTAGAGTAGCCTACAAAACGGAGAACAGCTTAAAAACTCTCCTTGGAAACTCTAAAGACAAAGAAGGGTAGGATTGACATCTATGAAATTAGCTGTAATGACTGCGATCTAAAATATGATACTAAATATGAGCAAAATACACGCTTTATAAACATTCGTTTTAAAGAACACATGGCACATTTAAGATACGGAAGAACAGAAAAGTCAAGCGTTGCCCAACATGCTTTGGAAAACAATCACCAAATAGGAATAAATATTCTTAAGGTAATTAAAAATGTATCTAATAATAGATTACTGGATGCATTTGAGAGTATAGAAATAGTTAAATATGATAAGAAAGCACTAAATAAAGACAGAGAACATATTCCCTACAGTCTCCTCTATTGCTTACTTGACAACGGCGCAGTCGGGTGCAACCAAGTGTGACCACATTTACCTATAAATAGTCTCGGTTAGGATAAGTTACTTTAGTTTATATCATCTGCTGATCATGCTAACTTGGTTAGCGAAACGCGAGCCCAGAACGTAACAAGTTGTGATGTAGTGTAGTTAGAACTCTTGTATTTTGATCTATCTTCCACCACAGGTTCCACTGTTAGGACGTAAGCTATAATAACAAAATGTACACAAACCTAAGAGTGAAAATATGAGCAATACTACAAAAATGTAGAAGCTTTTATAGCAATTCGCAATAATTTGCAGCAATACTAAACAATACTGGATAAAATTCATACCATCCGTTTACCCCTCGCTTGATACCTTTATCTTTAGAGACATACGACCAATTTGACAAAAATCCTGCCATAAGAAGTTCAAGGGATGTATTTCTTCTTATGGCGAGGTTTTTCTCACACTTCTTGGAAGTATTTAAAGTTAAATACCTAAATCTAAACCTAAACCTAACCTAGTATATTCATAATCAGGAGGAAGCAATACATTTGATGGACAAATAAATACAGCATGTTTTATTAAATAAATAAGAACTCTTCGATGTACCTTGTATATTTTTAAGTATACATAAGTTTCCAGTACCTACACAAACTATTTTTAGAGCTCAAAAATGTTTAGGTTTTTGAGTAAAAAAGTCACTCTGTACCAACTTTAAACATATGCATATTGTGGGGTGGGTATTATCAATGGGGCTGTGCGTTTTTATACTAAAAAAGCGAGCAATTTGCAAGCTGCAAGTGGCCAAGAAAATCTCTAGAGTTGAAAATTCAAATTCAACTCATATATTAAACTACATTTAAAATAATCTGGATCCTACGGAAAAAAACACATGGACACAATAAAATATTTTAAAAATTTCTAAACATACCCAAAATTTTAAAATCCTGTATCTTGAAAATGAGATGAACTTATGTTCATAGGATATTTTTTGATAATTTCATGTGTAGAAATAAGAACGTGACCCAAATATTGAAACGAAGTTTCAAGACAGTACATAAAACGCTTCAAAAACTCATTGTATGTCGATCTAATTTGACATACTGGTTGCTTTTTTCAGAGTTAAAGTAATCACAACGGTTACTTTACTATTTTTTAAGAAAAGTTATATTTTGATATATTTACTATTTATTTTTCAATACTGCAAAAGTGACATTTTTTTTAAAGCGCGTTCAAATGAAATAAACCACATTAACATTATAATACGCTACTGAGTGTATATATTTAATTCCATTTGATGTGGATTCTCTACAACTTTTATTCTTAATAAACTTCCTTGGAAAATTATATTTGCCTTAGAAGCGTCTACAACCTTAACCTTGTTTAGTATATGATTTTATTACAGAAACTATACACAGAAAGTTTACCTCTGAATTTCATAATTCCTCAACTAAATCGGAAAGCTGGATAAAGCTGCTGTCCGTTTAATATTAGCTAGGAAAAGCGACTATTATACAACTACAAAACCACCTGTCAAATACCCTTGGGCCGCTAACGTCACGGCCGCACAGTATCTTTGTCTTGACAACTATTATATTATTCGACGGCGAACACAAAAGCAAAGACCTGTTAAAATGATCAAAGGATTCCTTTCTTGTTCTATCATTATATTGTGTCTATCAGACTTGGCGTTAACATAAAACAGAAATAAAAGTTTTGCGGCAAAAATAATATTTAACATTAACTCCGCATATACGGGGTAATTCCTAGATATTAAGAACTCGACTACAGCAGGTATTTACTTTTTTTTAAATTCTTTGTTAAAAAACTAATAAACATTAAAAATGTTAATTTAAGATTAGCTTAAAACAAGTCAAGGAGGTTTAAAAATATTTGTAAATAATATAATAAACAATTTAAAAACCTCACTTTCATGGATTGACTTAAAAATAAAAAAACTTCAGCACATGACCATAAGTTTTGGGCCACAGGCATATTTTTTACACTGACTATTCCACTCTATTGTTTTACAATGGCAAAATGACATAGCAACGGCCTGTTTTCTACAGCCAGAACTCATACCTGGACAAAATTTTCCCTACCTGGACAAAATCAACAAGAGAGTTTATCAGCGATAAAATTTTGTTGGGTTAAAGTAAAAAAATTGATCTTGTCATTTTGACAAGTGTCACCTATTTAATATTGTAAATAATAAATAAAATTATTTTCGTGGATATTGAAAAATAAAGTTGTTATATTTTATTTCTTTTGATTTCACTGTTTTATTTGATATTATATATGGTAAGACATTGCTTTCGTGAAATAGTCATGTCGAATACCACGTGACAAAAAATTTTGAAGGTAAAATTTTTCTCTTGTATATTCAAGTTTGTTGCTTTTTGGTAATTCCGCTCATGACATTTTTCAAAACCACAAAAATGTCACTCGTAAAATTTCCAAGCAACAACTTTCATAAACAATCGGAAAATTTTGCTGACAAAATTGTCTCTCTTGAGGTATTATATATGATGCGTAGCTTGCTAGTCATAATGCTGATCACAAGTATAGTAATAGTAAGAATAATTTTCTCCTGTAACCTTTACTCCAATGACATTCCATGCTTTTTTTTTTCATGTAATAAATTAATGTATATGTGACATTTTGAATTTTTTATACACAAAAGTATCAAATTATATTGTCAGGTGAACACTGGATGTCCGGATGCCAAAATTATAGTCAATCGATTATATAAAAAATAATTTAGAAGATATGAACCAATTCTAAGAACAAACCTACAAGCACAGAAGTGAAGATAGTAAAAGAAAGCACGGTAAACATAAAGGGATGATTTTATTAATATTAATACTCTATAACTTTCTCAGTGCTTTACTACTATGTTTAATTCATATTTATTGAAATTCAACTTATTCAGTGCGACACTGCTGCTGTTGGAATGGACACTATAACTGAATAGAATCTTGGCTTGGGACTTGGGAGAAAATGCACTTAGTACTGTGGAAGACTTGGTTTTTTATTGTACTAGAAGGTTATTTATTTCTACTGACCAGGTTCGATCGACTTTTATTCTTTGAATTCTAGCTTAAACAAGCCGATTGCCATGTTTAATTAGGCATTTTTTGTGATTTTGTGGTGTTAGTAGCACGCGACATTGTCGGATTAGTTTCACAAATTATAATGATCTAGTTATAATCTTCTAAAGGAAGGAAATTGCCGTCGCAGCTCAACTAGCTAAAATATAAGCCCGAAAACAGGTAAAAAAGTCTTCATAAGAAGCCATATTGTGCATGGGTAGCTGATGCGAGATTTTTCTTTGTTTTAGACGCACAAGTTTTTATCCTAGATACTATTAATATATGTGAATTGATTTGAAGGTGATGCTTCTGGTAATGCTTAGCGATCCTGCAAGCCAGGTGATATAAATTAGTTATTCGTCACTGTCGAAAAAGCATTCGTTTAGTGCTGCTATGTAATTTTCAAAACTGAAAGCACTGTTAACATTTTGCGCTCACTTACTGCGATTGGTGGAAATTCTACGTCACATCAGAATTAAATTATTGAATCACTCACTTTGCGAAACTATTCACCGCAATTTCAGCAGTAATGGCTGTTATATAAGTTTATACAAAAAGGTTTTCCTATCTCTTCAACAGTAGTAATTCTCTTCAGAGAACTATTTAAGAAAACATTGTGTTTTTCACGTGTTTCTAATGCTTACCATCCTCAAACCTCGCACGAAACCAAAACAGTTTTTTGAACACCAGTCATATTGAATTTAACTTTTTATTGAGGAAATAATTATTTTGGATAAATAACATACATATCCTTTAAAACGCGGAGTAAAATCTCATTACTTAAACTAACTTAGTGCTAAAAATAATATGCACTTAAAAAATGTTAAAAATTAGGGAAGGTGATTTTTGTGTAGATCCTTTTGTGCGGGATGAACGAAAATGCAATTTTCACTTTATCTTTGATCTTTCTGTTGCCAAAGAATTTCACGTAATAATATTGTCATAGCCGGAGATTAAAAAAGTTAGAGCTGAACCTGTAGTTATAATAACTTGAAATAAGTTATGTACGATAGATGTAATCCTCATGTATTTTAATAATCTAAAATATTGCTGAACATAAAAGGATACTAGAATAAAATAATTATAATTTTGAATCATCGAAATGTGCTGGGTATTTCAGTTGTTGGGAAATTAAGTTTTCCGAATAATTTGAATATACCTAAAGTAGTTACTTAAACTATACCTAAGTATAAAAATAAAACATAGATAACTAAAACATTTTTTAGTTTAGGATAGCCAAGGAAGCCGGGTTTAAGAGTTCAAGGTCAATAACAATAACCAGTACTCAAAAGTTTTAGCTTGTTTCAAGAAAGTAAGGTTTCTGTTGGTCCAAATGCATATAGAAAGGTTTAAAACTATTAAAAAAAACAAACGGCATCAAGACACCCTGTCAAGGAGAAGAACGGCGGTGTGATCAAACTCCAGCAGCACAAATCTTCTAATTAGGAGAAATTCTTTGTCCTATGTTGACGAAATAATATCATAATATCAAACACAAAACTAAAAAGTCCAAAGAAATTAAAACGATATTAGAAAGAAATCCTTTTAATAGATTTCCAAGATAAATTTAGAAATTTGCTCTTTCTAAAAGATATCCATGTGTCCCCTCCTTTTTTACAAATTTAGCAAGCATTCTCACCTCTCTCAAGCCATATTGAATAAAACAAATCAAGGATATGAGGATGACCTAGGAACGAATAGTTAATCACCCGAGCCGTTCATTCACTGGCAACATTGATAATTGCTATAAAACAACGATGCGCCTATAGAATGGCCGATTGACAGATGTCTACAAAACAGACCGAACATGATAAATAACAACCTAAGGGCACCGATGTGCTCACACGTAACACAAAATACAAGCATTTTTTGTGGGTTTAAGATACGAAGAATTAATAAAGAATACCAGGGGATAATGGAACAATTCGAGAACGAGCTAATGAATTAAATTAGGTAAGTTATAGACATCGATATTTTCCAGCTGTCAAATTTAATATAATTTTTTTTATAAAAAATAGAATTGTTACGAAGTTCTAAACGTTTGGGAATGTATGCGTCGTACGCCGTATTAAATCCGTAGCTTTGCTCCGGATCGCGAATCGTTTAAAAGGAGGACTACAGCGTACATGCTCTTAGTCGACTACCAGGCGCCACGGCAGCATCTGCAGCAGAAAGGTAAGCCACCATTACTAGGACCTGATGGAGAGATCAGCCAGCGCGCGCCGTCTCTCCTCGCCGGCGCCCGCAGCCCTCGAGATGCACTGCCATGCCGCCAGGATATAAGTAGGTATGGGAGAGGTAGTATCAGGTAGTGTATGGGTATAGGCATCTCTCTCACTCTCAGACATACTCCTACATGCACATACACACACATGCTAGTTACTGGTCCTGTTGGGGACTAGCCTGTTTCACTCTTTCACACATAGAGTAGTTACTAGTGCACAGTTCTGATCTAGTCCTATATCCATATACCACCTGAGCCTATCTTTCCTAAACCTACGAATACCCTGGCTGAGTGACAATGAGTCGCGACGGCTTTAGGCGTCGGCGAGGGGAGACGGCGCTGGCTGGTCCCTCCATCAGGTCCTAGTAGTGATGGCTTACCTTCCTGCTGCTGCTGCTGTGAAGCCGGGTCGGTCTCTTTTTACACACACACACACATTTCGTTCCTTCAGGCGAGTTACTGGGTCCAAATCTCTGGACTGAGCTGTCCCTCCTATCTCTCTCACATACAGGCTAGTTACTGGTACAAAGTTCGGGACTAGTCCGTCTCACACACATTTATCCTATCCTGCAGGCCTGTTACTGGGTCCGAGTTTGTGGACTGACCTGTCCTCCCTGTCTTTCTCGCGCACACTGGCTAGTTACTGATACCAAGTTCAGTATTAGTCTGTCTTTCTTTTCCACACACACATTTATCCTATCCTGTAGGCCAGTTACTGGGTCCGAGTTTCTGGACTGGTCTGTCCTTTCTGTATCTCTCACACACACGCACGCACGCCGTCCATAAGTATAAATCACGACTAGTGAGAGATTTTGCGTATGAATGGCACTTGCTAAGGTATAGTAGTGTAAGTACTCCGCACCACACCGATCTATTTGCGCACGCGCGTTAGTAAGAGAGAACCATCGTTGACTCCTATATTGCTGTTTATCGGAGAGCTGCCCGTTTTAACCGATCCGTATTGCGTCCCGACCGCCGCGACGACCGCCTATATCGCATTAATTCATCTTCTCTTATCTTCTTTCTTATCTAAATTGGTGTTTTATTTCTCTCTCTTTCCTGTCTGCCTGTAGTGATAAAATTTTTGTTTTGTGCATTGACCTCTGGTTAACTATCTCCGCTATACAAAAGCTACCTGTGTGTGTGTGTGTGTGTGTGGTTCTTTTACCACAGAAATCCAAAGGGTAGCGCAGATGATATAAACTGTTAAAAGTTATTATGTTAGAGTTATAAAGTTTATATCATCTGCAGATGATGCTAACTTGGTTAGCGAAACGCGCGTCCAGAACGTAACAAGTTGTGGTGTAGTGTGGTTAGAATTCTTGCATTTTTATTAAAAAATAATATTTTATTCCACATTAAAAATTTGACATTATGAAGACAAACTAATTCTTACTTACTTAACATACATATATATGAGTGTCTACATATGTAGTGAACTCCAGACTTAGTGGCCTGTTAGAAGTATCTGAAAAACCAAGGAAAAGATTACTTTGAAAATTTCCAACCAAGCGGATATTGTTATTCTAACTCGTTACCATAGGAACCAACAAAACTTCCGGAAATTTTTGTCGACCTGACTGAAGTTAATAAGTGGAAATTTTTTAATAATAATTGTTAGAATATGTCACATACCTTATAATAAACTCATACATGTATCTCCTATTTATTTATTTTAAGCAGATTTTCAAAATAATAAAAAGATATACTTATGTAGGTAGACTTGAATTTTATGTAAGTAGGTACTTAAAAAATAATATTTTGTACAAGCGAATTGAGATATTCCGTGAACTCCTCGACTTCTTCTCTTTGTAATGGTGAATAATTAAGACTTGCAGTGGTTGAAGAACTGGCCCTTGATAGGTGTCGGTGTTTTATGAAGTAGATATAATATTTTCACCACAAGTGATTTACTTTCCGTTTAGACATCCTGGAGAACTTCGGCGAAATCATCAGCAACACGTTCTGTGTGCTTCTAAACAAATTGTCTTCTATGATTTGAATGTGACAATTTTCAATTAGATCAGTAAGATATTTCAAATAACGATGGTACATTTTAATATGACCCACTTCTTTGCAATATGCACATAAACCATATTTTTCAAATTTTTTCGTTTTAAATAACTTATAATGCTGCTATTTCTAACTCGGAGCTTTATTGATTCCTTTGATCTGAAAGATTAGTTTATAGTCGTTTGACACACACAAAATTCCATAGCCTTAATTATCCTCTTGTTTTAAGTTACATACTTCCATTTACGGAGATATATATTTAAAATTAAGAATATATCAATGCCACTAATCTTAGCAATTTCGAATGAATCAAACATAAAAGAAAAGAGCTCCTTCTGTACATTTCTGCCTAAATTATTATACTAAAATAGGAATTTTATCTCTTCTTTGGGAAAAACCAACTTTTACCGGTAGGAATAAGTATCCTAAATATATATAAACAAATATAGCTTCCTTGAAATATGTATCGTTATGGTATTGTACTAAAGTTGGTAGTTGTAACTTTTAATAATAGTTAATTCTAGTCATTTGGCACTTTATAATTTACATGTTTGGAAAGATTAGGACCTAATAGGGTGATCCATTATTTTTTTTGGCTTAGAATTAGCTTGGAATGATGAAATACATTTTATTGTACACATGTATTACTATTTAATTGTACTAAACTCAGTACTTGATTGATTGAAGTACTACCAAAACGTCACTTTTAATGTTTTTTTTTATCTTGTATGAAATTTTTTTACCGAATCTCGCATGTACCCGATTTAATAACCGAAAATTTTTTCTCGCTTACGAATTTTTGCTGAAAATTATCCCTCATCTATAATTTTCGATCAAAATTCGTGACCTCGAAAAAATTTTCAGTAATAATTCAAGCACTAGGGAGATTATAAGTGAAAATTTGACTTCTAAACATTCCAAACAACTCTTGTATTATGTTTCTTATACCTAGATTTAACTGTCTCCGAAAAAAGGGGCATTGAAAAATGACATTTTTGAAATACTGCAACTCCCAAACGACTTAACTTGCATTAAGATGAATTGCACTTTCATATCTTGGTTTTTAGGTGTCTATCTCCAAACACCTATTTCTGCTTTGACAGGAAATGTCAAATTTTGACGTATAATACTTCAACTTGTTTAAGTACCAAAGCAACTAGTATTAAAATTACGACTGTCAATGAATTAAATAACAGAAATATAGTTAATAATAAAATATATATAAAGAAGTACCTTGTCGTTTAGCATTACCCTACTTGGTCAAATTTTATTTATTTTTCGTCTGTGTGGCTCTAATTCGAAACTATCCTTTCCATTGATCAGCTTTGACGAGAAAATTTTGTTTTCACGTGCATATTTTACGTGTTTAAAATTCTTACCAACTTGAATCTTAAAAAAATTGTACACCAGTCAGACAAAATTTAAATAACATACCTATCCTTAAAAACGCTATGTAAAATTCCATAGTGCTCAAAATAATACCCCCTTTTAAAAAGTTACGAATGCAGGAAGGCGCTTTTTATGTAGACCCTATTGTGCGGGTCGCACGAAAATGCAATTATCACTTTATCACAAAGGGCATGGAGCTTACGTCGGTTATACCTATTTAGCCATAAAATTTCTTTAAGTTTGTGGGTTACCCTGTCTCTCCTCTTAATACCAAAGATAAATCGAATACAGCTGTTCTGCACTTTTTGAACTCTTAGTAAGTCATAACTATCCAAACATGGACCATATATATAATCGCAATGATTAAAGAGTGATAATATTAGTGAATCACAGAGCTCCTTTTTAGTGGATTGATCAAGGTAGTATCTGTGCGGAAATAATGATTTCAGAGAGCAGTATGTTTTTTTAAGAATGTGAGAAATATGAGAACTAAATCGAAGATGTGAATCTAAAACAAGACCTAAACATTTTGCGCTTTCAACTACATTTAAACGTTGATTTTCTATTCGTATAGCCATATCTGGCTTTATTTCATTAAGAATATTTTTATTACCAAATAAGAGAACAACCGACTTAGACGGATTCAAATTTAGCATCTGTTTAGAGGATATTTTAAGCAATTGGTCTAAATCGAAGTTAATTTTAATAATGGCTTGATTATAGTCAGAAGGTTTAAAAGATAAATACAGCTGGGTATCGTCGGCGTACAGATGGTACTGACAGTATTTAAAATGTGTATGGAAAGTGCATGTGTAGATACTAAATAAAAGAGGTCCTAAAATGCTGCCTTGAGGAACCCCAGAATCAACTTTAAGAAAATCTGAATAATTTTGACCAATTTTTACACGTTGAAATCTATCGGAGAGAAATGATTTAATAATGTTTGACGCATTTACCGAAAACACTATATAGTGTAACATAGAAATGAATATTTTATGATTTAAAAAATCGAATGCTTTACTAAAATCCAGTAAAATTAATGCTGTGAAAAGATATCGTCAGTAACATCCGCCATTGCCGTCGCGCAACTATGTTTAGGGCGAAATCCGGATTGTTTCGTAGCTAAAATATTATTTAGATTAACATGTATGCGTATTTGAGTTTCCAGCACTCTTTCTAAAATTTTTGAAAACGTTGGAAGAAATTGTGTTAAATCCTTCGGAGAACTAACTTTGGAAAGGTGTATGACAATAGCTTTTTTCCAAATGTCAGGAAAATATTCATGAAGAATACATTCATTAACAATGTGTGTTATAAAACCAATAATATGAGGGCAGCACAGGGAGATTAAAGTTTTATTAATATCATCTGTGCCCGCAGCTTTACTTTTAATTTTCATTATAATTTGAAGAATATCATTGTCCGTTACAGTATTAAAAGTTAACAAGGAATTCAGATTATTTTTAGTGTTATTTAAGTAAAAATTCAGTAGATCGTTATTTACCGCATTATTTGTTTTGGTTGAATTTATAAAAAATGAATTAAATTTATTTGTATCTTTAAAAACCTGCGGAATTTAATTTGTGTTTACTGGCCTCAGTTTATTAAGCTCTTTCCACTTATCTTTTATGGAACTATTTTGAAAGGTATGCCTATAATAAGCTGTTTTCTCTAATGTAATTGATTTATTTGTTAAATTCCTTAACTGTTTATAATAATCCCATTTGCTAGGCAGTTTACTAGATTTAAAATCAGGATAAATCCCGATTTTTCTTGATGCACATGACCCGTACTTTATGGTTACGTAATAAATCAAACAAACAATTTTGCAGAAAATAGTATGAATTTTATTTTAATATATGACTATATTTTTACTAATATCAATAGTTTCTAAGACAAAAACGAAAATCCAAAGAAAGTGACAATTTTCAGGTCATTCCCGCTAGATCTCACCTCGGATTCATCAGGACTTTGGTATAATTCATCATTAAATAACTGCGTCAATTTTGAAAACTGTTATTTTTTGGGTAGAAACCTGTATTGATCTGTATTGACTGAGCTGTTATTTTTAATTAATTTTAAAAAGCAGTCTTAGTGTACCTATCAATTAGGGTGCGCAAGTGTTGAAGTATCTTGAATATCCAAGAACATCAAGTGTTTTAGGTTGCAGCAATTGAGCAAGAAACTATTGTGCGTATATTAAGACTGACCTATAAATTATGTCAATTTATCTAATGATAAAAATTTGTTTTTCAGTTGCAAACTTTTTCAACTAGCTGCTAAACCAACAAAATAAAAAAAATACATAAAGTTTAGGTCTCAATCAAAAACAAGTTAATAAAATAAGATTAATGTTTCGCCCTAGCGGGCATCATCAGATGTAAAAAGAACTTAACAACGGAAAATACAATTAAATAATATTTAACTTTACCATAAATAATACAAAGTACAAAAAACAAGCATAACCAAACCAAGAAACAATTAAGTACGAACCAATCAGAGCTGTCAATGTAAATTTTTGATGAGAGGCGATATGCCAAACCAAAAAAGAAGAGAATGGTCGAACTTGATTGACTGTCGTAAACAGCATGCAATGTCACATTAATAAAAAGAAGAAGAATTAGTAAAAATGAAATAACTTAGAGGTTATACAAAGTAAGAATAATAAATTTATTCTTTCGAAATATCGTTAAAAATCAAAATAGGCTCAAAATTAAACATGTCGTTAACTCAGGAAGGATGGGGCTCTTTTTAGTTTTTGTTATTTCTATCGTTTCTAATAGATTCAATCTCATTATAGTCCTGAAACAACGAACTTAGCAGCAAGAAAACGACTGCCTTTCGGAAATATTTTTTAAAAAATTTGCACAATTGAGCCAGAAGACAAAGTTTTTGATGATCTTTCAATGATCTTTATTTCGATAAAAATAAATATAAATAAAAAAATTGGGAGATTTCATTAATCGCAAAAAAAAAATAATGAAATCTTGTTTTAACATTCAGAATATCTCCAGCAAATCGGATAAGTACCACAGAAAAATGAAATAAGGTTATATATCAACCATAATATATTCAATATAAACTATTCTAAATAAACTTAACAAAACAACATTCTAAAGTATAATAATAATTCTAATTACACCGACTTACGATTAGACGACTGACTAGAGTTGCTTTTGTCTATAACTTAAAAAAAATGTTTATTTTTACATGCTTTTTCAATTTTGCTTCGTTTTCCGCAGCTTTATTTCTTTTAGCTGCTTCCGATTGGTATTGTAATTCATCTTATCACAACTACAACGCTGAATACTCACAAAACAAAATATAAAATCAGTAACACTGCAATTATACGCATAACACAGAACCCAAAAAATTAGCACCCAATGCCATTACCGCATCTACAACTTTTGGAGCCCTAGGCCCACTTGAAATTACGGGCCCCTATCGACCCTATCCTCTCAAAGCATTGCAGCCAGTGCCGGATTAATTATTTTCGCCCAAACGTATTTACGGGCACCAATCTCGTGGGAGAAAGTGACGACCAAAAAAAAGTCCTCTCTTCCATATAACAAACATCTCCTCCTTTAATATAATGGTATATAAAAATTACCTATTTACTGATAAAATGAAACAAGGAAAATTATATTAACGATTTTAGTTGCAGCGAAGCGTTGACGGGCCCTAGGCCCGGGCCTCACGGTTCTAATGGGTAATGCGGCCCTGCCAAAGCAAATAACTTAAAATAAACTATCACTTCAGTAATTATTTTGCATCTTCGCTCCCCATTCCCCGTAGAAATTTTGTTCGATTGATCTTTACTGACCTAAAGCGCTCCACCGCGACAGACATGAACCTGCTAGTGAAGGCCAAGTAAAAATTAAAGCCCGTGTGCCTGTTTGTTGCGCGTTAAAGTCTATACCCACGGCGAATGTCCTTACTTAAATATGCGCTTTTTTAAAACGATAGTTCTAATATGATAGTTTCTTCTGTAAACTTTAATTGGGCCGCAGGAGCCGGCGCCGGGCCCCCAAAGGCTCGGGCCTTGGCGCAACCCCACCACGCGCGCGATTGTAGTTACGCTACTGATATGTTATTGGTTTATTGGTTCAAATTTATATCTAAAAGTCACGTTCGGCTGAAAATCGGTACCTTAGGATATTTAGTAGTGTAAATTATAGATATTTAATCATAACGCTGGTCACTTAGAAATTTGTTATTACTTTTATTTGTATATTTTTTTAAAACCCGTTTTATGTTTAGACTTAGATTTAACAAGCTTTTCAAATCGGTGAATTTTAAATTTTTTTATCGCTTGTTATCTCCAAGATTTTTATACGCGATGTGTGTGGATGGTGACTTCTTTATTGTACATTACCTTAGCCTATTCCTTTCAACAAACACATGCGTGAAATCAAGATTTTGCACAAGACTACCAAATGCAATTTCACTAATACGGCGCCTTTTCAAATGGAACGTGTTCCAGCAGATATGATAAATGATCTTGTAGAAATTTCAAGAAAAGTGCTCCATTTATCTGTAAACAATTAGTTTAAAACGAAATACGAATTGTTACTCTCACAGGTATGCTCTTATTTTGCAGAAAAGAAGAACCTAGTTTAAGTGCATTCTTTTTTAAAAATTATGGAGGAAAATAACGTTGCAATATAATAAAAGCGAATAACTATTTCTCTGTCAGTTTATTATTATTAAAAGTGAAAAAGTTTGTTATTTCATACCAAAATAATAAAAGATCAGCATTTCTAGAGCGCAAGTCGAATAATTTAAGTGAATTCACAAATGCAGGGTAAAAATTGCGTAATGGAAACAAAATTGGTGAAATTAACTTCAGTAGAAAAAGGAAATAAGATTTTTATTTTTTTCATTAATACTCTCTTATTTTGATGCTATAATTGTATTTCTAGCTACTTATATATTATGCAACCTTAACATTTTATCAATAATTATAATATATTTACATAAAGTTTACAAAAGTGAGTATACATACTTTCTTAAGCAATATAGTTCTTCGTAATGTGTAAATCTATTTATGTAATGTCTAAAGTCCGTGAAGAGTTGTGCGTTGTTTCTTAGTATATCTATACACTTTCCAATTTATTCATTACGTATTCTGTAAATGTGTTTACATTATTTTCTTTCTCGCTGAATTCCCTGGTTTCGTTGTTCAATTTATCTTTTAGTCTAAATTTAATCAAATGACGTATAATCGTTAGTATTTACTATGCATTTTTGTTCTGTATAGATTATTTGTAACATTTGTGAGTAATCGTCGGTTATGTCAGTCTTTAGAATGGATGGTTTTAATATTAAATTATTTAAATGATTACATTTGACAAAGTTATAATCAATATGATGGTAAACGTTGAAGCCTTGGTATTTTATTTATTGAGGACAAAAACCCTTCCGCATTGAGAATATTAAGGTAGTAGTCGCTTAAGTCACTATTATTCTACTATTATATATAGTTAGTATTAATGCCGCCAAAAAAATTCGTATGAGAGATATCTGCACTTTGTCGTAAGTGATTAGCTAACTCCAAGTCAGATGTGTTTATACATATAGTTGGCTTTTGTTAACAAAATATTTCTTTCGAAGAAATTTGAATTAATTTGTAATGCCCTTATATTTCCAATACTTACTACTTTATAATTATAATTTAGCGAATCTCTAATCTGCTCTAGTTAAACAACCACCATTGTACAAAAAATTGTACCTATTTAATTTAAAAATATGTACGTTATTTAACACCCAGGAACTAGGCTAGAACAATACAATGAAAATCCTCATCCAGTTCATGCAATATAGTTAAATTAGATCATCAGTATTTTTACTAAGGCTACGAATGTTCATATGAAATATTTTAAAATTTTTGTTTTCGCCAATTTCAAGAATTTTTTTACAATCATGTGTGCTTTATATCGAAAAAGTTGCAATTGTTTTCATCCTGAATATTTAAACATGTTGAATTTTTTGACTAAAACAAAATAAAATAAGAAAAATACATAAAATCTACAAAAATAAACCAACAAATCCAAAAACAAACACCAACCACAAACAGAGTATTCATTGTCTACTGTTATTAAGTTCTAAAAGCAATAAACAATAATTCAAACCTAGAAACACCGAAACTTCACAAAAAAACCTCAACTATAAAAAACAATCATTATACAAACGCAATCTTACAACAATCTACTTTCTGAGAGAGCGGCGTTGTGTTTTTTGACTTCGTGGTGGGTGATGTATGGCTTCCTTTTACCGCACGACGATTCCCTGAAACTGGTATTGGTTTTATTTCTGTCTCAGTCCCGGACGGAGGCACTGGGATTTCAGAACACTTACGATTACTTCCGATTCCAACTGTGTTAGGTCCTTAGACTATAAAACAGAGGATAGACTCAACATTTCATTAATAAATAGTTTCAAAAGTTGGATCTATTATTTTTTTTCGCGTGCTATGGGTGCGAGAGAAAACTTATGTCTTCCTCTGCGTCACTATTATTCAATATGTTAGTATTAATGGCGCCAAAAAAAATTCATATGAGAGATATCTGCACTTTGTCGTAAGTGATTAGCTAACTCCAAGTCAGATGTGTTAATACATATAGTGGCTTTTGTTAACAAAATATTTCTTTCGAAGAAATTTAAATTAATTTGTAATGCCCTTATATTTCCAATACTTACTACTTTATAATTATAATTTAGCGAATCTCTAATCTGCTCTAGTTAAACAACCACCATTGTACAAAAAATTGTACCTATTTAATTTAAAAATATGTACGTTATTTAACACCCAGGAACTAGACTAGAACAATACAATGAAAATCCTCATCCAGTTCATGCAATATAGTTAAATTAGATCATCAGTATTTTTACTAAGGCTACGAATGTTCATATGAAATATTTTAAAATTTTTGTTTTCGCCAATTTCAAGAATTTTTTTACAATCATGTGTGCTTTATATCGAAAAAGTTGCAATTGTTTTCATCCTGAATATTTAAACATGTTGAATTTTTTGACTAAAACAAAATAAAATAAGAAAAATACATAAAATCTACAAAAATAAACCAACAAATCCAAAAACAAACACCAACCACAAACAGAGTATTCATTGTCTACTGTTATTAAGTTCTAAAAGCAATAAACAATAATTCAAAACATAAAATCAAATCAGTCCATTAGGTAGTTTTTTAGGATGAATTTTTAAACATTTTTCTAAACCGCCATTTTTAATTCATACCAAGTTGTTCCCTACATAAAGCTTGATTTTTCTGCAAAATTTAAGATAAATTGGAGAAGTAGTTTTTTAGTAATAATTTTTTTAACATTTCACTAGGCTGCCATTTTGTTTTATCCTATTGAATTTTTAACAAAATGATACCGGGTCATTTCCATATGACCCTTAATTTTTACCCAAAATTTAAATTCAATCGCGTGAGAGTGAGACCTTACTAGTCTATGCCGTGAACTGACAGACAGACAGACACACTGACACACTGACCGAAAGAATTGATAAAATATATTTTTTTGCCATCTAGAAACTCTAAAACGTGATATATATATATATATATATATATATATATATATATATATATATATATATATATATATATATATATATATATATATATATATATATATATATATATATATATATATATATATATATATATATATATATATATATATATATATATATATATATATATATATATATATATATATATATATATATATATTAGCCGCCATCTTGAATTAGTACCACCGTTTTACTAGTTCATCTGTATACCAAAATTATTTATAGCACACAATTCGAAATCAGGCCCTTAGATAGTTTTCCAGGCTACATTTTTAAATATGTTACTAAGCCGCCATTTTGTTACGCCATTTTGGTTTCGTACCAAAATTTTACCAGTTTATTCCTACATCATATTTGATTTTCGTGCAAAATTTGAGATAAATTGGATAAACAGTTTTTTAGTAACAATTTTTGTAACATGTCACCAGGCCGCCATTTTGTTTTGCCATATTGGATTTTTACCAAAATATTAGCA
Source organism: Kuschelorhynchus macadamiae (assembly GCA_030620095.1). Classification (NCBI taxonomy): domain Eukaryota; kingdom Metazoa; phylum Arthropoda; class Insecta; order Coleoptera; family Curculionidae; genus Kuschelorhynchus; species Kuschelorhynchus macadamiae. The sequence goes on along the minus strand of JAUTXW010000845.1, from coordinate 1,667,741 downwards.
GATTATCCCCATATAACCCTTAATTTTTGACAAGTCAATCGGGTAAATAGTTTTTTAGCTATGCCGCGTACAGAGAGACCGACAGACAGACAGACCGACGGAATTGAGAAAACATGTTTTTCAGCATCTAGAGACCCTGAAACGTAAAGATCTGAAAAACTCTGGGAGGGTGATTTTTTTACGAATATAATACTTCCCTTTTACGAGGGAATTAATACAAAGATAGGATGTAATTAATTACAATACGATATACGTCTGTTAGGGGTTATGACAGTACTCGTACTGTAATAAGTTAAGTCACCTACCGCACTTCTGACATAAATTGCTATGACGATACTGGTTCTGCCACAAGAGTGTATTGAAAATGTATGGACCAACATTCACACATAAACTATATGAAGATTTTCATTAACATTATGGAACAAAACTCATAATAATCGATCACGTACTAACAACTAGCAACCTTCCCTAGCAACGTTGTCATAAACACTGCTATACAGGACTCCTCACTCAGTGATCATAAACTAATAGACATTACTATGGAACAGATGATACAGGAAACCGCAATATAGAAAAAATATATATAAAGTGCCTTAAATAGACATAAATTTGCCGCCTTTATATGTGAAAGACGCTAAAGAATATAAATTAATACATTTGAAAAACTAATCATTGTTATTCAAGAAACTAAACAAGAATGTACATTTCCAAAAATCGTAAGAACAAATACCGGAAGTCACGATTCTATAAAGAACGACATTCTGAAAGTGGTGAATGGGTAAAAAGATGTATTAGAACGGTAAAAAAAAGCCTAGAATATAAACAGGAGTTTAAAATATAAAAAACGCGTTATAAAAGCGGTGAAAGAGACAAACAGAAGAATAATGGCAAATAATTTATAGAGTAACAGGAAAAATTCTGCAAACCTCAACACAGATGTCTTGAAATTGGTCAACGAATTCAATAAATTCTACATTATTAATCCAGACACCTTCAGCAAGACAAAGTTTCAAAACAGTACTGCTTTAATCAACAAGAGCATATTTAAGGACCTTGCTATAGAGTCTTTCAACTTATTAAGAACTTGAAATCTCAAGTAGAACCAGGACTGGATGAAATAACTACAGAAGATATCAGATATGTATAACCTTACTTAACTGACGCCTACTGTAACTAAATTAATAAATTCAATGCTAAAGGATGGAATATTCCCAGAAGAAATTAAAACAGCAGAAATAATACTATTCTACAAGATGGGAAACATGAAAATAATAGACAACTATTGTCTAATTTCCTTATTGTCGACATATAATAAACTGTGGCGTAAAAGCTAGAAAGCATCGACTACTTACTTTATAAATAACTCCATTAAATTTGACTCACACAGTTTATCAATATGGTTACCATGAAGGAAGCAACACCTAGGATGATTTTGCCAACTTTACGGAGAAGGCCCTCTTTGAGATGGACAAAGGTAAATACTGCGTGACCACCTTTATAGATTAATCTAAAGCATTTAATGGTGTTGTTTTTGACCATCCTCATGAAAAAACTTAATATGATGCGTATAAGAGAAACAACTTTAAATGTAATGGACAGCTTTTTAAAGCAAAAATACAACTTGTGCCATTAGGGAATGTACGAAGCAAAAACACCCACCGGAGCTTATTCAGTCTTTTAATATAGTTCAGTAGTCAAAAAAGATGCTTCTCGTAATAGACAAAAACAAAAAGTTAATAGGCAATTAACAACAATTTTTACTCCCCCATCTAACGCCAATTTAGAATAACATTTTGTTAAATTCTTCTATAGAAATGCCGATGCTCTGCTCAGATCTACCAAAATTCAACCGTAACTTTGAATACCAAAATGAACATATTATTTTATTTCTGAATTATTCTCAAGTATTTATAATTATAATAGCAAATCCAATACCAACTTTCGTTTATATAGCAAGAATATTTGAGAAAATATTAAAAATTATGCCATAATGTTTATTTCTTTTATTGGCAAGCTGTTGATTCGACAACTTTGAAATGGTTTGAGATATTACCTTTACAAGTAGTGTAAGAAGTTGACGTAATTAACAAAAATACATCTCCAATCCATTTATCTTTTGTCAGGTTTTTTAGATAAATATATGTTATAAGGAAAGTTACATGGCTTTATTCTGGGCACAGGAGAGAAAAAAGGGATTTGAATAAAATATGTTATGCAAAATCGGTGAAGGTATATTTGCTATTTTTTTTGGCGTTTATACCTCAAAACCTAGAAATGAAAAGGTTCGTATACAACTTTTTATGAACCGTAAAAATATATACTCAAAATGACAACAGTTTGTAATACCCCAATAAACGGCTTTCGCCACACTAAAACTGCTTAAGAAATCATGGTTCAAATTCAGTGCAGTGTTCAGATGTTGTGGAGTAATGATTCCTGAAGATGCCTTGTGCAATCGAAGGCGAAACTCTGATTTATTAATTGACCAAAGCCTTGGAAGGTTCTGTTCTATAATAAAACTGGTTATTACCTAGGAACTTATAAATATCCAATTAAGTATACTTTTATCAAAATTCTGAAGACAGTTTTTATGACTAAAAGTTGAAAGAATTATTGCAAAAATTGTCTCTATTACCTAAAATTTTGGTAAAATTTAATAGTTAAACCGATAGAATGAGGCCTAATTTTTGAGCCCACTCTGTCTATAAAAGAGTAATATTTTATAATAGTATAATATGGGCAGTGTGAACTGGTCTTCCGTTTATATTAGGTCATAAAACAAGTATTCATTAAAAATCATTGCTGTATTTTTAGAGCAAATCAAGCAATTTCGACTTAATATGAATACTTACTTTGTAGTAAACTGAAAAAATTCTTATATTAATTTCACAAAACACAAATAATACAAAACTTTAACAGCACACAGAACTTTAACAGTGTTGCTAATATACTGCAATTAACCGTGATTACTGTGAATACCGGTTGACAGGGATTGTTATAAATCCCGGCTATTCGTGAGCTCACTGGCATTTTTTCATCAATCAGCGGGAATCTATATGAATACCGGAACCTGGTGGATAGTTAGCGTATAAAATATTGATTTGTATATTTTTGTATGTAATATTAAATTAAATCATTCACAACACATATTTTTCAGTGTGGTTCCCCGCTTATTTCCCCGAAGTTTAAACAATTTTTTTAACCTTTAAGGTGGGCTTTCTGGCACAGTGGTAGGCTTTGTTGGATGCCACGCATATGTGTTCGAAGGTCCGTTCAGGCGGATGACTTTTTTAACTTAGGATTGGCCAGGTTTGCTGTAAAAAAGCACTCGGTAGCTCGTCAACTAAATCTCGAGGCTATATTAGAACAAGGATGTTTTTAACATAACCTATGCTGCTAGGTGGATCTGTCCCGTTAGCGTTAAGGTAGCACAGGTTCGTCGATAAAACCATCATTAAAGCCATAAAATCATACCAATAAACATCGAAAATCAGATTTGTAAATGCCGCGCATTCTAAAGTGGTCTGATTTATTTTTTTTTTTCATTAATCAGCTATAGACGGAGAAGTGTTGTAATGGAGAACATTGTCAAAAATATATGTTAGAGATTTTCGAGATTTTAAGGCCCCAAACCATGAAAAACATATTTTAAAGATAATTATGATGTGTGTGGGTGGGCCTCTTAAATGCGCACTAAAAATAGACTTGATTAAAGTCCCAAGGGGATTTCTTTTTTTGGTGGGCATGAGCATATACTCGATGTTTTTAAGACATAAACAAATGTGAAAATACTCGTATTGCGAGAACGCCCAAACACGTTTTAGTCAAATTAAAAACAGAAATAATTTAACATCAAAAAAATATTATTGGCGTAGGTACTTCGTTTATACCGGGTGACCACGAAATTACTAACAAAGCTGTAACTTTTTTGAGATAAGAACTATAAACATGAAATTTAACAGTGATATATGGTTACTTATGAACAATCGACTGCCGTTTCCGGTTTATGCTATCACCTTTTTTATTATTTATTGTATATTATTTTAAATGGAACACCCTATATATTGATTTATTTTTGAATTTCACACTAACATGTACCATACCCCATGTCAATTTTTGATAGTTTTCGAGAAAATGGCGAATGAAACCGTTTATTGGAAAAACAAATGATGATACTTTCAATTTAATACTGTAATACTGTTTGTTATGCAACTCATTGCATCTAATGTGACAATTAGGACACTTCCGGTTTACCCGGAAACGTAGTGAAAAATCACTTTCAAACGATATTTTCTCGTTTTATTTTAATGGGACGACTTATAAACCTACTCAAACACCATTAGAAAATCGTGCAGATGGAAAACATTTTACAAGAGTTTCATAACAGAATTCATATGTGCCATGAAGTTAATGGACAACGTTTTGAAGAACTTGTTTATGGATGACCTTTTTTCTTGCGTTTTTATTACTCATGTAGCTTTAGTTCTATTTCGTGTTTTTCCTTCAGTTAAGAAGATTTTTTGTTTGAATATATTTAAATCAGTGTTTTGTGGCGTAATGACAGTTGAAGCTACTCAGTAGTGTCCTTAATAAATACCTATTTAAGTAGACTGACAATAATTCTTATAGTAAATAACAAACAATGATTAGTTAAGAAGCGTGTGAAAACATCAAAAAACAGTCATTTTGAAATAACTTTTTGTAGGTAAGTTTATTTATATTTATAAGGTTAACTAATTTTTCATTTTTACTCAATTTACATTGTTATACAAAATATGCTTAGCCTTACAAATAAATGTCATAAGCATTTTATTCTTTTTTTATATGTTAAGAACTCAATTTAGTATCATGTGAAATTCAAAAACACAGTCCTTCCTTAGTACCCATATTTGATGACCGCAAAACGTTAAATTTACCATTTGCAAAAACAGTTTGAGCAGTACGTTTGCAAATGATTAGCTTTATTTCACAGTCACCTTGGATCAGAAATTTAATATTTGTCATTTATCAGCCTAACCGTTATTGCAGGTAATTGCACAGTGCAATTGGAAATATCTCGAAAAGTAATATAGGTATGGGGTATTATACAGAAAAGTATTTAAAATCGTTGGTAGATTTAGATGTGGAGTAGGTTTATAGGTAATCCCCATTAAAATAAAAGGAGAAAATATCGTTTGAAAGTGATTTTTCACTACGTTTCCGGGTAAACAGGAAATATCCTAATTGTCACATTAGATGCAATGATTTGCATAACAAACACTATTTACAGTATTTAATTGGAACTATTTTTTTTTTCCAAAAAACGGAATTATTCATTGAAATTATATGGAATTGACATAGTGTATGATATATATTTTATGTTTAGAATTTAGTGTCAAATTCTATAATAAATCAATATACAGTTGATAGCATTTTGGGTTAAACCGAAAACGACAGTCGATTGTTTACACAGCGGGAATCTTCCTCATAAATAACCATATATCACTGTAAAATGTCATGTTAATAGTACTTATCTTAAAAAAGTTACAGCCTTGTTAGTAAGTTCGTGGTCACCCGGTATATACATACATTAAAAAATAATAATAAACTTTTATTTATTTATTTTTTAGTTATTTTTTTGTATCTTATCTTTATTACTTTTTTATTATAGGGGGTAGTTCTGAAGGGAAAAGCATGGCGAGGAAAAAATATTACGGAAGAGTTGACATTTAAAAAAAACAGTGAAATATATAAAATTCCTATTAATTTTTTGTATATAATTTTCCACCACAGATGACACGGCCCCCTAAAGTCGAAAATAATTTTTTATTTTTACAGGACTTTTTAAAAAGTTGTAAAAAAAGCAGAAACCGACAAATCTATTTAATTATTAATTCTTAATATAAATGCAGTTTATATAGAGTTATCCTGAGGGTGTCAGATATTTGTGCTATTTTTCTGTAGGGGGTGAAACAGCTTTTTGACCCTTTGGACACGACTATTTGTTTAAAATCTTACTTTTACAGTGATCCAGTGACGACTGTCGAATATTTGTTTCAAATCATGATGGGTGATAATCGAGTATTTTGGATGGGAACGGCTTGATTTTTGAAATTTCGACTGCGAGCGTTTACGATTCTACAACCTCGGGTAATTCCGTTCTGGGGCCAATTCTATTACTTCCCTCGTAAAAGGAAAGTATTGTAATCGTGAAAAAATCAATTTCCGAGATGTTTTCAGATGTTCACGTTTCAGGGTCCCTAGATGACGAAAAACATGTTTTCTCAATTACGTCGGCCTGTCTGTCTGTTAAATATTTAAAAATTAAGCCTGAAAAACTGCTTAATGGTTTGATTTCATTTCAAATTGTGTACCATATCTTATTGTGGTATAGGGACCAACTAGTACAATAGTAGTACTAATTCAAGATGGCCGAACAAAATGGCGGTCAAATAAAATGTTTGCAATCGTGAAAAAATCACCCTCTTAGGTTTTACACGTCTTTACATTTTAGAGTCCCTAGAAGCCAAAAAACATGTTTTATCAGTTGCGTCGGTCCGTCTGTCGGTCTGTGTGTCAGTTCGCGACATAGCTTAAGGACTTCTTACCCCATTCACATTTTGACCAAAAAATAAGGGTCATATGGCGATAGCCTGATAATATTTTGGTAAAAATCTAATATGGCGGAACATTGTTAAAAAATGTTTGTTAGAGTGTGTATTATTTGGGGTTAAGATCCAGTAAAAAAAACAATTATTTTTTTTCATTGTCGACGTTTGAGAACTTAATTATTGCATCCTCAGGACACATATATAGATCTTATATCCTGCATGAAACCCATATTATCAATACTTTTACTCTGTTGTTTCGCATAAATATCCAGATATTAAGTTTCTAAATAGTTAACATTAACAATCGTTAACAATCCTATGGTTGTTATGTTAATAATGTTATATAATACACCAGTCTAACAACAACATCTGGGATATCTGCGGTCTAACGGAGTGGATAAAGACTGATAATATGGGTTTCAAGATGGTGAAACAAAATGACGGCCAAATAAAATTTTTAAAAAATCAACGTAAAAAAATCTTGTTCAACTGATTTTAAATTTTGCAGAAAAATGAAATGTGAATATAGAATTCTTATTGAATGTATTTCAAATTATGCCCAAAAGTCAAGTGTGCCATAGGTAGAAACGAAATAGTATACATATTGGTAGGAATCCAATATAATGGAACAAAATGGCGCCCAAAAAAAATGAAGAGACAGTAAATGTAACACATATATACTGTGACTGCGTACTGAACTAACTTCATCACACTTCACTCTTCCCAATAAAAGTAATAATTCATAAAGAGGGAAGTTCCGGATAAAGGAATTTACCCATTTTTGTTTATTTATATTAATGATTTAGCTAAATTGAATATTTCCGGTCGTTTTACTCTGTTCGCAGATGACACCACGCTAGTGTGGAAGAGTCTTGATATGTCTTTCTTGAACCGATCGATCCACAATTATTTATGCCTCATTAAATAATGGTATGACTATAATTTGTTATGCTGTAATATGTCCAAAACAAGCAGAGTCGGTTTCAACTGCAATATTCTTAGTGTGAGTCTCCTGGGTCAAAACAACGAAAGCAAAAAAATGTTTAGCTTCTTGGCTTATATGTTGAGGAAAATCTGAAGGAAAGCTTTAAATGAGAGGTCTGCACGAATAGTATATTTTGCCTTGATAGACTCTCATTTATCATATGGTATAGCCTTCTAGGATTACGTAATAGACAGAACTTGAAAACATTATTTGTAATCCAGAAGAGAGCAATTCGATATATATGTAGAGTAGGAGCGAGGGAGCACTGCAAATATGTTTTTATACACAAAAGAGTCTTCACTTTAATGTGTCTGTTCATTTTAGAATCTGTTTGTCTCGTTCACAACAACTACCGCAATGTCTGTATACAATACAAGGAATTCAGGAAACTTATCCTTAACAATCCTTATAATGATACTGACTAAACGGACAATAATATATGAAGGCAGAAAAATATATAATCACTTGCCTCAGATAGTTAAAAATAGTGAGGGTCTAAGATATTTCAAAATAAAGTGAAATATCTTTTATTATCTAAGGCCTTCTATACCCTAGAAGAGTATTATGAGTGTGTATTTTGGTTTTGATTTTAACCTCTCTAATGCGCTATGTGTCTGTCTACATTGTTTTTTTTTGTTTTGTTATACAACGATTTTATCTTACACATATACTGTTTTAACTGTGCTTCAGTGTTAGTTTTTTTATTTTATTTTATTAATTTTAGTGATACTACTTACTTGTACTTATATACTATTTCAAGAAAACTTAGATAAAATAAAAATATTTGTACAATAAAGTATAATTTGAATTTGAATTTGATTACTCCGACGCTGGGCTGTGAAATAAGTTAAGTCTCACGGAATAACTCGATGTTAGTATCACAGTCATTACGAATTTCAAATATGGTCGGATATTAAGGACAATCGTTACAGAAGAACAAAAACCTTGAAACGTATATATCTGACACTCGTCTGGAAGGCAAATGAGAGAGAAAACAGATATATCAGTCAATCGTTTTGAAAGGGTTAAAAGCGAAATTATTTTTTTATCTCAGAAATGGTTGTTAGAAGGTGGCAAGACAAGTTAAATGTATTTTTTTTTTGCATATAACATTCAAGTTGAAAAACCATTAATTACGAGGAAGTACTATATTTATCATAACTTCCTCTTTAAAAATGCACATCTAATAAAGTATTTTATTCGAAGTGGAAAAAATCCGTTTCTCGGATCAAATAAAGGAATTTGCTGAAACAATACCGTCGCTCATGATAAAAATAACATTATCAACTTACTTTACGCCATGATATATTTCCTTTTGGTTGATCTGATAGTGGCGCCTGAGAGAAGCACAAAAAGATTTATTATAAAAAGTCATTTTTAAAACTACAAAGACGCTCTTGCTTGTCCCATCATTTGTCGTATTCTGGGGATTTCTAAAACAAATTCACTCTTCTAAAAACCTTATCTTTCAATGGCGCTGAGATTCTATGTGTTGGGAAATTCCACAATGAAAACCAAGAAAAATTATCTGATTTTTCTTGGAATTAAATAAATGTGCAAGATTAGAAGTGGACTTTGAAAGGAAAATAATCAGGCCAAATAAGGATTTAAGTTATTATTTAATTCCAAATAAAACTTCATTATTGTTGTGAAATATAGCCCACTTTACCCTAACACTGTCACTACCAAAGTATATTATACATTTAGTCTGTTCGAAAGTTATAACAGTTATGCCTGAAAAACGCAACGAACTAATGAAATATTACTTTTGGCTTTTTTTAGGAATATTTTTGTAATACTACATAAATCCGTAACAAATGCAAATGTGGAAAACTGGGTGAAGACAAGTATTTTATTTTCTACCATGAGAAGATAAGCAAATCGTGCTAAAAACGGTTAATTTATATTCTGACTGAACCCACTGAAAGATTACGAATATACCGGCAAAACAGATAAATATATAGGGAGTATCACATTCACGGTCCATTCGATTCTACTTTCTAGTGGTTATATTTGACTTATGTAGTTTTTTAGAGCTATATATAAATTATAAATAATAAATATATAAATAATATTTATATATTTATCTTTTACAGTTTTGAAAATGTTTCTATTTGAATTACCCTACTATCCTCCTTTCTATTATAAGAGCAGACTCTAAGACTATATGGTACTATTTAAACTGGGAACAAATATTTAATATTTATATATTATTAGGTTAAATTGTTCTTTCCATAAAGGGTACGTTTCTAAATTCATCCGTTACTTTTAATACCAAAACGTAAGCTATGTTATTTTATTTCAGAATTATTATCAAGTTTTTATAAATATAATAGCATATCTCATACCTACCCTCCTTGTTTTAATTACCTGCAAACAATTAATTGAGATATTACCTCAAAGTGTAATGTAAAAATCGTATTTAACAAAAAACTTGTATAATGATACATGGCTTTAATCTTACATGACTTTATTCTGGGCACAATTATTTGTGTGTTATTAAATGAGGTTTGCAAAACAAAATGGTAGGGAGAGCATTTAAAAAATGTTATGGAAAACAGATATAGATATATTTATTAATTTCTGTCGAGGAGTTAAATCGGGTTAATGTGAATACTTACCTTGAAGTAAACGGAAAAAATACTACTTATATTAATTTCCCAAAACACTAGATCACAAACAATACAAAACTTTACAATACACATCACTTTAACAGTGTTGTTGATATACTGCAGTTTACCGGAATTACTAATAATATCAGGTTGACAGGGATTGTTATATATCCCGGTTAATCATGTCACTTTTTTGCATTATTTCATCAATCAACCGGGATTGATATGAATACCGGAACCGAGAGGCTAGTCATAGCGCATAAAATATTGACTGCAGCAGATTGAAATATTTGCCTCATTTTAATACATCCTTCATGTTCCTTAAGTCTAGTGAGTTGTTCTTCCCTACATTCGTGACACTACAGACAAAAAACGATTACTTCGGCGGTACAACATACATACAATCTTCAATATGCATAAGAAGATTGGATAATGCTTGCGATCCCCGAAAGATGTTTTACCTTTTCAAACTAAAGGAGTATATAAAATTCCTTGCTCCTATGGAGAAGTGTATGTGGGAGAAACAGGACGCTCCATATTTACTTAACTTAAGAAACATAAACGATGTATTAAAAAGAAACAAATTGTTCAATCTACTGTAGCTGAACACCAGCAGCATACCACTGGCCATATTATAAATGTAAAAGAAACCAAGTTTCTAGCGCCGGTTTCAAAATTATATAAACAAACCATTAGAGAGTCTATTGAAATTTTCAAACTTACCGAATCCTTCGGAGCTGATTTAGTGTTCAGATCTCGTGAAGTAAAGATCCCTGAATATGCCTCGTGCAATCGAAGGCGAAGCCTCGTATAGTTTTCCAATATGGCACAGTCTAATTTAATGAAACATGATTTCTTAATTGACCAATGCCGTGAAACCTTCCGTTCTGTGTTAGAATATTACTTAATTACTTATATATAAAGAAAATAAAAGCTAGATGTCTTAATTTATTATTACTTATAATAATTTATAATTTGAAAGTAACCGTCTAGTTTTTAGATGGGTTCTCTTATATTTCTAATGCCTCTCAATATGGGACTAGCTGGACCGGCGGACCTTGTTCTGTCTTTTGCGTTAGATGGCGCAATGAGTTTCCAATGGAATTATAGGAATACGCGGGGCATTCACCAGATCTTCCAGCAATGTTTTTGAAAAAAAACATATTGGTTTTAAAGAAAAAATACGCAATAAACAATACAAAAAATAGTGGTGAAAGGTCTCGGTAACTACACGATCATTTCAAAACAAAAGTTGTAAGTTGGTGGAGTACAACTCTCTCACGAATTTGGTATAAAATCTGGCTTAGGGTTTTAAATATATAGATATTAGTGGGCTCTCTCGGAACGTAATTTTACAGGGATTAACACAACTTGCGTCTCTTGTCTTTCTAGTCGGAGGACTCTGATGCCTACAAAATTATTAAATTGTATAGAGTTACAATTTTAAAACGCTACTTTCCGTATAGCAAGCAATCATGGCAAGGAACAATAACTAAAATAAAAAATACAAAATCATTAAATGTTGTTTTATTCTTGAACATAACCAATAACTGAAGTATTTAGGAGAGGGAGCAAAAGTGGCAAATGGCTTCCCCCAGATATAATAACAGAAACAAAAATTATTTCATAAGACATTTTGTTTGTTACAACAAACAGCTTATTGCCCCCTCAGGTTATTTTCGTATCAACGTCACTCCAAAGCCATAAATATCATAAGTAACCGGTCATTTGCCAACACTATTAAAAACCAAATCACAGGCATAAGCTTCCATGATATTAAATCTACTGTTATGCTCTAAAACAGAAAAATCGATAAAACTAAAAAAAATTCTTCTATTAGTAATGCGGGCTTTCTGTCTAATTAAGTGGCCAGTACGCCCAAATTCATCATAAAGTGCGGGACACGAAAGAAAACCGGGCGGTCCTTAAAATAAAGGTTCATAGTCTTAAGCAAGCGGAAAAGTAAAATTTGTGTACGCAAATACATTTTATGTTATTTTATTTGTTGTAATAGTTTGCCGCTTCACCTATAAAGTGCGCCAGCTAAGCGGTACGGAAAATTAATCGAGGATTTAGTAAATTTCGCACTGGTCCACTTGTAATTGGGATGTGCCTAGAATCTTCACGCACTTGCCGCTAGAAGGTTCAAGCTATTTCCAGTGGCGCCTATACATTTCGAGCATTTGTTTTCATTTCTATATAAATGCGTTGCGTTGAATTTGAATAATTATTTCGAAGTAACGATGACGAGCAAAAGAGGAAAAACAATTTGAAGCAGTGTACGTGAAGTTATTGCGAGCATTATAGAGGCCTGTACTAGAGAAGCTGAAAATAATAGTTTGACTATTCCAATTCAAAATCGAACAGAACGCGCTGCATTTTACACTGATGTTTCGGAAAGTAGTGTAAGAAAAATTCATAGAGAACATAATGATCGCTCATGTTCTACTTCACCTTTGAAATCTCCTGGTAAAAAAAGACCCCGATTATCATACAAAGATAAAATTGAAGATGGTGATGTTCAAGTAATTCGACGAACAATAGAGGATTTTTATGTAAACTTGAAGAAGGTTCCAACCTGCAAACCCCTACTTCGTACTGTAAAGAACAAAATAGATTTTCCGTACGGGTATAAAACCTTAAATCGGCTTTTACGATCAAATGATTTTGTTTGCCGCAAGTGCCAAAATAAACGAAAATTGCTCATTAAGGGACCAAATATTTTTCACTGGCGGGTGAAATATCTATCAACTGTAAAGCAATATAGTCAAGAAGGACGCAATATTGTGTATCTAGACGAAATCTGGGTAGATAATGATATGAAAGTGAACAAATGCTGGCATAGTGAAAGTGTTACAGGTCTTGTTCAGGGAATCCGCTCTAGTAGTCGCTTCACTATAGTTCATGCTGGTTCAGAAGCCAGATTTGTTCCAGGTGCTGCTATAGTTTTTCGCTCGGGACTAACAACTGGAGACTATCATGGACAAACGAATAGAGATAATTTTGAAAAGTGGTTGCTCGAGAAGCTTCTACCTAACATTCCTATCAAATCAGTCGTGGTAATGGATAATGCGTCTTATCGGTCTCACGTAGAAGATAAAGTGCCAACTAAATACTCTACAAAAGCTCATATGATATCGTGGCTTAAATCGAACAATCTTGTATTTGATCCAACATGGAGAAAATATCAATTATATGAAGTAACATCAGCCAACAAGCCTAGAGAAAAAAAGTATAAAATTGTCGGTTTTTTAAGTAACCTCGGTCATACACCTCTAAAGCTGCCTCCATACATGTCCGACCTCAACCCTATTGAACTTGCATGGGCAGGAGTAAAAAAATATATTCGATAGCGCAACACCGGTGAATTTTCAATTAATGATTTAAATAAAATAACATTAGAAGTGATTGACTCAATATCGACTGAAAATTGGAAATCGTATGTTAAACATATTCATTCTATTGAAGATACATACTGGGAAGTAGATGGCAATATTGAAACGGTTATTGATGATTTAGTTATCACACTGGGATCTTCAAGTAGTGATGACGAAACCTCATCATTTTCAGAAGAAGACAACAATTTAGAAGGAATCGAAGCATTAGCATCACAGCCGCCAACCTCAAAAATAGCTTAGTTTTTTTTCATATATTTTGTAAAATTGTTCATAAAGAAGCTGTCAATAAACTGCTTCAAAATAATTCATTTTCAGTTCAGTACCGGGTGTCAAAAAATATCTAATATTGCAATTAATATTTGAAAAAGTACAGAACTCATATTTTTCCAAAATTAACTCATCAATGTAGCTATAGTAGGAGAGCCAGCACTGATTCCAGTGAACAAGATTCATCAAAATTTTAACTTATGCAGTTCGACTTTGGGCTATTCGGGAATGCCAAAAGTGACCGTTTGTCTCCGTCTGTCATATTACTTTGTACAGGGAGCGTCATTGTGAAGTACTATACAGGGCGTTTCCTAATTGCGTGCTAATGTTAAAGGGGGGTGATTCTTGGACCTTTTTAAAAAAATAATTTAATATGAACCTAAAAGTCTTAACTTTGGAAATACAGGGTTTTAAAAAAACATTTTTTTTAAATCCTAATTCTAATGCTATTATAGATAAATAACTTTGTGAAATTTGATACACGTCTTGTATGCATAAAAGGGCATTTTTTATTAACAATCGGTTTTTGGAGTTTCTACCAGTGGCGTGCATATGTAATTAACCTGGGTAAATCAGTATGCTACTTAATGCATAGAAGACGTGTATCAAATTTCATGCAGTTATCTAGAATAGCATCAGAATTGTGATGAAAAAAAATGTTTTCTTTTTAAACTTTACCATCCTGTATCTCAAAAGTTAAGACTTTTAGGACCTAAAAACACCCCCTTTAACATCAGCACGCAATTAGGAAACGCCCTGTATAGTACCTCACAATGACGGCCCCTGTATAAAGTAATATGACAAACGGAGACAGACGAGTAGCCCAAAGTCGAACTGCATAAATTAAAATTTTGAGAAATCTCATTCACAGGATCTGATGCTGGCTACCCTTGTAAAATCTGGCCTTGTAAATCGTGTATCACTATACTGGGTGTTCCAATAATAGTGGACGTAGGCAGTAGCCCGGGAACCGTTAATGACAGAACTCAAGAAAAAATATATTTATAGGTAAATCGATCAAGAAAAATCAAAATTAAATCATTTTGAAATTCGAAAGTTCGCCGTTTTTGCAACACAAAAGTGATATAGAAGTGCGGTACATGAAAGAAAACAGACAAATATAGATAAAAGTTCATTAAGCATAGTTGCATTTTTTAATTATTTGAAGCGCGTATAGTCAAAAAGAGTGCCATATTATTTAAAGAATGACGGGACGCAACTGGTTTAAAGAGATTTCTTGGCCGATCTTCTCAAACCGACTGACTCCGCCCGGTTTTCTTTCGTGTCCCGCTCTATGTCAATTAAAATGTTAGTCACCTAAAAAGTTAATAGTGCTCGCCAGTTCTAAAATCCGTGGAATCAAACAAAGTAATTTATAATGTATTTTGTGCGAATCCTTTGAATGTTTTCTTATTTTTGTTTTAATCTAATTTGGAACGCACTTCATGAAAACACATTTTATATGCCATATTACACTCAGTATTCGGCAGCCAACAACTCGCAGGAAACCGGAAGTAGCGAATCGCAAACAAAAGCGATGTCGGAACAACGAACTTATGTAATTGTGGGCCATCCGTCTGAGTTTTCCGGTTAAACGCCTTTAGAAATGTTATGGGGAAAACTTTTTTAGGAGAGAACGTGTGTATTTTTAGAGGCTGTCCATAATATCATTGCTTAAGAAACAAGAAGAAGCAAACGAAATCGAAGGTATAATTTCTAAAGACTTACGATGTAATAATACTAGAAACGAAATTTCTAATTAACTGGATTTAAAATTATTTCTTTAGGAATCATCGATAAAAGCCATAATACTCAAATTCTTGTATTGTCATATTTAACATGATGCCTATGCGTTGTCAGGCTCCGGCGCTGAACCTGGCAGAATCTTGGTAAGGATTCACCTAATTTTTTGATGGTTTGCTGTTGTTATGTGCTGCAATTTGTTATCCTACCAATCCTACTTGGCTAATGTAGAAACAAAATTTAAAAGTAATCCCCAATCATTCTGGTCCTACATAAATTCTAGAAAATCTTGCGGTACTCTGCCTTCTACAATGTCTTATCTATATTCCGAACTGAACAACCCCACGGACATTGTTAATTCATTTGCAAAAATGTTTAAAGAATCGTTTATAACATCTACTGATTATGCGCACACGCATGACTCAAACATTGGTCACGTTTTAATTTCATTGCTTCAAATAACGCCCGAAGCCACTGAAACGGCATGTAAAAAGCTAAATATCAAATTTACCTCTGGACCTGACCTTATCCCTTCATTCATTGTGCGAGATTGTGCAAGTGCTTTTGCCAAACCTTTATTAGTTATTATCAATCTATGCGTATAGAACTGCACTTTTCCAGATATATGGAAAGAGTCAAAAATCTGCCCAATCTTGATGATGATAGGAGTAAAATAGAAAACTATAGACCTGTTGCCATATTATGCAATTTTAGCAAAGTGTTTGATTTTGTCATTCACATACAACTATCTTTTTACGTAACCCCTCTTCTTACTGATCAACAGCATGGCTTTGTACCTGGTAGGTCGACTGTAACAAATCTATGTACTATTACACAATACATCTCTGAGAGCCTGGATTCCAACACTCAGGTTTACGTTATTTATTCGGATTTTTCTAAAGCATTCGATCGCCTTGATCACGGTATTCTACTTACTAAATTAATCACTTTTGCAATTTTAGCAAAGTGTTTGAATTTGTCATTCACACACAACTATCTTTTTACGTAACCCCCCTTCCTACTGATCAACAGCATGGCTTTGTACCTGGTAGGTCGACTGTAACAAATCTATGTACTATTACACAATACATCTCTGAGAGCCTGGATTCCAACACTCAGGTTTACGTTATTTATTCGGATTTTTCTAAAGCATTCGATCGCCTTGATCACGGTATTCTGCTTACTAAATTAATCACTTTTGGATTTTCGGGAAACTTGGTTAAATTTTTGCAAAGTTACCTTTTAAATCTCAGTTTGTACAGTATCGTGGTCATATTTCAGACACTTTTATTGCTACGTCGGGTGCTCCCTAGGGGTCTGTTTTGGGTCCCTTATTCTTTAACATCTTTATAAATGACATCGTTATCGGTATGAATAATAACTGTTTACTTTATGCTGGCGATTTAAAAATACTACGCACAATTGACTGCCTAGATGATTGCCGAAACTCGAGCCTTGATCTTTTCACACTTAGTCAATGATGAGAAAAAAACGAACTGTCCCTTAACATCAATAAATGTAATGTTTTGTCATTCAGTAGAAGTAGAATTTCTATGCAGTATGAATATCGCATGGACGGGTTGCTTTGAAACGGGTTGAACATTTCAAAGACTTAGGAGTCATATTTGACAGCAGGTTTCCATTTATTCATCACATTGAAGATACTGTTGCCAAGTCTTATCGGAATTTGGGATTTCTTATGCGACCTAGCCGGGAGTTTAAGTCGCCTGAAACCTTATGCTCGCTTTTTTATTCTCTAATTCGTAGTAGGTTAGATGATGCCTCCTCTATTTCGCACCCTAATTATCAAGTACATACAGACAATTTGGAGAGGGTACAGTATAAATTTGTAAGATTTTTGAGTTTTAAAATTGATGGGTATTACCCACCTTTTGATACTTCCCGACAAAGTCTACTTTTAAGATTTAAATGGGACACCCTTGAGAGAAGAAGACAGTATTTCTGCTCATATTTCTGTATAACTTAATAAATAATAAAATGTCCGTTCCTAATCTACTATTTCAGGTTACCTTTCACGTGCCCGCTAGGCCACCATTATTTTACCTACCGAAGCCTAGAACGAACGTTTTGAAATTTTCACCACTTTATAATATGTGTTTACTTCACAATCGCTTGAAGGATTATTTGGATATTTTTCATTGCAACTGTAAAAAAATAAAATCTGTTAATTTTAATTATTTATAATTATTTAGGTATGTTAGATATTTGATATTCCTGGATGTATATATATATATATATATATATATATATATATATATATATATATATATATATATATATATATTTTTTTTTTGTTTTGTATAAGTTAATATTTGCTGTGTATCCTGCCCAATAATAGGGGCTTTTGTCCTGTGGGGTAGTGTAAACAAATAAATTAAAAAAAATAAACAATGGCTTCGAGCTGCTGCGGTTCGGTCCCCAATTTGGTGCTAATCTAGTACCGATATACCTACGTTTCGTTTTACAACTTTACAGTAAATAACTGTTTTTAACTAGCGCGACTCACTCATTTTCAGTTTTACGGTAGAAACCTCGGTAGAAACAATGACAAACACAAACCACTGTCAATCAAAAAAAGTGAAAATAAATTGGTTATAAATAACTTTTGACAACCTTTAAATCCTAAATTGCTTTTTCTATTTTATTCTAAAAGATATCTTACACCATAAAAAATATCCGAAAATAATGGTGACACCCCTTTTTCATAGCGAAATCTAAATTCTGACAATGACTATTAATAAAAATAAATTACTATTAAGAATATCATGAGTAGGAAAAGGGTGTACTTTTCGCATCCAAGATGCATTCTTACCTACGTAGGCGAAAGAATTCGTTTATATTACAGATATTTCACTCAATAAATATAAATTTCAGCTATCAGATTAGAAGATTGCCTTTTTTATATTTTATTGGTCATTGTCATTCGGGCTTTCGCACGATAGTGTGAATGCATCATCGTTAAAACTATAACATTATAACTTTACCTGCTCTTCCCCAAAAAAAATTACAAAACATCTTCTAAAATGTAATTTTTGAAATAGGAAACCATTAATTTAGTTTATATTAAAAATGCTAAAATATTATTTTAATTATCAAGCCCATAATAAATGCGGCCTTGACTCCGACCGAGCGACAATAGAATATCGAGTAGAACCTATGCGGGCCGCTGGCTTCTCTACAGCCAAGTTATGTATGCTTGATTTTCTGTGAATCGAGCCAGAGGTTATTGAACTTTCCACCGGCTGTTTGCAATTTTTGCATTTCAGTCGCGTGCTTTAAGTGGGGGCGGAAGCTATCGTTGGAGTAGGTTCTTTGTTTGAAAGGCTATCCGTGTGTTGTGTGAAACGTACGTCGCGTCGTGCATGGTGCGATATGGAGGATAATAATACGGACGTGGATATGCAAATCAACTTCGGCTGTCGGTAATAACGTTGAAAATGTTGGAGAATTTAGTAAGAAGAGTGTGTGTGAATGTGTGGTGTGTGTCTTAATATTAAAGAGATTTTCAACATTAAACTTCGCTGATATTCTTCAAATAATTTCCAAAGGAAGGGCAAAACCGCCTATGAAAAATTTAACCACAAAAATGAAAAACTGTATTGACATTTTTATCCGAAAAAACAATACGAACAATTTAAATGGCTAACAGGGTGTGAAAATATAAGTAAATTATTTTGTTGGCCATGTTTACTTTTTGAAAATCAAAAAGCTCTCTGGAATAAAACTGGTTTTTCCGATTTAAACAATTTTCATAAAGCTGTAAAAAGACACATTATGTCCAAAGCGCATTTGCAGGCCGTTATATAAGAAAAAGACTTTGGCAAAATCTGAATTAAACACGCCCTTAATAAACAGTTGGAACCGCCACAATGAACTAGTCCATAAAAATAAGCAAATATTAAGAAGACTTATCGATGTTGTTTGTTTTCTAGGACAGCACGAATTGGGATTTAGAGGTCGTGACGAAACAAGGGTTCTTCAAATAGAGGAAATTTTCAAGATTTACTTAGTTTAATGGCTAAATATGATGATTGCTTAAAAAATCATTTTGAGCAGTCTAGCGTTTTTCGCGGAACGTCAAATCGAATCCAGAATGATTTAGTTTCCGCTGTTGCAACAATTATTCTAAAAAGAATTAAGCAGAAGATTGGCGAGGCGCGGTTCATTGCTATTGTTCTGGACGAAAGAACTGATATCACTAATTTTAGCTAATTATCTATAGTAATACGCTACGTTAAAACAGACGAAAGTATTCAAGAGCGATTTTTAGTTTTTAAGAATGTGTTCGAAAATCGTACAGCAGATGCGTTATATACCGTAGTTTGAAACGTTTCTAAAGAAATTAATGGAGAGAAAAATTAGTTGCTCAAAGCTATGATGGAGCTGCAGTGATGGCAGGGCAGTTAGGGGGTCTGCAAGCTGAAGTTCGAGAAACTTTCCCAAGTGCTGTGTTTGTCCATTGTTTTGCTCATAAATTAAATTTAGTTTTATCCCAGTCCACCAATCACATTAAAGAATGTAAAGTATTTTTCGTTACTTTAAGAGGCATGGCTGCTTTTTTTTCCAAGTCAACAAAACGTATACAAGCTTTGGACTCCATTGTCCACAAACGATTGCCCAAAGTAACTCCTACTAGGTGGAACTATAATGGAAGACTTGTGTTAACAGGATCTGAAAATCGTGAATCACTGATTGAACTATTTGAGAATATAATACAAAATAAAGAAACGTGGGACTCAGAAGCAATAAATAGTTCGAGGGGGTTTTTGGACTGTTTGAAACGAGATTTTAATTTTAATTATTTGTTGAACATATTTTCAAAAATATTTCCATTCTCGGACAATGTTTTTAATATATTACAAACTAAAACAAATCATATTGCTTTTTGCCTAAAAAAGGTATATGATTTTAAGTTCATGTTAAGCCAAAAAATGACTTTGACTTATTTTGGGAGAAAACGTAGAGAAATGTAGAGCCACAAGCCAAGCGTCAGTTCAGCAACAAATAAACTATAGATTTGACGGTTTAAATGATTTTAAATTCCTCGAGCTCTGCAATTTTGATGCACTTAAAGGAAAAACTTTTCCAAAAGATGCGTTTAAATCTCTTCTTTATTATGGCCAGTTCTTCGACCGAGTGTTACTGCGTTCTGAACTAAAAGTGATTTACGAAACTGATGACATTAGCGCAAAAAATAACGCTAAGGAACTAATGCAATTTTTAACACGTATAAAAATTTTGTGAAGAATTCAACGGGGCAGGAGAGATTTTCGCATGCATCGCTGTTGTCCATTGTAAATAAACTTCTCCAAAATGATGACGTCATTGACGAATTTGCAAAAAATGATCGAAGAATCGAATTACATTACATATAGGTAAGTTTCTAAAAATTGCTTCCCCTTCTTAAAATTTCACCGCACGCCCCTGGCTCACACTGACTAAAATATCTTTCTTAGTAAAGAAACTATAGGAAATGTAAAAAGGTGAGAACAATGTCTATAGGGAAAATATAAATCTATATCTCTGGTGAGGAAAATGCGAGCGAAAATGCCTGACGAATTTTTAGGACTTCACGGTTGGTGAGGAATTTACCCCCGCCCTATATGTAATATGTTAACCAAATACCTGTTATATAAACGAACCCTTTCACCTACCCAAGTAAGAAAGGATATTTGATGAGAAAAGTAGACCCTTCCTTACTCATGATATTCTTAATTGTATCATAACTTATTTTTATCCATAATTACTGTCAGAATTTAGATTTTACTATGAAAAAAACCTTTGGAGAAAGTGTACTTATATTATTTTGTAGTAGATATGTATAGATTGCCTCGTTTGTGAAAGCCAATTTCCACATGCATATTTTAGACATTGTGAGAGAACTTTAAAGAAAATAAGTAAAATTGTTCAAGCTCTTAAGACTATAAAATTAATCAGCCGCTTCGTTAATTAAAACAGTTATTTATTGCAATCTATTGTATATTAATGTCGAAAAAAGTTTTTCACACAACTGGTCGACATCATATTTTCCAGCCACTTTTGCACTTCTTTAACACAAAACTAGAGCACCAATACTTAATACAATAATAAAGATATATTTTCATTTTTCGCACAAAATTATATATTAATTAAATTTAATAAAGACTAGTAAACAGAAGCTTTTTACATTTTCAGTTAAATAATAATGTATTTGAAAAAAATATATATTCGATGCAAACAACCCTTTACAGGTTACCAGTTATAGGAATCAAAATTTTATTTGGGCCAAAAAAGCACATTTATTTGTTGTACAAATATTAATTTACATGAACAAAATAAGCTTAGAAAAAGTTCAGGGATTTTTTTTTGTTTTCGCTTATAGGAAACAAATATTCCCTCGTAAAAGGGAAGTATTGTAATCGTGAAAAAATCACTCTCCGAGATTTTTTCAGATCTTCACGTTTCAGAGACCCTAGATGACGAAAAACATGTTTTCTCAATTTCGTCGTTCTTTCTGTCTGTTGGTCTGTCTGCCTGTCTGTCTGTTCGCGTAGCTAAAAAACTACTTACATGATTGACTTGAAATTTTGGTCAAAAATTGAGGGTCATAAGGGTCACATGGGGATGACCTGGTAACATTTTGGTAAAAATTCAATTTGGCGAAACAAAATGGCGGCTTAGTGAAATGTTAAAAAAATTATTATTAAAAAACTAGTGATCCAATTTATCACAAATTTTGCAAAAACGTCAAGTATTATTATGTTAGAATCAACTTGGCACGAATCCAAGATGGCGGAACAAAATGGCGGCTTAACAAAATATTTAAACATGCAGCCTGAAAAAACTGCCAAATGGTTTAATTTCATATTGTGTACCATAACTAATTGTGGTAGAGGGATCAACTAATAAAATAGTGGTACAAATTCAACACGGCCACATGGCTGCCAAATAAAGTGTTTATAATAGTGAAAAAGTTACCCTCTCACTTTTACACATCTTTACGTGTTAGCGTCGCTAGATGCCAAAAAATATTTCATGAACTCCGTTTGTCGGTCTTTCTGTTCAGCTGTCTGTCTGTCAGTTCGCGGCATAGCTTAAAGACTACATGCGGGATTGGCTTCAAATTTTGGTCAACAATTAAGGGTCATGTGGGGGTGGCCTGGTAAGATTTTAATAAAAATCCAATATGGCGAAACAAAATGGCGGCTTAGTGAAATATTAAACAAATTATTATTACGAAACTACTCATCCAGTATTATAATCCACACCCCAAAACCATGCAATAGGTAGACCACCTCGTCCAAGGCAAGACGAATACAATACCACAGTTGTTAGACTGGCAGACGATGAGTCAGTGGTTTTTGTTTGCCCGGATTCTTGAGCCGGCATCATGTATATCGAAAAGTGAGATAAGCAGTCGACAATATACGTTTGATAAAGAGGCATCGTGTTTTGATTATCGGATTCGTTTATAGTGCAGCGGCGGGATATTTCTCTAATATATATACTTTTTGAGAGTGTCTACGCTTTCGTAGTTTTGAGTTATTCTTTTAATTGCTTTTTCGGTGACGATTAATTAAAGACATTTTTTCCGGTGCTATAACGTGGTGCTCACGGGACCTTTAGTGACGTGATCGATAAACATTTATTTCTTACTCTTGTGGTGCTTAATTAACGTAGAAAATTAACACGCCTTGCAGTTCGTTTATCAACGTAATTATTTTTTGAGTTCTGCGCTGAATTAACGTATAAATTTAGTGTTATCTTGTGTGTGTTTGTTTGGATGTATTTAGCATTATAGTTTGGGATTAAACATAGTACACTGACAATTGTAAGTACATTAACATTGTTAATACAAGTTTGCGGTAATTAATAATATCCAAGAGCTTTGTTTATGTTGTCTACGTTTTGCTTATTAAGAATAAGGCATACCTAATTAACGTAGAAATTAGAATTAGTAAACTATTGGCAACGTGATCAATAAACATTTTTTTTTGCTCTTGTTGCATTTAATTAACGTAGAAATTAAGACCACTGAATAGTACGTTTATTGTATTTTGCTGTTTTGAGTTCTGCGCTGAATTAACGTATAAATTTAGTGCTATTTTGCGTGTGTTTGTTTAGATGAGTTAAGACTAAAGCATGCCTAATTAACGTAGAAATTAGGGTACGTACTTTTCTTTTTTATTTTATATATTTTTGGTGTTTTTAAATATAAATTAAAGTTCTGGCACACAGGGTGTTTAGTTAACGTACAAACTAAGCAAACAATTTTAAGGTTTAGGTGCAGTTTCGCAAAAGAAATAACCTAAAAAAAAAGTAGTTGGCCCGGTGGTGAAATAATACTATATTATACCTAATTTTTTTTATTTATTTGGGGATATATAAGTGAACATGGGCAGGCCCAGGTCCTGGTCAACCAGTTCTAGTTCAAGCTCTGGCGAGGATTATGACTATAAACGTGGTAGGAAACGCAGCTCTCGACGTACTAGTGGTAAAGAAGGCAACAATTCTCGCGTGAAATCTACGGTTCATCCTGTAGATCCAGGCGAAGGATCTTCTACTCAAAGAAGCTACACTCCACCACCAACAAGCAAAATAGAACGACTCGAAAAACTAGTTGAACGGCTTATAGAGCATAGTGCAGCCACTGGTGTTGTGCAAAAATCCGAATCACACAAAGTCCTTATAAAACCTGATTTTATACCACCTTTGAAAAATTAATAATTGGGATGAATCTACTATGGCATTCCATATGCAAGGTCGTTTGACTGGCTTGACACGAAAATGGTACGATAATTTGGCAACTTACGATATGTCCTGGAAAGAATGGAAAACCTTATTACTTAAATCTTTCCCGGAACATCAGGACTACGCAACTACCTTAAGAAGACTAGTAAATAGGCGCAAATTTCCTACAGAAAGCTGGGAAGAATATTACTTCCAAAAAATGGACTTAATAAATGCTTGTGAAATTAAGCCAAAAAATGCTGTATCTTGTATTATGGATGGAATAGGTGACCGTACAATACAAGTAGGTGCTCGGGCTGGTAGGTACGAAACCCCTGACGCACTTTATGCTGGATTTTTGTCATCTCTAAGACCTGAAAATACTCAAGTTGTATTTGGAAATCACGGAGCATCTAGAAAGCGAAGTTATTCCGATGAATCTCACAAGCCTGTGATTCCACCTAAGAAGATGCACATCAAGGTAAAGGGTGAACAAAAATGTTACAAATGTAAACAAAGGGGCCATTTTGCAAGTGAATGTACAAGACCCAAATTAGTCTGTACTAGATGTAATAGATTAGGACATTTGGACAAGGATTGTCACCGACGGAACTTAAAAAGCCAATTTATCGAGTCAACTAAAAGCCAACAGCATAACAAGGCCTATTTTTTCAACTATTCTATAAATGGAAATCCATCTCAAGCTTATGTGGATACTGGGTGTGGTGCAGTATTAATAAAGGGATCTACTGCAAGAAAATTGGGACTTACATTTTCTCCTAGCACAGTGACGATAACTGGCTATGGTTCATCAGTAGTATCTGTTCTTGGCGAGGCTGAGGTTAACATTTCTATTGACCTTGCAAAGGCTAACGTAAAAGCTTTTATAGTTCCTGATAGTGCTCAAATTATTCCTATCATGATAGGTCAACCATTTTTAAACTTACCCAGTGTTGTTATGATTGTCGCCAACGAACAAGTGCGAATATTGACTCCGGATGATGACATAAGTCAAATCTTAAAATTGAAGACGAGAAAAATACCTCTTTGGGCCAAGGAAAAAGTTGTGGTCCCACCAGAAAGTTGTGTTTTGGTTGTTGTTACCTCCCGCAATGGTTTTTGCGGTGAAGTCTACGTTCCTGGTAATCTACGTGCTGTGCCTCACAAGGAGTATTACGTTGGTGAATGCATCACGCAGAGCGAAGATGGTTATGTGTCTATCACCAATGTCTCAACGCAAGAGATTGAGTCAGAACAACCAAGACAGGTCCTCTAATTTCATTTTTGGGCAGTGTATTCGACAACTTTGGTGTTCCGAGACGAATAATTACTGACCGTGGGAGCTGTTACACAGCTAAGGAGTTCAGAACATATTGTTTTGAATTAAATATTAAACATGTCATGAATGCTACAGCAACCCCTAGAGCAAATGGTCAAGTGGAACGGTATAATCGGACTATTTTGTCTGCACTTTCCACGTCGATGGAAGATGAGGAAAAATGGGATACTACTCTTCCAAGGATACACTGGGGTCTAAATTCTACGACGAATTTAGCAACGGGGAAGTCCCCATATGAACTACTTTTTGGATACGCTCCAAGAGGTCTTGGTAACGCAATCCTTGACAATGAAATTACTATAGAACCACAACTAGACAGTAACCTGGAAGATACAAGAGCTAAGGTAAAAGCTCATATCGCTGAGAACCAAGCTAAACAAAAGTCTCGGTACGATGCGCATCGTTCGAAAGGAAAAGCATTTAATGTTGGTGACCAGGTACTGATAAGAACGGTTCTGACAGGTAACGAAGGGAAAAGCCAAAAGTTGCTTCCAAAATATGGTGGTCCTTATGTAATCATAAAAAGATTGGACCATGATCGATATGCCATTAGAGACCCTGACGGATCTACTCGCTCGCAGAGAAAGTATCAAGGGGTCGTGTCAGTTGATAAAATGAAAGCTTTCAACGTAGAAGTTAGTTCTGAATCCAACGAGGAATCAGATGACGATGACATGAGTACTCATAAGGAAAGATAACTTGCCTAACAGACGTTGTTAGGGAGTTTTTTTTTGGGTGCTACTTAACAGACGTTGTTAATTAGTACCTTAACAAAATAATGTTACATTATTGTTTTAATGTATTTTTATTTCTAGTTTATTAATTATTGTTTCCACTGTTTATGAAATCATTGATGCATCAATATTCGCTTGTTACCCTGTACGTGTATATTTTTTAAATAGGGACTCCAAGAGAGCAGAGTAGCAGTGCTGGTTTAAAAAAACAAAAAAAAAATAAATAAATAAATAAAATCATAATTAACTTCATCCACTAATTAGTATTGTTTCTTATATCTAGGGTCAGCGGTATGATCCACGAGGACGTGGAACATTGTAGCGTGGCCGACTATTATAATCCACACCCCAAAACCATGCAATAGGTAGACCACCTCGTCCAAGGCAAGACGAATACAATACCACAGTTGTTAGACTGGCAGACGATGAGTCAGTAGTTTTTGTTTGCCCGGATTCTTGAGCCGGCATCATGTATATCGAAAAGTGAGATAAGCAGTCGACAATATACGTTTGATAAAGAGGCATCGTGTTTTGATTATCGGATTCGTTTATACCAGTTTATCTGAAATTTTGCAAAAACATCAAGTAATATATTGCAATTAACTGGTAACATTTTAAACGAATCCAAGATGGCGGAACAAAATAGCGGTTAAAAAAATATATAAAAATTCAGCCTGAAAAAACTGCTTAATGTTTTGATTTCAAATTGTGTGCCATAACTAATTGTGGTATAGGGATCAACTAGTAAAATCGTGGTACTAATTCAAGATGGCCGAACGAAATGGCGGCCAAATAAATTGTTTTTAAGTGTGAAAAAATCACCCTCTCACTTTTACACATCTTTACGTTTTAACGTCGCTAAATGCCTGTCTGTCTGGTAGTTTGCGGCATAGCTTAGAGACTACTTACCCGATTGACTTCACGTTTTGGTCAAAAATTAAAGGTCATATGGGAATGGCCTGGTAAGATTTTGGTAAAAATCCAATAGGGGAAACAAAATGTCGGCCTAGTAAAATGTTAAAAAATTTATTTATAAGAAACTACGCATCCAATTTATCTAAAATTTAGCAAAAAACATCAAGTATGTTGCTGGAATAAACTGGTAACATTTTGGTATGAATCAAGGATGGCGGAAGAAAATGGCGGCTTAGTAAAATATTTAAAAATTCAGCCTGAATAACTACTTAATGACATGATTTCAAATTGTGTGCGATAGCTAACTGTGGTACGGAAGTCAACTAGTAAAACTGTTGTACTAATTCAAGATTCAAATTTTGATGAAAAATTAAGAGTCATATGGGTAAGATTTGGTAATATTTTGGTGAAAATCGAGTATGGCAAAAACAAAACGGCGGCCTAGTGAAATATTAATTTACATAAACATCAAGTATTATGTTGAAATCAACTGGTACGAATCCAAGATAGCGACACAAAATAAAAAACAAGAAACTACTTAATGATTACAATTGTGCTCAACTAGTAAAACTAGTTAACAATTCAAGATAGCTGTACAAAATTGCAGCCAAATAAAAATTTTGTAATCGTGAAAAAAATTACCCTCTAGATTGTTGTCGGTCCGTCTGTCGGTCTGTCTATCAATTCGCGACATAGCTTAAATACTACTTACCTGTTTGACTTCAAATTTTAAACAAAAATTAAAGGTCATATGAGGATGACCTAGTAATGTTTTGGTAAAAATCCAATATGGATGAACAATGTTAAAAAATTTTTTTAGAGTAGTGTATTATTTGGGGTTAAGATCCAGCAAAAAAAAAACAAGTCTTTTTTTTAAATTGTCGACGTTTCGGAATATAATTTGTACATCCTCAAGAAACATATATAGATCCTATATACTGCAGGAAACCCATATTATCAGACTTTACATATTCCCTTGGTGCGCAGATATTTCCTAAATATTAAGTTTCTAAATGGTTTTCGTTAACAAACCTCTTGTTGTTATGTTACAGTGGTATATTATTTGGGGTTAGGGTCCAGTAAAAAAACAGAAGTTTATTTTTAAATAGTCGACGTTTCGCAAGTTTATTGTTGCATCCTCAGGACACATAGTCTCTATATCCTGCATGAACCACAAAGTGTGCGAGGGCGACGAAATTAAAATAAAAGAGGTACCGAAGGACTATAAAATAGCTAAGGTGTTTCTTTGGGCAGATCTATGCCCACAGATGAAAATGAGCTTAAGCTATGACAGAAAAGTCCTGCAAGCCTTTTACCTATCTAAAATAAAGTGTTTCAGTTTAAATTTAAGCTTATTAAAATTGAAAAGTCTGAAATCTCTAGGCATTAAATTCAAAAGGGAAATTGAAATGTATTAAAAAGATCTTTTAAACAACATTGTTCAAAAATGAGGCATTGTGTATTTATCCTTGAATCTTACATTAACTGAATGCTGTGATTCACGAGTTTGAAATATGTTATTCAAAGAACAACTAGATTTGGGATCATTAGTAAGTTTAAAAACAAAATTTCCCAGATGATATATCCATCGATTTTCCATACGTAACCAATTTAATTCATTTATTTTATGAGAAATATGTTCCCTTGTAGGCATATCAAAACTTAAACGACAACATGCATTTTGTATGACCTGTATTTTATTTTTGTCCAAAGAATTCAGACATGGAAAATAAATAAAATTACCATAATTAAATTGTGAAAGAATTAGGGATTCTGTGAGCAATTTTCTTAGATGAAAATTAAGCATATGACGATTGGCAAATAATATTTTTAATTTAAAAAACGCCTTTCGTCTAAGTTCCTGCACGTGACTGCTGAAACGCAAATTAGAGTCGAAAATTATACCCAAATTCCGAGCCACTTCAACAAAATTTAACACATTATTGTCGATGGGGATATTCAGGTTTGAAGCTAAAAAGTTGCATTTGTCCCTATTACCAAATATCACAACATTAGATTTTTTTGAATTTATGTTTAGATTATGTTCTTTAGACAAAGTATTAATTACATTTAAATCATTATTTATTATATTATTAGCCACTTCAAACTCTTCGGGTCTAAAGGAAAAATAAATCTGGGTGTCATCTGCGTGTGCTATTATCTTACAATTATTAAGGGACGTTAAAATGTCACAAGTATAAATGCTGAAAAGAAGAGGTCCCAGGACAGATCCTTGGGGTAGACCAGACAATATTGAAAGTTCTTGTGACTCACAGTTATTATAAGAGATTTTCTGCGATCTGCATGAGAGATAGGATTTAAATAATTTAACTGAGACGTTATCAAAGCCGAAATATTTCAATTTGGCTAAGAGCAAGTTATGGTTGATAGTGTCAAAGGCTTTTGAATAGCCAAGTAACACGAGCATAGTGAATAGTCAAGTAACACGAGCACAGTGACAAGACCTTGAATATTATTATTCACACATATTTTTGTGATCTAAGAATTTAACAAAACATTTTTGTGTCAGTCTGGTTTGCCATGTTACCAAACAAACCGCCATTTTTTGTCAACTTTAACTAATTATGTATTTTATTTTCCTATGCATTCCATAGCACAGGATAGTCTCTCTGCTGGTAGAGTAGAGTAGCATTTATTTGCTAGACTTCGCCAGCGCAGGGATGATTTCTGGCAGTTTTAATGTAATGTTCTTGTTTGTTTTTATATGTTTACTAAATGCCTTATTTATTAATTTTACTTATTTATTTATATTATCAGTCTTTACTTACTCCGTTCGTCCGCAGATATTTCCCAGATATTATGTTTCTATGGTTTTCGTTAACGGTCCTCTTAGGATTATGTTAGAGTGGTGTATTATTTGGGGTTAGGGTCCAGTAAAGAATTAAAAACCTTTTTTTAATTGTCGACGTTTCGCAACTTAATTGTTGAATCCTCAGGACACATATAGATTCTAAATCCTGTATGAAACCCATATTATCAGTTTTTTGGTCCACAGATATTTTCCAGATATTAAGTTTGTAGTTTCTACATGGTTTTCGTAAATGATCCTCTTGTTTTCATGTTAGAGTGATGTATTATTTAAGGTTAGGATCCAGTAATAAAAACAAAAGTCTTTTTTTAAATTGAAATGGTTTTCGCTAACGATCTTCTTGTTCTTAGAGTGGTGTATTATTTGGGGTTAGGAAATATCTGCAGACCAACGGAATAGGTAAAGACTGGTAATATGGGTTTCATGTAGGATATAAAATCTGTGCCCTGAGGATGCAACAATAAAGTTGTGAAACGTTGACATTTAAAAAAAAAGCTTTTGATTTTTACTGGATCCTAACTCCAAATAATACATCACTTTAACATAACAACAAGAGGGTCGATAACGAAACCAGTTAGAAACTTAATATCTGGGCAGTATCTGCGGACTAGTAGAGTAGGTAAAGACTGATAATATGGGTTTCAATTTAAGATGGGAAAACAAAATAACGGCCAAATAGAATTTTTAAAAAAATCGATCTAAAAAAATCTTGTTCTTTGCAGAAATATTAGACGTGAAAATGGCATAAAATGGTACGAATTCAATATGACGTAGCAAAATGACGGTGTGTCAATGTAAAAACGACTTATTAAATTTATTTTATTATGCCCAAAAGTGAAATGTGGCATAGGTAGAAAGAAAATGGTAAAATATTGGTAGGAATCCAGTATGATGGAACAAAGAAAAATGAAAAGACAGTATATGTAACACATATACATATACTGTGACTATGTAATGAACTAAATTGGGTCACAACTTCACTATTCCTAACAAATGGCAAAAAATCATAACGAGGGAAGTTCCGGGTAATGAAATTTACCGATTTTTTTTTTCAGTGAGAACTGATTAAAATTAAACCTGGTATGGTAATTCGCATCTAGTAGGTGTAATCTGTAGTAAGACTTTTGTGTGTTTCTGTAAAGTAACGAAATTTATCTAGAAATAACAACAAGTATTTTTTTAATTCACTAGATTTTTTTATTGTTATATAATTTTGTTATATATATTTATTGTTATATTCATTTCGTCGGACAATCTTTCATTTAGACCATATAGCATTATAGAAAATTGGATGAGATAAAGCTGACTGCCGCAATATCTTAATGACTTATCGCAAAAAATTGCGTAGAAAACTTCACGCGCCAAATATCCGAAAATATATTTGCCGAAAATGAAACTTGGCAGTCAGGTGGAATGATAGACGATATACTATAATATAAAATATTAACCTCCAATTCCTTAAGTGCGCTCTACTTTCCCGCAGTGCATTGGGCCAATATGTATACATGCTCAAGGTATAACTTGAAATGCAAACGTTTGTGTGAAAAATGTAAAATTTAAACAAAATATATTACATTTCGGTTTTACATTTCACTTTTTTGTATTAGTTTTAGATACATTTGTAATGTACATGTTTTAGTTTTACATTGATGTAATTAATCGACTTCAAAAAAGGATGCGGTTAATAATTCGACCCTATGTATTTTTTATTTATATACATTGATTACTCCGTAATGATTCAAACAATTTGGATGAAATTTTCAAGGAATATTCAGGATATTGCCGGAGTGGTCCCACATCAAGCATATTAAAAAAATGTGTAAAATAATGGAATAGCGTCATTTTGAAATGTCTATTCAGGCAATGGAGACAACATATTACGTTCACCATATTATCAGGAAAAGAGTATGTATGTAACATATCATAAATCATAATATACAATGATCCTACATATGCAATGAACCAAGTGACTATTTATCTTACCTAACCTTCACAATAAAAGTCGTAAACGAAATCATTTATATTTTAAGATCTAGCATCTGATGAAGCCACAGTGTTGGCGCAACAATTGTCATGTATTTTTTTTGTAAAATATATTAAGTGGAAATTTAAAACAAATGTTTTCATTTACTTGATTAAAATAGATTTTCATCAAGTAACGGCTGATTATGTTCAATGAAACTCATATAAACAGAACTAAAAAGGATAAACTAAAAAAAAATGTGTAATAAAAGTAAGGGTGTTAATGTTTCTCAGCGACCTTTTCAGATCAAAATCAATAGATACGATGGTTTTAAAACCCAAACAACCTATGAATATCAACAGTAGTGTGAGAACTTCTTGTATTAGAATTTGAGAGAAATTAGCTATTAAAATAGTGATAGATTTCGAGAAATAGTAATTGGTCAGGTGCACAGTTTTGACGTTCGGATTAAAAGCGGTCAAAATTCGATTACTATTGAACATAAACTTTTACAATTTTTTGCGTGGATTGAGTAAGTTAGTATTAAAATAATGTATCTCTTAACATATTTTTTATTTTTTATATCTATTATACAGAGTGTACAAAAAATATATTATAACTTCGAATAAGAATTTTTCGGACTGCCTTCAGAAAAAAATAACTCTTTTATTTTCTAGTATTGATTAATAGTCTAAGGGCTTGTTGAAAGTCTTAAAAATAGAAAATAAAATGTTTGGCCAAAATTTTACATACTACTTATACAGGGGTTACCAAAAAGTCAGCACTGTATGGGAATTTTCTGTATTACATAATTTATGAAAAATGTAACTAGTAAGTAAATTTGACAAATAGACTTTGTCAAGTCACATCCGATATATGTCAAATATGACATTATTTTTTTAAAAGTGCTAAAACTGTGGGCTCAGTTGATAATTTTTAAAAAAGTTCTTTCTAATAAGATTTTATGCCAGTATCCAAATTTTCTAATCGAAATTTGGATAAAAAATATTTGTCCATTTTTCTAAAAAAATTGGTATTTATAAAATGGTTCATATACGAAACAAATACAAAATAACTGTAAAACAATCTAAATGTTATATTATAAAAAAATTAAAAATATATTTAGGTACATTATCCTTAAATATAGTATTTTTGGCTTAGATAAGTGGATCATTTTGGTACAAAGTTTACTTAATGTCTTAAATATAAAACTTTAATTGCCACTATTCGTTTTATTATATCAAAAACTATTGTAACTATTAAAGGAAAATTCAAAATAATCAGTCATATTTTATTCGTTTTGGACATTAATCGTTTAAAATGTTAAATAAATCTTTTAGAAAAATTGAAATGAATTTTGATCTGAAAATGGCATCCTGACACAGACTCTTATTGAAAACAATTTTTTTTTCATACTTATTTATGTCAAAACTTTAAAATTGTCGAAAATTTAAAAAATTAAGAGTTTTTCAAGTTAGCTGGAAAGTTTTTGGGATACACCGAATTTTAATTTTCCCAAAGTTAATACTATATGTATGCCCAAACATAAGTTATACGAAGCAAGACATATAACATAACAAGAATAGAACTACTTTTAAATTAACAACTTTTCTGAGCAACTTTTGTGAATAATAACTGTCGTTATTATTAAATTTTAAGGGCCAAATTGATACAATGACATTCAAAACTACCTAGATAACAGACAGTTCATGTACTAATATTGTGTTATTTTACTGAAAAATTTTTGATAAACTATCACAGTTAAATAGCTGCTAAGTTAAACTTATTTTAAAATTAATTTCAAAAATTGACCTTAATAAAGTTAGCTAAAGTTAACAGATAAAATCTTAAAAATTAGGTTCTTGCTTACAGACTAACAAATCACTCAACACTTCATTAGTATCCCTGGCTTCTGGGTGAAGTTTTTTTTTTTGTAAAATATGCCTTTTAGATGTTGTTACTGGATCTGATGATACACACAGAAAATTTATGATATCTTCATTATTAACCAACCTCGCTTAATTTATATGCAGTCCAAGGAGGCTTTGTTTAAAATCCAAACAATCAATTCTAAAACTGGTGTTTGTTATTGCCAGAATTCATAGTTTGTAATTCATTTGTCTCCGAAAAAATATGGATCAAAATATTTCAAGTTTTTGTTGCAACTTTTTGTCCTCTACAAGATGACGTAATTAGATTTTTCCTTCCTTTGTAACCATCATCATCTCGCATTGATGATGGTTTCTTTAGTTCGAAGCATCCGATAAAAGTAAAGTGTGATATATCGTTAGAATAGTAATGCAATTCTCTATTTGACAGGAGAAAAATATAATATAGTTTCCATTTCAAAAAACATAGGTTTATGTCAAATGTCAAAAATGACAGCTTTTACATTTAATTTAGAATAAAGTTGTGTATAACTTTTGTATTAAAGCTTTTTTTTATAAAATTATTCATTACGGAGCTTCAATTTTTTCGAATATCTATTGAGAACTGTTGGAAAACCAAGATTCGAAGTAGAATATTGAAAGAGCAAAATACTTCGACTTATATTGTTGAATTATTAAAAAATGGTATACATATCGATCTAATTATCTTTGAATGCATAACTAGGATCATTTGGGAATCCAATTAGTATATTTTTTATTTAAAACATGCTGGTTTTTGACCGCTTTATCTTCGAACGGCATCACTGAGAGGCGCCTGAAAACCAAACGACTAAAAAATTTAAAATTAATAATGCTCAAGCCGACACAAGGTTTCTAAAAATGTAGGTTTTGTGAAAGATGATAGATATACTAAAATAGTTATAGATCTATTACTGTTGTAACAGACTGACAACACTGATGAATATGGAATTCATCAAATTTCGTGGTAAATGTTTGTTACTCGAACACAATGAACTCTATGCTACGCAACTGGAACGGCCACGATCATTGCCAAGATCTTTTAAAAGTGGGCCAGGGTCAAATGTGACAAGGACAGAATCGTGTGATATTGGCGTCTCGCTTTGACTCGTAACATAAAATGGGTTTATTTACATAAAGAAGAATTGGGCTTAAATTTTGGGTACTATAGTTTTTTTGGTTAAAAGTGCACTTGCATCATTAAAGCTTTCGAGTGTGCTAAAAATTTAGCAAAACTATGGTTTTAGTTGGATTTATTATAAATTAAGACCTAAATGATTTTTTTTGTTACACCAGCAGCTCTCACATGGCCGATTTTGATATGAATTTTTGAAAATTAAAGCTGCTTATAATCGTGGTAACACTACATTGAGTCAAAGAGACAATATCTCTGGAAATGGAAAAACACAATCCACCTCTTTTTCCTCCTGAAGTGTGAAATTTCAAAAAATCCGGAACTTAGTTTGAGAAAATAATTTTCAAAAGCCGCTGACGAATAAACTGTTTTAAAACTAATTTGGTTAAAAAAATTTTGTAAAAAAAATGAAAAACATATTTCACCTCTTAGTGTAACAAAATGAAAACTCCACTTCCACTTTATCGATACTTTATTTTACTTTTATATTCTCCTTAAGTTTTATTAAAAAACGAAAAATACTATTTTTATTTAAATAAAACTTTATGCTTTTTTAACCGAAATGTTAAGGCTATATATATTCTATAGTAAAATGGACCTTTTGTGTATTATTTAAGCGTAATTAATTTAGAAAATAAAGTTTTATTTAATCGTGCACCTTTATTCCTATTTTACCCAGTAAGATAGAACGAGATACTACAAGAAAGCGCGGCGGATTGCATAAAAATGTATTTATCCTACATCTGTAGACCGACGACGACGGAGCTGTTCCATTACGTAGTATAGAGTTCGAACAGTAGGGCTTAGAAAGGCGTTTCAATGCAACGTTGCCGTCTTATTCATCTTAAAGGTTATTTCCCGATTTGGCTTTGAGATGCGTTTAGGACAGGTATTTTTGAAGGAAGTAGTAAAAAGTTTGTATTCAATAAAATAAAAACGTTATATTTATTATACCGGAAAATCCCAGTTTTGAACCAGCTGACTCCGGGATGATTTGACTGATTTGGATGAGTTTTTCAGAAGTGTTCAAGGTAATGCAGAGTTGGTCCCATAGCAAGCATATTGAAATAAAATAAAATGACAGAATGTGGCTATTTTGTCATGATAAATTTAAAATTATTTAATACATTACCTTGAAATTTGGTATGTAAAGTGTTTATAACCCAAAAAATACTATAATTTCTTTGTAGATGAGCAAATATGTCTGGAAAGGTTGCCTTCTCTCTGGATATCTAATATAAAAAAATGATCCCTGATAATATAAAAACTTATCCTAACAAAACATTACCTATGAAAATTTGATTCAAATTCTTGGAGATTATCGTTACATTGTATAAAACATACCAACATATAATACTTTTCATATTTTTTTAAACTACCGTTATTGTAAGAAATTATATCAGTAAAATGAAAACAACAAAAATATTTTATCAACAAACTGACAAGTCCAACCCAGGTTTAAGACATCTAGTTTTTTGTTTTTAATGAATTTAGCCATAGCCTATTACCATTGTATAATAAGACTTATTATACAATGCTACTACCTACTAATTGAAGCTTGTCTTTTTGGAAAGCCACCATAATTTCTAATGTTTGCTTCATAACTAAAAAACGGATGGTGCAAAAACAAAACAGACAACGTCACTGAATTCTATAAGAATGTATTTCAACCTCTTTAATAGGTTAAAAGGAACATTTTTTAATTTCGCACTGTATCTTGAGACGGCTATGAAAATGCTGTTAGCGGCACGTTTAGTTTTACAAAATGTAAAAAAAAAATCTTTAAAAATAAGCGAAAGTGCGCAAATGCGTGGAAAATGGTATACCCTGCGCATTAATATAATTAATCGCTTGAAAGAGACTTAACTAATATTCAATTTGAGTTATTATTTCGTTATTTTTCGTCCATTTTTCCTAATGTTGGGCAACAAAGATTTTTGGGTAAAGCGTCTCTGCTATTAAACTATTACACTAAATATTTCAGAATAAAAATACTCGATAGATGTTTTGTGGTAATTTACCTAATTAAAAATTATTAACTACCTCGGCGTACTTTCGCTGTTAATTCAGTTAATTGAGAAGTAATTGCAGATCCCCACGTAATTTTATAATTGCGTATACGTATTAGGAATCAATTAGATTTTTTAATATTTTATTTAAATTGATTATCAAACCAAACCAAAAGATCAAGGGAATAATCATTGCACTCCGATGTGCACTTTCTATAAAACTATAACTGGAGATTACTATAAGGAAAAGTATCACCTATTTGTTTTAACCCCCCAATAGTGTATTATTTTTTTCCTAGAGGGCGAGTAGTTCTTACATACCTAATCACGGTGAACTTGAGAGCTCCTTATATTAAGCAAAAGACCACCATAAAAATTCTTGCAGGATATGTTTTCTGGTAACTTGGAGACCATATTCCCACCCAAGAGTATTAACATTTTACTATAAAGAGCATTGCAACATTTGCAACGAGAAAATTGTTGAATAATAATACTCACATTTTACTTAAAAACTGTAATCTAAGA
Source organism: Kuschelorhynchus macadamiae (assembly GCA_030620095.1). Taxonomy (NCBI): domain Eukaryota; kingdom Metazoa; phylum Arthropoda; class Insecta; order Coleoptera; family Curculionidae; genus Kuschelorhynchus; species Kuschelorhynchus macadamiae. Next base: position 1,630,059 of record JAUTXW010000845.1, on the reverse strand, counting down.
TATCTGTTACATTTTAATATTTTACTGATTTCCGCAAAGTCATTGACTTATACTTTCCTAACTTTCTATATCGACATTTTAAAGAATAACTCAATGATTTTCGTATAAATTATTTGGAGTCACTTATAAACATTAATCCAAAATTCAAAATGCATTCCATTTTTCATCATGTTCTGTCGAAACTTTCGAAGAGGATTTGTCTATTACTGGTATAGACTTACGAATCACTGTATTGGAGCAAATACAAGATTCAAAAAAGTACGGAATAAAATTTTAAAATTTATATCTAAATATAACAGTCGTCACGTTTGAAAATGTCAGAATTATTTATGTATGTATACTAGATATTATATTGATTGACTTCAAATTTTGATCTAAAACTAAGGGTGTATATATATATATATATATATATATATATATATATATATATACATATATATATATATATATATATATATATATATATATATATATATATATATATATATATATATATATATATATATATATATATATAAATATATATATATACATATAAGTAGTTATAATAGGGGAGCGCCTCCTCCTCCTCCTCTTCCTCTCTCTCATGTCCCTCATTCTTAACTTCCTCCCCTTTTATTCTCATTCGCATCATATTTTTTAATTTTTTCTCTTTGTTCTCCCACATTTGATTTTGCATTCTTAAGTCTTATAAATAGGTGCATCATGATCATTTTAGTATGCCGAGACACATTTACTAAGCTGTGCTCGAGTTGCGTAAAAAGTTATTTTTGAATTTTTCCACCAATTTTGTATAAAACAAAAAGAAAAAATGTGTCAAGTAATAAGTGAATTATGTGTAATCGCGAAAAATTAACTACAACTATCAGACAGTTAAAAGTTAAATATCTCAATTTCTTTGAAGTGATTTCGAAAGATGAATACACCAAGCTCTTTTATCCACTGAAACGAGATTATTTGGAAGCAATTGACTGTTGTGGTGATTATTTAGAAGGAATTATAAGCCTTACTACGTTTTTCAATACATTTGGGAAATCATACTTTGTAGGAGAATTAAGCCACCTAATAGAATTTATAGGAGAAGATTGCCAATTTATACCTGCTATTATTGCAACCCAAAAGAGGTTTCAATTATACGAAGATAAAAAACAGGTATTATCAAAGAAAGTTAATCCTATTCGCAAGAGACGTCCCCCTACATATTTAAAATATTATGTTAAATATATGAAATGGCTGAGTTGCTGATTGCAGTTAAATTATTAGAGGAGAAATTTAGTAATCTTTCAAAAACCTATTTCTCATATTGTATGGCAAGTGGTCCGGAGTGGATAGACTTTTATTGTAATCAATCTGAGGAATTCGTAAAGGCTGCCCTCTTTTGCAACAAATACATTGAAACATTAAATTTTTTTCAACTTATTCAAGATCTAAAAGATATTGGCTTTGGTTACTATTTAAAAGACTTGAAGCAATTTATTGACGAGGATACTATTCTTCAAGAAATTGAAAAGGAAGAATAAATTTAATAATATTTACAATGGAGCAAATGGTTACTGAAATGTATGAAGAGTTTATTATATCTGCTGCATACTTCCAATATTTATCAATTGTAGGCGAAGAAGACGCAGAAGCACAAGATTTGTCAGCATATGTTAATAATATAGATCGAATGAAACAATGTAAATTAGCCGCTAAATTTTGTAATGATTATTTAAAATATAAAAATGAGTATGAACTTTTAAATGAATTTAGAAAATTAGATTTAAGGTATCATATTAATTGTATTCAATCATGGTTGGTTAATGCAAAATAAAAAGGTAATTAAGTTTTTTTTATATTTTTATTCATTCATAAAACAATTGTCATATAAAAATAACACATTTGTCAAAGCACACATACAAGGTGATTTTGAATGATAGAAGCATTTTGGTTCCATTAGCTTTAGCGCTGGTTGTTCTTCTATTTGAATCACATGCTTTTTAGAATATTTCTGTATAAAATCCTTTTTTTCGCTTCCTTTTACAAAAACAAAATCTGCTTTCTTCGTAAGTGTTTCAATTATTTTTGGGAAATGATGTAATGGAGTAAATCCATTATTCCAATGTATACAATGATAATTTTTCGTTAACCATACCGCCTGCTTGTGACAATCAGGTGAAAGAAACTCCATTGGAAAAGGCTTTTTAAAAATGTAATGAGTCATTTCATAACCATCAAAAGCTGCAAGCTCTTTCGGTATAAATTTATTTTTTTCATCTTTGAATCCTTGAATATCTATAACCAATCTCATATTTTCAAAGCAGCAAATTTTTTAATGAGACTTTTTTTACTTGAATAATTTGCAATTTCTTCTTTCAGTTGATTAATTTTAAAAATAAATTTTTCAATTTGTAGTTGTAGTTTTGATGTCATGATTAAAACTAAAAGCTTTTGAAAATTTCTTTAAATTAAATCGAAATATGAAAATAGTGGGGATAAAGTTTATAATTGTTTCACAATTTTAGTAAGAGGGTTGTAGCTAAATAATTTGTCATGTAAAATAAGACAATAAGCAGAAGTATCTTTTTTAATTGCATTGTGTGTCTCAAATTCAATTCTCATTACTACGGATCCCGTTTGAATTGTTTCTTTTTGATGGGAGCAATCAATATGTGTAATAGGACTAATGTTTTTGAATTGTTCAGGATTAAAAATGGGTTCATTTGGAACACCATAGTAAGACTGTCTAAAGTTGGCAAACATTTCGTATAAAGCAGAAAATTTGTTTTCTTCGAAATTTAAGTACAAATCGTGATAAGGATATCTTTCAGAATTTAAATATACTCTAATATTTGACAAGGTAATATTGTCAAATTTACTCATATCTTTAACAATTTTCCCTTTTCTGTTTTCTTGAAAGCCAATCACAACATGACGAGGAGCTTCTAGTTTACTAGTTGTTTTTACCGGCCATGTGTGACGGGTTGTTTCGGTTAGAGAAGAATATTCAACAAGTTCCCAACTCCTGAATCCTATCAATATATCTTTATTTGATTCTAATATTTTTGATAGAGCAAGTTGTTGTGGCATATCAACTAGAATGTGAGGAACTTTCCAATAAATTTTATCGAAAGTAACCAATGGAGTGTCAGGAGCAGTAACAAGGTGTGCCGGATCTTCTTTGAAAATAACACCATCTAAATCATCAGTTGATCTAATAAGAACCAATTCCTGTTTCATATTCATAATAATTTTTCTGTAATCTTCAAAAAATCCTAAAAGCATTTTCAGTGGTATGGATACGGAGAATTTTCCATCATTATCAACTAAAATTGTATCACCTTCTTTCCGATGTGGAAACCAACCTGCATTTTCCAGTTTTAAACTTTCGTTGGTATTGTGAGAAAGGTAGCTTTTTAAGGTTGATGCTAATCCAACATTTCTTATTGAATCTATAGTAATTCCGTTTAGTTCATAGCGGATTTCTCTGAACAAAAAGGCTATACCATTGTTAATAAATAGCAATTCTTTCTTATATTTACCTTCTGTATTAGTTAATTTTCCTTCGATATAAAGTAAACTATCTGATGGTAGAGTGTAAGCATCGAGTTCTTGAATTGGGATCCTTATTTCATCATTGTAATCGAATTTTGAAGAAATATATGGTTGATATGTGTGAAGCTCAGAACTGACGATGGAATTGTCTACATAAAGCTTTTCGTTTACGTTTAATATGTTCATTATTTTAAAACAGTGAAACCCAAGGATGTGAGAAATTTACGATTATCTCGTCTTAACTTGTTGGTGTTGGATTTGATACTGAACTGTTGTTTAGGCTTTTTCTTTTTATAAGTTTTTACTTTGTTGATAGTGGTAGGGGCAAGTCTCATCCCAAGGGCTCTATTATATCTAACAACCATTTTATATTTCACTTGTTTGTAAATGTAACCTTACTGTTATAGTTTCTCCTCTAAAACTGATAAGTTCTCCGTCTTGATCAACTATTTTAACTGTTATATTGTTAATTGCTTTGACGCTAACTGGAAAATACAAAATGGGCAAAGGAGATTCAACTATTTTATACCCTGGAGCTACAGTTGGATAAAACTGGTGAATAATATGAACAGGTTTACCATTATTGTAAGAACCGACACAAATATTACAGTCAATACAAATAGCATTCACCTTAGTTATTTTTGCAACATTATCTGATTCTTCCTCTTTCATAGCTTCTAGTATCCTGCTATTAAAACCCAACATTTTTCCTATCGAATCTTCCTTGGTAAAATCAATTATTCTACTACACATTAAAAAAGTTTTTAGAGTATTAACATTTGCTTTTAAAAGAAAAAAAATTTTTTCATTCGGAAATAAATCTTCTATACTTTCTCTTATGTATGTTTCTATATCTGTAATGTCATAAGTTCCGTCGGGAATAACAATTACTTTTTTATCTATATAAAATTTATTATATCCTTCTTTTATATTGGGGATAGTCATAAACGTTTCAAAATCAGCTAAACCCAGGTAATATTGTTTTTCATCCTCTAAATATATGGGCGGATTAAAATCAGCAGACAAAACAGAACTGTTTCCTGATATGGCAATTGTGGTAGACATTGCAGTTTATTTATGAATGAGATATTACAATAAATAATGAGTTTATATATTTTTTTGCAAAAATTTTAGGGATAGTTGACCACAGTTATATGAATTAAATTTTTGTTTATTTTCATAAGTATAAAATACATCCACTTTGCCATTCGAATTAAAATATTTGAGAAGTTCAAAAGGTGGTTTTAAATTTCCATAACTATCAAAATATATTACATTTTTGTTATTTTTAATATAAGCAGTCCAATGAGATCCTTTATTTTGTTTTTTATCCAAATTTACAATACCACATTCTTTCAGATTAATTTTTTTTGGAAGTTCATCGAGCATAAAAACACCTCTAAAGCCAGTTATTTTTAACAGCTTTACATATTTAATAATATCATTGTTCGTAAGTGCTCTTTTTGGAAAACTTATTTTGAGTTTTTTTTTTGTCTGATTGCTTTCATTTTGACGGATCCTCCTTTATAAGGTTTAATAAATAGTCCCTTTCCTTTATATGGTCTAATATATAATCCTTTCCCTTCTTTAGAAGCATTTTCCATTGCAATATTATCTCTATGTATTTCTTCTAGTTGCTGTTTAGCTGCTTTAGCATCATTTACTGCCTTAGCAATTCCTGCCGCGCCTCCACCTAGTGCACCCAGGGCGCCAAGAATGGGAAACAAAAGAGGTAGAAATCCTCCAATTTTTTTGGGCGTTCGAATGATACGTTTTTTTCTCAATTTAAGTTTACCCCCTTTTGTATTTTTTAATCCCAAACCGAACTTTCTTTTACCCTTCATTATTCCTGCAACACTTAAAGCTGCAATTTTTTCACCAATAGAAGAATCTTTAGCTTTTACCCTATCCCAGGCTTTTTTTTCTAATATTTGGTCAGATATGTGTCTTTTTGATAAATCTTCAGTCTGAGAGTAAGATATATCATGTTCTTTGCAAGCGGAATCCAATGGATTTATACCAACGTCACCTCTAGTTAATCTTTTTTCCAAGTTGGTGCCGGGACCACAATAATTATATCCTGGTATATGAACTTCGAAAGGTAGTTTGCTAATTAATTTATTTACTAAACCAGAGCCTTTTCTATTACGTGTTTTAATAGTTTTTTTCAACTTATGGCGACCCACAGTCATTGAAGTTCTTTTTATACTAAAAGCACATTGACATTTTTCTGGTATAAATACTTTTACAGCTAAAAATATTTACGAGTGTGATTAAGAATGAGGATTGAAAAACAAAAATTCTCATTACCAGTAAATAATCATGATGAAAAAATTTTAAGTAAACAGTTGAGAAAGCATGGTGACTTATTTTGCGGTGGTTCAAAAAGAGGGCTTATAGTTGGTTGCAGTGGTAGCGGTAAAACCAACGTTATGCTTACACTGCTCGAGCATCCAAATGGAATTAGGTTTGAAAATGTCTATGTTTATTCAAAGTCATTAGATCAACCAAAATATGAATATTTAAGAAAGTTGTTAAAACCTATGAAAGAAATTGGATACTTTGAATATGATAGCGATGAGAACATTATTTCACCTCATGAGATAAAGCCAAATTCCGTTATCATTTTTGATGATATTCCTTGTCATAATCAATCTATTATTAGGGACTATTTCACACATGGAAGGCATAGAAACACCGATTGTTTTTTTATTTTTCAAGGATATTCCTCAATCCTTAAACGTCTAATTCGAGAAAATGCAAACTTATTAATTTTATTTAAACAGGACTGTTTGAGTTTAAAACATATATATAATGACCACTGTATATTGGATATGACATTTGATCAGTTTAAAAATATTTGTGCTAATTGTTGGATGGATCCATATGGCTTTCTTGTAATTGACAAAGATTGTGAAGTAAATCACGGCAGATATAGGAGTAAATTCGATTCCTTTATATATTTATAAAAGTAAAAAATTTGCAGTTTTATTTCATTTAAAACTTGTACAGCATGGATAAACGTTTAGCTCGAGAATTAATAAGATCCAGACAAGCCGTGAAGCAGAAATATCAAAGCTTGAAATTAGCTACTTCTACTGCTCAGTCCGAATTAGAACAAACTTATAGACCAATAACACAACCACTTAAACAGCTAATTTCAAGTATTGGTAAATCCGAACCATTCGATTTAAAAGAAGAAAGAGTTTCAAAGTATGAAGATTTCAAAACACCTACAAAGCTTTATAAAACATCAACTCCGACGAAAAATATTCAGAAAACAGGAAAAACTCCGTCACTCCCTACAGAACTACCAACATTTTTAAATGACAGTAGTATCACTTCTTCCTCTCCTGTAGTACAACCATTGTCATCAACTGTTATAGCAGAAACTTCAGATCCTTCTAGTGACACAACAACAAATTTAAACTTGTCAGACATATTGGAACAAACTAGAAAAACAATTCAAACCTATGTTGGTACACCATCATATAAAGATTACTTAGCAGATTTTCATGAATTACCCAGATCATATATTGATGAGGGTGTGAAAGATACACAACATAAATTTGACCATTATTATGGAATAGTTCATGACCTCGAAACGGATAAGTTTTCTTTTGGTTTAACACAGATACCGGTAGAAATTATTGGAAAAGACATTAAAGTGGGAGGAATAACGTACACAGGCACGCCAGGTTTATACGAATTGCTTTTCAAAAAAGAACCGAAAGGTTATAAGAAGGAAGATTTAGATAATTACATGAACATTCTAGCTAAAACAAATGTATATCGTAGGAATTTTGATTCAAATGAACAAGTTCAAGGAAATACATCACACAAATATGTTACAATAATAGGACCATATTTACAAAGAAAGGGGATTACAAAGACAAAAACCTTGCCAAGATTAGTTACAGCATTTAACAAACCAAAACCTCCGTTTAGAACAACTAGAGCCAAATCTACAGGAAAGGGATTAATTTTGAAAACAAACAGATCAAATACAGACTATGTATACTGGAATAATGTTAACGAAATTGTTGATAGGCTACGTTTATTAATTTCATCAAGTGATGCGGGAAATAATGCTCATAGTAACGAGATTATCTCTATTATTGAAGAATTAAGAGAAGATAAAGTAATACTATAAATAACAGCTATCAAATATAATCATATTTATTGTTTAATGAAAGCTCAACATGACAGTTGATAAATTTGGACGCCATATTTCAAAACAAAATCAAGAGAGAATAAGTGACATTAATAATTTAAAAAGGAGATTAGGTGAAAATGAAACAAATAATGAAATCTTTGCTAAAAAGCTTAAGGTTTTTGATGAAAATTTTTTAAAGTATGAGAACCAGATTAAAGGATGCTATACCTCAATTGAAAACGTTAATAAACAGTTGCTAACGCTAAATCAAATAAGTAAAGATTTGCAATTTTTAAATGAACATGTTAAAAAGGAAGACAAAAAATTAAGTGATGATATCAACAAAATTAATAAAATAATGGAAACAAATATAAGAGAAGTAATAATTGAAAAACACAAGGAAAAAATTAAACAATTAAGAACTTTTATAAAAAGGTTAGTTGATGAAAAAAAAAGAAATCAAAATAGCATTCTTAACAGTAGAACAATTGACCAACTCACTTTGGAAGAAAATCAACAATATATTTCCTTGGAAAATATAATGTCCAGTGTAATTAAGAAATTAGAACAAGAATTAAATAAAACAGAGGAGGAATTAAAAAATAGTGATAGTAGATCAACTACTTTCTTAACTGGAGAGATAAAAAAATCCTTTAATGCGTTAGAAAAGGAGATTACTAAAATTAGTAAAATTTTAAATGAAAAAAGTTATACAATACAAATTGATAAATTGAATGAATGGGAAAAAACATATAAAAGTTATATTTCGAATTATTACAAAACATAGAAAGTGAACTTCCTTAAAATTGAATAAACAAGTTTGTTGTCATGACAACCGTTAAACAGCAAGTCGTTAATGAATTACATAAACCTGCTAGAAAAAACTACAAACGCAGAAGGGTGGTAGTGAAAGGGTTAAATGATCTTTTTCAAGCTGATTTGGTTGAAATGTTACCCTATGCCAAATTTAATAAGGGATTTAAATATATCTTGATTACCATAAATGTATTTTCTAAGTATGTTTGGGCCGAACCGTTAAAATCTAAATCTGGAAAAGACGTAACAGCGGCAATGAAAAAAATATTAATCAGTGCAAAAACTCCACCAAAAAACTTGCAAACGGATAGAGGAAGAGAGTTTTTCAATGTAAATTTTCAAAATTTGATGCAACAATTTCGAATTAACCATTATAGCACGTTTTCCAATTTGAAAGCGAGTATAGTAGAAAGAGTGAACAGGACTTTAAAGAATAATATGTGGAAAATATTTAGCATTCAAGGAAATTACAAATGGTTTAATATATTAGCGGATATTGTAAAAGATTATAACAATACAAAACATTCTTCAATAGGAATGAAGCCAAAACAAGTAAATAAAACAAATGAAAATAGAATCTTGAAATCTGCATTTACTCATGCTAAAACGTTAGATATAAAATCTCCAAAGTTTAAAGTGGGTGATCACGTACGAATAAGCAAGCATCGAGAGGCATTTTCAAAAGGTTACACACCAAATTGGTCAAATGAGATATTCCACATTAAAGAAGTTAAGATGACAAACCCTTGGACATATTTAATTCAAGACGAAGATAATCAGGACATTCTGGGTGGTTTTTATGAGCAAGAATTACTAAAAGTAAAGCATACCGATGTGTATCTTATTGAGAAGATTTTGAGAAGGAAAGGAAACAAAGTTTATGTGAAATGGTTAGGACTTGATAAAAAATATAATACATGGATTGATAAAAAAAATATTGTTTAATTAAATTGAAATTAAATTTTAGTTAAATTTGTTTTATTTCTGTTCCTCACTTTATGCTTTAGCTGATACAAATTACAAAGTCTTAATGTGCTAATTAATTTCAAATAAAATTCACATTTACTAAACTAAAATTTTATTAAGTAAAACATCAAATACAATTTTTATTAAAACGTGTCAAATATATTTTATTTCTATGTTCCTCAGATAATATCGAATCTAGAATAAGTTTACAATCATTTATTCTTTTTTCAAAACGGAGTCTATCTAAGTACCACATCTGAAAGTTACTCCTACGGGCTTGTCTGTAAGCAAAGCTCCACTTCACTAACACATGCACCTTATTGTTCTCTTCCAGAAAAGATATTGTTTTCTTCGTAATATTTTCTTTTTGATCCATTTTCATTGTTTTCTTCGTAATATTTTCGTTTTGTTCCATTTTGCTTCAATTTGTTTTCCATTTGTTCAGGATATAAAGCAAGTAATTCCATCATAGTTGAAACATTTTCACTGTTAGGATTTTCTGTTGGACTTATTATATTATAAACATGCGTACACAAGTCGCCACAATCAGATGAAATATTATTTTGAAATATTTTGAAATATGTATTGAATTCTTGCCTTTTAAGTATAGATAATCTATAATCAATAATTTCCTTTAATCGCCACAAATTGTCCAAAGACTCTTGTCCTAAGTATATGAAGTGTGGGCCTTTTGTAATTTGTAGAACAGGGGTATCATTTATTTTCTGAACCTGCAGATGAATGTTGTTTATATTCACACTGGTTTGATCAACTTGAGGAAAGTAGAAATTGTTTACAATAATTCCTTGATGAACACAAATGTCTTTCCAATTTTCTTCGGTTAGTGCGATTGAAAATCCAGTTTTTCCACCAATTACAATTTTTGGAGAAAAATCATTTAAACTAATGCCAACAAGAACAAATTTTGACAAAGAATTATTTAAAAAATAAATTTTTGAATTAAGAAGCGTTTCCAAAGGTTTATGAACCACGGCGTTGTTCATAATGACTAAACGAGACTGAAACATATTGTGTTATTCTTGTACTTAAATATTCTCATCCCCACTTTCTTTAAAGTTTTGATTAAAATGGATTAATGAAAAAATAGATTTCCAGTTTGAAATTTGTAATAAAGATAAATAATTAAAATGGTAATGTATAAAAATAATGCAAAGTTTAATGTAACACTAATGATGGAAAAGTAATAATTTTTGAATCCGTCATAATAATTGGTACAGTTGGGGGTTAAAATTTGTAACTGATTATTTTTAAACTCTAACCTTTCTATCCAATTTGTATCAAAAATAGATCGATTTGGATAATGATACAAAATTTTAAAAAATTTACTTGCATTTTCATTTCCATTTATTCGTTCCATCCAACTAATTGTACTATTGTTAATTAATCCAATTTTCATAAATTTACAATATTTACTTAGAGTGACGTCTGTTTTATTAGAAAAACATATTTCACACTGTGTTACGCCAGGGGGATGATGAACATAAAAAACATTTTGGAAAATAAAATAAAGAAGAATAAATTGAGATCTACTGATAGTCATTAAAACAAATTAATAATTATATTCCAAATTTATTAACATTAAGCAGATACTTTCACCACGAAAGCAAAAGCAGTTGTAAAAAAATAACAATAAAATACTTAATTTAAATATATGTAAAAGTTCATAAATAAGGATATTAATAATACTATATAAAATGTGTAGCTTGAAGACTTATTTTGAATGGTTACAATTATTCGATTCCTATTTTTCCATAAACAGTTATTTAAATCACAATTCCTAGCAAATTTCTTATGCTCCACAATAGGATCATCATAACTTAACCAATCAAAAATTTCAATACCACAATAAAAACATTTACAAATATCATTGATTGAAGTATAGTAAAAGCCAGCTCCAGCTAACACTTCTGGTCTCAATTTTCCTTTCCATTTTTTAAAAGTGGAAAGTCGTTTTTCATATGTTTTAAAATAACTGTTATCAATTTCTTTGTCAAAAGTTTCTATGCACATTTTGTGAAAGACTTATGAAGACTAACTTTGGTTTCAAAAACAACAAATTTAAATACCTTATAATATCTACATAAATATATCTAAATCTTCATGTTCTGCATTCCATTGATACAAAGCAATATCTTGGTGTCCCCAAGCTAATGTATTAAAACTATAGGGAATTTTATACCGCTTATCATCTTCGGAACTCAAAGCCAATTTATTAATTAACTCTGTAAAAATTGTATGTTGTCTAGATCGAAAAACATACATTGAACAAAAGGTTTTAGAATGATTTTCAACAACATCTTTATAATGAATAAAATCCAACTGCTTTTTAATTGCACTTTTTTTAACACCTTTTGCTTTTTTTGTTAAACTGTTTTCCGTTTTAATACAATATGCTTTTGCTCCAGTACCAAAGAAAGCAGTAATGGGTTCACCAGCATATTCATCTTTGAATTTTCCTATAACTGACTTTGTAATAGGCATTTCATGAATATTATTAAATTCATAATTAGATGTGTCAAATTTGTGAATATTTTTTATCATGTCAGAATAAATATTTGGAGTTGTGACTTCTAAAATGAACGAATCGGTATCGGTGTATAAAAGTGAAATATTTTCCTGATAAAGAGGTTTTAAAAAATTATAAAAGAAATCATACATGACAGTTTTAGATATATCTAATATTGAGAAGCCTACATATATTGGTTTATTGTAAGTAACTTGAATCTTTTGCATTTGAATAGCTACCAAGTTTTCAGAAAATATTGTTAAGTCCTTGAAATATGGTTTTGCAATTAAATTCTCAGCACCATCTTTTCTTCTATTTTTTTCCCACTCTGTAACAAGTCTTACGTCAATTCTCCTATCAACATTTTCCATAGTCTTGCCATAAATACTATTATTTGCCAACTTGTAAGTATTACGATCAAATTCATTCTTTGAATCATTTCTTAATCTTGAATTCAAGTCTATATATTTTTTCAACCAATCAGATTGAGAAAACTGTAAAACTCTATGAACTTTAGTTAACTTGAGTCCATGTTCCAAACATTGTTTTAATAATTGATAGTGAATAACATATTTTGATTTATCATTTAAATTGGGTATTAATTTTATGCATTTAGAATTTGGCGGTTTAAAGTTTTCTGGACAAAACGGAAAATCGTTATGATAGGAATGTAGACTTGTAGGATATTCTAAATCAACTTCTAAAACATATCCCTTATTAGATTTTTTAGAAATATTCATAATATTTAAATCATTGATTTCTTTATCTGTTAACCAAACAAAATCTCCCGTTGGAATGTGCTGTGACATTGCATAACCATACAAATTTGTTGCATCATAATAAATTATGTATTTAGTTGGCTTTAAAGGATCAAAATTTAAAAGAAATGGGTTATTAGCTTCAGATTTTCTACAAATGCAAGAGCTCACACCACCGCGAACGCTTTTTTTGAAAAAGTGTATCATATCTGGATCAGTTAACAATTCTAACTCTATTCCAGTATAACGCAAACACGCCTCCCAGGATAAACCTGGAAAAGTGTAAAAATGAGCTGGATCGAGCTTATATGTGGATAAACAAGTGCTTCTAAAATTTTCAAAAATATCTGCCAAAAGTAAAGTATCAGAGAGTAAGTAAACGTCGGAGTATTGACCAAGAGATTCACATTTAAACAATTGCCAAACCTTTACAGCTCTTTGGTATTCTGCATCACTGATGTGCTCATCCGTTAAAGTATTATAAAATTGGTCTTTCTGAGGTAAAGTTGTTTCTTCTAATTTTAAATAATCATCAATATAACTGTAAGGAAATACACCTTTTTGCCGAATAAGTTTAAATCTTTCTTCATCATTGAAAATTTTTTTTATTTCCTTACATTGTTCATCTTTTAAGCTTTCAGAGAGTTTTGATAAAGAATGGGATAGAAATTGAAAAGAATCAATAAACCTTAATGATATATTTTTTTTCTTAGCCTTTTGTGTCTTTTTATCAAAATAGTTATCCACATGAATAAGCTTTTCAAATGAAATATATTTTTCCTTGTTTTGTGCGATAACTGTTAGTTGTTCTTTGTTTAAGCATAATTTTTTAAGAAATAGATGAGAATCATAATTACGCAAATTATGCAATATAACTGGAATAAAGTTAGGTATTCTGTAATTTATGTTGCAGAGTGAATGAGCTGGACCTCTATAAAGACCGGTTATATGACAATGATCTGCAACCCTGTCATTTAAAAGAGGTTTATTACAAATATGACAAACTTTTTCATAGTTATGATAAATTTTGTCCAGTTCGTTCAAAGGGATCATTTTTTTAGGAGCCTTTAAATATTTATTGTATATGTTATACACATCTCTTTCTAAAGAATTTATAAATAATGTATCACAATTTTGACCTCTATATTTTTCAAATTTAGAATAATTATCGTCGAAGGAACATTTAATGTAATAGGCAAATGAATGTGGAATATGTTCATATTGTTTTAAGGTGTATGAAGTATTAGGATTTTTATCAACATTGTCATTATTTAAAGGCTTTAAAATGCATTCAAAATCTGCATACACCACGAAAGGAACTTTCATTTGTTTATGATAATTTACAAATTTCAAAATATTATCATATGAATAGTTTCCAAACTTATCTTTTATTAATTCTTTAGAAGGTAGGTTAATTCGTAAATGATCACAATCATAGCTATTGTGTTGTAATAAATTTTCTTCTGTAGGGAAATATTGTAAACAACCATCGCAAATATATTTTTTTCCGTGATGTTTAGAAATTTGTGCAGAAACTAGTTTTGATAAATCTTTAATATAGCAATAATGAAAAGTTTTTTCATCATCATCACTTATTAACAATAAATTGACATGTTGATTTTTTTTATTCGATGAATAATAAAGTGGACCAATTACTTCATACCCCTTTTTAGGATTTATAATTTCTAATCCATATACATTAATAGAAATGTTATTTTTTTCTTCAAAAATCTTAATGTTCTTTAGCAACATTGGAAATTCTATACCTGACATATCCAAAACAGAAGAGTAGTGTGGGTAGGATGAAGTTTCAAAATCTAATCCTCGTGGTTGGTGAAGAGCAGACACAACTGCCCAGGCGAAGCAAAAGTTGTCATCATTCCTAATGTTGATCACAGCTTGACGTCTCTTGATCTCTTGAGGAAGTTCGATAAAAGATGAGGCTCTCAGCGGATTGTGCTTGTTAACATTAATTTCCAAATGAAGTAAATTCATCAAAGCCCATCCTGCAACGTAAAAATTAAAAAATTACTTTTTTGTTGCTGTTGTAAAATCGAAAATAAATTCTTTACCTGAATCTCTTTCTGCAAATTCGTCAGCTTTCTGGTCAATAATGGTGCAGATTTGCTCTAACAGTTCTTTTTTCTGATATCCCTGGCAAATGACTTGGAACGGCGCATTAAAAGATTTGACATCATAGCTGTCGCTGCTGGGGTTAAAATAGAAACCGAACAGTTCCATATTTAGCTTGATACATTTATGTTTCTGCAGTTCTTGATCTATTAGATGTGCAATTTTGTATTCCAAATGTTGAAAATATTCTTTCACATTTATGAAGTTTTGGTGTGAGGAAATCCTATAAGATATTATTCGTTCCCTGAATGCTGACTTGATAATTTCAACACCTTCCTCCAAGCCTATTTTGGAATTGTTCTTGTGCACACTAGATCGAAGATGTCCACCCCATAGACTTTGGTTTATATTTTTCTTGCATTCTTTACAATATTTTACAATATTTGTAGAATCTATATAAATTAAGAAAAAAATATTTTACAAAATATTTTACAAAATATGACATGAAAAATAAAATGTTCTTACCTTTAACAAGCTTTGGTTTTTTCAACCAACTGTTGAGTTTTGTGGAATTTCCGTTAACATGTTTTTTAATATGTCGCAGTAAATTATCCTTTCTAGTAAAGACTTTATTACATGTTACACACTTATGCATTTCTGAAGTTTTCTGCATAATAATAATAATAATAAAATTAATATTGTGCAATTCTATTTAGTTATAGTCAAATTTTGAAAAAAGCAATTGCATTTTTGAAGTTCTTTGTATAATAATAAAATTAATATTGTGCATTTTTATTTAGTTATAGTCAAATTTTGAAAAAAGCAATAGAAATTAATTGACTTTATGAATCCATTTCTTCAAATGAGTCAACTAATTTGTCAAAGGCCTGTTTAACATAATTCACCGTACTTTCGTCTCCCTTTTTAATTGTGATCAAATTAGTTAAATTTTGAATAGCGAAACCCAGACACTTAAGGTTTGCTATTTGTTTTTTATTTTTTTTATTAATTTTAAATTTTTTTTTAATGATAAATGATGGTTTCGAAATTGAATTTTGTTCAACTGGTGAATTATTAGGAGAAATATCCGAAGTCAAATTTGCATCAATTTGTTTTTCTTGCGGATCAGAATTTACAATAGCATATGGTGAATTAATAGAAGATATAGCCGAACTTAAATTTTGATCAATTTGTTTTTCTTGCGAATCAGAATTTACAATATCATATGGTGAATTAGTAGGACAAATAGCCAAACTTAAATTTTGATCAATTTGTTCTTCTTCCGAATCAGAATTTTCACTAAACAAAAAGGGAGAGCAAATTGGTCTCGGAGAATTAATTGGCGATTTTAATGTTAAATAATTTGGATTAGATTTTTGAAAACAAACAATATCCTCATAGCTAGAATTTTCAGTTTCGTCAATGTCATTCAGTTCTTCAAGAGTTTGTTTAGTTTTTGTTGTAATTATGTCCGTTTTGTTGTCTATAATGTCATTAAGATCGTCAAGTGTTTGTTGTTGAGTAGCTGTAAATAAATATTTTTCGTTGTTGTGTTTGTTGGCATTATTCTGAACTTGGCTATTATAAATAATTTCATTCAAGTCCTGAATAGTTTGTTGTTGACTAGTTGTAAATACGTCTGTTTCATTGTTTTGTTGGTTTGCAAAATTCTGCATTTGAGTACATGTGTATAAGTCAAAGTCATTGTCAATTATTTTGCTACTCGATGCCAAAAAATTGTCCATTATGAAAAAAATCGTAATAACAAATAAAAATGCCACAAATGTACATAAAAATGTCACCAATATATATAAGAATTAAATCTTGCCAAATAAAAATGTTAGAAATAAAAATAAAAATTTACCAAATAGACACAATGTAAACACCAGAAAACTCGCGAGCTCTGCACAGTGTGAATGCAGAAATCAATTGCATTCGTCTCTTCGCTGAGGCGATTTTATATGCAAAAGTTAATCACATGTGTCCTACTTAAAGTTGAACGACAATCTCTAAAAACCACTTTCCCAAGCCGATCAACAACCTTACCCCCCCCCCCTCCCCCCTCCCCCCCCCCCCCCCCCCGGACCCCTGAATTTCCGAGACTAAAATCCCGGTTCCCCAATTTCGGGCTACCCTCTTCAGGTTAAGTTAAGTTAGGTTAGGTTATGTTAGGTTAGGTTAGGTTAGGTTAGGTTAGGTTAGGTTAGGTTAGAGATTAAAAAAGAAGAAAAGAAAAAAGGAGAAGGAAAGAAAAAGAAGAAGGAAGGAAAAAGGAGAAGGAAGGAAAAAGGAGAAGGAAGGAAAACGGAGAAACATATAAAAAAGAGAAAGAAGGAAGGGAGAGAAAGAAGATAAGGTGAGGGTGAGGGGGGTTTAAGGGGGGCTGGCGGAGCGGGGAGGGGGGGGGGGCGAAGCCCCCCCCCCCCGAGGAAACTGACAGGGAAAGGGACAGCAAAAAAAAAAAAAAAAAAAAAACTTAAGTATTGCAGGTAGTAAAAGTGGTGGTTGATGGGATATATACTTAAGAACATCCACTCGACGATCATACAGTATCATTCGCTGTAATATCAGTTGTCGATATTATTTTATAAGCTATAACCAAAATTGTTTTTTATCAAATATATCTATCTAAATCTAAAGCTCCTAACGATGGCAGAAAATATGATTGGAAACGCTGACCAAATTGAAGAAAATAATGTGGAGAACGCCGCTCAAATTGAAGAAAGAAAAGAAATTTTTATTAACTTGGAAGGCGATTCCATCACTTATAAACATTCATTTTTGGACAAATCATCTAGGCTTGTTAGAAGATCATTCTTATGTAACATAGACATTAATTATATTGAGGAGGAAGAAGAAGAGATGGAGGAAGATGATCAGGAAATTGACGAAGGAGTGGACATGGATGGACAATTGCTAAATTTAGGAACCGAGGCTGACGTAAAAGTAAGCAAGTTTAGGGCTAGTGAATTATTTAATAATTTTGAAGAAAAAGATGTATGTGTTATACAAAGCTACTCTAAAATTGAAAGTCGAAGACTAGGAACATTTGCTATTTGCCTTCCTTGTAGTGCAATTCACATGAGATATTTACGGAGAGGGGAGTCCGATCATGTGAGCTGCCACTACAAAAGAGCCTATGTTGTTAGTGCTTCTGATTTACATTGTGCTATTTGTAGGATACATCTTTTTCTACTAATTCCTGAACATGCTTGCTTTTACTGCAACAAAAATGAAAAAAAAGAGATAGAAAATTATATTGTTAAATATTAATAATAAACATAGTTTGTAAAGGTGATGGGTAGATTATTTCAACAATATTAATTTTAAATATAGGTTATAAACGTAATGGGTAGATTATATCAAAAATATTAATTTTAAACATAAATTGTAAGATAATAAGTAGAATACGTCAACAATATTAATTTTAAAAAATGTCAACTGTTACTATAAGCGGTTATATATTTTCATTGCTATATGCAAAATACTTCTTTTTATTCTAACATCTGACACTGTATTTGTAAATGAAATAGCTAATCATATGTAAAAAAAAAAGTGTCGATTATGTCAATTGCCACTAGAAGCACTCATATATTAGCATAACATTTTGTTAACGCTTGTATCTGTATTCAATTGAGTTTTCTCTTACTTGATGCAAATTATATTAATATTATTAGTATAATTAAAAAGTAGTAGATTAGGCTATGCCGGTCCGACAATCAAAACCGTCATTTTTACATGTAAATTCCCATAAGAAAATTTAAGCTTCCATTTGCAAAAGTGGTGCCATTTTAGGGCGTGGCACTTTTTGTGTAAACCCATAACAATTGTTTTGTTATGTAATGTGAAAATTAGTATGTATTAAAAAACTTGTTAGATCATTGTTGTCGTTTCAATATAGGAAAAGGAAAAAATGTGTGTCAATTATTATATATATTTACATTTACTTTTTTTTACAAAATTATTTGTTACCAGAGTTTTCACAAACACAAATTATAAAAAATATTATCCTCTTTTTAAAATTACAACAAAATGATGTCTAATTACATCTTTGAAGATTTGTACCAAATAGTAATATCTAGTGCGACATACAGGACAATTGTTTACCATTATAGAACAACCATTTTCATCATTCCATCTTAAAATACATTTTAAACAAAAAATGTGGGAACATGTATTTGGTCTACATGAATCATAATATTCGATTATTTCAAAACAAATAGCACAAAACACTTTTTTCTCTTCACTCTCAGTTTTATTCAAATTTTTTAAAACAATCCCATTATTTTCTACTCGAACTAATGGTATATTTTCTTCTTGAACTCCTGGTATAATTTCTTCGAGGCTAATTGTCTGAAGCGGAATGGATCGATTTCTTTCTCCAACTGATTCACTCATTTTATTTTAATATTATTATTAATAGATTTATTCAACAGATTTTTTTCTTTTAACAGTCACTCGTACCTTAACATACTAAAATGATCATGACAAAAAGTTTTATTTAACAATATATAAAAATAAACAAAGAATGAACGATGAACAAATTATGCTTCTACGGGAGCGTTATCCTGTTCCATGCAAATTATGGTTCTTCCACTGAACTGTGCTATTGCCGTTCTTACCATAGCTAACGTAATTTCTTGTACACACTGCCTGATGACTGTTTCCAGGTGATTGACGTTTTGGAATTGCCTGTGAAGATAAACCTTTTCTTTTGAGTCCCCAAAGGAAAAAGTCTAACGGGTTAGGTCAGGAGACCTGGCTGGCCACGGCATTGCAGAATACCTTCCTATCCAGTGATTTGAGAAAGTGCTTTGTAAAAAATTGGAAACTATCTTTGTATTATGACATCGTGCTCCGTCGTGTTAGTACCAAAGTGAACCCCTGATATTTAATGGCAATTCTTCAACAAATTCAAACAATTTATTAAGTATTTTAAAAACTCAAGTAAGTTTGGTTTGTCAAATTTTCACGAAATAAATACGACCCTACTATTTGGTTATCCGAAATACCGCACCAAACATTTGTTTTAAATGAGTATTAGTTGCGACACTATGAGAAAATTAGGATTTTCGTCACACCACCAGCGGCAGTTCTGTGAGCATAAGACTCCGTTTGACGTAAATGTCGCCTCATCGGTAAATAATATTTTTCTGGAGAAGGAAGAATCAACTACAGCTTCTGCTTGGAACTATGCACTGAAGAGGAAACGAACTTCAAAATCTCTAGGTAAATGTGTATGGATATATCTAGGTTTGTAAGGATAAAATTTATTTGCTCGTAAAATCGTACTGACTGCTGACTTGTTACCTACCCAGAAGCGATTTCCCCAATATCCTCTGTCTGTCCAATCTTCTTCTTTTAGATCTCTCTCGGACATCGCCTGGGTTACTGCTTGTTTCTAGATTTCTCTGGGTCGCCCTCTTCTCCTTCTCCATGTGGATGATCTGGTAACATTTTGATATGACGAAACAAAATGTCGGCCTTGTGAAATGTTTAAAAAGATATTACTATACAACTATTTATCCCATTTACCTCAAATTTTGAACAAAAATTAAATATTACGTGGGAATGAACTGTTAAAATATTCAAGTATACAAAATAAACACGTTTAGTTTAATAATTTCCACTTATTTATTTCTGCTTGACATCTAAAGAGATTAATATGTACAAAACTTATTTCCTAGTGTCCCCCCTATTGAAGCTATTAACTTAGTCGATAATTTATTACTCAAAAATAAAGTTAATCATATTATTAAGAATGATATATTGGATTTGTTAACAGTGTGTGTAGATCAAAATTACTTTGAATTCAATGGCTCCGTGTACGTAAGTAAAAAAGGTTTAATAATGGGTAATCCTTTGAGTCCTATACTAGCAGAAATATTTCTAGATAATATTGAATAATTAATGTATATCACCCGTTAAGAAACAAGTTCATTTATTGGTATAGATATGTAGACGACATACTAGCGTGTTTCACGGGAACAGAGAGACAACTAAGGTTATTTTTAGATTTTATTAATAATTTACATAAAAATATTAAATTTACGTTAGAAGTAGAACAAAATAAGACAATAAATTTTTTGGATTTGACAATTATGAACAATAACAATAAATACGATTTTCAAATTTATCATGAAGCATCTTACACAGATATAACAATACATAAAACATCAAATCATCCTTTTGCACATAAAATAGCAGCTTTCAGCAGCTTTGTACATTGTTTAATTAGTATACCTATGTCATCAGATAACTATAATAAACAATTGAATATTATAAAGCAGATTGCTATTAACAATGGCTATAGTCCTAATATAGTTGACAAAATAGTAAATAAAAAACAATATAAAAAAGCAATCAATTTAATCTATCCAAATAATAATTTACAGGATATAGCTAAATTTAATACAATAACATATACAGGCAAAATTAGCTCTAAAATCAGTAAACATCTCATGAGAGCAGATTATAAAGTGGCCTTCTGTACCAATAATACATTAGGGAAATATATTAAAAATAATAAATCCAAGTCAGATAAATCTAAAAAATCAGGGGTATACGAATTAGAATGTGGTTCCTGTGATAAAGTTTATATTGGCGAAACGGGTAGATCTTTCAATAAACGTATAAAAGAACACAAATCCTCATATAATAAAGAAAAAACAGACTCCAATTACGCTAAATATTTGATAGAAGCAAATCATACATTTAAAAACGAATATAAAATTTTGCATAGGGCTAATAAAAGCTATAAATTGAACCATTTGGAAAGTTTAGAAATTAACAAGAGGAAAACCTGAAATATTTTATTGAATTTCCAGTTGGACTTAAATGGTTCCCCTCTGTTAAATATTTATACCTAAAGAATAGACGAGGTGCGTAAACACCGATATTGTTTTATTGATACCAAGATTTTTATATATATTTTTTTTATATTTGGTACAGATTTTTGTGTCAGTTTTAAGTTAGCTTTTGACAAAGAAACAGTGTATCGAAACAGCTGTCAAGCAGAAATAAATAAGTGGAAATTAACAAACCAAACGTGTTTATTTTGTATACTAGTATATAATGAATTTCCATCAAGTAACGGCTACATCGATAAGAAATGTTAAAATATTAGTACAAATCCAAGATTGCGAAACAGAATTACCGCATAAGTCTTTAAAAATTCAGCCTGAAAAAACTACTTAATAGATTGATTTCAAATGTTTTATAATTAATTCGAAATGGCGGTCAAATAAAGTTTTTGGATCTTGAAAATATTCATCCTTCCAGGTTTTACATATTTTTACGTTTTATCGTCCCTAGATACCAAAAATATGTTTTCTCAATTCCGTCGGTCTATCTGTCTATCGGTCTGCCTATCAGTCTCTTCGCGGCATAGCTAAAAAACTACTTACCCTATTGACTTCAAATTTCGGTCAAGTAATAAGGGTCATAGAGAGATGACCTGCCCCGGCATCTTTCATAAATACGAAATCGCTTACCAATGCAGCACCAGTAAGTAATACAGTTTCTAATTAACAATAGAGTTCACTTTAAGTCTATGAACTAGTCAGTAGGTTTCTCTAACCAGCGCCCGCTTCCCGCCACGGGATGGCTAATAGATTAACAAAGTAGCCAGTTATATCTCTGTGATTAATATTTTTGACACCGGAACCGCCTTAAGTTTCTATTTCATTACACTGGCCGACCAAAAAATTTTTTTTTGTTGTAACACAAATCAGAATAGCATAATCTAATAGAATGGCCCTATCTAAATACGAAAATGACAAATAGAAAGTTGTAGCATGTAAGGTTTTCTTGTTAGAGTTGTAGAACCATATCGAATGTTACGATACTTAATATATATAGAAAAACTAATTTCAGAAAATTCTTAACCCTGTTTATAGACTATGTTTACAGTTTTCGTCAATTAAACATACCATACATCTAAGAGAAAAGCAAACGAGAAAAATATTAACTTAAAACCCTAATTAAACTTTATTTTTTCCGTTTATGAGGTGTCCTATCTTATCTCTTCAAAAACCAACAGTAGTCACCTATCCTGGCTGGATCCCATCGTCTTTGGTACCGAATTTCCGTTGTTCTTGGTGAAACCTTTCACCTTGCTCATCACTAACAGCTCCCAAATTTTTAGGAAAAAATGACAGATGGGAACGGAGGAAATGAATTTTTAATGACATTCTGGCACCAAGCGCTTTATAGGCATCTAAGAGTTCATTAACTAATTGTTCATAATTTTCTTCCATATTGTTGCCTAAAAATCCTCTAACTACATTAACAAATTAATTCCGTGCTCTGAGTTTCTGCCTGGTAACCTTTTCCGTAAAATTGACATCGTCCAGCAAGTTTCTGATTTATTCAAAGCCTTCACAAAGTTTTTCATCAGTCCAAGTTTAATGTGAAGGGGTGGCAAAAAGACATTTTTGGGATCAACAAGAGGTATAAATTTAACATTTTGAAATCCCGGTTGAAATTCGCTTCTTTCTGGCCAAATTTTTGTTACATAATGTTGATTTATTGCACTGCTATCCCATAAACAAAGAAAACAACAATATTTTGTAAATCCCCCCGAAATCCCACTAAAATCGCTATAACTTTTAAGTCCCCATATCTGCCATTTATACCTACTGTAGTTTATTTTATCCAAAATAGGGCACATATTTTCATAACTTTCTTTCATTGGAACTAACTTTTAAGCTATATTTAGATGAGTCTATGAATAAGCGCCACTCAGGGGGGGATTGTTCAATATCAAGTTCCTGCATTAAAGTGTCCATATCAGTACACGCGCACAACGAATTTTCCATACTGTAGAATTCAGAAAACATAGCATTTCTTTTTCTGAAATTCGTAATTTTTGTTTCTTTGGCCAATAGGTTCCATTCCTTAAGACGGGAACCCAAAAGTTCTGACTGTTGCTTGGATAACTCCTAATCACGTACTTAATCATTTAATTCACTTTAAACAATCAAATGTGGCTCGCCGGAACTGGGACCTGTGGTAAAAGTGGGATCGGTGCACTGTTCTTCTGAGCTGCCTGATGATGCGTTATCTCCATTATCTCCCAAATCAATAGCTTGCCAATTTAAAGGCGCAATCGGCACTGGCAAATTTGCATTATGAGGAACAGGTCGTATGGCAGATTGCAAATTTGGATATTCTATATTGTGCTTTCCCTTTTTGGAATAACCTTCAGTCTTTGTCAGGCAAAAATAACAATCGTCAGAATGATTGGTGGGTTCTCATCATACCATTGGAACTGCAAAAGGCACACTTTTTCCCTTCATCCACTGCACCAATGATACACTACAACTAACACAACACACATGGGGAGTCCATCGCTTATCTTGATCCTCAATTAACACACCAAAATATTTAAAGTAGACTTTTTTTACATTTTCGGAAAATGGCCTGGCTTGTGATTTCACCAGAAATTCTCTACAAATATATAAAATTTTTCAGGAGAAATTTTGCAACTTCGGCGCGTTTGACTCGACATTCTCGTCTTCACATACACTTGCTTATCGATACACAAAGAACCACTCAATTCGAAACTCAACAGAAGAGTGATGTTTAACATTTATTTTATGTCTAATGTTGTAAACAACCCAGTCTAGGTAATTTTTCCGTTGTAAAATGGACCCATTTTAGCCGCCCCGCAATAAAATTGTTTACCTGCCAATATTAAAGGTTCTAATTAGACTATTAAAAAATGGTACATATTAGGGCTTTCCGATTTTTTTATTATTGGGGGGGTATTTCCATTGTGAACATAATGAGCTGGCCTGTATTAGAAAAATCTTGTCGGCCAGTGTTATTAAACTAATTTAGTTTCTTTAATGCCACAAGTGTAGTGTGCATAATTTAAGGCAAACTATGTGCCTCTGTAGCTAACTTAATCTTCACATTTCCTATGAAAGCATTTTATTAATCTTTCTATTGCATACAGTAATACAATTTTTAGTTAACCACATGTATGTTATTTTTTGTTTGAATAGAAGTAAATCCAAAGTACATTGCTGATGTACTGATCCATTTGAAATATATTCTGCTAGTCAAGTGAAACATAAATTTTCACTTGTTTAACAATAAATAACTTAAAGTTTATTAGAGCAGTTCAGTGCAGGATAAGGACATTAATAGTAAGGCTGATCCAAAATAAAATCTTTTCTAATCCTATTTATTCTGACTTGACTGAATTGTCAATATCATTTCAACTGGTTATTTAAAGGTGTTATGCTGATTATTCAAATGAATGATTTGTTAAAATTATATTAAGATAGAATTAGTTGAGTAAATGAATAGGTGAACATTTTTGTTTCTAAGAATTGTATGTATCAATAAACAGTGAACTGATAAAATATATCTTTATTTTTTGGTAAAGTACGCAGATTAGATAAACATGTAGTTTTGTTTAATCACTGGCCGACAAAAAAATTTTTTCTGTTGTAACACAAATCAAAATTACATAATCTAATAGAATGGACCTATCCAAATACGAAAATGACAAAAAGAAAGTTGTAGCACGTAGGGTTTTCTTGTTAGAGTTATAGAACCATATCGAATGTTACGATACTTAATACCTACAGAAAAAATGATTTCAGAAAATTCTTAACCCACTTTTATTGGCTATGTTTACAGTTTTCGCCTACTAAACACACCATACATCTAAGAGAAAAGCAAACGAGAAAAATATTAACTTAAAACACTAATTAAACTTTATTTTTTCCGTTTATGAGGTGTCCTACCTTCTCTTTTCAAAAACCAACAGTAGTCACCCATCAAGGCTGGATCCCATCGTCCCTGATACCGAATTTCCATTGTTCTGATATCTTGGCGAAACATTTCACCCTGCTCGTCACTAACAGCTTCCAAATTTTTAGGAAAAAATGACAGATGGGAATGGAGGAAGTAAGTTTTTAGTGACATTCGGGCACCAAGTGCTTTATAGGTATCTAAGAGTTCATTAACTAATTGTTCATAATTTTCATCCATATTGTTGCCTAAAAATCCTCTTACTACATTAACAAATGAATTCCATGCTCCTGCCTGGTAAGCTTTTTCGTAAAATTGACATCGTCCAGCAATTTTCTGATTTGTGGCCCAATAAAAATGCGTTCTTTTAATTTGGCATCACTTAACTGGGGAACGACTTGTCTTAGGTATTTAAATCCATCACTATCTTTATTTAAAGCCTTCACAAATCAGCCCAAATTTAATGTCAAGAGGAGGCAAAAGGACATTTTTGGGATCAACAAGAGGTATAAATTTAACATTTTGAGATCGCGGTTGAAATTCGCTTCTTTCTGGCCAAATTTTTGTTACATAATACTGATTTATTGCACGACTGTCCCATAAACAAAGAAAATAGCAATATTTTGTAAATCCTCCCTGAAGTCCTACTAAAATCGTTATAACTTTTAAGTCCCCACATATCTGCCATTTATACCTATTGTAGTTTATTTTATCCAAAATCGTGCGCATGTTTCCATAATTTTCTTTCATTGCAACTGAACGGGCAACTGGTATAGAGGGTTTTAAATTTCTATTATGCAATAATACAGCTTTTAGGCTATATTTAGATGAGTCTATGAAAAAGCGCCACTCATGGGGAGAACGTTCAATATCAAGTTCCTGCGTTAAACTGTCTATATCAGTACTCACGCACAACGAATTTTCCATATTGTAGAATCCAGAAAACATAGCATTTCTTTTTCTGAAATTCGTAATTTTTGTTTCTTTGGCCAATAGGTTCCATTCCTTACGACGGAAACCTAGAAGTTCTGACTGTTGAATCACGTACTAAATCATTTACTTCACTTTGAACATTCAAATGTGGCTCGCCGGAACTGGGACCTGTGGTAAAAGTGGGATCGGTGCACTGTTCTTCTAAGCTGCCTGATGACGCGTTATCTCCATTATCTCCCCAATCTAGCAAATTTGCATTATGAGGAACAGTTCGTATGGCAGATTGCAAATTTGGATATTCCATATTGTGCTTTCCCTTTTTGGAATAACCTTCAGTCTTTGTCAGGCAAAAATAACAATCGTCAGAACGATTGGTGGGTTCTCGCCATACCATTGGAACCGCAAAAGGCATACTTTTTCTCTTTCCATTCAACCACTGCACCAGTGATACACTACAACTAACCCAGCACACATGGGGAGCCCACCGCTTATCTTGATCCCCAATTAACACACCAAAATATTTAAAGTAGGCTTTTCTTACATTTTGGGAAAATGGCATGGCTTGTGATTTCACCAGAAATTCTTCACAAATAGAACAAAATTTGTCAGGGGAAATTTTGCAACTTCGGCGCGTTTGACTCGACATTCTCGTCTTCACATGCACTTGCTTATCGATGCACAGAGAACCACTTAATTCGAAACTCAACAGAAGATTGATGTTTACCGTTTATTTTATGTCTAATGTTGTAAACCACCCAGTTTAGGTAATTTTTTGCGTTGTAAAATGGATCAATTTTAGCCGCCCCACAATAAAATTGTTTACCTGCCAATTTTAACGGTTCTAATTAGGCTATTAAAAAATGGTATGTATTAAGGCTTTCCGAATATTTTTTTTTATTATTGGGAGGGTATTTCCATTGTGAAAATAATTGTCGGCCAGTGATTATTAATTCAAATAAATAAAGTCCAAATTAAACTTGTCTTTCGAATTTAGAAAATAGATTATAAAGGATTTGTTTTCACTCTTATA
Organism: Kuschelorhynchus macadamiae; assembly: GCA_030620095.1. Taxonomy (NCBI): domain Eukaryota; kingdom Metazoa; phylum Arthropoda; class Insecta; order Coleoptera; family Curculionidae; genus Kuschelorhynchus; species Kuschelorhynchus macadamiae. Next base: position 1,602,499 of record JAUTXW010000845.1, on the reverse strand, counting down.
GGTGGTATCTCTAAGATTAAATAATCATTTACGCCCCAACGACATAATTTATTTTTTAAAGACCATGTTATTAAAGCAATAAATAATATTGTTAAGTTAATAAAATTACTCTAAATTAAAAAGAAATAAAAACAAAATAAAAATCGGCATACTGAAGTATAGAAGCACTGGTCTTGTAAGTATACAGGTGCGTCACCAAGGAGGGAGGGCGACGCACACTGGTCGAATTTAATCAAATCTTGGCATAAATAGATTTTTTTTATTTTTAAAAATTAATTACAAAAACGATTATTTCAGACAATTTATCAATCCAGAAATTCAGTAGGCCATGCAAATGACACATACACTTCTGTTTTATTGTTATATTAAATGTCAAAGCTGCATAAAATTACGACATTTTTAGACGCGTTGATAATTAGTTGTTTAGTTTATTGGTTTCAAAGTTCGTTAGATAATATATATTTGAAGTACTTTTAAAAATCAGTTATGGAAGAAGACCACGAAGGTATGTAGTTGCCAAGAAATAAAAATGTTAATATTTGGTTGTATTTTAAAACACATATAGAACCATTAAGTAGGTAATGTTATTTTCTTCACATTCCATTATCGCATATTTTTTTCTGTATTGCGTAATATCTCTTTTTATTGAATACACAAAAAAAGGTTGCCCCAACTTGCCCATAAGGAATTATACAGTGTTTTTAAAAAGTCTTGAACTGGCTAAATTTGGTCAAATTTGTAAGATTCGCGAACGGTTAAGCTTTCGAAGATACATTTTTCTTTCTATTACATATACTTTTGCCAAAAAAAATATAAAGCCCTTTTTTCTGCTTCAATTCTGAATCTGAAAAAGAATTATTTTCATAATATTTTGAATTGTAAATCTAATTTTATTGAGTTTTACCGTGGTAGGTCTTAAAATTTTTTATGCTCGGACTTATAAACTCCCTGCTGGAGAGCTAACTTTGCATTTCAATATGTTGCACCTGACAAAGTCAAAGTTAACTTCTTTGTGTAGGGGTAATTTTAATCAATAAAACCGTATGCATTTTGTTTTTAGACCAAAATGAACCAGTGTTGTCAATGAGTTACATGAAGCTCTTTGAAATCTTTATAAGTTTTCGAGAAAAAAACCTGGACAGTAAATTTAATCGCTTACGAGCAAGAATTTTAGAATTTACGGGTTCTTCAAACCTAAGCCATGAAGCTAATAATATTTTAAATGGCTTCTATTATAAATTTAAACAAAAGTGGTCTTCATGTAATAGAACAAAAGTGGCTGCATACTGTAGTTCAGTTTAAAACAAATTGTAAAAATAATAAAGGACGAAAAGCGCTGGATTTTAATTCCTGTAGCGAGAGAACCAAAAGACAAAAAACCAAACTATTGAGAGAAGCATTTTCCCCGCAGCAATTAGCTTACGCAGCACAAATGAGTTATCGAGTCAACCAGGAAGTAGAAGCCTCTAAATTAATAAAGACCATTTGTGAGGAACCTCAAAAAGCTAAAGATTATTCCAAAGCGTTAACAACGGAAAATTATTCACAACTTTCCTCAAATGAAGCTCTTTCTCTTGTTTTCTATATATTTATCCATCGTATGATCATATACTAGAGGCAAAAAGAATGTATTATCCTGAAAACATACGTGTAACAGAAAGTTCTGCAGAAGTTCCTGTCCAATCTTTATTAAATCATACGTGTCAAAGACTTTTACTTTTACAAAGGGATGTTCTGCTTAATGTAAATAGCACAAATAATGACATTTTAAACCTAATCTTAGCTTGTAAGTATGGTTTTGATGGGTCATCTGGCCAGTCTGAGTACAAGCAAGTATTTAATAACGAGTCGCTCTCAGACTCTAGTATTTTTTTTACATCGCTTGTACCTATTCGATTAAGCCGACCAACTGACACCGGAAACATTATAATTTGCCAAAATTCCAGACCTTCCTCCACTCGAATGTGTCGCCCCATAAAAGTTCAGTTTTCACGCGAAACCCGCGAATTAACATTGGCTGAAAAACAACATCTAGACAATCAGTTAACAAATCTGACTCCTTTTAAATGCACCATAGATAACATTAATGTGTTAGTAAGTTTCGACTTACATTTAACAATGATAGATAGTAAAGTAGGAAATGTTTTAGCAGAAAATAATTCTACACAAAAATGTTTTATTTGTGGCGCATCGTCCAAGGAGTTTAATAACATCGACGTTGTTCTTCAGAGGCCTGTAATTAATGCCAATTATTTAAAATTTGGTTTATCCACTCTACATGCTTGGATACGTTTTTTTGAGTGTTTGCTGCATTTGGCTTATAAGTTAGACATAAAAAAATGGCAGGCCAGAAGTGAAGAAGATAAGCAAAAAGTCAAAGACTCAAAAAAACGTATCCAGCAAGATTTGCATTTACGATTGGGGTTAATAGTGGATAAACCAAAACCAGGTTTTGGTTCGTCGAATGACGGCAATACAGCTCGTAGGTTTTTCGAAAATGTAAATGTTGTTGCTGAAGTTTGCCATATCTCTAGGCAAGATAATTAACAGGATATATTTAATCGCCTTCTTGTTTCCTCGGACCCTGTCATATCTGGGTTTCGCAAAACACCACCCAAATCCAGTAAAAGCCTTTTACCTGATGCTCTTAGGTTAATAAAACCACCTTATATTTGCAACACGCCTTTAAATTTGGATGAAATTTTAGACTCATCAGATGAAGACTGATACTATAAGTCTAAAATTTATTCAAATTTAGGGCCAGTACCATGGAAATAATTGTTGAAAAAACTATTGTATCTATGGTTAGTATTCTCCAGATAAATTTACCCGGAGGTAAAAGTACTGGCACAAAGTTGTATTGGAAACATTTGATGGTTTTACTGATACTGAAAATACTACTTACCTTTGATCTTATAGAACAGAAATTTGACATTGTAAATTATTTTAAATTGAAACCAAATATTAGGCACATAAAAACTGTCAAATTTCTGTTTTATTAGACTATTATAGTATTCCTACTTACCTGTTTACCTATACCTATCCAGCTCATCTTTCAACAGTGGCATAACTAGAGAATTTTAAAAAATGAATTACAACTTAAAAATTTGGTCAGGGGTAGGGCTTGTATGCTCTGTCTCGGGTATACACCAGTATTAATTAAATAATAAAATAATTCATATAACATGTTATCCATTTAACATGTTGTTTATTTATACATACTTTATTTAAACTTTATTGTAGTTAGGCTAGATATTATTGTAATACTGTATACCTTTGGGTTTTAGTATAATAGGTATCAATATTAAGATATTTATTTTTACTTATAGTCATGGTACAAGATAATAGCTTCTAGTGTACAGACTTTATTCATAGACCACCTAATATTTGGTTTGAATTTAAATTAATTTACCATGTGGTAATTGGCAAATGTATTTGTTTTTTTTACTAAAGTTGACTATCGTTTTCCTCACCCTGTATAATAGATTTTTTGTTAAATTTGAAAAAAATTAAATTTAATGAATAAATTTAAATAAATTATGTAAGTTTTTTAAACTTTTAATAAACCATAACATGTAATTCTATTTATGCCAAGATTTTATTAAATTCGACCAGTGTGCGACGCCCTTTCCAATAACTTGAGAAGTTATGGTTGATTTGCCTATTAGTTGGCAAATTACGTCTGTAAATACAAAAAGCATGATCTTTTTCATCAGTCGTTGATAATAAATGGTTTCGGATGTTCAACACTCAAGTCAAGATTCAACCCAGAGTTTAAACTGCGTCCCTCGCTGAAAATCAAAAGAGTTAGAATGAGGCGTCATAAGCTTTCAACGTTGGGATTCGCCAGAATTTTTCTCGAAAATCAGCCCGCCCTTGCACTTAGCACTTTTCATGGAGTTTTCCTTTACTAGGTGAACCGTTGGCCAATCAATAACTACATACGTGTCGTACTACTCTAACAATACGCACACAAAACTTTAGAGAACCAGGATTTGCTAAATGGAAGCTTCACGAAATTATTTTGAAATATGAAATTCTAGACACTTTCTAGATGCACTATATTTTCCTTACTCTATATCAAATTAAATGTAACAAGCAATACCTTAACAACTAAGCAAAACTATTAAAAACGGTTTTTCCTGATCACGCATGAACCAGGTGAATAATTAATTTAATTACTTCAAATTATATACGTTTACCAGTATCACACTGCAAAATTGATTGTAAACCTCCGATACAAATTGAATGTATATAAAAGGTGATTTGGTTTGACAGGTAAGAAGTGGTTCATTTATTGTTTCTAATAGTTGGCAGGCAAATTAGCAAAAAAATTTAAGACTGTGGTATTAAATAGATTTTAGTTATTGCTGAACGTTATTTATTATTAAATCTTCTCACCACCCTCAATTTTAACAGAGCGACGGAATTGAGAAAACATGTATTTTCGACATCTAGGGACTCCGAAACGTGAATATCTGAAAAAATTTGGAAATTAATTTTTTCACGATTGCCATTAGAAGGAAGCAAAAAGAAAAAAATTGTAAATTTCCAGCCACTTGTAATTGTATTTTATGGAAAAACGGAGTAGGCCAGGATAAAAACAATCACTCACGGTTGTTTACTCTTTATTTAAGCCATCATCCAAAAAAATGTCAAAAAAGAAAATATTGAGTTTAAAAAAAAATGTGTTTTTCGCAAATCGATTTTTCAAGTTTTGATCAGACCCTGTACCATAACGGATTAACTGACTGTTTTTCACTTTGGATAAATATTAACATCATAAAAATGAGGTACCTTAATTTCAATTTTGCAATTGTTTATCAAAGTTAAGTTAATGATAACTTAACCTAGTGTGATAACTACCTAGAAACAAAGTTTTGCTAAAATTAAAATAATCATATTACCCTGGACAGAGGTTGCTATGGTTTTTAAAAACAATTGAATTTTGACATAGAACTTTTATCACTTGTGGGCTTGAAAGATTGCTGGACTTTTTGTAAATTCTCGTGCTTTATTTCGTGTCTCTGTTGGTGTAGACTAAAAGCTCTTTGTAATCTTTTTAAAATGGCAAGTCTTACAAGGGCGGAACACTCTACGCATAGCGATACCCCGACAAAAACCGACATTGCTATGCCTATTTTCCAGTTCCCTAAAATGAAAATGAAGGAAAGTTCATTATTAGTGAAGAAGCTGAAATAAACGTTCTGGCATGTGTGAATGCTGGTCCAAGTATTTCTACTCGCCAAATTGAAAGTAAAGTTGGAGTTAACAGAGAAAGTGCAAGAAACATTTTGAAGAAACATAAGTACAAGCCCTACATATACCAAATCTACCAACACTTGGGTTTTAATGACTTATTTGACTTATATTGCCGATGGTTTATTGAAAATTCTGACCATAATAATAACTTTAATAGATTAATATTACGAGTCTCACTTCACGAATCTGGGAATGTTCATCAGGACAACGTAAGATATTGGGCAAATGACAATCAGCATTTATTAAGAATCTTTCGAAAAACGCTTTGGTGTTAATGTGTGGCTAGGTGTTTTACTAACGAGAATTGTGGGCCCAATATTTTTTAATGAGCCCCTTACAGCACAAACTTATTTGAACTTTCTAGGAACAACAGTTACCGATTTTTTGAACAATTTATCTTTTGCAGAAATTTCCAAACATCTACTTTCAACAAGATGGTGCACCGGGCCATAATGCTCGAATTTGTGTAAATTATTTAAATGACAAGTTTGGGGACCGATGGATAGGAACGAATGGACCTGTAAAATCGCCAGCACGTTCGCCTGATTTGACACCTCTAGATTTTTTCTTCTGGGGTCATATCAAAGAAAAAATTTATTTAACTCAACCTGAAAATTTGGACATTTTAAGAAATCGAAGTATTAGTGCTGTTAATAATATTAGTATAACTCAAAGAGAAAATATATTACGGAAAATTGTTGAAAAATGTGACACCTGTATTGAACAAGGGCGTGCTTTTGAAATTCTTAATTATGATTAAGTACGTTCTTTTTTCTATTTCTTTTATTGTTAGTTAATATTAATGATCTCTAGTTATAATAAAGTCCATTTGTTTTCACCTTATCATATTCTTTTCTTTTTTAAAATTTAAGTGAATTAAAAGAGGATTCCTTTGAACAGTAGATTATTCTGATTTCATGGCCAACTTTACCGGTGGTTTAATGAAATAAGTGTTTGTAATATTGATTTTCGCTTTAGATTAACAGCATTAACAACATGAAAATAGGGTATAAAATATTCAAGTTTGCAGCGGTGTATGGAAGTTGAATTTGTCATATATGGATAAAGGATAAAAAAGTAAGATTGGGTAGTAAAGGTTTTGTTCCATTCAGTTGACCGGTACAGGGTCTGATCAAAACTTGAAAAATCGATTTGCGAAAAACACATTTTTTTAAAACTCGGAACATTTTCTTTTTTGACATTTTGTTGGTTAAAGGCTTGAATAGAGATTAAATAACCGTGATTGTTTTTATCCTGGCCCACTCCATTTTTCCACAAAGTACAAATAAGTGGGAATTATGGCACATTTTTAAGTGGCTTTATTTGAAAAACACTTTAGACATAGGTTATGTTATATAAAAGTTGTTTGGAATTTTTAAGAGAGTTCAAGAAACATAAAATATGCAGGGTGTTCCATTTAAAATAACGAAGTCGGGGTCATTTCTGGGGAAACCGGAAACGATATTCAATTGTTTTTATGTTACAAATGTTCACAATATTCAACCCTATCAACACACCAAATTCCATATTTTTATCTTTAGCCGTTGTCAAATGGCACCCTGGGTAGTAGTCTCGTTGTCACCCGGTATATTCTTTCCAAATATTTTTATTGAACGCCATTTTATTTGACCATATTTGATTTATACCAATATTTTACCAGCTTCTATCTATGTCACACTTGATTTTTGAATATATTTAGAAAAATTTAATAAGCTGTCTTATACCTGATTTTTTAAAAAAATTCATACATCGCCATTTTGTTCCGTAATGTTAAATTCGTATAAAATTTTACCAAATTATCTCTATATCGTATCTAATTCTTGTGCAAAATTTGAAATCACTTAAATAAGAGAGTTTCATACCTTCATCTTTTAAACATTTTATTTGCCGCCATCTTGAATTGTACCATAATTTTTACCAGTGTATCTCTATATCACACTTAATTCTTGTAATCAATCTAGCAAGTAAATTTTTCAGTCTGATTTTTTATTTGCTATTTGTTAGGCACCCATTTTATTTTGCCATCATGGATTCGTACCAAAATATTACCAGTTCATTCTACTATAACATCTGTTTTTTATGCAAAATTTATGGTAAATTGGATAATTAGATTTTTAATTTTTTTTTAAATTTTTTAACATTCCATTAAGCTGCTATTTTGCTCCTCCATATTGAACTTTTACCAAAATTTTACTAGGTTATTTAGTATAATCTAATTTTCAACCAAAATTTGAAGTCCATCGGGTAAGTAGTTTTTTAGCTATGCCGCGATATGATAGAGACAGACACACCGACGAAAATGAGAAAACTTGTTTTTTTTTGGCATCCAGGGCCCCTAAAACATAAAAATCTGTAAAATCCGGGGATGGTGCTTTTTTGACGAAATCATTAAATTTAGCAGGTGTTTGTTTTGTTCCGTCATCTTGAATGCATACCATAATTGCATGAGTTCATCTCTATATCACACATAATTTTTGCACAATAGTTGAAATCAATCTAATAAGCAGTTTTTAAGACTGAAGTTTTAACAATGTTTACTAAGCCTCCATTTTGGTTCGCAATCTTGGATTCGTACTAAGTTGAAGAAAATTTAGTCACATTTTTTTGAACAATTCGCTAGGTCGCCATTTTGTTCTGACGTAATTTCTTCAGGATTACAATATTTCCCTTTTATGAGGAAAGTAAAGAAAAAGTGATATATTCAAGGTTCTGTATACGCATGTTTTTGAAATTACAGGGAGTTAAATACATTTCTAGAGATCCTTAAATTAAATTTACTACAAACTCTATTAGCGTCTTCCATTCATTGCTCTGTAGTGCTTTTAGAGCACCATTTACAGTTTTCATATTCCATTTGACGCAGATTTCTCTGATATTTCCTAATGCGTGTAATTTTGAAAATAAGACATGATTTCAGAGCGCCATGAGATTGCTCTCGCTTGCTCCGTGCCCTACACATAGGCCAAACAGAAGTATTGTGAAAGTTGTCAATAAAAATGGACAAAATTCAAAAAAACGTTTTGGGAGTTTTAGAAAATTAGTTCTCTTTCTCGTCGGATGATGAAGAATTGCAATAATCAAGAAGAATAAAAAAATATGCACTGAGTTAACGAAAGTGGCAGAATTTATAGGTTATATAAATTATTATTAAAGGTTATAAAAATTATATATTGAAAAGTGAGGTTCTTTTTTTCAAAAGTCATTTGATTAAGTATTTTAAAACGTATTGTGACGTACCGGGTGACTTCGTATAAACTGGCACCCCCTGTAACTTTTTTATTTTTTTTCGTACAAAAAAAATAAAAATACTGACACACAGAGGATTTTTTTTGCGTTATAAATCTGCATTGTTATTCCCAGTAACTTTTCATATATACGAGGAACGACAAAAAGTACAATTTTCATTAATGGAATGCCTTGTAAATTTTTGCCTAAATTGAAAGATCTTTTTTGATTCCAAATATATAATACAAGTTGACATTTGGTTTAGCGGTTTTCGAGTTATTTACGTTTAAAAATCAATTGATTTTTTAAAATTTTTTTGAAAATTTACAAGGCATTCCATTAAAGAAAATACTTTTTCATATACATATATATATATATATATATATATATATATATATATATATATATATATATACTGAGAGGTAAGAAAGAAGGTAATTTTTTATGTGATCTAACCTTTCAAATTAAGTGTCGTGACAGCGATTTCTTCCTACTTTTAGACGGTTGTCTTATCATACTAAAACTAGAAAAACTAACACTATACTCCAAAATGCTAATAAGGCGTTATTAAAAGAACAAATCCATCAAACTAGAAAACAACTAGCCGAGACAGAGAAAGAACTTTTAAAGTTACACCTTAAACTAAGTAACATTACTCACTCTTTATTGTTTAGAATTAGAATCAAATAAGAATATTAAAACATATAAACTTTCGAGAAAGTATGACAATCTTCTAAGAAAGTCGAGTCAGCCACAAGGATCATCAGTAGACGTTGAGAAATTAGTAAGTAGTATATCATCCTACAGTCTCTCAGGAAGTGAAAAATCTGTATTGAGTAAGGGTTTTAATTTTGCGATATCTCCTAAGGAAATCCCTAAAGAAGAAATAATAGCTGGAGTGGAAGCTGTTCTTGACTCCTCTGAAGAAACAAAAGCAGAGGAAATTCGACAAGAGGTGGCAAGAATTTTAGGATCAAGCAAAACACCAAAACAAAACCTAAATGCCACTGAACAAAGGGCCCTAATAAACCTTCGAAAAAATAAAGACATCGCAATCCTTCCAGCAGATAAAGGAAACGCAACTGTAGTTATGAATACTCAAGATTACGTACAAAAAATGCAGGATATCTTACAAGACAATTGTTATAGGCCTGTTCCACGGGACCCGACAACGTACCTAGAAAATACAACTAAAAATAAAATAAAAAGTTCACCAATAAATCCCGAAATTCAACAAAAAATCATACCACGGGAAAAGTCGAGTAGATGTCCTAAACTCTATGGTTTACCAAAAATACACAAACCAGGGGCGCCCATCAGACCTATTGTTAGTGCTGTTAATTCGCCGCTACAAAAACTGGAGAAATACCTTTATGAAATTATGCAGTTGTAGAAAAAGCTGATTCATTTGTAAAAAACTCGGAGCATTTCACTCGAATTATACGAGATATCGTCCTTGAAAAAAACGATATCATAGCTAGATGTCAAATCATTTTATCCCAGTATTCCCATCAACGAAGCATTGGACAAGATTGCTATGAACGAAGATTTCCAGGCACATATAATACAACTCTCGGAGCATTGCCTTAAAAATACTTATTTTTCATTCAACGGGCAAATGTATAAACGAATGGATGGTGCTCCAATGGGGTCCTCGCTATCACCAGTACTCGCGAATTTATTTATGATACACTTCGAGAAAGAAGCTCTTGAGAAAGCAAGTTTAAAGCCCAAATTATGGATTCGTTATGTGTATGACATATTTATTATATGGCAACATGGTCATGCAAAGCTCGAAAAATTTCTGACACACGTAAATTCAATCCACCCCAGAATACAATTTACTCTAGAGTTAGAGGAAAACAACAAATTACTATATATATATATATATATATATATATATATATATATATATATATATATATATATATATATATATATAAACATTATATTTTAGAAGAAACTCAAATTTAAAGAAACTTTTGTATGAAATTTTTTTCTTCTTTGTACCATTATGCCTAACTTCAAGCTGATGGATTTTTCGACCGAAAAAGGATTAAAAGAATAGTAACTTTCTTTGCAATATCGTAACTACAAATTTTTCTAGATTCTCCCACAGTTTTTGATAAAGGCCTTCCTATACGCAGGATACGCTCGTACATTATCCAATTAGAAATAAATGCAACACATAAAACAGGAAAAAACCATAGTTTGTTATGTAACACATAACATAATATCCTACTTAATAAAGCGATAAATAAGTTTAAGAGTGTAATTTTTCCGGGATGCAACCCTTTCAACCCTCCTAAATTTGAATACCTACCGCCTTTTGACCTCTTTTTTACACTTTTTGTCATATATAACAAGAACTATGATTAACTTAACTATGGATGAATCCACATTTTACTAAATAACTCCAAAACGGTGTAATATATCGAAAAAGAGTACAAAAAGTTACAGAGAAAAACAAGGAACTTTACTTTGTTGAAGAAATGACCAGTGACTCGTAGTAAAAAGTTGGGATGGGTTAAAAGGGTTGCAACTAGGATTGAGCGATTATTGAAAAAGTCGATTTATCTCGATTAATCGATATTTCGATTGGTCGATTTTTTGACGTATTTTTCAAGTAACAGATTTTTTAAGAAGAAACAAATTAGTTTGTTTTTTATCATATAAAAGTTCAACATTTAATTAATATCTTGATTTTTGTGCCTTAATATAAGATCGAAGTTTTAATCAAATGCTTAAAAAGAAAAATAAAGAATTTCTAGGAGAACCTATATTTGTTAATTTTTAGGTTTTTCAGTTAATTTCTAATTTAAACTTAGTTTCAAATTCCTTGAGATTTATTTTCAATTCTGCTCATAACGCTAATAAACTTATTAAAATCAAAAGACAATTGCTAGTAATTGTTACTTACCTGAATTAATTAGGTCAGTTTATAAAATGAACATTTGCCGTTTCTGGTAAGACTGAGACCATGTTAATCAAAATCTGTATTTATCCAAAAACCGAATAATTAAATAATCATATAATTGATTAACCAGAAAATTGATTATTCGAAAAAATGATTGGTCGATTATATTGCCCATCTCTAGTGGCAATCTGGAAAAAGACTCTGTAGATTAATTTCAACTTGTTAAGTCACCATATTGATGTTAGTCATATTATACAATATACTAAATATTAATTTAAAAATCTGTGTCAAGGTGTGTCAAGAAAAAACGAAAAAAATATTAACATTTCGACACCCTATATCTCTGTTTATCCGACTTTCTCTAATTTCTTTAAGATAAATCGCAATTTATCACAAAATTTTGAACTTGAATTCATCATCTGTAACAAAATTCGAGTTTTCAATAGGTGCACATAATAATTAATATCAAAAAGCAATTCTAACCAATTAAATATTTATGATTTACGTTATTAGAATAATTATCGTTACCTGAATGACTACAGATAATTGTATTAATAACTTGTTATTTAATTTTAAGATAAAAGTAGATTTAGTTGTAACTTTGAGCGCATTCACGTGAAATAAAGAGCCAGTATATTATTTTGTTTTCAGATTAAAAGTGGAATGATTTAAAAAACAGTCACGAGAAATGCCGGACAGTCTTTTACAAATCGATATAAAAAACTACAATGAGCAATTATATAAGGAATTTAATAAAACGAAGGATGATGTGGACGAGTACATAGATATTATGAAGAAATGGGCTGATACGCAGTCCCATTTTCCAGAGAAGCCAAGTAAGTAATTTTCCAATTTTAATATCGATAAATTTAAAATTCGTCTACTTTTATGACGTGATGCAAAATTTAATAAAAGCTGGCTGCTTATATGACTTCATCCGCGGTTTTTTACTAAAAGAATATTAAGTTATAATGGACAAAAATACATAGTATATTCTTGCCCATTGTTTGACTCCTTGTCAAAAATAAACACAAGTTACCAATTTAAACTATAGTCGATTTCTGCGTAGTTTTCGAGATAATTATGTTATGGTGATTTTTTGAAAACTGGAGCTATTTTTCAAATCACTATAAAATCCAAAGCCAAAATCTAAAAAAGTTTATAAAGCATCAAGAAATATAAAATTTTTGTATACATGGTGGACATACTACGAAATCAATCTTGCACCTTTTTACATTGAAAAACGTCGTATTTTTTTTAATAAAACACTTACCATATTTTTTATTTATCCAAATGATAATAAAAATACCTATTTTTTCATACTTATATGTTCTATAGCTAAATTCAATGGTTACAGAGAAAATCGCAATTTAACGGTAAATCTCAGCATATTGTGATGCTGCAACTCAAAAAAATACAAGGGGCCATGGAATGGATAATATAACTATTTGTTTTAGATTTGATATTTTTTCAATTTATTTGTGTTTTTAGTGGTTGTTGTTTTATTGAAATCGTTTAAATATAAAATAATTAGACTTTAAATACGTTTCCTTGTATCGGTGTTTACTTGTACTATTTTAAAAATTAGCTCAATATTCAAGTCAAGTGCGACTAAATTTGTATAACTATTATATTAAAAGTCCAGCACTTACATTAAGTGGGTATCGCCGAATATTTCGGATGGCAAGGATACCAAACAAGAAAATGTTTGACATTTGCGGTGATTTAGCAACTCATGGAGTTTTGAAAAACATAGAAAAAATAACAAAGCCCATTCAGTCATCTCTGAAGATTTTCAAATGGAGGTTTTATTATATTTCATTGAATATTCTACCAACTCTTTAGGAGATGCACAAAGGGATTTGAATTTTTCGATGATCAGTATACATCGAGTATTAAAAGAAAGCAAAATATCTCCATATCCAGTTCAATTTTTAAGGAGAGTTGATTATCAGACCAGACTGGGTTTTGGTGTTTTAAATACAGATGGACAGATGAGGCAATATTTGCCACTGCGGGAATGCATAGCAAAAAAAATACTCACTACTATTCTGAGACAAATAAACATTTGGTAAAGCAAATTAAACGGCAAGGACATCAAAGTGTTATAGTGTGGTATGGTATTATAAACGAGAACATAATAAAACCCCTGTTTTTTGACCATTATTTGAATAGAGAAACATTTTTAAACCTTTTAAGAAATCAAATTACGAAAAAACTCAATGATATTCCGGAATATATTGGTATACTTGGTATACCAACGAGATCATGGTCCATACCACTGTGGAGAAGATATAAGAGAATTTTTAAACGAGCAATTTAATTTAAGTATATATAGGTCACGGTCAGATTCCATAGCTGCCGTCATTTGCACTAATTATGATTTTGCCGTGTATAACCCTTCAATCACTTCCAAATAACAATTTAGGTTTAAATATTTTTAAATAGTTTATATTTAAATAGGTTCACAAAACTACTTTTACGGCCCGAACTATGCATGTCTATGCAAAAATTGGTATATATACAAGATTTATCCTAGATTTCTAACTTACTCTGTATTTTGCGAAAAGTCTCCTTATTGAAATGACTGACATAAGTTTAGTAACAACTTACGAGGCCTGACATATGTGTATGCAAAAATTGGTCAGTTGGAAATATACAACTTCCGACCTTCGATTTCATAAAAGTTTTCTCATAACCACGACAACAACATACCAAAAAACTACGGAACAGAAATTACATATAATTTGTGCCATGTCCTTTCCCTGGAAAATTTTGGGTTAAGTATCAAGTTTGATAGTTGCGTTTTTAAGTCGAAAAATTTGTTAGTGAGTACATCACTTATTTGACGAAGGAGAGAGGTCATATCGAGACTTTAATGCAGAATACTGCAGACAAGGTAGAAACTATCTATAGAATTAAAGAGACTATTTCACTCACGTGAAAATTCTGGTACTCGAACAATTCAATTTTCACCGAGTTACAGCGAATATCACTCTATTCTAGAAACGCTGTAACAACTGAAACATTAATAAATAAATAATGTTTTCACTAATCTACATATTTAATATTAATAAATATAATTTTGTAGTGGAAATTGTTTAATAAATACGATTTGAACATTGAAATACTCTGAATATTTAGCACTCAAAGCTTGTAGACTTTAATAGTTTGTAGGCAACGGCTTGCATATGCTAAATTGAAAATTATTTTGAATGTACTTAAATATCATTCACAAATCGTAAAATTTAGGTTCATGAAAATATATGTTAACCTGCAGCCCATTGTAGGGCCTAAACTACTCAACTGATTTTAATATATATTTTAAATTTAGACTCGAATTTAGATTATTTTATTACTCTTTATTTGTTTTCGTTTTTCAGCTACCTCTAGGGTTACTTACAGATTCACTGAAAGACAAAAATGACAAAATTAAGTTTCACAAGAATAGCTTTAACCATTTTGCCTACTTTAGTAATCTAACTTTGATGTCATGATTCATTTATTATAACGTTCACTAGATGAGTTGATAGGAATATTTACTTTATATATACCTACTTAATACCGACACTCTATCTCCCTAAAATCGTTCATTAATAAATAATGCCAATTTAAGCAAGACAGTAAATAGGACTTTCTTACCGACTGGAAAATAGGAATAGCTACAATCTTAACTAATCACCAAGTGATAAAATAGACCAAAAAGTAGAAGCTTTGAATTAAAGCTAATTTGTCAAAATACCTAAGATGAATCCTAAGGAGGAATTTTTAGGGGAGATATACATGGGATTTATCGCGCTACTATCCTAATTTTTGGGTGTCTTATTCTAAAGATCAAAGTAATTAAAATATACCACGTTTAAAGCAGGACACTTACAAAAATTTCAGTTCAGATGCGGTCACAGTCCAGTCACCTAACCCATGCATCCCACTTAAAAACTTTTAACTCTATTTTTTTACAATCCTATACAGCTACAATTTATTATGAAGTGATGGTAATGGTAATTATCCAACACCACCATTGCCACCTAGGAGTTGCTGGATTATTCCGAGAAAACAGCACGAAGAATATAAATGTGGGGTCATATCAGAATGTTTTAAATTTGCTTCATCTAAATCAAATATATTCGGTTTTAAACATAGAAGCAACATTTTCATTATTATTCCTAGCAATTCGCAAATACACACATGGAAAAAAGTTAGAGATATTGAAAAAAGATGTGTGTTTTCCGAACAAAATATATTTTTCATAGTTGTAATAGGAGTCTCTACGGTCTGAAGTTATAGTTCCATAATGTTTTCTTGATAATTATACAAATTAAGATTGATAACTGAATGATATAGAGGGTCAAATCAAGACTAGGAATGGGCGATATTAGACTTTATCTATCGACAGGCAATAGCACAACATCTATCGATATATTTTATTTATCGATAGTTCATTGGTACCTTCGATATATTTGCGACAAAATTATTGAACAGCAAGAAAATCTCCTCACTTTCAAATGGCACATAATGTTCTTGAAAATATGTATCCGTTTATCCATAACTATCGATATTTTTTTGTTTACCTATTGTTATTCAATATGTCGCAGACCTATTGATACATCGATAAAACGCCCGTCCCTATTTAAGACATGTGTTTTCAAAACATTTTTTGGAATATCTTTCTTTTTAAAGAAAATACAATTATTAACAACAAAAACGGAATAATAAAAACTTAAGATGCATTGAAATTTGAAGTGGCACAATTGGCAATGTGGTTAGAGACGTCATTAGTTTTAATATTAAAAGAAATGTTTTAATATGTATTGGGCGAAATGGAATAGTTGCTCTTGACCATCGAAAACGCTAATAGAGTTATTAGTATGCTCCAAGCTGGCAGTTGATGTTGCAGATGCAGTCTATTTTTCCCAAAGCTTGATTAGTAGATTGAACAATAAATTTGGAGAAACTATCAAAATGCAGGATCGTTTCATTGCTTTGAGAGTGAAGTGTGATCATACCAGCTTCGAGAATAGGTGGTGATTTGAGAAGAGCTAGGGGAGTTTAGGTCCCCTATAGAATTATCATAAATGGCTTACATATGGTTAACTTGAGAGCAAGCAAAGATGGGTTGGAATGCAGAATTGAGCAATGTTATATTCTCAGATGAATCAAGGGTAAAACCAGGGGCGTGCAGTTCATGGAAGCAAGGCAAGCAGTGCTTCCCCAAAAAAAATTACAAAACATCTTCTAATTGCTTGACTCCTTGTCAAAAATAAACTTAGGTTGCCAATTTAAACTATAGTCGTAATAATTTTGAAATAGGAAACCATTAAATTAGTTTATAATAAAAATGCTGAAATATTATCTTAATTATCAAGCCCATAATAAATGCGGCCTTGACTCCGACCCAGCCACAATAGAAAATCGAATAAAACCTATGCGGGCCGCTAGCTTCTCTGCAGCCATGTCCTATATGCTTGATTTCCTGTGGATCGAGCCAGAGGTTATTGAACTTACCACCGGCTGTTTGCAATTTTTGCATTTCAGTCGCGTGCGGGGGCGGAAGCTATCGTTGGAGTAGGTTCTTTGTTTGAACGGCTATCCGTGTGTTGTGTGATACGTACATCGCGTCGTGCATGGTGCGATATGGAAGACAATAATACGGACGTGGATATACAAATATCATCAGCTGTCGGTAATAACGTTGAAAATGTTGGAGAATTTAGTAAGAAGAGTGCGTGTGAATCTGTGGTGTGTGTCTTAAAAATAAAGGGATTTTCAACATTAAACTTTGCTGATAAGCTTAAAATAATTTCCCAAGGAAGGACAAAAGCGCCTATGAAAAATTTAACGACAAAAATGAAAAACTGTAGTAGACATTTTTATCCGGAAAAACAATGCGAATAATTTAAATGGATAACAGGATGTGAAAATATAAATAAATTATTTTGTTGGCCATGTTTACTTTTTGAAAATGAAAAAGGTCTCTGGAATAAAACTGGTTTTTCCGATTTAAACAGTTTCCATAAAGCTGTAAAAGGACACATTATATCCAAAGCGCAATTGCAGGCCGTCATAAAAGACAAAGTCTTCGGCGAAACCAGAATTGAACACATCCTTAATAAACAGTTGGAAATTAGTCACCGCCAACACAATGAACTAGTCGATAAAAATAGGCAAATATTAAGAAAACTTATCGATGTTGTTTGTTTTCTCGGGCAGCACGAATTGGGATTTAGAGGTCATGACGAAACAAGTGTTTCTTCAAATAGAGGAAATCTTCAAGATTTACTTAGTTTAATGACTAAATATGATGATTGCTTAAAAAATCATTTAGAGCAGACTAGCGTTTTTCGCGGAACGTCGAATCAAAACCAGAATGATTTAATTTCCGCTGTTGCAACCATTATTCTAAAAAGAATTATGCTAGAGATTGGCGAGGCGCTGTTCATTGCTATTGTTCTGGACGAAACAAGTGATATCACTAATTTTAGCAATTATCTATAGTAATACGTTACGTTAAAATAGACGGAAGTATTCAAGAGCGATTTTTAGGTTTTAAGAATGTGTCCGAAAATCGTACAACAGATGCATTATATACCGTTGTTTATAACGTTACTAAAGAAATTAATGGAGAGAAAAAACTAGTTGCTCAAAGCTGTGATGGAGCTGCAGTGATGGCAGGACAATTAGGGGTCTGCAAGCTAAAGTTCGAAAAACTTTCCCAAGTGCTGTGTTTGTCCATTGTTTTGCTCATAAATTAAATTTAGTTTTTTCCTAGTCCATCAATCACATTAAAGAGTGTAAAGTATTTTTCGTTACTTTAAGTGGCATGGCTGCTTTTTTTTCCAAGTCAGCAAAACGTACACAAGCTTTGGACTCCATTGTCCACAAACGATCGCCCAAAGTAGCTCCTATTAGGTGGAACTATAATGGAAGACTTGTGTTAACAGTATCTGAAAATCGTGAATCATTGATTGAACTATTTGAGAATATAATAAAACGTGGGACTCAGAAGCAATAAATAGTTCGAGGGGGTTTTTGAACTGTTTGAAACGAGATTTTAATTATTTGTTGAACATATTTTCAGAAATATTTCTATTCTCGGACAATGTTTTTAATATATTACAAACTAAAACAAATGATATTGCTTTTTGCCTAAAAAAAGTGGATGATTTTAAGTCCATGTTAAGCCAAAAAAGAGATGACTTTGACCTATTTTGGGAGAAAACGATGACGTTGAATGTAGAGCCACAAGCCAAGCGTCCTCGAACAGACAAGGTGGGAGATGTTCAAACATCATACAGACGCCTCTTTTATGAAATAATCGATCAAATTCAGCAACAAATAAATTATAGATTTAACGGTTTAAATGATTTTAAATTCCTCCAGCTCTGCAATTTTGATGCATTTAAAGGAAAAAACTTTTCTAGAAGATGCATTTAAATCTCTTCTTCATTATGGCCAGTTCTTTGACCGAGTGTTACTGCGATCTAAACAAAAGTGATTTACCAAACTGATGACATTAGCGCAAAAATAACGCTAAGGAACTAATGCAATTTCTAAAAGACAAGGAGCTGGAAGATGCCTACACCGATGTGTCGAAATTTGTGTGAATTAGTATTGTCAATACCTGCAACAAGTTCATCAGTAGAACGCAATTTTTCGAGGGGGAGGAGAGACTTTTGCATACATCACTGTTGTCCATTGAAAATAAACTTCTCCAAAATATGTCGGAGCATCGACGTTTTTATGATGAGGTCATTGACGAATTTGCAAAAAATGATCGAAGAATCGAATTACATTCCCTTTCTTAAAATTTCACCGCACGCCCCTGGGTGAACCCATAGTCATTTAAGATGGGTGAGGGTTTGGAGAGAAACCGGAAGATGCGTTTGGCCTAGTCAACAAGTTCATCTGTACGGAGGTGGAATTGTATTGTTTTGGCCTGGAATTTTCTACGGGGGTCGACTAAAATGTACTTACGATCAAGGTTTAGACATATCGAAACGGCATCATTAATGATATTGTTGCACATTGTGTATACAGGTACACTTTTGAACCTAATTTCATATTTCTCAATGACAAGTTCAACCACATAAAGCCAGAATTGTTCTTGACCAAATCCATGAGAATAAAATTAACAATTTGTGTCTAACACCAAGATTACCCGACCGATAGACAATGTCTACGATTTTCTGAGGAGAGTTATATTAATTATATATATAATATAATTCATAAATTGAGCTTATTTTTTGGTTTCTTTGGTTAAGTTTTGTTACTTACCATGAATAAATTTGGTTTGTAAAACATATGTTTTTATAATTTTCAATAAGGAAAATAGAAAATAATGTATGTAAAGCAATTTTAACATTTTTTTTACGAAAAGTAATCAAAATAAGCAGTTACAATACCTCTAATTTCATTTCAAACTTTGACACTTTAAATTTATAAGCATCCTACGTTTTTGATATTTCGTTTTTTATGGGTGAAAGCGATATACGGGTAAAACGTCCCTGTATTAATATTGCTGTATTTTCTTTCAAAAAAAAAGATATGTTGATTATCCAAAAAACGAAATGTTTCTAAATAATCAGGTTTCAAAATCTCGGATGTGCAGTTTGGATATTGTAGGCAGTTTGTTCTGCATTATGTTTCAAAAGATGGAGAAAAAAATACATTTCTTAATTTGCCTCTGTATTTTATTTAATAATCAATTTTAATTTATATTATTATCATGAAACCATTTTTGAAATTATATAACTTCAGGATGTAAAGGCCAATATTTAGTTATTTAAACTATGAGAAATATATTTTGCTTGCAAAACAGACACTTTTTTCAGTATTCGTAACTTTTTTCTATATGCAGTTTATATTTCAATTTTTATTACAGGTGACAACGTACTTCGATTTGTAATTGTTTACAATAAATTTAGTATTGAAAAGGCCAAGCGAAAATTAGACTTGTACTACTCCATAAGAAATCTTATGCCAGAACTTTTTAGCAACAATCCATTTTCTTCTGATATGATGTTTCACAAGAAAGTATGGTAAGTAAAGTATATTTGGTATTGTATAAACAATATTTGGCACTTTCTTACATACTATTAGAAATTGTTAATAAAAATGGCACATATATTAGCTTCGTTCCAACATCTTGAATTATTGTCCCATGTACGGTGAGAAAAATGCACAGTGCATAAATCGTACCGTAAATCGGCCTTTCGCGATCAGTCGGATAGATCCGTAACCGTAGTAGGAACAGATTTTCGATGTGTTGAGATAAAAGTATTCTAAACACACTATGTTAAAATCAAGTTGTACTATGGCAGTTTTTTCAAATTTATTACGATTTATTCCCTGCAGTCATATTGATGTTGATATATTCTACTCTTTTCAAGTACTGTTTAGTAATACCCAGGTACCATTTGTCGCAGTTAGAGCAAGGTATTTTATAAACCAGATTGGAACAGAACTCTTTCGGTTAAGTTTAAGTCTGGCAAAGAAATGGAATAGGTATAAAACCAGAATTTGAAGCTCAAAGGCAACAAAACGTAAAAAAAAACTTCAATTTTGCTTAGATTTTCAGTTTAAAAGTAGAGACAATTATTTTAAGTCTAATATTTATTGTTACATTATTGATATTATTTGCACTCAACTAAACGATAGGTTTTGTGATATGCTTTCTATAAAAAAATAGTTCTTAAAACCCCGAAATATATTCGTAAAATACAACTGCAATAACAAAAATGTGATAGTTCAAGTGCTAAAGTTCCGAAAATTTTAAGTAATATTTTCCTAACCTGTTTTCTATGCTGTGAGAGTTAGCTAAACCTGACCTTAAAAAAAACAAATCTATTACAGCATATTTTGCACTGGGGCCCACGCACCAATAGATCCGTCACTGTGTAGCAGGGTTATCGAGCGGTTATTTATTATATTTAAAATTATTTATTTATTTGAGGCTTAGCGAGCAACCCTGTCACAATGCTGACATTAACTAATGTATGGTAAGTAAAATCAAAGGTATTCTGTAGGCTTCTTCGTAAATGATAATGTACAATTTTATTAAATATAATTGTTAGTACAAATTGAATTAAACATTTTATCTCACCAATTCTGCGGCCATATAAACTCGAACAACAGCAAACTGCAACAACGATGGTATCTTCTTCTTGAATATATATTTATTTTAACTAGCAGGTGGTTTATTTAAATAAAAGATTTGGTTTTTTAAAAACAACTTAAAAATCTATTAACAAAAGTAAAGGAAATGAAATGCTGTACAAAAAAATAATACTTAAACCTAATAACAAAAAAAAGTATTTAAATCTAGAAAATGAAGGAATTATCTTTAAATACCCAACTTTAGTACAAAAGAAAAGAAAACAAAAATCTTTAAATAAAACGTAAATTTAACTCTTGAAAACCAGTTACTCCCCAGATAATACATAGAATAAAAATAAAATATCTTTGAAAATCCCTCAACTTTAATATCCCACTGTATAATTAAAGCCCTATATACCACCACAAAAGAGGAATTTAAGATCAACTATAAGAAACAAAACTCTGACACAGACTGACTTTTAGTCTTCCTGTAAAATACAAAGTTAGCTCAGCTATTACTAGATCCACCCCTTAGACCAATCACCTCTTTGATTTTATTAGTCAGGACGAAACGAATAAAGCTGTGAATGGTGAAGCTTAAGTCCCTATTCTAAACTTTAAGTTCGGAACTTCGTCTTAGAAACACGAGGTGTCACCCATGATAATAAAAAGTGAATAAATAGATTAAAATGATATTTCCTTCAATTCTTAGTCCTAAGATTATGTATATAATTTAATATATAAGCCTATACTAACTTATCCACATTATAGGTCCGAAAAGTCATGGCGAAAAAAAGGCACGAAAAACCCTTTCAGTTTATGTTTTCTTAAGGGAAAATTATGCCCCAAAAACATGGCTTGTCGGTAATGTTCCTATTACAAAGTACTCTATTGTATTTTCAACATAGCACATTGACCATTAATTATCATTGCATCGAACCAAATCGAATGTTTCAATTAATATTTGCAACAAGTTAAATTAAACAGACCAAAGAAAGATTACCATGAAATAGGGAACATATGGGATCATAAATCCTCGAAAAGGAAGGCATAAATTGTAACCTTTTAAGAAAGCTTATCCATAAATCTGTCTATACTCTAAAATATAGCATTTGAGATATATGATACTTTATTTAAGGTTTAAAATTCTCGAAACTAATATTGGACAAATTTACTTATAATTCTTGTGAAATAATTAAGCCTGTTTAAGCATGAACATGAGAACCAACAGTTCTAGTAAAATATTGCTTGAATTATATTTAGAATATATAAAAATATATACTCTGTACCGTTATTATAGTCTCTTCTGTTACAACTGAGTACTGCTCTAAACTTGCATTGAATTACCTACAATCAATTAACTTTATTTATTTATTATTTAAAGATCAAAAACTAATATATTATTGTTACTTTGTAGGTTTCTGGTTCCCCTACCGAAACTAACAGACGAATGTGTTAGAATAATTGTCCAAAAACTAAACTTGAAATATGCTGATCCCAAGTACTTTCATCACGATAAATTTGCAAAACAATTTCTGCATTTGTTGCAATACATTGTAGAACAAGATCTGTGCTACCGATTTCATTATATTTGTGACTGTACAGGTGTGATGCTTGGGCATGCTGCTAATATTAACCCAATGATTCTTAAGAAAACCTCGATTGTTTTAGAGGTATGTAATCACTGATTTTCAAATTCCATATATTATTGTTTGTGAGAAATAATATTAGACAGGTTAATTTAGACATTTTCACGTATAAGCTGATCGTTTTACAACTTACAACAACGGCATGGGCCGATATAGTTTAACGGAAATATAAAGTAAGAAGATCCGATCGTAGATGATATTAAACTTTAAATTGGGCTTTAATCATATCGAGTTTATTATAACACGTCATTTGACGATATATCAAGATTTTGCTCACGACTTCCATTCACCGGTCCTAGGGAAATCGCTGACATAACGATTTCCCAGACAGGCGATTTCAAGAAGCGACGATGTTTTGCCGATGCAGATTCCCAGGCCCAGAAGCTTCATTCACATATACTTTAAATAAAATATTTTTTTAAAAAGAAAGTTTAAATTTGAAAGTATTTAATTGGCGCAGTCGATAGGATAGGGCAGTGGTAATTATTTCGAATCCTCCGGAAGAAGTTGCTACGTGTGCTTTCTATCCTTCAAGTGAACCTAAAGTGAGCTGCACAGTAGAAGAGTGGAAAGGGAGAAGAACATACAATATTGTAAGTGTTTGTCCTTTTCGTCCCTCCCAAACCCTCTGTATAAGGATTTTTGGTTATAAATAATTGTAGGGACGGTGCATTGAGCACAGTCGAGTTTCAAATTTCTATCTATTGAAGACGCTGAAAATTTGAATCAATAGTTTAAATTTTATTACATTAAACTCCTAAAACTTAAAAATAAAAGGCAGTGTTTCAAGCCAGCCCAAAATTAATTCGGAAACTTTTAAGGGTAAACTAGAAAATATTAGACCATTTGATGGCGATAATAAATTTGTTAAAATATGTGACGATTTAGTAAGCAAATATAAATCCTTAAAAGGTGACGATTTAGATCAACATATTTGAATGTATCCAAGAAAAATTAACCAGCCGAGCAGAGGCAATGGTTGACAATCGTGTTGAGTTAGATATTTGGGAAAAATTTAAACCAGCTCTATTACAATGTTTTTCTGATCGTAGTGACTTAGATTGTTTAGTTCAAGAATTAACTAGAACAATGTCCTTTAAAGACATACATTTAAGTTAGTTTTGGTAGTAGGTTACAATTAATAAGAAGTAACGTAGGGCAAAGAATTAGTAATGATATTAGTTTAAGTATAGATGCAAAATTGTGTCATATAAATTAGTATGCTAAAACTGCTTTAAACACCTTTATTGCGGGTTGTACTGGTACACTAAAAATAATATACATTTAAAAAAGCCAGTATCTTTGGAAGATGCAATGGCATATCTCAGTGAATTCGAAAATTTTGAAAAACTTTACGGCGGTATGTCTAATAGTGATAGAAACGTAAAAAATCATATTAAATATATACCTAGCTATAAATAAAATAATTTTCAACATTTTTCCAATACAAATATGACCCCAAATTTAAATTTCGTTTCCTAAAATATGTCAAGTGTGCGAAATAGAAATTTTTCACCAAAATCAATTTGGTCTAGTCAACCTATTGACCTGCAACCACGTCCTCTTCCACCAAGAAGATATCCTACTAATAAAGAAGTTTTCGGATCCCCTCGAAATGTTTTGAACCTAATCCGAATCAGTCAAAAATTTCCTAATCAAACAAATAATACCATAAAAACAGCAATAGGTAGCTAAAACACATGTTTTCAGGCTTCATCACGGAATTTCGTACAAATTATTAGAGCGATTTTATTTTATTTGATTTTAATGACTATTTTGATGGATTCTTAGGATTAACAGATCTTGTAGCCATGAATTTAAATATTGACTTAATAAATAAAAAAGTATCGAAATACCTTTTAAATATAGACAACCAGAAGATGTGAATTTTTCCTTTTCTTTAAATCCTACCGTCTGCGCCAATTAAATACTATGAAATAAAATTATTTAAAAAAAAGTTTAAATTTCAAATTATTTAATTCACGTTCCTAACAAAAGGCAGATACTGTCAAATATACAGTATGTTATTTAATTGATAGCTAAAAATGCAGAGCGTAATTTTTTTAGTTCATTTTAGGGCTA
This sequence comes from Kuschelorhynchus macadamiae, assembly GCA_030620095.1. Taxonomy (NCBI): domain Eukaryota; kingdom Metazoa; phylum Arthropoda; class Insecta; order Coleoptera; family Curculionidae; genus Kuschelorhynchus; species Kuschelorhynchus macadamiae. Next base: position 1,577,269 of record JAUTXW010000845.1, on the reverse strand, counting down.
AAAGTTCATATAAACATGTGACCGGAATGCCATACCGTTTTTGAGATAGAGATTTTAATTTTTTTTTAGTTTTTTTCCATGGACCTTGTATATTTCTCAAGATAAATCGTTCAAATTTGACACACTTCGAAATGGCTATAATAAATTTTAGAAAAATCTGCAGAGTCTTACTTACTTTTTCCCAGATCGCCACTGGCCACAACATTCCGTTCTGTAACTTGTTGGTCTCTTAGAACTTTTTTTAAATATTTTGTACCGTTCAGAAATTATTTAGCAAAGTTTCCATTACATGATCATGGCATATGGGACACCGAAAAAAATGGTAAAATTGTAATGTTAATGCATTATGATCTTGAAATTAGATAGGCATGAATGGACCAAAAAGTTACAGAACAGAATAAGGAACTTAAATTTGTTGTAAAAATGGCCAGTGTCGTCGCAGTAAAAATTTCAGAGAGGTTAAAATAAATCGCGACCTGGGAAAAAGTAACACCCTGTAAATTTATCTTAAATATATTATAGCCTCACAGCACAGATTTATCTTGAGAAATGTACGAGACTCATGAAAAAAAATTTAACGCCCTGTATCTCAAAAACGAAGGCTTTATAAACACATGTTTATATGAACTTTTAACCCTAAAATGATCTCAAAAATACGACTTGCATTTTTAGCCATCAAATAAATAACACCCTGAAAACAATACTGCAAATGGCTTTTGCAGTATTGTTTACTACTTACATAGAATTATATACAGGGTGCACCAAACTCAGTAGCTTATTAGAAGTATCTGGAGAACCGATAAATTTTTACTTTAATAATTTGCTCTGACCATAGGTAAATATAAACTTTCTGTTTAAAATATTTTTAATTTTGCAGTGTTGTTGTATAACCAGCAACATCCGTTTTCTAAATGGATTATTGTTTTTTTGTATTTTCCTGAATATTTTAAATATTTTTTGTGTTATGTTTCCTGTATATACATTCAACTGTTTTCTACCAAAGGAGACATGGAAATTACCATTTTAATCCATTTGTTGTTCTACAACCGATAAACGCCTTAATATGAAACAAAAAAGATTGCACTTATCTAGTTTTAATTATCTATACAGGGTGTCTATTTTAGGGTAACTATTGCTATCTCATAAACGGCAAGAGATGCGATGTTGGTTAAATTAGAAAAAAAGTGTCCTTTATGGAGGACGTTATTAATCCGTTTACAGATTTTTAATTTTTTTCTTTGTTCCTGAAATACCGGGGATTTTACAAAAATTGCCCAAAATTGTTTTATTAAATATCTCAAAAAGTTTGTACTTGTTCTCTACAAAATGGCGCCCTCAGATTTTCAATCCAACGTTTCGTCTACCGGCCACCACAATCAATTTTTTTTTTAAATACGGACCTGCATTTTTTATTTCATTTTCTTGAAGAACAATTTACAGTTATTACATCAACATACACCAAGAACATTTTTATTGACGTTTCGTACTGTTATATTTATCTTCATGTTTCCTTTTTCTGTTATTTCGTAAACACTCTGTAGCATTTTTGATAATTCTTCTGAGTATTTTTAAGCACTGGTGTTATTTTATCACATGCCAGCTGAATTCTTAGCTTAAGTTAATCCAAATTTGTAGGAGTCGTTAAATATACCAAGTCCTTTATGTATCATCATATGGAACAATCCATTGGAGTTAGGTCAGGGGAACGAGGTGGCCAATTAATAAAACCATTATTACCAATCCAGTGGTTAGGTTTAAAATTATTAAGGAATCGGGTACAGCGACGGTAACGATGCGCAACCATCTTGTTGAAAAAACTCAAAATTTCTATGCACAGCCAAGGGCAGGTTATTTAAAATTTCTTGGAAGTCATTTGTAAAAAAATTCAAGTACATGTTACCAGTTAAATGATCCTCAAAGAAGTAGAAATATTCCGGTTAAACCACCCATTATTACAAAATCGGTTCTCGTCTGACCTCAATATTTTCTTGCAAATATCGAAATCAAGCTTATGTTTTCAGAGAATCCATCCACAGAAAATTCGCCTTTTACGGAAATCTGTTAGCCTTAGATGTTGCACTTTTCGGCAACGGTAGTTTCTAAATTTGTGCCGATGTAAAATCTTGGACGAATCTTTGTTAACACCTGTTCTTTTCTCATTTCTTGCAGGGATACCTCTTGATTGTCATGATTTTTATAATTTACGAAGGCTGAAACAATATTTAAATTTCTTGGTTTATGTTGACGTATTAACTGTAAATTGTTCTTCAAGAAAATGAAATAAAAAATGCAGGTCCGTATTTAAAAAAAATTGATGGTGGTGGCCGGTAGACGAAACTTCGAATTGAAAATCTGAGGACGCCATTTTGGAGAGAACCTTAAATTAGGTAAGTGTTGTATAAAACTTTTTTCTAAAGTACAAATAAGTTATTTAATAAAGTAGTTTTGGGCAATTTTTGCAAAATCCCCGGTATTTCAGGAACAAAGAAAAAATGGAAAATCTGTAAACGGATTATTAACGTCCTCCATAAAAACATTTTTTCTTTAATTTAATCAACATCGTATCTCTTGCCGTTTAGGAGATAGCAATAGTGGTATACCCTAAAATCGACACCCTGTATTTATAATTTGCCTGGAAATGTCAAAATTTTGACATTGCCTATTAAACCGAAAATTAGCATGGGAAAATGTACATTACAACAATTCATTAGTATACAGGGTTTAAGGTAGAAACGGCAACCCTGCACAATGAAAAATATCTAAAAAAAATTCGTTCAGCTATTATTTATTAAATTTTCGGAGTGAATATATTTTTCACTGATTCTCCATACTATGTTGTTTTTTTCTTTTTCTTTTTAGTCGGTTGGACAGTATATGTTCCTTATACGTCTGTTAATATTCCCGAGCACAGAATCTACTATCAAAATTAAGACAAACCAATTAAGACTGCTGAAATCATTGGCGATTGTGCACAAATCTTTTAGTACGGTGTAAACTCTTAAATACCTTTTATGTACCGTGTTAAATTGGAATTACTCTCCTAGGTTTTGCCTGGAATTGCACGACACATCTTCAGGGACCTTCTCTGCACAAAATCAAAACACTGAATGAGCTCTGATGAGCATAGTTCAGGTATTTATACCCGATTTGTGCCCATCGAAGCGTGACTTACTGTTATGATTGGTTTTCACGCCTGATGTAGCACGTAGCTCTGCGTAACTCTGTATTGAAGTTTTCAGTGTGCCTGATAATTTCAATTTATTCTCTAATATTTCGTTTATAATAACCCGAGACTGATGCAAGAACCTTGATATCTTTTTATTAATCATGTGTTCTGTTGTATGGTGGTGTTCAGCGACAGCGAATTGACAATTTGTTTCTAACTTATACATCTTTTATGTTTCTTAAGTATAATAGACACAAACCGTCCAGTTTCACCTATATACATTTTACCGCAGGAACAAGGACTTTTATAATCTCCTTCTGATTGTAAAGGAATTACATCCTTTGGTGTCCTTAAGCATTGCGCAATATTTTTGTGTGTACTAAAAATTGTGCGAATGTTGAATCTCTGCAGAATTCTTGCAATTTTAGCTGTGGTACCCTAAATAAAAGGTAGAACTGCACTATTGTTGAGTGTCTAATGCAGGTTTAGGTCTAGGATTATTAAAATACCTAATCGAATGTCTAATATCTTCAATGCAATATGCGTTTGATTTTAAAGCTTCAGTCAGTTTTTCCGTGTCTTCCGGAATTGAATTAGTATCACATATTGACAAAGCACTAAAGACTAATAAATTGATGAAGGATTGTTTTTGAGATGGATGATGGTATACGGTAAAAAATCGCTATTCATTAATTCTCAATAATGTATTTAGAAAAAAATGTGATTACAATTGTGCAGAAAATATATATAGGAGTATTCAAAATAGACGCTTTCATTTGTGTAGCGTTTTTTAACCAAAATTGTACCTATTTTATCCACAAAGCAATGCTAAAAAGGCTAATATTCTCTGTGCATTACTAAACTAAAACATCGTTTAGATTTTAAGAATAAAACTTGTGTAAAAATACCAGCGTCACGAGTTAAAATCTTGAGAACAAAATTATTTATTTTTTCTGAACAGTTATGTTTATATTTTATCTAACCCCTCGCATCCAGGCTCTGATTGGACCGCAGACATCGGATGTTTTCAATTGTGGCGCTATGGTGGCGACATTCGGAAATATAATTCAACAGAAACGACAGATTAACATACACAGAGGGTAGTGTTGCGATTTTGTTTAATAAAATATTCCACCCCGGGGAATCTGCAGTTTTATACTCTTGAAAGCAAATAGGACTAAGCTATACACAGGTATGTACTTATACCTACTACAACTATTTCTAAGAGGGTATAACTCTGAACTTAAAGACAGTAAACTAAATAAACGTGTTGCTTTTTAGGATTAATTTATATGGTATATATATGGTCTTATTGAATGCTTATAAAAATATTTTATAAGATCTTACATACAAACAAAGAATATATATCAGTTTAAGATACTTAACCCTTTTTGAAACATAATGAGTTTCCGAGTAACACATTAAAATGTGAAAGAACTGGAACTTGTATTAAATATGCCTCCAACTCTAACTCGCTTTATTTTCACAAAACGCAAATTATGTTTGGCTCTTATGTAATTTGAAATATGGCAATTGCAGTAAACCCTAATGTTTTAAAATAAAAAAAATTAACTAATCTCTCAAAGCATTGTGTTTTGGATAAGTACTATGTTCACTGATTAAAAAACCATATACTTTTACAACGATTTTTTTTGTTTTAGTTATTAACATCGAGATTTCAAAAGGGATTTACCAAGAAGCTTATTTACATCCAGTTGGAGTTACTACGATGAATAAAACCATTATTTTTGACTAAAGGTTCTGTAGTTGATTGGTGTTTGGCTTCCTTATTTCACACATTTTGTGCATACAAAATGTGCAATATTATCCAGAAAAAAGTATTTTCTAATATAATGCGCAATTTTGTATAAAAAAATATGCAATATTATTCAAAATATAAATTGTTCTAATTTATTGCACAAGTTTGAGCATAAAATGTTCACAATTTGTGCAATAATTATGCACAATATTGTTTAAAGAAAATGCATATTGTATTATTAAAATATTTGCTATACAAAATTGTTCAAAAAATATGTATTCTTTTGTGCAAAAATTTTATATATTATTGTATGTCAATTCAACACAATATTGTTCAGAAGACATGCACAATTTTTCAGAAAATATATATAACTAATTCTGACCAATCATGTGTACATTTTCTGCACAAAGTTATTCCAAGTACACATTCAGACACAATTTGTGCACTAAATCTACACAATTGTGCAGAATTTATCCATAACTTTTTTAGAGTGTAAGAACTAAAATTTAAATATGATTTCGTGTGTGTCGGTTTTCTGTAAAGAGTATGACCTAGGGTGCCGTTCTCTTTCTTTTCTACTAGCACATCAAGAAGATCCCTGAAGATGCCTCGTGCAATCGCAGGCGAAGCGTCGGAAAGTAATTCCAATATCACACGGGCTAAACCGAAGAGCCATTATTTTTTAATTGACCCCAGCCGTAAAAGCTTTCGTACTATATTAGGAAACCTCTATGGGGAGGACATCAAAAAAGATTCCAAAACTTCTGGGGATCTTCGTACGAGCCAGAAGAAGACACTCTGCCCCTTGGCCTTCCTCCTAAGATGTCGTGATGAAGGAATAGTTTCCAAGTCTCTTCAAGTCAATTATCATGTTTCGACAAGAGCAGCCAGGAACATGTCCAATCGCGCTAGCATGGCTCTCGTAGAGGAGAGGATCAAGGCTACTCGTCGTGACAGACACAAACTCCCGTAAACTTCTACAGGTACATCTAAAATTAGCTTCGTCGCTTAAAATCAATGCATTTACAACATTGGGTAAAATAACCTTCAAGCAGAGAGGATCTGCCAGCAAATGACAGCAAAACAACACAAGAAGTTTGAAACTCTGTCAAGCAAACACCAGCCAGTACGGCCACTACAGAATGCAGTAATCAATTTAAAAAGGACATAATTTTGCAATTGTTACAAGAACCATTGCAGTAGAGGACATAATAGCAAGTGTAGAGGATAGCAGCCATAAAAAGCCCTAATGACAAAGAAGATGTTATAATTCTAATTGCAGAAAAAGGAAATGCAACGGTGGTTATGGACAAGAACAACTAAGTAGAGAAAATAGAGACATTACTTCAAGATGACAGACAATACGAACGAATCCAACTGAAAAAATTGAAACGAAAATTTGCTGCTTTAATAATGCCTTGGATTTGCCAGATCAAGAGAATAAGCAACTGAGGCCAAGCGGTTCGAAGATCCTCAATTTTACTGACTTCCAAAAATACATAACGCTAATGTACCGTTACCTCCTAACGTCAGTGCAATAGCTTCGCCATTTTATGAAATAGGTAAATATTTATCCAACCCCTTCATAGGACGCTCAAATCCTTATATCAAAAACTCTAAACATTTCGCAGAAAAGTTTAAACATTTTACTTTAGATCCCGGTGATGTTTTAGTTAGTTTTGATTTTGTATCCCTGTATACAAATATGCCTATTGACAATTCAATTTCTTATAATTTCTGACATATTTCAACATCACAACCATAATTTGTTCTTAATTGAATCGATAAGAGAATACTTAATTCATTTTTCAAGGGACTTTGTGAGCAAACTTGTTTGCCACCAAGGAATCTCCGCTGTCTCCTGTGGTAGCGAACATCTTTATGGAGGCATTTGAGGAAATTCTTTAAGCTCTGCTCCTTTACAACCTAAATGTTGGTTTAAATCTGTAGATGATACAGTTATAATATAGCCTAATGGAGAAGAAAACCTAACTATATTTTTAGATCATCTAAACCAAATTCATTATGGAAATTGAGTCAGATGGTGCCATTCCCTTCCTTGATGTGTTAGAGTACAGAAAGAGAATGCCACTCTAGGTCATACTGTTTACAGGAAACCGGCACATACGAATAGATACTTAAATTTCAGTTCTCACCATCGATCTCAAAAACAATCCGTCATCAATTCATTAGTTTTTAGGGCATCAGTAAATGATACTTAACTATTAAGTAGTGCAGTTTTACTTTTTAGTACACACAAAAAGATTGGGCAATACTTAAGGTCAGCAGCAGATATAATTTCTTTGCAATCAGAAGAAGGATACAATTCCTTGTTGCTGTAGATGTATAAGTATAAAACGAATTGTTCAATCCGGTGTCGCTGAACACCAGCACACAACAGGACACATGATTAATGTAAAAGATTCCAAGGTTCTTGCATCAGTCTCGGGTTATTATAAACGAAAAATTAGAGAATCAATTGAAATTATCAAGCACTCTGAAAATCTCAATAGAGACACGGGAACTCTGCTCATCGGAGCTCATTCAGTGTCACTTGTGCAGTGAAGATCCCTGAAGATTCCTGTTACAATCGCAGGAGAAACGTCGGAAAATAATTCCAACTTGACACGGTCTAAATTTTTATCGCCCCTCAAAGCATTTGAGAAGATATTAACAATTTTCTGGACTCATGTCGAATTGAAAAGTCTGTCATGTCAAAAAACTTCCTAACGTTACCCAAAATTTCATTTAATACGGTACACCTTGAAATGTTTACCATTTTATTGAAAAATAAAAAAATATTTTTTATTCTAAAAAAATCGCAGGTCAGGCTGAATTTTATACTAATCTCTAGAGGAAACGTGGATAATTCATGGACAAATTAATTTTCGCTCTATTGAAAAGGTCCAAATTAAATATTTCTTTGCTCGAGAGACGCTGTCATCTACTTCTAATGGAAACATTTTGTACATAAAATATCACTATTTAGTGGTATATTAGCATACATTTAGCTCTTAGTAGCAATAATGAAACGATAGTAAATTAAGAACAAGAAAAATCTATCTAAGTTCCCAATGAATATATCGCAGTGAGCTTTTTAAAATACGCGGAAAAATATCAGCTACTTGAATATCAAATCGGATATATGAGAGAATGTTTATATTTAACTTTTAATTTAAATTATAAATAAAGTTAATATGTTCACTAATGCCATTTATAAAGTTTTATTTTGCAAATTTCCAGATTTAAACATAATTGTATAATGTAGTGTCAGTTACAAGGAACAAAACGATCTTTCATGGGGGTTTCAGTCTGCTTTTGTTTGCATCAGTATTATTGCTTAACACCGCCTCCCGGGATAAACAAATAGTCAAAACTTGTCAACAAATGAAGTCAGAGTGTTAATATTTTGCACATAAATTTGGCATCGTGTAGGTTATACTTGTAGGAAGTTTCATATCAATATATTGCAAATGGTATGAGTTATTAATATTTACAGAAAAGCTCATGTTTTTCACGATTCTTCAGAGTATTCAGCAATCGATCAGTAGTTTATATACGCAAAAAGTCAACAAAATTATTTCATACCGTTTAGACACTATTTACACAACATTAAGTAACACTATGTTTCTAACACCTATATGTGTACCTTGAAACAATTACTGTGTTGTAGTTTTAGGAACATACTAAGTTCTTTAATTATTTAAAGTCACATTTATTGTATTCACATGTTTTTTGAAATATATATAAAAAAAATTGTTTTTTAGAATGTGTTTTCAAATCGGATTGCATCTTTTTATCTAGTGAATGTTCCATCGTTCATGGAGTCAGTGGTAAACAATGTAATAAAGCCATTCCTAACACCAAAAATTCGAGATAGGGTACGTATTAATGCTAAGTAACTTATTGTGATAAATTTTGAACTGGCAATTAAATATTTAAATTTCTGTTCATGGAAGGCTCATTTTTTTAAAAGAGGCCAGGAGTAGATTGCAATTTTTCAGCAGAGAGTGTTCGTTGCTTTAAAATAAAACTGAGAAATTAAATTATTTTATTAGTAACCAAGGTGAATATGGCTGCACTATACTGCATTGTGTAGCAGTGGCGGCTCGTGAGTATATTGAAGGGTGAGGCTACATGAGGTTAATTTTGTTTAAATGTGAATAAATTTCCACGTCACCCATGAGGTATTATTCTGCGACGCGTTGACCTTTTTTTTTTTAATAGAGGTCATCGCCAATAGCCCTACTAAACCATTAAAAACTAAAAAAATAAACTCTAAAAAAAATAAATAAAAAGTAAACAAAACAAGTAAAATATGTACTCCTATCACTAAAATATAGCGGTGATTGCGATAATAAAAACATAATTTAGTTTATTAAAACTTAAAATAAATAGTTGTATGAAATAAGATAAAAAACTACTTTTTGTACATTAAATCTATACGTCTGTCTTTTAAGGTGGCAAATTTATCTATAATTTGGTCGTAAAAGTTTTGGTCTTCACTAAGTTCTGACAGTAATTCCTGCTCTATTGACATCATTGCTAAACCCGAGAGCCGTTCTTGTGTCATTGTGTTTCTTAGGTAGGTTTTGATCCGTTTAAGACATGAAAAATTTCGTTCGGCCGATACACTTGTTGCGGGAATAGTTAAAACTAAATTAAAAAGCTTATATGCTTCCGCAAAAATTGCTTTAAAATCTTTAAATAACAAAGCTAGACTTTTTTCGACATCTCAATTTGAAAATTGTTCATCCCTATACAATACAGAAAGCTCATTCTTTAATCTATCTTTATCAAAAATGTTTGGATAATTTTTTAATAAATTATTTAATAAGTCGTCTGGAAAGCATTTAACATATTCCGAATATTTTTTGCAATCGACTAAAGCAAAGAAATTTAAATTATTTAAATTTTCAAACCGCGTCCCTAATTGAAGAATTATACAATCTATTATTTCGAAATATAATATTTTATATTTAGTAAAAATATCAAAGTCGCTAGAACATTGCCCTCGACGTGTGTTAGTTGGCAGAATAGTGGCTTTTTTAGCAATATTGAAAAGTTCTTTGAAATGGTCCTCGTTTCTAAATTCAATAATTCGTTGCTTGGCAAGGTTTATTTGCGAAATGCAGTAATTTATATCTAAATGCTTTAACTGTAATATTTGAAACAGTACATCAGTGCAACTAAAAATTTGTTTATAAATATGCGTTAAAAGGCAAAATTCGAAATCATTAAAATGCTTTAGAAATCCTTTTGCACCATTAATAGATTCTGTTCCAGAACTTAAGTCATTAATAATAGTTTCAAATACTATAATTAAATTATCCCATTCATTAGCCACTAAGTTTAAAATTTTAGACCGTGTATACCATCGCGTTTCTACAGCTCGCGGAATTCTTTTACCTACTATCTGATTAAGCAGAAAAGACCGTTTTGGTGATTGGTGGAAATAATTTGGTATTCCTAATAAAGTGGCAAAAAATATACGACTTTGGGTAATCAGTTTTGTTCCCTGTTGTAAAACTAGATTTAATCTGTGGGCGCAACAATGAGTAAACATAGCTAAAGGAGCAATAGATCTAACTTTTGTTTGAAGCCCATTTATTTCACCTGCCATAACACTAGCCCCATCGTAACACTGCGCGACCAATTTATTTTTAAAGTCATAAGGCTCTAAGCTGTTTTGTATTAAATGAAAAAGGCTCTCTGCTGTTCTATTATCGCTAACGTCAAAAAATCCTAAAAATCTTTCTTTTAAAGATCCGTTGGTCACATACCTAACTGTTATCGAACACTGTGATTTTTCTGTTATATCAGTACTATCATCCGCAATTACGCCAAAAAAACAACAATCGGTGTCATTGAGTTCTTTTTTTATATATTCTTGAATATAGTCATGTATGCAACCAATTAGTTCATTTTGTATAGTCTTAGATTGTCCCGTAAAAATATTACTAAATTTAGCACAATGTTCAATAAGTTCGGCATTTCTTTTTATTAAGCATGCAAATATTTCCTTAAAATTGCCACGGTTAAAAGAATCTGTTGTTTCATTATGACCTCGAAATGCCAAGTCCTGTTTACCCAAAGTAATAGTAACATCAATTAAATAATTTAATAATAAACGGTTTTTTCGAACATTTTCATTATAAACAATTTTATTAAGACTTGCATTTTCTTGTAGTGCATCCGCAATAGTCGCCCTATTTTGCTCCAGTCTTGTAAGTGCTACCGAATTTTTAATATGCTCTCTTAAACTTTCATGCGATTTTACTGCTCGTGAAAAATTTTTTAAATCCGAATATCCGCCCCCTGAACTCCAATTATTTTTGACGCATCCTAATAAAATACAAGGCCAACAATATAGGCTTTCTTTATAAATACTTCCGCATAGCCACCTATAAGTTTCGTACCAAGATATTTGAAAAGTTCTTGAATATTTTTTACCTTGCCTCTTATCGTTAAATATTGCTAAAATTTTCGGCGTCGGACGTCTACCTAATATCTGTTTCTTTTCAGTTTCGCTTCTTCTTAAAAAAGGCGTTTCAATTAATGAAGCAATAATGTCGTGAATAGGATTCATTTCAAAAGCAAAAAGCAAATACAAAAAATGGAACGGTCCAACTTACCAAATCAAAACAAAACAAAAACTTACTCACGCGTATTTATTCACCTTAAAAGACAGAACGCCCTCAATCAGCGATTATCGCAATCTATTTCCTATTTCTTTCTCAGCCGCACGCACCACGTAAAAAGAAGCCGTTGGAATATTTCGCTAGTCATGTGATTTAAATAACCAATAAAAGCATATCCAAGCTACAGATTTATCGCCTCAAGAATGCAATAGAAAACGCGTGCATCGGCAATCGCCATCCCGCTCTGTCGTAATCAGGTGACTCGCCGGCATCGGCACCGGCCGTTGATAAATAGGTCAGAAGTCGAAACTTTCCAAGCTAAAATTATTTCGCCTCATTCGAGAGCACTTTCTTTAGGAATGGGTTTGCACGGTCGGTTTTTTGATGTAGTCAGAATTTATTTTCTAAAGTATTTATTATGGGATTATATTTTGTTTTTTTTTAATGTTATTATGTTGTAAAACTGTTAAAAAGTATATTTCTAATTGGTAATAGATAAAAAGTTATATAAAAAATTTCTCTTTTCCTTTATTTTGGGGGTGAGGCGCGGCCTCAGAGGCCTACCCTGACGAGCCGCCACTGTTGTATAGTTGCTATAAACTAGTTTAATATCTTTATCTGTGACCCCAAAAAAATTATAATTGATGAACAGTGTTACTAATAATAGGGAAAATGACGAAAGGAATTGTCGATATTAGTGAGTGTCAACTTCACTTACCTTTTCTTTAATCGTTTAAAGTATAGTATATTAAAGTATAAGTGGATATTAAGGTTTTTAAAACCAAACCACCGCGATTTTTCAGCACGATAGCGCAGCCCGAGCACTCAAAATAGAGTGTTTTAAAGACCAGTTATCCACGAATAGTTTACGCTATTTTTTTTATTGCTACATTTTGAAATCACAAATAAGTACTGATATTAATACTATAACAAATGGAAATAAGAACTAATAATATTAAATTCTTGATATGATATCAGTATACCTTTCATTGTCATGGACATGAGAAATACAAAAATTAATTTCCAATCTGTCACATAAGTGTCACATTGCATTTCTCTTAAAAAATGAGTTCTAACATTAATTTTTTAGATAGTAAAGCAGAATCGCGGTCGATATGGCAAAAATCGGAACACGCTTATTAAAAATAATACAATCATATTGCCTGTAATCAACTTAACAAGCGAACCTAGAGGATTAAGTAAACTTCGTTTATATCTTTTGTTAGGTAAAACAGAATTCATTTTTTGTGTTTCTACATTTATTTCATAGTTTAAGTGTTTATACGCTTCGTATAAGGGTATTTGATGTCTGTTAGAAGAACTATTTATTTTACTCCTAATTTTTGGTAATGTAAGTTAATTGAGTTTACTTGGTTTTCGAGAGAAATTAAATCTATATAATGTAAAAATTTATGAGATGCAATTTTTATTTTTGCGTTGCCTAATTTAAATGGTAGGATACCGGGATTGTTATTAAGATTCTGCACTTGAACCTTTTGTGCCTTCATCAGGTTTTTATCCGTTAATTTTCGGTGCTTTTTAAATATTTGTTTATGATAAGTATTTTGCGTAGTTTTTACTGTTAAATCATTACTATATATGTTCGGGTTTATATAACGGATTTGTTTTTATTTGTCGATCGGGTAATTTCCGATAACCAATAGATCCGGGTTCAATAACAGGAGGATCATTTCTTTTCTCTTTAGCTTTCGCAATAACATTTGTTTTATGTTGCGATATTTTTTCGTGATTATCATTATATAGTTTATTCATTATTTCTTTGTGTTCATTTAGTTGGTGATTAATTAGTTGGGTATCATTATCAATATTGATTGGTTCTTTTAATTAGAGATGTCCAAAAATTAAATCGATTGGTTTTTGTTTCGTTACAGAATGTATGGAATTATTATATCCAAGAATAGCAAAATTTAATTTTTCAAATGGGTTTAAATTCGGTTTTGTTAAGGTTAATGTTCGCATGTGTTCTAAGATTGTCGAGTGAAATCTTTCGACTGTAGGATTGCTATTTGGATTTAAAGGTAACGTGTAATGCCAGTTAATTTTATAAAGTTTGGCAAATTCTGATTAAACTCAGTGTCGTTATCAGATACGATATTTTCGGGTATTTTATAATTTGAAACAAATTGTATGAGTGATTGATAGACATGTAAAGTAGATAAACTCGGTAAAATAAATGCTTGACCGAATCGTGAAAAGCTATCACAAATAGTTAAAGCTACTGTATTACCAAATTTAAAAGTGTCAACATGAACTGTTTCAAATGGTTTCTTAGGCGTTCTAAGTTAGTTGCAATTTTATTAAAGGCGGGTGACATTCATATTTTGCTTGTTAACATATGGTACAATTATCTACATATTTTCTTACGTCATCATTTACCCTGAGCCAATAATACATGATTTTTAATTGGTCAATAGTTTCGTGTATACCTCTATGATTAGTTATGCCTTCATGTTGGTTTTTTATAAGACTTATTTGTCTTTCTTCCTTTTTTACATCGCAAAGAAGTTTATTGGATTTTATTAGCTTATAAGATGCATGAATAAAAGTTTAAGGTATAATATTACACATTTGTTTGTATAGACTCTGGTCGTCATCGTTTTGGAAATAGAACACATATTGTCGTTTCGGTTCGGCGTATTCTTTTAAATACTGCATTGATTGTTTTTCATAAGATTCTTTTGTTACGTATATATACCATCTAGTTCGATAAGTTGGTTTTTTGATTTCTAATCGTGGGTTTTGATTTACTTTAATTATTATTATTTGACATAAAAAGTAGTTAAGAGGTTTTTCTGTAATATTTATAATTAATATACGGTCTTCTGCACTTGTATGCACAGTTTTATTGTCATTATTTTCATCGGGATCAAACTATCCTATTATTGATTGATTGTCTGTCGTGGGACTCGCGGGATCATTAATAGATCTATTTTCTAGGGGAATCCTATCGGGTTCTCGACTAGTACTCGGAATTTGATCGTCTAAATGATTACTATTATATTGTTGCATATAACGCAAAATTGGAAGGCCAGTACTTGAGTCACTGTCTTCGTTTTCAATGTCGTTTAACACAGCTGATGTATCATTTACGTTAATCTCGACACGGGGTAGCGGGTCGGCGTTCGTATTTTCCTTGCCTTTTTTATAAAAGATTTCATAATCAAATTCTTGGAGTTTAAGACGCCATCTAATTAAACGTGAATTTGGCTCTTTTAAATTCATTAACCATTGAAGGGGTTGATGATCTGTTATTATTTTAAATTTTCTACCAAATAAGTATCGTCTGAAATAACGCGTTCCGTATACTATAGCTAATAATTCTTTTTCTATAGTAGAATAATTTTGTTCAGATGAATTAAGCGTTCTCGACGCATACGCGCAGGGCAACATTACTTGCGTCAGTGATTAAATTAAAAATTCTTTGGTAAAGTATGGGTATTGTAAAAGAAGTTCATTCATTAATAGAGACTTACAGTCTTCGAATAGTGGGTCATTAATATTTATTACTGAATGTTTCTTTATACAATTAGTGAATGGTTTAGTAATTTTTGCAAAATTTGGAATAAATTTTCTATAGTAACCTAAAAGTCCAAGAAATCCTTTGATTTCTTTCGTAGTTTTAGGAATTGGATATTTTAAAATAGCTTGTATTTTATCTGGGTTTGGTTTAACACCTTCAAGAGTAATTATATGGCCTAAGAATGCTACTTCTTTTTTTTAGAAATTCAGATTTGTCTAGTTGAATTTTCAAATTACCTTCACGCAATCTTTTAAATATTTGTTTTAAATTAACCATGTGTTCTTGTAAAAAAAGTGGAAAAGACAATAATGTCATCCATATAGACAAAACATATTTTATTATTTAAATCTCTTAAAACGTTATCCGTCATTCGTTGGAACGTTGCGGGGGCGTTTTTAAGACCAAAAGGCATTCTCATATATTCATAATTTCCATTTTCGACATTAAAAGCTGTCTTTTTTACGTCATCAGGGTGCATTTCGATTTGGTGAAAACCACTTGCCAAATCTAGAGTAGAAAAATATTGACATCGTCCTAACTTATTTAATATATCGGAAATATTAGGAATTCCATATTTATCATAAATAGTCTTAGAATTAATTTTTCTGAAATCGAACACAATCCTATACTTACGTTTTCCGGACGCATCTGCTTTTTTGGGACTACCCAAATAGGAGAGGACCACGGGGAATCGCTTGGTCTAATAATACCTTGTTCTAACATTTCTTTTATTTGTCGTTCTACCTCAGGTTTATGAATAAATGGGTATCGATAAGATTTTGTATATACTGGAATTTCATCCGTTGATTTTATATGTGGTTTTACTTGATTTATAAATGTTAATTTTGAATTTTCGCGGTGGAAAATATCTGAAAATGTCTGACATAATTTTCCAATGATATTTTTCTTCACGGTTCATATGTTGTGTTCTTTTAAGATTAACAATATTGTTTTTTTTAAATGTGTTCAGATTATTTGTTGCGTTTAGATTGACAAACAAAAATCTTTTTTGACTGAATAAGAATATTTAACTTTAAATTAATTGTAGCAAATATTTAATAAAATTACATATCTCAACATGTAGACTAGTCTATCTACGGAATGTTTCTATACATAATATAAACAATATTATTTAAGCAAGCATACAAAATTATGTCATTTCCCTTAAGTTTTTATAGACACATAGTAGTTGTACAAATACTTTCATCCTATTGGGACTCATCAGTGCGCCGATCGTAAGAGAGAAACATTAAATAATAGAAAAGAATTGATTCTAAAATTTGTCAGTTTATTTGACATGTAACCTAGATATGAAAAAAATGATAGTTTGCAGCCATCTATAGTGTTATTTTTAAATGTGTTCAGATTATTTGTTGCGTTTATTTAGTAAATTAATATTCTTATTCAGTTGCAAAAAAGTCAAAAAAGATTTTTGTTTGTCAATATTGGTTTAATTACGAAATTCATTAGGGGATTTTTCTACACACATTAAATAATTCAAAATTATTTTTATTAAATGATTCGAAAATCAAGGGTTTATACAAATATATTTCTTGAGGAAATTGTGAACTATTTTGTAATTCGACAGAGGCGTATCCTTGGTATGCTCTTGTTATACATGCGGGTATTTTACATTTAGACATATTTATATCATTAAATATTATATCTCCGTTAGGTATATTTACAGGAACTTTTAAAGTTTCGATAGTATTGGGGTCAATACGAGTGTAAAATAGTAATTTTGCTTTTGCGTCATAATGGCTTAAAGGTATTTAGGCATTGGGGGTTTTTAATACATATTTTTGTAAGTCTAGTTGAACGTATAAAACTTTTAATCTCATTAAATGCTGGTATTTCCGCACAATAGTCTTTTGTAGTAGTTTGAAAAATTGACGAAATTGTAAATGGTTCTTTCTTAATATAATCACTAAAATAATTTTCAGCTAAATCAGGGTTTAAAAATGATTTTGTTGCTCCAGTATCAATAATTTTAAAGGTGGATTACTAATTTGAATATACGGGAGATCTTTTTTGTCATAAATAGAGTGTATTTCTATGTGATCGTTTCGGGTGGCTCGGTATCGGGAAATTTTTGGTTGGTTCGTCTACATTATGTAATTGAAATTGATTGTTTTGCGGTCTAAAGGACCTATTTGTATTATGAGATATACCACTCATCGGTACTAGTTTTGGTAAGTTTTGAGCAATACGAGAATTAGGTTTCCAAACATTTGTTGGATTTCTCGGTGTACCAAGTACTTGTTTATTCGTGAAATATTTTTGATTACGCATAGGCCTTGGCTGTATATTAATAGGGCCACGAAGAAATGATTGATTTCCATTGTTTTGTGCTACATTATTCTGATTGTAATTATTAAAATTAGGAATATATTGGTAATTAGATAAAAACGTATTGTGATTAACTCTATTTTGCGAAATAAAATTTTTATTTTTATTTGCATTAGAATTTTCAAATTGTTGTGGTTTTTATAGGAGCCTAATATTAGTTTCTGAAATAATGTATTGCCTAGCTTCCGCTTAATCTGTTGGTTTCATAGCGCGTATAGTTGAAGAGGTTCTCTTAAACCTGCTAAAAATATTTTTAAAGCATGTAAATTATAAAAATCTTTCTTAATTCTACTAGTTGCCTGACATAATGGATCAGTATGTGAATCGATAAAATTATGTAATGCACTTTGAGTGGACATTACTCTTGTATAATATTGTAAAAGAGATTCATCGACAATTTGTCTTAATTGATCTAAATCAAACAATAATCCGTTTTCATCTCTTTGATCGCCAAAATGAGCTATTAGCGCTTCTTTTACGGTTTTCCAATCTTTGGAAACACATATACTATAAACTTCCCTAGCTTTATTTACTAGTTTAGCATAAATGCTGTACATTATTGTAAGATTTTGGACACAATCTAAATTTTCATTGTTCCAATACGTACTTATTAATTTATTACTTGTTTCTAAGTAAGAGGATAATTCTAACGGGTTTCCGTCAAATTTAAGAACTATATCTAACAATTTGCAATCAAAATTTGGAGCAGCCATTTCGTTAATCGATAGATTTGAAAATAGACTTTCCAATAACTTTGAATTTTTCTTTTCTTGAAAATTTGAAAAATTTGAACTTAACCTATCACTTTGTTCTGCAATAGAAACAGTGTTACCTAAAACTAACTCGCTTTCACTGTTTTCTCCACTAGAAGAATCAGATGAAGTCGAGGAAGTCGACATAGATAGGAAAAACAAAAAGATTGTTTACTTACAGAGAAAATGTCTTCATTCTCCGTGTATTTGAACCTTTTCTTGTTTTTTTATTTCTTGAATCCTAGCCTACACACTTAATTATCCCGAATTACGCTTTTTCGACGTTTTCTAGCGCGATTTTCGAAGTTTCATTCCTATTTTGAACAAACGGTTGGAACTTAAGGGTTTTACGCGTTGGAAATCCCTTTCAAAAATCCATACGACTGCGCCACTTTATATTTTTAGTCATAAAGAAACTATTTTTCAAAAACAATTATTTATTTTAAAATAATTATTACGACTTAAACATTGAATATTGAATATAAGAAATACAAGTTTACTGTACAAAGTCTATGCCGGAACTCGGCATTGCTTCTCACGCTCTTCGAGTATATCAGGAAAACTGCTGATCTTGCATTGGCGTGGTTGGTTCCCATGAGAAGTCATTAAAAGGACACACATAACTTGACCTGCCACCATTCTAAGTACACTTTACATGATTATCGAGGACGCACCAACTTTTGGCAATATTTTTATTTTGATTGTGTAGTTAATAAAAAAAAATCCCATATATTGCACATATGGAAATGTTGTGTATATATATATATATATATATATATATATATATATATATATATATATATATATATATATATATATATATATATATATATATGTGTGCTACTTCCTTAATGTAGTTATTTTTTAAACTAAAGGACTATATCCCAAGAATACACAATTTAACAATATACAAAGAGGTCCAAGAAAAACATTATTTTAACCATATATATAGATATTATATGTGCTCTACCATTTATTAAGGACTTAACCTATCAGATTAAAGGCATATTCACAAGTCATACAGATATTAAATTTGCTTTTAAACAAATAAAAACTATTTCTACATTATATACTAAAACTAAAACTCCTTTATCCGTCAATGAAAATTGGAATGTAGTTTATAAGATCCCTTGTTTAAACTGTAATAAGATGTACATAGGTCAAACATCTAGGAACCTAATAGGTAGAATTACGTCACATAAAAGTGACTGTAACACTCAGAAACTTACACGCGCCTTGTCTGAACATGTTATCCGGGAAGGACGCTGAGAATGCCTTATAAGGCTTTCGTGTAACAAGTTTTCCAATGATTTTTCAGTAAATTTAAACGTATTGTTCGGAATTTGTTTTAAAGAAGCAGTGTGGTTCATCTTTCCTGGTTTTTAATTATTTCGTCCGCCAAAATGTCAATAAACAATAATTATTTTATATTAAATTAAACACCGCCTGCTTAGATATATTACAACAATAGAAACATTAACTTTCTGTAATTTAATTGTCTAACAAATTATGGACAAATGTGTTTTAGCGCCATCCTAAACCATGTAATACAGTTATAGATATTAACAATAACAACGATAAAACTGTTAAAAAAATCTTTTCTCTTCTTGCCTATAAATTATTATAATTTGTTTTTCTTTTTTTTCCGCAATAAGAAAGATGTCGTTAACAAAATTTTCAATGTGGTAGTACGCCAGCGTAACAATGACGTTGCTTTGTCCTTGTCAACTCCCCCCTCCGGGGTAGAAGCCGTAGTTTGTTCGTAGTAATCGATATACATAAAATTAGGCGGGAATTATACTTTCCTTTGTCTCCCTTCTTATTTTACCTACTACGACGCATTTTTTCGTTTTACAGTAATGGCGGCGTGCCAGCATTGAAAGTGGTTTCGCTGCGTGTTTATAACATTTTTTAAAAATTTGAAGAAAATGTAACCAAAAATTTTATTTTACTGTTGATATGTGTTAGTTACCGTCTATATTCTAGTTACGTACAAGTTTTAACATTAAGCCTGTTGCAATGGGACTATTTTATTTTTAACTCACTTTGGTAAGATGTTTCTTTTACTTTGTAATCCTTTTTTTTCTTATCTACAAATGTATTTTTCTATAGAAGGGTCCTGAAGAAGAGAATAAACATTCTCGAAAGCTCGACCATACAATAAAGAGTACTCCACACTAGGCCGTTCATAAATTTTTTCTTTGACTGCATCCCCACCTAACCAAGAACCTGGAGGATAGAATCTTTCGCTTTTTGTGAAAATTATATTCTTTTGGTTCAAAGTGCTTCTTTCTAACTAGTCATTCACGACTAACTTTCTCCTTTTCTATATATATATATATATATATATATATATATATGGGTTTTGATAGTTTTCTTACTTTTTTTTAAATTTAAAAGGTAACATTTTTATTTCTAATGTCTTCTTGTACTGAGTGAACTAGATATAATATAATGAATAAAAATAGTAATTAATTAAAATAATAATAAAAATTGCCTAATGAGTAACAGTTTAAACAGTAAAAGCATTTGTTTCTACGATAATCAGATGTGATAAAAAAACATTTGATATCCTTGCAGTCTAGAGCTACTTTGATGATGTAAATGGAGTGCAATATTTTGCAAAATAGCATTAAGATTTTTCTCAAATTCCACTGAAGAAGTAATGTGGTTGAAAACTGATTTAATCTAATTAAAAAAATAGTGATAATTCCTTCATAATTATTTACAAAAAAAAAACATTCTGAACTCATAAATCC
The DNA here is from genome assembly GCA_030620095.1 of Kuschelorhynchus macadamiae. Classification (NCBI taxonomy): domain Eukaryota; kingdom Metazoa; phylum Arthropoda; class Insecta; order Coleoptera; family Curculionidae; genus Kuschelorhynchus; species Kuschelorhynchus macadamiae. Next base: position 1,556,302 of record JAUTXW010000845.1, on the reverse strand, counting down.
ATAATTTTAGATCTCGTTGAATTTGTCTTTCAATTCTCTATTTAAATTTGAGATAATATACAGGGAATTATTACATTGAAAATTATCGAATAAGATAATTCATATACCGAAAAATTTGTCGGCGTAAGTAGATATTTAGAAATCGTTTAAGTGTCTTAGCTACAACGCTTTAAAAATATGTCAAATCCTGAAGATAAATGCCAATATATCAGAAAAGAAGCATCTGAACCCCTATATTTATATATTTTTGGCCATGCCTTTAGAAGATCTACCAAAATATCTCTAAATATGCAGGGTGCTTCATTAAAATAAGAAAGTTGATACCTGACCGGTGCATATAAACACCTTGTATATAAAAATAACATATTTTAAAAATTCAAATTCACGGAACCTGTTTTTAAGTTTTTTGTGATACAACTTTTGAGATAAAGTAGTAGGACATCTTTCGTGGGACACCCTGTACAACATATACGGGAAAGCGCTATGTTTGCTCAAAATGTTTCTATGTTGTTCTAATTGTAATTTACTAGTGAGTTGCTATAACGCATAGTAAGTGTTTCATAACATAAAACAAATTAGGCGGCAGTAACATGTCAGAGTCAATAGTAATATCATGCTATTAGAGGAAAACAAATTACTATTCACAATTTAATTTAGTAATAAATGAGTTTGCGACGTAGTTTTGATAAATAGGATAGAAGCTATCATCTTATAGATGATCTATGCGCAAAGTTTATGTGTATTAAATGTAAATTAAGTTGTGCCGATATTTAAATCAAATTGGATTTAGCAGTATTAGAATTTTGTTTCGCATGTGTTCGTTTGTACAATATATTATATCTAAGATAGTTACCAATAGGAATAATTGAGATAAATAAAAATCTCTTAAATCTAGTAATCATCACATCATTAATATAGTATTTTATACACCTTTCTGCTATTTTTCGAATGTTGTTTGGCTATTGCGTTATACATTTTTCATAAAATAGTTTTGGTTTTATGTTTATTACAGTTCTTTTTTTCTCAAATGTAAATTATCTCTGAAAACAGAAAAAATTTGCTTGCACTCTCTTTTGTTTTCAACACACTGAATATACAATGTGTAACAAAATTAAGGAGACGGCCAAATATCTCAGATACCGCTTACCTGAATTTAATGAAAATATGTACACCTAGGTATGAAATTATGCCGGATCCAATGGCGAGTTCCGCATTGCTGCTACATTTACTCTTTTTCTTTTATTAAAGGAAACAATTTTTTTAGTAGAACACCCTATATTATAGTACTTTTTTAAAATCTGCCTAACATTCTCAATACTTTTTATTAAGAGCACTTTTTACGAAAGTCAACAGCTTTTGTGAAAATAAGTGCCTAATATCCATAATTTTATGTATTACCTTTTATTAAAATACCTGTACACAAAAGATTATCTGATATGTTAAATAATATCAGTTTTGTTGATTTATAAAAATGGATCGTTTAACTGAAACCTAAAGAATTGAAATTTTTATTTATACTGCGTAAGTAACAAAAAAATTTGTGAAACTGTAAAAAAGATAGAAGGTAAAAGAAGCTGTTTGTTCTGGCCGACCGAAAAGTACAATAATTCCTCGCCTTGCTACCAAAACACACTAGCAAGAAAAAACCGTGTCTCAACTTTAAAAGTAGGTTGTAAAAAAGAGCGCAAACATTACAATACAAAAAAAGAAATACATAATACAACAAACAATAGGTTAGTAAAACTAGGTAAGGTGTTTAAAATATCATTTACTTCCTAACAGTAGGCCAAATAATGTGGAAAATTATTTAATGGATTAAAAAGAATACCAGCCTCTTCGAGTCGTCTACATTCGATTTCTATTCGCTCTTTTAAATCCTCGAGGTCATTGGGCTTAGTTTTATACACCACATTTTTAAGGTGTCCCCACAAAAAGTAGTAGAGGGACGTCAAGTCCGGAGACCGAGGTGGCCACCCTATTGTACCCTATATCCAATCCATCTTCCAAAAAAAACATACAAATATTCCCGAACATTCCGACTAAAATGCAGTGGAGCACCATTCTGCTGAAACCATATTTCATCATTTGGTGCACTATTACCTAAAAAAATCAAGTTTAAATACTTAATACAGCAGGTAAAGTAAGAAACTTACGGTTATTCGGAAATAGTTATGTTAGGATATTTGTCATTAAAAATGTTACAAACATCTTTCAGGTTTCGCATTCTATCCCCATATCAAAGTTTAATTAAAATTTACATTCTTTGGGTTAGGTTAGGTTAGTTAAACAATCTATTTGTGTAAATCAACAAAACTGACATTGTCAAATATATCAGAAAACCTTTTATGTGCAAGTATTTTAAAATACGGTAATACATTAAGTTATGGATATTAGATCCTTATTTTCGCAAAAACTGTTAAGTTTCATAAAAAGGGCTCTCAATAAGAAGAATTTAGAATTTTACGCAGATTTTAAAAAAGTAACAATAATTTTACTTTTATAACAGAAAACGGTAAACTTGGCAGCAATGCGGAACTCGTCTTTGGATCCGGCATACTTTCATACCTAAGTGTACAGGGTGGTCATTTTATGGTGATACAGTACCTTATCTAGAAAACGGTAATAGTTACGACAAAAAGTTAAATACAAAAGTTGTTTAGATTCAATCAGATTTTTATTTTATTTCACTTTTGCTTATACAGGGTGTTTCCTTTTGACGTAACACATGTCAACTTTCTTAATTTAAATGGGATACCCTACATATTATTACATATTTCGATTCTACTGTTAATTTGCAAAAGTTTTTATAATAACTTCTATATTTGAATTCTTTATCGTTTTTGAGAAAATTGAGTTTTTAGAATTTTTAAAAAAAAAACATATTTTAAAAAAAAAAAAATTTTATCTATAAAACTTTAATGGAACTGACTAATGTCCTAAACATACATTACTAAGGGTTCAATTCAAGGAGTTTCCGTGCTGGTCTTACCAATTAATATACAGGGTGGTAAAAATGGAGAGCAAAACAAACAGAACTTTAAATGTAAAAATCTCCTGTTTTTTAAATAGAACACCCTGTATATTTTTATTTCATCTGATTCAGCGTTCAATTACTTATCATTACTCATATATATGTCCTATACCTAAAATGAACAGTTTCGATTTTATTAGCCGTTTTCTGATTTGACTATTTTTTTTTTAATATAAGTAAACAGATGAAGTGGGCTAAAATAAAAATGTCGTAAACTAAGCCTTATTCTCATTTCCTTAACACAGATAGCGACTATAAATAATGTTAGAAAATACAAATAAAAGTGAAATATTATGTTATTTATGTTCTTACTATTTAATGTTTACGAAAATAAGGGAAAGACAAAAAAAATATCTTGTGCCTAAGTATTAAACACGATTAAAACAGACTATAAAAAATTTTCAATATGGCCATCGTCCATTGCGAAACATGAAGTGCAAATAGCCTCCATTTTTTGAATAGCGTTCCTTACCGAATTAGATGCATTAAAATTATTGATCTCTTCCCTGATTTTTAGTTTTAACTCATTTCTAATATTAGATCTATTTTTATAAACTTTATTTTTTAGTGCACCCCACAAAAAGAAGTCTAAAGGGCTTAAATCAGGGCTTCGTGGTGGCCAGGATATTAAACCATGTCTTCCTATCCACAATGGAAAATGTTAATTAAGGAAATTTACTACCGGTGCAACCGTGTGGTAAGGGGCGCAATCCTGCTGAAAAATGATATTTTCTCGAATATTTGCTGGCAAGTCGTTCATAAGGGGCATGATTTCATTCCTAAGCAGCTCCAAGTATCTTTCGCCATTTAACGACTGCAAATACGCACATTTACGGTTTGACGGCCTTGTTTTTTAATTGCTTTTATTAGACGTTTATTAGTTTGATACCAGTAATGAGTGTTTTGCCGATTAAAAATACCCGCCGTATTAAATGAGGCCTCATCAGTCCAAAGCACTTTTGAAAAAAACACATTTTCGATCTGCCGGTCCATAACATCACAACAAAAAGTCAATCTTTCATTAAAGTCTAATTGTGATAATAATTGAGTTGGAAGAAATGTATAAGGATGATAACCATTCACCTGCAATGTTTTTTGAATACTTCCTCTACTGACCCCTGCAATGTCTCTGTCAGCATGTCTTTGGGATCTTTCATCATCTTCCTCGAAATAAAGTAAAATCTCCAGTTGTTTTTCCCCAGTGAGGACAAAATTGGGACGATTTTTCTTAGAGTTTTTAAGGACACCATTTTCCAAATCACGCACAATTCGAAAAAATATATCCCTGGAGGGAACTCGATTATTAGGATATTCCCTCGAATATTCTCTAAGGGCTAACCCTGGACTTTGATTATTTTTTATGAAACAGTTGTATAATTTCAAACGTTCATCTAAACTATATAAAGCCATTTTTGAACAAATTTCGCAGCAAAAATTTGACAAAAACGACAAACAGAGCAAATGTCAACTTAAGTCAACAATTGCATTAGGTTATTTCCTAAGCCTATCTTGATTTTTTTAGTTTCTGATCTCATTTACTGGCAAAATTCCGGGATAAATCAGAAAACGGCTAATAAAATCGAAACTGTTCATTTTAGGTATAGGACATATATATGAGTAACGATAGGTAATTGAACCCTAAATCAGATGAAATAAAAATATACAGGGTGTTCCATTTGAAAAACAGGAGATTTTTACATTTAAATTTCTGTTTGTTTTGCTCTTCATTTTTAACACCCTGTATATTAATTGGTAAGACCAGCATAGAAACTCGTTAATTGAACCCTTAGTAATGTATGTTTAGGATATTAGTCAGTTCCATTAAAGTTTTATAGGAAAAAAAATTTTTTTTTTAAAAATATGTTTTTTTTTTAAAATTCTAAAAACTCAATTTACTCAAAAACGATAAAGAATTCAAATATAGATGTTATTATAAAAACTTTCGCAAATTAACAGTAGAATCGAAACATGTAATAATATATAGGATGTCCCATTTAAATTAAGAAAGTTGACATGTGTCACGTCAAAACGAAACACCCTGTATAAACAAAAGTGAAGTAAAATAAAAATTTAATTGAATCCAAACAACTTTTGAATTTAACTTTTTGTCGTAACTATTACCGTTTTCTAGATAAGGTACTGTATCACCATAAAATGGCCACCCTGTACATATTTAAACTCAGGTAAGCTCACTTTTGTTACACGCTGTATGCACTAGCCCCAATCCAGCCCGCGAGAGACTCAGAAATTTGAAATAACGCGCAAAAAAATTAAAATTTTAGCACACATCTATTGGTAATTACTGTCAACCAACCTAAAACTATATTGTTCAAGTCATAAAAACTAAAATCGATAAATAATTTTATTAAGCGTACGCAGTGGTACGCCACAGATCGAATCAGAAATTGTCGTTAGAAAGAGACAAACAGATAAACATTCGGGAAGCCGCCCGATGACCTAGAACCGCTCGGAGCGATGCGTTATGAATAACAGTCGGCTCTGAACGCTCGCGTCGCATATTCGCGTACGATCGAGACTCTCGATTCGAGAGTATTCTAGTTAATTATTACGCCTAATATAAACCGCTCAGCGCGCGTGTCAACCCATTACTTCTTAACAACTGAGAAGGAAAAAACTATCGAGGAATCTGGTTTAAGAAAGCGAAAATGAATAATGATGAATACTTTTTTATCATGCACAGTGGTAAACCTATGTGTTTGTTATACAATGAAACAAATTCTGTTTTAAAAGAATACAATCTGAACGGGGCAGTTAAGAAAGGATAAAATTAAAAAACTCATTACCGATTTAGGGAAACAGCAACAAATGTTCCATTAACAAAGATCAAATCTAGACAGTGTTGTTAAAGCTAGTTTTATAGGTAGTTCCAAAATAGCGAAAATATCGAAGTCATTTTCTGATGGAGAGTTTTTTAAAGAGTGCCTAGTAGATGTTGCAGAACTTTTGTGTCCAGAAAAGAAGAAAGAGTTTGAGAAAGTGAGCTTATCGCGATGTATAGATATGATGGTTAGTGATATCAAAAAAACATTGACTGATAGATTGGCTAGTTTTCTAGCATTTTCGATTGCTTTGGATGAGAGTACCGTTTAATCCGACACAGCCCAGTGAGCTATTTGTATTCGAGCTATTGATGAAGGATTTGTAGTAACAGAGGAATTACTGTCTTTCGGCCTCTACAAGGGACTACTGGAAAAGGTATTGGTGCAAAGTACTTTTGAGCAATATGCTTTGCAGTAGTGTAAATTAGTTGGAGTGTGCACAAAACAAGGTTTTATCGGAACTCTGAAGGAAAGAGCAACCGCTATGAATGTGCAAGAATGTAATTTAATAATTCTGCATTGCATTATTCGCCAACAAAACTTGTATGTCGTAGTAAATACCAACAAGTTCATTAGATCCCGTGGTCTGAACCATCGATAGTTTAAAGCATTTTTGGATGAACTCTCTTCAGAACACGATGATGTGCCATCTTATTGTGAAGTAAGGTGGCTAAGCAAAGGTAAAATGCTAAAAAGATTTTATGACCTTAGACAAGAAATAGCTGATTTTACGAAAATGAAAACATTGCCTCAAGTTTATGATCCAACATGACTTTGTGTCTTGGCATTCCTGGTAAACATCACAACTTAAAGCTTCAAAAACAAAGACGATTACTAAATCAGCTACAGTCATCTTAAAGCTTTTCAATTCGCTTGTGGGAAACACAGAAGAAGTAAACACTTTATTCATTTGTTAAGATTATACAGTCACGAAAACATTGAATACGGTCGCTGCGCGCTGTGCTGAAGAAATGAAACAACTGTCCGATTTTATGAATATGGATAACACTTTCAATATTTTCAAATTCTTGAAAGTGTAATGTGGAAGATGCCCCGCTTCACCTACAATGAAGTGGATCAAGACTCATATTTGAAGTCTAAATTTGATGGTTTGGAACTAAGCGAATTTTACAGAACATACCTTTCCGAAAAAAAATATCCATAGCTCAGAGTTTTCGCACGAAAAATAATTTGTACATTCGGTCGCACGTATAAATGTGAGCGGCTTTTTTCAATCCTGAAAATTAATAAAAATAAGCATCGTACTCGGCTTACAGATATTAATTTAGAAAGCACATGTACTAATGGTATTGACCCCAGTATTGATCATCTTGTTTTTCAGCTTCAAACTCAAGTCTCTCATTACTTTTTATTTTATTTTTCTATGTGTTTTTGTTAATTTGTTTTTTATATGTTTGATTATGCTATTATAATTGATAAATAAAAATATGTGTGAATTTTTATTGCTTTTTTTGATTAAGTCTGATCAAGTCACGATATTACGCCCTCATCTAAGCAAAGGTTGTCCATACCTGATTTAAACTGTTATTCTTTTTAGTGCTTCTTGAGGTCGGTTTTATTTTTCCCAAAATTGTTTATTCTTTAATGTAATACAAATACCTTCGAAAGCGCAATACCGTAATTAAAAAACGTTTAAAACTTAGATAAATTAGACAAAACGCTACAAATATCGTAATCATTTTAAAAATCACACTACTTTATTCAACATTTTTATAGATTTCTAGCCGGAATAAGGCTTAATCATATATGTAAGTTACTTTGACTACGGTATTTATTAGAATTATATTGACGCAAAGGCAAAAAAATGGCTTTTATTTATCAGCACTTCTCTATTAAATTATTTTCATAACGAAGTAATCGATCTAAGCATCATTTTTATCCGAAAATCCCAATTTAGATTTAGTGCAGTAACGACGACAGTGTTTTTTAAGTGACATATTTACTTATTGACGTAGCTACGTCATTTATGTCTCGACAGTTTTCAAATTTTCAGCTTCAAACACTGTTTAAAACTGGGAAGTATGTGAAAAATTATGCTGAATTTAGCTTATCACAGTACCCGCTTTATCACAAAATCAGGCATAACTTACTTAGATAGGATCCACTGAGAGATTTCCGCGTAACATAACACCCAGAGTTGCCAGTCCGCAACGTACTGTATCCGATCTGCTGGTTAAATTCGTTTAAAGATCGGTTTAACGCCGGTTTAACCTGGCTATCCGATTTGATACTGTAAAAAATAATTTTTGCACAGTTCTGGCAACACGGAGAAAAATATTTAAATCAAAAAATAAAATATTTTTACACCCTACGAGCAAATTGTATTAATTTTACGTCTAAAATCAAGAGTTACTTATTATGGATGTCCCTGTATATTCGGTTCATTTTCAAAGTACAATTCCTGCTTTTTTTAGACACATTTTTACTGTTTTAGCTTAAAATAGTCTCCAGTACTGACGTTCTTTTAAAAGACTTTGGCAAAGAAATACTACCCAAAGACCTTGGAGGAGAAGAAAAGTCTATAGCAGAAATTAACGGTACGTACCCTTTACTGCTTTAAGTAATAGTATTAATAATAATAATATATAAAAAGGCACAGCTCAAGGAACTCCTTAAAATCACAGAGACGCTTACCTTGGACGTCAACATGGAATTTGATATAAGTAAACGCAAGCTACATCATATCAATAAGGGGCAGTGGAAAGACCACCCTACGATGGAAATAATCAACAATGAAACCAAAGATAACATGCTGAAAGAAAGAAACATACAGATACCTACGCTTCCATCAAAGCACCAAAATTAACCACACTCATATCAAATCAGAGCTAAAGATGGAATTTAAAACCAGACTCACAAAACTTCTAAAAACAAAACTGAACTCCAGAAATCTAACGAAAGGTATTAACACCTTCGCCATACCTATTCTTACGTATTCATTTGGCATCATTAAATGGTCACACACAGACAGAAAACATTCACATTCTCATACGCTCTGAATTCACTAACCACAGGAAGTTACATCCCAAAGCATGCAAGGAAAGACACTATCGAGAGAAAAGAAGGGAGGGGAATTATAGATATACAATCGTTAAATAAAAAACAAATTTACGAACTCAGAAAATTCTTCCACAACAAACAAACTAACCTCCACAAGGCAATAGTGAGAGCAGACAAGAATTATACACCGCTCGACCTGTCTTAAACGAGCCACGCAGCAGACGCACACAGTCACATCCAATCACGACTGGAAAAGATGAACACCTGGTTTGAAAAAACACTCCACGGAAGACACAGACCACATACACAAAAATCTTTCATATACGTGGTTACGAGAAGGGCCGCTCTTCCCGGAAACAGAGGGCTTCCTGCTTGCCATTCAGGACAAAGTCGTAACAACCAGAAACTACCAAGAGCACATCATCAAGAACACAACTATAGAAGACGACAAGTGCAGATGTCACCAGCAAAGAAAAACGATCGATCATATAACGAGTGGATGTAGAAGAATGGCCGGAACTGAATACACCTCGAGACACAACTCAGCAGCGAAGGTCGTTTATTAAGCATTAGTCACAACATACAAACTAACGGAGAACACAGACCCTTACTACCATTATACACCAACATCCATACTTGAAAAAGAAGACTACAAGCTCTACTGGGACATTGGCACCAAACAGATAAAACAATCCCCACAAACAGACCCGATATCAGCTTTCAGTAAAAAAAAAGAAAAGATTACTTATTTAATTGACATAGCTGCCCCCAACGATGGAAACATCCAGCCGAAATACAGTGAGAAGATTACCAAATACATCGACTTGGCAATGGAAATAAAATTTGGCTCAATTAGGACTTAATATAGACATTCACAGGAACATTCAGAAATCGGTAATTTTGAAAACATGTAGCATTGTTAGATCATTTCTTAATACACAATAGCGGTTTTTTTTCTATTTCCTTTTTTTTTTGTAGTGACTTGGTATAATCCCGTCAGTATAAAATAGAACCACAGGAATACTGTGAGACAACAAACAAAATAATAATAGCCAGCAGAGCAACAAAGGATTTAGATTAAAAGTGCGAGAGGCGACACGCGTCAGTCATCTGTTGTTCATGGAGGATATTAAATTATATGCGGAGAATCAGAAACATTTTAAAGATTTATTGAGTAGCATTAAGACATTCAGATGACACTTGGGCTCGACAAATGCGCCAAAATCCACTTAAAAAGAGATAAATTAACTGGGGGCTAGACTGACTAATTTTTTAAACAGAAACTGAACTCGCGGAATTTAATAACAACCATTAATACATATGCTATTACTGTTCTAGAATACTCGTTTGGAATCCTCAGATATTCTGACACCGACCAATAATGCACTGGACACACTAACACGAAACAGATTAAAGAAATTCTGACTCCATCACTTCAAGAGTGATGTCGAAAGAGTGTACTTACCTCGAAGTGAAGGTGGCAGGGGAATAACCAATATATTCATCATTCCATTGATACAGCTGATTGCTCCAAACCATAAAAGCTATACTCCCTTGAGTTTATCAAGTGAAGAAGTAACACAACAAAAACACTAAGTACCAGAATTGGTTGATCGACATGAAACTCACTTGGACATTGTCGGAATTAAAAGTATTACCAATAGTTATATCCATCACAGGTGTAGTAATTGAAAGTTTGAAACATTTTCTTTATGAATTATCTTTACCCGAAGGCTTTATAAAAGTAATGCAAAGGGATACTCTTATGCACACTTGCCATATTGTATGCAAGTTCTTCAACAAAACATAGACCAAGATAAATTTCCTGTCTATGTTTGCCTAAACCGCTACTGTATTGATCCGAGAGGAGAATTAATAATAGTAATAATATAGTACGCAATAAACTTTAAGAATAATCAGTTACAAAGCAACCTTGTGTCTGGTACCAAATTCGTAATTTTTCTATATTATTGGTGCATACGAAGTTTCTCGTACCTTAATTAAAATTTGCCTCTGGTGAGAGAACAAATAAACATGAAACTCGACAGGACATCGATATATTAATAAATATTAAAGACGACACTAAAATAATAAATATTGTATTAAGATGCCTCCTATTATTGGATCCCGTTGAATATGTATAATCCACGACATTATGCTTTTTAAAGTTCTTATAACATTTTTTAAGTTATATCTCGTTTTATCCACTATACTTTAATTATCATTTATTAAACTATTAATTAATTTCCGTAACGTACCCTGACTTCCTATGACTAATCATTAGTAATCACCATAATATAAAATTAATATTACTAGTAGTTTAGCATAAATGGGTAACATGGTTCAAATATTTTCCAATATAGATGATAAAATGGATAAAAAAAATAAGCATCAAGAACCATTAAAGATTTTTAAGATTTTTTGGTGACTATTCCACTGTATTGTTTTACAATGGCAAAATGACATAGCAACGGCCTGTTTACTACTGCCAAAACTCATACCTGGACAAGATTCTTCCTACCTGGACAAAATAAACTAGATGGTTTTTCAGCGACAACATTTTGTTGGGTTATAGTAAAAAACTGATCTTGTCATTTTGACAAGTGTCACCTATTCAATATTATAAATGACAAATAAAATTATTTTCATGGATATTAAAAAATTAAGTTGTTATATTTTATTTCTTTTGATTTCACTGTTTTATTTGATATTATATATGGTAAGACATTGTTCTCGTGAAATAGTCATGTCGAATACCACGCGAGAAAAAATTTTGAAGGTAAAATTTTCCTCTTGTATATTCAAGTTTTTTGCTTTTTGGCAATTTCGCGAATGATATTTTAGGGGCTCGTGGTTTTGAAAATTTTTCTCTCTTGTGATATTATATATGACAAAACGGAAAATAGACAATATTCTCTAAAGCAAACTAAAGATTCCAAAACCCTCATATGTAAGTACATCGTATATCCATAAGTCCTAAACTAAACATTTGTACGGAGAAAAAGAAAGTAATACAGTGGATATATTACGTACCCTTAAATAAAATTGACACACTTTTTCCCTACAAATTTTAAATCTGTGCTGTTTGAGAGAAATATGATAACTCCAAAAATGTCGCTTTTCCGTTATATTCTCTATTATGCATATATTTTAATTTAAATATATCCAGTAGTACAGAGAATTCCATTATAATTTATTTTTTTTTATATTCTTAATTTTTTACGTATTTGATATACTGTGTGCCATCACCGAACATTAACAAGACAAGAAGGGGTACAGTCCGTCGGAACTTTCATGTTGTGCTTATAAAAACGCGCGGACAGTCATACAGCTGTACAGGTGCTCATGCTTTTACGAGGTTGATGCAAACCGCTAGCGATTAAAAAGAAGAAACCTTCACTTAACGGAGTGATTTATAAAACGAGTTTAAAAATATCTATCCATAATTTTTATTGTAACCTATTTTGCTTTATATGTATTAAAAGAAAAACGGAGAAAACGTCAAGTTGTTTAATTAATAGATCTTAATATAATTATAAAAAGTACTGTTTGTAAAAATTAAGTAAAAAAGGAAATCAATTGTTGAACATTTTAATCCAAGTTCGCGGAACAAAATGGCGGCTTATTAAAGTATTTAAAAGTTCAGCCTAAAAAACTAATTGTAATATAGAGATAAACAAGTAAACCTGTGGTACCAATTCAAGATGGCGGAACAATACGGCAGCCAAATACAATATTTGTAATCGTGAAAAAAAATCACCTTCTCAGTTTTTGCATATTTTCACGTTTAGCGCCCCTAGATGCCAATAAATATATTTCATCAATTCCGTCGGCCCGTCTGTCAATTTGTCAGTTCGCGTTATACCTTAAAAGCTACTCGACAGATTAACTTCCATTTTAATTAATTTAATTAATTATTTAATTTCCTCAAATTTTGCAGAAAAATTAAGTGTTACGAATAAACTGGTAATATTTTGGTATGGATAAAAGATAGCAAAACAAGATGGTGGCCTAATAAAATATTTAAAAAATCGGCCTGAAAAAACTACTTATTAGATTAATTTCAAATTTTGTGCTAGTAATAATGTGATGTTCAGATAAAGTTGTGACACGAATTCAAGATGGTGCAACAAAGTGACATTAAATTTTGTAGAAAAATTCAATTTGATATAGGGATAAACCTCGGTATAAACTGGCAGAATTGGACATGACGTAACAAAATGCCGGTGTTTGTCAATGTAAAAAGTAGTTACTGAATGTATTTTTAATTATGCCTGAAAATCGAGTGTGGCATAGGTAGAGACAAGTAAAATATTGATAGGAATCCAATATGATGAAAAAAAATGGCACCCAATAAAAATGCTTAAAAGATAGTAATGACTATTATACTCAACTAAATTGGGCCACTCTTCATTATTCCTAATAAAAGAAAAGATCTATAACGAGGGAAGTTCCGGCTAAAGAAAATTTACCGATTTTTTAATAGACAGCCAGTAATGTAAACACTACAGCATTGCCGTCCGAGTCCTGAGCTTCGAGTGCTCTTTCTTGTCTCGTTAATGTTCGGTGGTGCTATTAACCAAACAGCTAGAAAATCTTTAGTGCCTCATATAATAAGTTATAAAGTAAACGATCGTACTGAAAAAAGTTGATTTTTGCATTCTCATGCATGTCTCCCAAACACCACAGAGATATTATTTTAAGTGTATCCTTCAAAATTGCTATTAACGTTAGAGATGATTGTAGGGCTTGTTTTAACTAAATGAATATAAATAATATTGTCTTAACACAGTGATTTACCCAGACGCACAGATCGACATAGCCAGAATTAACTGTTAAAGTTGATACTATCCAATTATGAGATTTTTCAAATGCGGTATTGTATAACCAGTAATAAAAAAAAAAGAAGTTGGTGCTAACAGACGGCAGGCAGCTCAATAAAGAGTACACTAGTCAACACTTATAATGCATCACTAATTTTTAACATTGATTTCAAATGCTTATATTTCATATCGATTTTAACAATTTTTTTTTCTAATAGGTCAGTCAGTCCTTCTATTTTCTGAAGTGTTGAAAATTTTGTTGTATTGTATCGGGAAAACTAAAAATTACGTGAGCATGTAAATAAACCAAAATTTAATATGACTGCCAAAAAGAGACGGGGCATGCAGATTTTATTTTTTCTTATGCTACGGATACGTAAAGGTTTACTGTACTACATCACCACGTTTGAAACTCTAATTTTTAATACAGGGTGAATAAAAAGATTTACACTTTAAACCACAATTTAGAAATATGGTTAAATAAAAATACACATAGCCATTAAACATTTTTGAATACTTAGTTGCCAGATTATTTATTTTTATTATTTTTTATTTTTATGCCTTAGTATACACACCAAGTAATAAAGAAGTAAAGCTAATGTTAGAGCTAATGTATGCCATCGCAAGGTTTGACAATTAGAGTCTAGATTAAAGTCACAATTAAAGATTTTTTCAGAGGTGTTGCCCATTAAAAAAAAACGCTAATAAATAGTTAATAAAAATGAGTTTTTATTACCAAACATACAATACAAACTATACCAAAGCGAAACAAGGCAACAAAAAAGACAAAAAAAGAAATCCCAAGGAAGAAAACGACAACGTAACACAAAAACTTAATGGTCTGTTGGCCCTCCACCAGCTGTAATGCATTGCTTAATTCTTCTTGGCATGCCTTCAACTAAGTTGTTTATATGGTGGTGTGAAATTGCATTCCATTCCTCCACAGCGGCTTAAATAAGCTTGGAAAAACCTGCATAAAATTCATTTCTTTTTCCTACACGCCTTCTCAATTTATCCCAAGCATTTTCGACCGGATTTAAGTCCGGCGACCGCGAAGCCCAGGCCAAACTTGATATTCCTTCTACTTCTTTATATTCGATCACTGCTCTTGTCCTATGTGCGGTAGCATTTTCATCGATGAATAAAAAGTTTGGACCTACAGCACGCCGCCACATGCGAACAACCAGGTGCAGAATATGTTTTATGTAAATTTGACCAATCATCGTTCTGGGTATAGATATAAAGGGCGTTTTATTATTCGACATTATCCCACCTCATAACATGGTTGTACAGCCTTGATATGGTAGCACTTGTCTATATTTGGTAACCCTGGCTTCTCGTCCTGGAACTCGCCAAACGTGATCCCGTCAGTGATCGGACATTAAACCAATTCTGGTTTTATTCACTTTTTTCATTGATTGATGTTCCAATGGCGAATGTTTGATACACCAATTTAACCTTGTCCGTGTCTGCAATTGTGTACGTTTGAGAACTCGCAGGCGCCTTCTGCTTCTCAGGCCTGTTTCATGTAGCCTTCTTCAAATTGTTTGAGTTGTTACCTCGATGTGATGTGCTGCCCGAATTTGTTCCTTTATAACTGTTGATGTTGTTGTTGGATTCCTCCTAGCCAGTAGTCTACTAAAACCATCTTGATTTGCTGTGGTCTTGCAGTGTTGATGCATTCGAAGTCTATTTTCAATTGAACCAGTCTCATTATATTTGGAATAAATTCGAGAGACATCACTGTTGTTCACTCCTGTTATTTTGGCCACATACCTCTAATTTCTACCGCTCTCGACCAAACCTATGATATGGCCTCGGTAAAGCAGAAATTCTAGGCATTTTTAATTTTTTGTAGTTAAATTGACAAGCTCAAAAACTTTACCTTACAGGTCGTTATTGTTATACGAGTAGTTGTACAGTAGTTTTGAAATTAGCGTCTTTTTACTTGGTAGCTATACCAAGGAAAAAATAAAAAATAATTATGCAAATACATTATTAAATTTAGTAACACTATTTAAGGAATTTAAAATTAGGAGTACATTTCTAGGTATTCAAAAATGTTCAGGTGTATTTTCAATTATCCATATTTCTAAGTTATTGTTTAAAGCATATATCTTTTTATTCGCCCTGTAATAAAAATTAAAGTTTTAAACTTGGTGATGTGGTACAGTAAAACTTTACATATCCATAGCATATTAAAAAATTAAATCTGCATGCCCCGTCTCTTTTTGGCGGTCATATTAAATTTTGGTTTTTTTACAAGCTCACGTAACTTTTGGTTTTTCCGGAACAATACGACAAAATTTTTAACTATGCCTAGGGCTTTAAAAAGTAGGAGGCCACTATTAGAAAAAAAAATTGTTAAAATCGGTTGTGTAGTAGTTTTTCAATAAATAAAGTTTCTAAACGGACTAGTGGGATTTTTTTCGCCGGAGGAAATGCGCCCTGCTGATGGTTTGTACATTCCTGATATACTGTGATCTAATCAAATAAGCGCGCCATCTAGAAAAGAAAAATTCCCAATTCATACCTTTATATTTGAAATAAATTAAAAGTCAACGATTGTGGCTATAATCACATTTTACGCATACAGATATAATAAACCAATTTGTCATAAGACGATATCTTTAAAAATGAAAAATATTTAAAACTTAAATAAAACGAAATGTTTCCAGGTATATCTGAGCTAAGTTTTGTTTCTTTCTAGTTCAATATATTCTATAGAAAAATTGTGACATCTAGAACCTTTATAACAAAAAAAAAATTAAAGCCACATAACCATGGAAATATTTTGTTTTAGAATCAGTCAAAAAATATTATTTATTTTCAAAAATTTTTAAATGTCTTTGCTTTTTTCATATTGATGTGATTGGTATGCCACTCATTTTAGCGAAAAAAGAAGACTGTTTTTAAACGGCTTGTATAAGTTAATCGATAAAAACCATCAAAGAAACCATGCTTGCACGCATGTCTGCAAATATCTCTAGTTAGCTTAGTTAAACAGTTTGTAACTTAGTATCAAAGCTTTATTAGATATACTAATAATCTGTTAATAAGAGCTTTTTTACTTATTTTTAGCAATTGAATATTTAATGTGTCTTGAAATACCCCTTTTTCAGATAAAACCGCTGTGTCAATTTTTCTCATAACTTTTACAATGGATCATTCATTAAAAAAAAATCTATTATAATCCCTACCTGTCACATTTCTGTTATTTAAATATACCTACCAGTTTCAAATTGTTTTAGTGTAGAAACTGGTTTTGAAACATAACAGATTACTAGAAAAGGACAATAATGGTATTTACATAAATATATTTAATCTTCTTTGATTTCTGTCAGAATTCTAGGACCTCATTACTTCTAACTAAAATGCAGGGCGACGACCTTATTTCAATTCAGAAAGCCAGCATATGAAAAGATCTCTTTTGTCATTAACTTTAGACAAATATTGTTTCAGTGTATTGTTTGTTGCAACTGGCATTGCCTTGAGGAAATGAATATTTTGGTAGCTTTGTTGAAATGTTACCAAAACAGATTTACAAGCTTGGTTATTATATTGTATGGTATTAAATATATAATTAATTTGTATTTTTAAACTCAAAATATCGTAATAATTTTTTTTTAATATTCTTTAGGTATTAATTTATTTATAGTATACGTAAAATTAAAGAGTGGTAATTCAAAAGCATCTACTATTAAATAGTATAAAGCAAGTTATAATAACAAACAAGATTTTCCAACTTTATAATGTACGAAGCATGTTAACCAAAAAAAAAACTAAAATAACAAACACATTCTTTTGTTAAAAAGTTATATGAACTTCAAAAACCCAGAAACAGTATATGTATCAAATTAAAGGACATACAAAAAAGTCTATAAGTGGAATAATATAATGTTCCACATTTCCACCTTAAAATAGTAGAAATAGTCCATTTTAACTGCTTTTGGATTTTTTTACCACATTAGCTCAAAAGTTGCGGTATCCGCAGAAATTCAGTTCTTGCACTGAAGACGAGATAATTTAAGTTTCAAAATGTTTCAATTTGCCTTTTTTTTTAAACACACATATTAGCTATTCCTTTCATTTTCTTTTTACTTTTCAGCATATATTCATCTCTTTGTACGATGAACTGCTGTGTAAGTGCAGTAAAGTGTGCAGAATTTTGAAACTTCTTCTCTACTCGATCTAAGTGGAGATAGACGCCATGCCTATTTACAGTACCTATAATGAAGTCCAGAATAAAGTTCGACACATAGACTCTTTTGTATATCATTGGCGATAGTACACAACTAAATCACCACAACCTCAGAATAATAAAATGTGGCAATTAAACGCTTTTAACATATTGCTCTTCAATTGACATACATTGCCTCCCCCGACTGTTTTGACGATAGGGAAATTTATTTGTAGGTTTACAAAAAAAAACGGTTTAACTTGAAATCCTTGAAAATCTATTTATTTTTTTATTAAAGATTTTGGTTGAATGAACATTTGTCCTAAATATTTCTTTTATCATTATTATAATTTTATTTTGTTATTGTTTAAAGACATCGCCTTGTCTAATTACATAGGTTTTGCGTCAGTTGTCTGTTTTTTTTATCTTACAATTGTTTTTGATTAGGATTTTCATTTTTAATTTAATAAATAGGATCCTATCAGATTTTCAAAGTATGTTTATATCTGATGATGACTTATGTGGTGAAACACTTGTAATCGTTGACCCAGATATTGTTATTCTTTCGCAGATTTTATAAACTAGATCTGTTCGAGATAATATGAACGATTTGCTTCTATATATTTTCTAAAAATATCTACAAAATCGAAAACCATGTTAAAACTCAGATTCTTAACCCTGTTTGAAAAAAACATTGTGCTACGGTGCTTGGGACTCCCAACCCTAATTGTAAAAATAGTTGAAATAAAATTCAGTCTATATTAAGAACTAAACAATAACCCATCAAAGTTTTGTGTAACAACTTGTTGTTTGTTTTCAGATATGTTAATTCAAAACTATGAACAGAACAAAGAACGGTTTCTTACTCTAGAACAGCTCAAAGTTAATGAATCCTTGCGGCCAGATACACTCCAAAATGATGATTTATTAGGATATTACGGAAATTTCAAGAAAATTAATGTAGATTAGAAAATATTATTGTATATTTAGAAAGAAAATAAAAATTACGTTAAAAGATTAATTTCTGTTTTATAAAAAGGACCGGGATAATGGATTTGCTTTGTGATATAAACAAAAAAAACATGTCTTACGAAGTGTACTATACTAATAGCCAACCAACCATATCTGTTAATATATCTTTGTTTCACGTTACACCAGCGTCACAACAAGTACGACTTGGTCCCTGTCGGGTACATGTTTTGCAATGCAGAAGGGGCAATGATTCGTCTTAGTCAAGCGACGATCGCGATTTCGCTCTTTTTAGAGCTCATCAGGCCGCCACAGTTTTAGTTTCAACCATACCTGCTTATAATTAAATTATTATAATTTTTTATTATAAAAATATCATATGATGTAAAATGTAAAAATAATAAAACCATTCATTTACAAACACTTCGCGTGACATATTTCGCTACACAGTAATTTCTTCGGACTTTACATCTCGATTGAAGAAACGTAATATTAAATATCTAAAGAAAATTGTTTGTCTCCGTATAAGTCTTGTATCGTGAATGTGACACTGTTTTATTTTATTTTTCTAAATATGTTACATGTGCCATCTAATTTTCAAATTTTTGCTGTAAAAGAATTTATGCATTCTGATGAAGATCACGAGTTGATCGAATCGTCAATTTGCAACACGATTTAAGAAGAAATGTGTTGTTCGTTTTATAAGGACCCTAACCCAAGAAAATAAAATTTAAATATATAAACTAGAAGGTCCAAATCAATAATCAATACATATGTATATATATATATATATATATATATATATATATATATATATAAAATCAAAAATCAAAATCTTTATTTCATACCTGCTTAACAGCAGCCATCAATGATGGATGTACACGTCAAAAATATCAACTTATATCCAAATATTTATAAAAGACATAGACATGATAGGATAGAATTATAAATAAAATCAAGATACATATCTTAAAAGTAACTTGGACATATACTATCATTTAAGTAGTCTGACACCGAGTAGTAACCCTTTCCAATCAGGAATTTTTTTATTTTAGCTTTAAAGCATTTTAAGTTCACAGATCTTATTTCATTAGGTAGGTTATTAAATAAAACTGAGCTAGCATAATCAGGCGATTTTTCGAATCATGAAAAGCAGAATTGGTTGCAAATCTCCTTTCATTCATTTTTACATATATCAAAGCTCTAAAAATGTAAATACAGGAGAATGTCATAATTTTTTTTGCAATGAACACTGGTTTACAACTATCTGTGAATTTTAATCCATATATAAGGCGAATTATGCGCTTTTGTGCCAAAAATACTCTATTAGAATCGACTGAATTACCCCAAAGAACAACAATATAATTTAAATGACAATACACCAGTGAATAGTAAACACTAAGGACCGATTTCTCATCTAAAATGTTTCTTAGCTGAAGTATAGCAAAATATGCAGAATTACATTTGTTTGAAACATAATCGACATGACATTCCCATGTTAAAAACTGCAGACCTAAAAACTTACAGCTTTCTGATGATGGCAACGAAATAATATCAGTAACTGGCGAATTAATTCGACATCTAAAGTTGATATACACAGTTTTTTGCAGATTGAATATTAAATTATTTTTTGTACACCAAGTTTCGAAGTTACTCATAACATTTTGAACTAAGTTCTGGAGTTCCTCAGACGTCCGCGCTGACACCACTACTGATGAGTCATCAGCAAACATGACGACCTTTCCCTTGTTGATGTGATTGGGCATATCATTTATGAAAATGAGAAATAGCAATGGTCCCAGCACGGAGCCTTGGGGCACTCCTATATCAATATCCTTTATATCGGAAACTGCTCGGTTAATTTGTACATAGAACTTTCTATCCGTGAGGTATGAGTACAATAGATTAGTCATACTTCCCCTTATTCCGTTGGCTGATAGTTTATTCATGATGAAGCCTATCTCAAGACTGTCAAACGCACGAGAGAGATCGAAAAAAAGACCCGCTACACATTGACCATCATCCACACGCTTATATACTATTTGCATAAATTCGCAGGCAGCCCCCTCTGTAGATTTATTGGCACGAAAACCATGTTGGGCCGCTGCAAGCACTTGATGTTTGTCCAAAAAGTTTATAATGCGATTATAATATACCCGTTCAAATATTTTGGATAGGGTGTTTAAAACAGTGATTGGTCTATAGTTCTCGGCACATTTTTTGTCCTGTTTCTTGTAAATTGGGATTAGCTTCCCAATTTTCAATTGATCTGGAAAGATACCAGTGCATACTGATTTATTAATCAAGTGTGCCAATGGCTCCGCTATGGAATCTTTAATTGTTTTCAATATAGTTATCGATATATTATCGCTACCTACAGTTTTTTTATTTTTCATGATATTAATAATTGCTAGAATTTCCCCTCTATCACAGGGCCGAAAATAGAAGGTTTCTGCAATTACAGAAGCTGGCATGGTGCACTGCGTGGATCTTCCATTAGGAAATTTTTCCTTTAGTTTCTCATGGGTAACACTTGAGAAAAAAGAAGAAAAATAATTTGCTACTTGCTTTGACTCAGATATCACCATCATTACTGTCAAGTTTTATTTGAGTTTTTTGTTTTAGTTTACCTAAACTTGCATTGACTACCGACCATATTGTTTTTTGTTTATTTTCACTTTGTTCAATAAGAGTCGCATTATAGTTCTTTTTTGATATATTAAGAATGCTATTATATACTTTCTTTTGTTGCTTATAATAGGAATGTAGCTCATCATTATGAGATGTTTTAACAGAGTAAAAAAGTTTTTTTAATTCACGACCTTTGTTTAGGATATCTTCAGATAGCCAGCCTTTTTTAGTAGAAGCATTATTTTTTTGTTTTATTGGACAGTTTGCATCGATGCCAAATTTAATCAGTGCTACAAATTCAGAAAAGGCCTTATTTATATCATCACCAGCGTCATATATTTCTCTAAAGTTCATGTTTTTCATATGTTGACTAAGAATATTTAGATTAAATTCCGAGATACTTCGGTAATACTCAAAACTTCCACCAGCTTGCTCTATTTTCTGTTGAGATATGTTCGATACAGAAGTGCCTGATGGCCGCCCAAGTTTGGTTGTGTAACATAATTTAAAGTACTTGATTCCCTGTTATTACTTAAGATATAGTCAATTTTTGTACTACTTAAAATATTATTATTGTTTACTATTCGAGTTGGTTCGTTACTACTCGTCTCAAGATTAAAACTAGTTAAAAAGTCAACCAAGACCTTTTTGTCTGGTGTATTACTAAAATAGTTAATATTAAAATCTCCACAAATGTAAACATAGGTGGCAGCACTTAGACAATATAACACAGTCTCATAAAGTTTCGAAAAAAATACGGAAACATCTCCGGTTGGAGAACGATAAACACTTAAAATAACGTACTTACGGCTTTCACACATAAACCCTACTGCACTACACTCAAAATGTATTTCCTCGGCAAATCTGCTGCAGTCAATCCCAGAAAATTCCCATTTTTTCTGCTGCTTTACAAATATCATGGTACCACCATGTTTTGCTTTTTTTCTGCAAAAACTGGCAACGGTATAATACTGTGGTATGTGTATTGCACTTATACCATTTTCAGTACACCAGTGTTCTTGTATGCATAATATATCTGTATTTTCTATTTTAATGAATACTTCCAAGTGTGGAATCTTATTTGTTATGCATTGTATATTGACACACTAGTTGTTCTATTATGATCGGGTATGCTAGGAGAGAGTCTATCCGAATTTATAAAAAATTAATCTTGTTGAGTACATGATTTCTTAGAATGAACTCGACAAGCTCTCTTTTATAGTGAAAATCCAGAAATCCATTTCTTGTAGTACTTATTAGTGGGACAAAGGTAGTCTCGTTATCTTTGAAATAAGTATGTAGGAAGAGGTTTTGGTCCTGAATAAATTTATTGAGAACTGGGCGATGAGTTTGGAATGGACTTCCAACCACGATTATATTAGTTTTTGATTCTAATGTCTGTAAAATGTCTAGATCACTCGTCGCGATATGCTTGCCACCAACTGCATTAGCTGTCGGGACAAATAGAATGATAAGATCATTCTTATCGAAATACCTGCCCAAATCTAAACATTCCTTGATCATGTCCCCTAATACTGTTTTATATCTGAATTGGCTGTTGCTGTCAAATGACAGATTTGACAGGTTTTTTACTAATATGGCACAATGCTTTATAGTTCCGTCACCAACGACGAGCAAGCGCCTCCTTAACTTCATCCCACCAAGCTGAGCTGATGTGGTGGTATTACCACTAGCAGCAGACAACTTGACGTTAAGAGCCTCAATCTCTTGCTGTAGTCGTTCTAACTCGTTGCCAGAATCCCGATCCACCAAAGTCGCAGCACTGGCGTCCTTGAGGTCAGCAATCTGTTGTTGAAACAGCTTAACATCATTTGAGTAGCTGGAGTTCTCAATTTCCAGAGTTTCAACCGAAGTTATAAGGTTCCTATATATATATATATATATATATATATATATATATATATATATATATATATATATATGTTCGGACTTAATATAAAAATTTGACTCGCTATAAAATTTTATAAAAATATGTTTAGCAGGGGTGAATTATTGAATTTTACCTGATCTTTCAATAAACCTTATGAATGTTTCAGTTTTTAATTTCTATAAACTCCTATATAGTTAGTTTATGACCATTTTTTTTCGTAGTGAAAAATTCTAAAATTGGTATCAAAATTATGATACTTTTGTTGGGGTAGTTTTTTAAATACATAGTTTTCATTTCTTACATTTTACATATTTATAAAATTATGCATAACCTGCGGCATATTATTTATAGTACTTGTATTTACATTTTTATTATTCCCCTTAAAAAATATTTATTTTAAGTTTTTATATTGGCATTATAGGCAGTTACACTGAAATTAAAAAACGGCGAAATATGCCAAAACCACCATAAAATCAAAACCGTGGCATGGTATGAAAAACTTGTTTCGGCCTTATGTTTAAGCGAAAATTTCATTTCGACATTCGGTAACCAATCGGATATTGTTATTCTAACTCGTTACCATAGCAACCAACAAAATTTCCGGAAATTTTCGTCGACCTGACTGAAATTAATAAGTGGAAATTTTTTGCTAATGATAATTATGAGAATATGTCACATACCTACCAATAAATTAATACATTTATCTACTTTTATTTATTTAAGCAGATTTTCAAAATAACAAAAAGATATACTTATGTAGGTGGAGTTTTATTCAAGTAGGTACTTAAGAAATAATACTTTGTAAAGTGGACGCCATGGATATATGGCCCTTCAAAAAAACTGTCGGCAGGTTACAAAGCTAACAGCAGTATCCAGGTACTAAAGCAAGTGTTTGGATTGTAGGATAAGACTCGAAAATTTTTTTGTGAAAAAATTGCGGATAGATAATAGGCATTTTAAATTAGTGTTTCCAAACCATTTCGTGTGAATATATTTGTTATAGGTAGGTATAAATAAATAAATAGCTTACTCCTGATTTACCTGTGGGTCAATGAGAGTTGTATCATATGAAACAAAATACATAATTACTGATCTATGTTAATATAAATAAAATTATACTGTGTACTTATCGGGGCTCAAAGTAAATAGGTCTATTAAATAAAGATAATGACTTATAATACTCATTTAATTCAATCACTCTTCTCTTCTTCACTGTCATCGCTTTCCAAGTTAATGATAAATTTGTTTCCGCCATTTATGACAATCTGGCCCAATTGTCTATAATCATCTTCACATCTGACTGTTTTTGCTATTACCTTTATACAGTTATCATCTGTAATTCGCGAAACTTCGCAATGAATCAGGTCAACAACTGTCTTGTCAAATTTAGGGAAGGCATTTTTACGTCTAATTCGTCTTTTGATATTGAGCTCTATAGGGTTAAATATACAAAAATAAGGAGGAAGTCGTAAAACAGTGTGTCCGTGCTTTCTTCCGATATTGTCGGTCACATATTGCTTTTCAAAGGTTTTAGTCCTAGTAGTGAGTACTTCAAGTAATTGTGTTTTTTTTTTGCAATTTTCTTCGAAGTACATATCGCGTTTTATCAAGAATGTTAGTATTTCTTATTTGGATCATGTTTTTATGGTAATCAGCGTTACATTCGTCAAGTTTTTTCCAAATAGTTTTAATGCATTTGCTACCCATCCATCAGTAGATCCACAATGGAGAATAACCATTCTAGACCCTTTACTAGGAGATACACCTTATAGCCGACACCTGACTGAATCATCGGTCCAACCTTTTTTAGCCCTGGGTATCATGACAAGTCTCATCTAAGCAAAGTGGTCGATTCTCGCTTCTAAATTCTCTTATATCTTCTTAATATCTATAACGCCATTGAACGATTCTACGGCTTTCGATTATGTCCACTCGTTTATTAGCAATCTTATATTTAAACCCTAATGTCTTAAGCCAGCGTCTCAATGTTGTTTTGGACAAGATCTACACATTTCAACAAACTCTTTGTATATTGCGTCAATAGTCGGAATTTAATTATGTTTATATTTATTATAATCCAGAATTTTATTGAAACGTTTTAAAGTCGACCAAGTCGTTTCTTTTAGTTTTCCAGCATCAAACTTTCTTTTTCTTTGTCTAATACCTTTACTGACAATATCGCGCATTGTCGTATAGGGAATTCCAATTTATGTCGCTGCTTTTTTAATAATACTTCCTTCGCCGTTATTTTTTCGATCATTCATGAGATTTTTATACACATTCAGACAAATTTACTTTGCTTGTTCGTTAAGGTGAAACCTTTTTCTTCCATTTAATGTGTTTTTTTCGTTAGAGTCAGAGTCGGTATTTTTCGAAATTTCACTAATATTGTATTATTTGTCGATACTGTTGTCATAAATATTTTTCTGGATGTCCAATAGTTCAGCTGAGTTACTACAGCTTGGGCGCTCTCACGGACGAAACTTTGTATTTAGGCGAAGCTGATTTCTTCCAAGGCCGAAACATTGCCCAATTATTATAATCATTATCACTACCGTTACTATCATTAATATTCAGGCAATCGTTTAACATGAACGAAATGTTATAATTATAAAAGGAGTTAGCAAAAAAAACACAATTTCAAACTACACTATTTACGATCAATAATACGCCTGCAAATGCAACAAAAGCCAAACAGTTCGAAGAATTTCCCTAATACATCCCCGATCTATAGGAGTGCTAGTCGGCGGAGAAATCAAGAGACGGCTCGGGCTCCAGTTTTTTGTTATAAGAGTATGTACTAAAAGCGGCAGTTATTTTGTTTTTTTATGCGAGAGATATATCGATGGCCCCTACTTTACAAGCGAATTGAAATATTCCATGAACTCTCCGACTTCTTTTCTTTGTAATGGTGTATAATTAAGACTTGCAGTGGTTGAAGAACTGGCCCTTAAGAGGTGCCGATGTTTTATGAAGTAGATATAATATTTTCCCACCCAGTGATTTAATTTCCGCTTAGACATCCTAAGGAACTTTGGCGAAATCATCAGCAACACGTTCTGTATTCTTCTAAACAAATTGTCTTCCATGATTTGAATGTCACAATTTTCAATTAAATCAGTAAGATATTTCAGATAATGATGGTACATTTTAATATGACCCACTACTTTGCAATATGCACATAAAGTATATTTTTGCTATTTCTAACTCGGAGCTTTATTGATTGGTTTGATCTGAAAGATTAGTTCCTAGTCGTTTGACAGACACAAAATACATACAAAATTCCATAGCTTTCTAGATTTAATTATCCTCTTGTTTTAAGTTACATACTTTCATTTACCGAGATATATAATTAAAATTAAGAATATACCAATTCCACCACTCTTAGTAATTTCGAATGAATCACAAATAAAAGAAAAGAGCTCCTTCTGTATATTTCTGACTACATTATTATACTAAAATCAGAATTGTATCTCTTCTTTGGGAAAAACCAACTTTTACCGGTAGGTATAAGCGTTCTAAAAAATGAATTTTACCCAATTTTCCACTAATTTTAATGATTTGAAATCCACTATATATAAAAAAATGTAGCTTCCTTGAAATATGTATTAAAGTTGGTAGTTGTAACTTTTAATAATAATAATTGATTATAGTCATTTGGCACTTTATAATGTACATGTTTGGAAAGATTAGAACCTAATAGGACGATCCATCATTTTTAGTGGCTTAGAATTAGTTTGGAATGATGAAATAAATGTTATTGTACACATGTATTATTATTTTATTGTACTAAACTTAGTACTTGATTGATTGATGTACTACCAAAACGTCACTTTTAATGCTTTTTTTTCATCTCGTATGAAATTTTCTTGCCGAATCTCCCATGTACTCGAATTAATAACCGAAAATGTTTTCTCGCTCACGAATTTTTGCTGAAAGTTGTCCCTCGTCTTCGACTCAAGATAATTTTAGAAACAAATTCGTGACCTCGAAAAAATTTTCGTGAATAATTCAAGCACTAGGGAGATTATAAGTGAATGTTATACTTTGGATAGTCTATCAGGCAGTTTTATAACTTCGCCAAATCAGTCAGCTTGCCGCCGTTTAATTCAAATTATTATTTTTTTCTAGCACACAACAATATTTGGCGCAGTGTTGCCATTAGCATCTACTTATTACAACATATGTGTTTTTTGACTTTAAACGCGCTCAAGCCCAGTAACGGTAAGTTCGAGAAAAAATCTTGTTAAAGGTCTATTGTAGAGAATAAATGGGCACATCTTTTTCGCGATTTCGTTAGGACCTATAATAAGATGCCAGTGGGGCCCAATATGGGCATCTATTTTAAATGATTTGGTTAATTTTTCCAGGTGGAGCATTTTTTGGATTTCTCATCCAAAAATATCCGACAAGTTTGTAAACGGGCAGGATCGGACCACGGAATGTGGCTTAGGAAAAATAAATAAGTTGTAAAAAATGGGGTAAATTTGAAGGTATTTTGCATGTTCGAAACTCTAACCACTTCATCTAGTTGAGAGGGAGATTTCATGGGGAATATAAAGAAGATTTGAAATCATTATACGATGTCTATACATACAAAAAAGCGGTCCATTTAAAAAAAATGCCAAAAAAAAACTGTTTTCGTCCTCACGATTTCACACATTTCACTTTTTCTTTTCGAAATGAAAATAAAAGGCAGGAATTGTTATGTGACCCTAGAATGTCCCCGAGGGATTGAAAAACACGGCGCCAAAATTACTTTTTGGTTTATACAGTGTGAGCCAATTAGAAATAAATTTGCAATTTTTCTCCATATATTGTATCAGTTTTTTACATTAGGCCCTAAAACATCTGAACAGTTGTCCTAAGCAAATTAAGTAAATACATAAAAAACGTCTACTAGAGACTGGTATAAAATTCAGCTCGATCAGTGCTAATAGTAAATTCCGAAAAAATTTTGAATTGTAGCGGTCACGAATTCTTTTTAATATTCCTTTACCTTCATAGAGTCGCATCGGTTCTTCCTGGAATAAAACCGATTAAATATGCCAAACGTTCCAATTTTTTGCTACAAGGCATATATTTACCTTTCTTTTCCTTAAGGCAGACTAGTCTACTTGTTGAGATATGTCATTTTTACAAATATTTGTATAGTTAGATATTACTTCCCTCGTAAAAGGTAAGTATTGTAATCGTGAAAAAAACACCATTCGAGATTATTTCGGCTATTTGCGTTTCAGTGTCCATAGATGCCGAAAAACATATTTTCTGTCTGTCCGTTCACGGTAACTTACCCGATTGACTTCAAATTCTGGTCAAAAATTAAGAGTCATATGGGGATGAACTGCTAATATTTTAGAACAAATCCAATATGCCTGAACAAGCCTAGTGAAACGTTAAAAAAAAATAACAAAAAAAACTGCTTATCCAATTTATCTAAAATTTTGAACAAACATCAAGCATTAGGTTGGAATCAACTGGTCACATTTTGGTACGAATTCAAGAAAGCAGAACAAAATGGCGGCTTAAAAAAATAAAAATTCAGCCTGAAGAAACTACTTAATGGATTGATTTCAAATTGTTTACCATAACTAATTGTGGTATAGAACTGTGTTACTAATTCAAGAAGGCCGAACAAAATGGAGGCCATATAAAATGTTTGTTATCGTGAAAAAATCACCCTGTCAAGTTTTATATATCTTCACGTTTTAGCGTCCTTAGATACCAAAAAATATGTTTTATCAATTCCGTCTGTCGATCTGTCCGTCAGTTTTCGGCATAGCTTAAAAGCTGCTTACCAGATTGACTTCAAATTTTAGTCAAAAATTAAGAGTCATATGGGAATGATCTGTTAATATTTTGGTAAGAATCCAATATAGCGGAACAATGTTAAAAAATTATTACTAAAAAGCTAAGTATCTAATTTACCTCAAATTTTGATATGAATCCAAGATAGCAAAACAAAATAGCGCACTAATAAAATATTTAAAAAATCAGCCTGAAAATACTACTTATTATATTAATTTCAATTTTTGTGCAAGAATTAAGTGTGATATAGAGATAAACAGGTAAAGTTGTGGTACGAATTTAAGATGGCGAAACAAAATGGCGGCCAAATAAAGTTTTTCAAAAATGAACGTAAAAAATCTTGTTCAATTGACTTCAATTTTTGCAGAAAAATTAAATGTGAAAATGGGTAACGTTTCAACATGACATAACAAAATGGCGGTATGTGTCAATGTAAAAACTGGTAAAATATTGGTAGGAATCCAATTATGATGAACAAAATGGAGCACAATAAAAATGTTTGAAATTTTGATAAAAACAAAAACAGGATATGTAACACATTTATGCTGTGAATATGTACTGAACTAAACTTGGTTACACTTCACTATTCCTAACATTCCAAAACGATTTTTTATATTAGTACTCGTTGAAGGACGGCCGTCCGAGTAGTTTTAATGGCCTTAAGGGATGCCTTTTGAAATCCTTTATAGTCCCTAAATGTAGACACTAGACAATATGTACAGTTTTCGAATATTCCAAAAAAGTTGTAATTCCTATAGTAGTACTGGTCGTAGGACGGCTTCCGGGTAATTTTATTGTTTAAAAAGCATAAACTACACAGTACGCACAGTTAACAAAATAGGCAGTCCAACTAGATTTTGAAGTCAATCGGGTAAGTTATTGTGAACGGACAGACAGAAAATATGTTTTTCGGCATCTATGGACCCTGAAACGCAAATAGCCGAAATAATCTCGAATGGTGATTTTTTCACGATTACAATACTTACCTTTTACGAGGGAAGTAATATCTAACTATACAAATATTTGTAAAAATGACATATCTCAACAAGTAGACTAGTCTGCCTTAAGGAAAAGAAAGGTAAATGTATGCCTTGTAGCAAAAAATTGGAACTTTTGGCATATTTAATCGGTTTTATTCCAGGAAGAACCGATGCGACTCTATGAAGGTAAAGGAATATTAAAAAGAATTCGTGACCGCTACAATTCAAAATTTTTTCGGAATTTACTATTAGCACTGATCGAGCTGAATTTTATACCAGTCTCTAGTAGACGTTTTTTATGTATTTACTTAATTTGCTTAGGACAACTGTTCAGATGTTTTAGGGCCTAATGTAAAAAACTGATACAATATATGGAGAAAAATTGCAAATTTATTTCTAAATGGCTCACACTGTATAAACCAAAAAGTAATTTTGGCGCCGTGTTTTTCAATCCCTCGGGGGTGAGAAAATTGTGAGGACGAAAACAGTTTTTTTTGGCATTTTTTTTAAATGGACCGCTTTTTTGTATGTATAGGCATCGTATAATGATTTCAAATCTTCTTTATATTCCCCATGAAATCTCCCTCTCAACTAGACGAAGTGGTTAGAGTTTCGAACACGCAAAATACCTTCAAATTTACCCCATTTTTTACACCTTATTTATTTTTTCTAAGCCACATTCCGTGGTCCGATCCTGCCCGTTTACAAACTTGTCGGATATTCCACCTGGAAAAATTAACCAAATCATTTAAAATAGATGCCCATATTGGGCCCCACTGGCATCTTATTATAGGTCCTAACGAAATCGCGAAAAAGATGTGCCCATTTATTCTCTACAATAGACCTTTAACAAGATTTTTTCTCGGACTTACCGTTACTGGGCTTGAGCGCGTTTAAAGTCAAAAAACACATATGTTGTAATAAGTAGATGCTAATGGCAACACTGCGCCAAATATTGTTATGTGCTAGAAAAAAATAATAATTTGAATTAAACGGCGGCAAGCTGACTGATTTGGCGAAGTTATAAAACTGCCTGATAGACTATCCAAAGTATAACATTCACTTATAATCTCCCTAGTGCTTGAATTATTCACGAAAATTTTTTCGAGGTCACGAATTTGTTTCTAAAATTATCTTGAGTCGAAGACGAGGGATAACTTTCAGCAAAAATTCGTGAGCGAGAAAACATTTTCGGTTATTAATTCGAGTACATGGGAGATTCGGCAAGAAAATTTCATACGAGATGAAAAAAAAGCATTAAAAGTGACGTTTTGGTAGTACATCAATCAATCAAGTACTAAGTTTAGTACAATAAAATAATAATACATGTGTACAATAACATTTATTTCATCATTCCAAACTAATTCTAAGCCACTAAAAATGATGGATCGTCCTATTAGGTTCTAATCTTTCCAAACATGTAAATTATAAAGTGCCAAATGACTATAATCAATTATTATTATTAAAAGTTACAACTACCAACTTTAATACATATTTCAATATATATATATATATATATATATATATATATATATATATATATATATATATATATACGGTTTTAAAATTTAAAAAGCAAAATATTTTATGCTAAATGATGTAACTTATTTCTATATTTTCATTTTTTATTGTTTATTTTAAAGCTATTATTGTTAATTATTACGCTTTAGCAGTGCATGTACTTCGTTATGACAATTAATCCTTCGTTTGTTTCCGGACATTTTAGCTGCCATATTCACACCCGTTTAAATTTATGTTTTTAGTGGCAGGAGAACAGTTTGTATCTAAATAATAAAAAATTACTGCATTAAATGCATTCAAAGAATCGTTGATTTGTGTGGCCAAAAAATTTAAAAAATATTAATTTTAAAATAATTACGTTAGGGATCGGAGGACTATTAATACAAATATTTTTCAACAGTTAATTTAGAATTTCCTTTATATAAATTTGTACAGATTTAAAGAAAGTAAAAATTAAAAAAAATACAGGATATTTTTAAAAATGCAATATTTTTTTTTTAATATTTTAAAAACACCAAAGCCAACAAAGCCAAAACTAGGCTTGTAAAAAAATGTGTTAAACGATTTGCATTTAACAATTCCTCTATTTTCCATGATAACGAATTCACAAAAATTCCCGCCTACTGTACAGGGTGTCCAGATTTCGATGGTTTTACGGGGTATCTCGGTTATTTGGAAAGATACAAGGTTGTGGTTGTCACATCGCTGTGCTACTTTTTTGTAAAACGAAAGATGCTGTAATTAAAATTTTCATAGCCCGTTTTTAAGATACTGCTGCAATTTAGGACCCCCTTGTATATTGGTTATCGTTTAATTTATCAGAAAAATAAAATCTGGTTTTAAGATAGTTTTTCACGTAGAATCTAGTGGTGTGGGTAATCATTTTTATTATATGACTCAAAGTTAGGTTTTTTTAAATGAAACACCCTATATAATTTTAAATATTCTGTTTTTGTTTCTTAGAACTTTTCAAAAACATATAACACGCCGTATTTATTTTCAGTATTAAGTGCAATATTAGCACTTTATATTAAAAACAATCTTAGTATGCCAGATGGATTTGAATGTTTACTTTTTAATACCTACTAAAAAGCTATAAACCTAACACAAAAATAAATATAGTTAAACATATAAAAATGAATCTAAAAGTATTAATAACTAATTTTTCTATAAATATTATTCAAATTGTTGACTGCCATATCTTGCACAAGTTTCGCACATAATGCCTATTTGCCTGAAGGTAAAAATAATAAATAGCCGCCGCTGTAACTCTTTGATGGCATCTTTAGTAGCATTTTTCAATCCTTCTATGGTTTGATACTGTCTAGTATAAATTCTATTTTCAAGATATCTCCACAAAAAGAAATCCAGAACCGATAAATCGGGTGACCTAGGTGGACATTTTACAGGTCCATTGGTTCCAATCCAGTGGTCTGGAAAGTTTGCGTCTAGATAGTCTCTCACTATTTGAGCATTATGACCGGGAGCTCCGTCTTGCTACAAATACAAAACATTGAGTCGCGCCAAAGGAACAACTTCGATTATTTCAAGCACAACTATTTCCAGAATCTCTAGGTATTTAATTGCAGTAAAGGTGCCATCATTTTATAGACGATTTTGCTTCCAAAAATGAAGCATGAAACATTAAATCCAAACCTGCCTTGGCTTTCACGTGGAAATATAACATGCTTATTTTCCTGTGACTGTTGCCTTCTTTCTGGATCTCTACAAATATGTCATAAATATTAAATAAATATTTAAATAGAATCAGAAAAATAATATATAATATTGCCTGTTTAAATATAGTTCAAAAGCTTTATATGCGTTTTCGTCGCACTGTATATAAATGAGGATCATGTCGCATTTTTCAAAATTTTCTAATGTTGCATTGCCTCCATAGCTGAGAAGTAAAATGTTATTAAAAAGTTTTAACGTAATCAAGAGAAAAAATACAGCAGACATTCGCTATTCTGACA
Source organism: Kuschelorhynchus macadamiae (assembly GCA_030620095.1). Lineage (NCBI taxonomy): Eukaryota > Metazoa > Arthropoda > Insecta > Coleoptera > Curculionidae > Kuschelorhynchus > Kuschelorhynchus macadamiae. The sequence goes on along the minus strand of JAUTXW010000845.1, from coordinate 1,522,631 downwards.
AACTATTTTTGTTATTTCAAATGTCCACCTTTGCTTACTAAGATTTTGTGATTTTTTAATATAAAAACTGCTTATATTGAGTTTAATATTGAAAATAAACATAGACACCACCCAATTTTACGAAAAAAACTACTTTAAAACCACTTTTTAATTTTAAACGATAACCAGGATGCTAGAAGCGTCCCAAAATGCAACATTTACAATTTCACCCTGTATCTTAGAAACAAAGCGTGCTATGAACGTTTTAATTCTGTCGTTTTACAAAAAGGTAGTGCAGTGATGTGAAAACCGCAACCCTGTTATCTTTTCAATAACCGAGATACCTCGTAAAACCATCGAAATCTAGACACCCTGTATAAAGGAACAAATGCTATTGTTGGTTTAACGGCAGTCTGAAGTTTGATGTCAAATATAACTAAAATGTCTTGATATATTAAAAAAAATAACATACTTTCTAGTGAGGTAAGATTTAATATAGATAATACATTTTTTTATTTAATTTTATATACACAACGACCGTAAAATCTTCAGCAAATTTGAGTATGATTTACGCAATTATTTTTTAAAAAAATATTAAAACATGCAAAGTGATTTATTAAATTGCGCTTTTTTGTTTCTAGTATTAAGTGTGGAAAGTACACGTATAGACTCTGTGCCACAGAAGAACATTTTTTTAAAGAAATAATTAAACTTTTATTACATAATTGTAATCTACTCAAAATGTTGTTTATACGTAAGTTCAGTTACTTTTGATTACAGTAGTAAGTAGTTCGACTTAAGGCTAATTGAGCAAATTATGGTCATCTTATAGTCGAAGCAGAAATAAAAGTTTCTGCATTTGAAAAGGAAAACGAAAATAGTACACTAAAACTCTAATTTCATAAGACATGATTCTGTAGGATTTGTGCACAAAGTTTTGAAAAAGTATTATCTTTTCTTAATTAAAAAACAATTATTTAATTTTATCGAATCTTTTCACGTTGGTAACAAAGCATACCAAAGGTGACAGTTAGTGGCGCGCGAGACGTGACCCGCATCAAATTTCAACCAACTTTGTAGACAAAAAAAGTAGTATCGAAAAGAAGACCAATGCGACTTTACTTTGGGTATCAAAAAGTCGTCTTTATGGTTATTATAAATGCTATGTTGTATTGGAAAGGGACACTATAAGAAAGATCATAGAAGTTGCAGAGAAACGTGCAGCTCATTTTGTTCTAAGTCGAACCATTAAAATTGTATAGCCTTTCAAATTATCAATTTTAAATTGTCAATCTGGACAACCTGTATAAAGGAAGAAATGCTATTGTTGTTCTGACGGAAGTGGAATATACAAGCAATTTTCCAATTTGCGGAGTGTGAATACATTTATGCTATTATTACTTACTTTAATTACAATACTATTATTTAGGCAGGTATTTTAGCATTTGTTTTACAAGCAAGTAACAAGATGTTTCCCAAAATTAGCCCCCGTTAACCTTGAACTTTATTTTACAACAAGTTATATATCACATGTCAGATGCACATACTTATTTAAAGCACTCAGATAGGATTATTTATATAAAAATTGTAACATTTCGTTGCTTGACCATAAATTCTACCGGTCAAGGAAATCAACCCAAGTACTTCAGATATTGCAGGCTTGACCATAGCTGCCATGCTTAAACTTGAATTTACGAAGTACTTTCTGATGATTTCGTAACGTCTACGTTTCTGTTTTAGTTTTGAATACAACTTTGAAAAAGGTTAGCGGTTAAAACCTTAGTGCATTAAAGCTTTAACTTTTAGAAGTTTGAAGTCAAATATACCTAAAATATCTTGTTACAGTCCTAATTTTTATGAAAAATACCTAATGATAATATATTAAAAAAAACACTCAAGCTAGTGAGGCAAGATTTAATCTAGATAAAAGTAGTAAAATCTTCCGCAAATTTGAATATGATTTAGCAAATTTTTTTTGAAAAAATATTAAAACATGCAAAGTTATTTAACAAATTGCGCTTTTTTTTATTATATTATTAAATATACCTAGTAATGCGTATAGATTCTGTGCCACAGAAGAAATTTTTTTAAAGAAACAATTAAGTTTTTATTATATATTTGTAATATGTAAAATATTGTCCATACGTAAGTTAAATTACTTTTGATATATTACAATAGTTGAAAATTGGCAACTTGAGATTTTGAAAGGCTGTAAAGCCTAGGTGGTTCGACTTAAGGCAAGTTGAGGTTTTATGGTCAAGCACATCATCTTATAGAATAAGAAATATAAGAAGAAAACGAAAATAGTATACTAAAACACTAGTTGTATAAGACATGATTCTATAGAACGAGCCTAGGTTATAAAACGAACCGAAGAGCTAGTAAGATTAAATGTCTTATGAAATGAGCATTTTAAACCATTTTTATGTTTTGTGCATAATGTTTTAAAAAAGTATTCTCGTTTCTTAATTAAAAAATAATTATTTACTGTTACTGAATATTTTCATATTGGTAACAATGCATACCAAAAGTGACAGTTAAAGGCGCGTGTGACGTAACCGGTTTCAAATTCGAGGTGTCCATGACTCAGCATCACCAACTTTGTAGATAAAAAAAAGTAGTATCGAAGCAAAGACCATTGCGACACCACTTTGCGTATCGAAAAGACAACTTTATAGTTATTATAATGTTTAATTACAAAGGGACACCATAAGAAAGATCATAAAGTTTGTAGAGAAACGTGCAGTTCATTTTGCTCTAGGTCGGATCATTTAATTGTATATCGTTTTAAATTATCAATTTTCAGTTGTCAATGTTCTTACCACAACTCAACTTCGGTATAAAGCTGAAATTTCAAACATGTAATAAGAATTAGGGTATTCTATTTAAAAAAAAAAGTTCACGGATATCACAGTGTCACAAAGAACTACCTTGTATACCTAGTAGTAGTTGTTCCTCTACCAACGAATCTTCCGAGATTTGCAATCTAATTAGGTATAGAAACCTTTATACTACATTCTGTTAACAGTTCAAAATTGTACAAAGATTAACCTCGGTCTTTAAAATCCTGCAATAATGCCACACTAGAAAAAATCCGTACTGACAACAATTTTCTTAAGAATCCCACTTCAGAAAATTAAAAGGTCAAAAACGAGGCACGAACTCATTACAATCACATAATTCTCGAAGCCACGCGTAAAACGCAAAAATTCTGCCGAAATGGTCGCTTGCCAGAAATAGTATTCAAAACTTTTGGTGTAACTCTTTTCCACCCCTAACTTCCGGTGACGAAATCGTCTCCACGTCTAAAAGCAAAGCTTTTAGACTTCTACTTTAATCCCTCCTCTTCACATCCCCCTTACATCAGTACCAGCTTTGCCATACAATATGTACGAAATTACGTTCCAGGTTATAAAGAAACTACGTATTTTCAAAACACTTAATACCAAAAAGTTCTCTGATCTTGATGGTATTCCGGCCACAGTCCTAAAAAAGTGCTTCTCTGAATTGGTCTCTATTCTCATCAGGTTTTTCCAAATGTATGTCGTATGGCAAGAACATTTTTTTTTCTTATGCTGGAAATCTGCTTGTGTACATCCTGTTTTCAAAACTCTTCTCTCTAACTACAGACTCCTATCTTTCCTTCCAATTATGAGTGAGGCAATGGAGAAGTATATCAATAATGATCTTTAAATTGCCTTCAAAAGTATAAACTTGTAATACACGACAAGTAATACGACTTCCGCCACCAAAGATCCACAGCAAATCTTCTTACCTTCTTAACCCACAACTGGAATAAGTCCATCGAATTCCACGGAGAAGCCCAAATTATTGCCCTCGTCATATACACACCATTTGATCAAGTCTGGCATGACGCATTTCTTAACACAGGGCATTCCACAGGGTTCAGTGTTGGCACCTACCCTATTCCTCCTGCACATCAATGACCTGCTTTCTTCGATCAGCAATCCTATTCATAGCTATGCTAAAGATAGCACACCCCACTTCAATATACAATTTCCCAAACCTGTCTCCAAGACTGAAATTGACGTTAGGCGTAGAGTAATGTTTTTGTCCCTAAGCGAGGACTTCATTAATATTTGTTTACTATCTCACAAATTTTCTCCCAATACCCACACCATTCAAATGAATAACCAAAGATTCCTTTAGCCTAGTCGGTATCACTTTTCAAAAAGATCTTCGCTGGCATGATCACATCACCTCAATTGCCACAGCAGCCCCAAAGAAATTGAGTTTTTCGAGATCGAAAATATTTCTCTTCTGCTAACCTGTTTATCCTTTACACTTCGCAGATCAGACCTTGCCTTGAGTGTTGCTCGCACACACATTCTTGACCCTGTCCAAAGAAGAGCTATTCTCCTAATTGATGATCCAAACTTCACAAGAAAGCTTGTATCACTAGAGCAACGTCGAAACGTGGGCGATCTGTCTCTGTTAAAATACTACCACGGATTCTCTTCTGATGAAATATTATCCATTATGCCCTTCTTCATTTTGGTTTTTCAAATCAAGACACCCATGGCTAGGATAACCGGCAAGCCTGGTACTTTACACTTTTTAAAATTGTTACCAATGTTTTCCGCACTGGTTCAAAAAAATAAAAAGGGAAGGGGCATTAAAGATCTTCACGTAGACCTACGAAGTTAGTAAAACATCGGTAAATTCCCTTTAACCGGAAATGCCCTCGTTAGTTTTTTTTTATTTTCTTAAGAATAATGAAGTTTGACCCAATTTAGTTCCGCACATAATCATTTAGTAACACATCTTTCCAAATATTTTTGTTGGGCGCCATTTTATCCGACCATAATGGATTCGTACCAATATTTCACCAGTTTTATCTACCCCACACTTGACTTTTGGACATAATTTAAAATACATTGAACAGTTTTTCACTAATTTTTTAAATACCGTCATGTTGTTAAATTCGTACCAGTTTATTTCTATATTTTGAAATAAATTGAATAACAATTTTTTTACGCTGATTTTTTAAATATTTTATTTGATCTCTATATTTTCAATCAATTAATCAATCAATCAGTCTTTATTAACAAACTTTACAATTATCATAACATGGTTGCTAAGTATACTTATAATTATGATGGTAATGTATAACAATTTTGAAAAAGCACCTAACAACTTAATGACCGTATGTGCTTGAATATCTACCACTGTCTTAATATATATATAGATATACTTAGCTAAATAGATACTTATTTTTAGTGCCTAGTAATTAAGGACGTATACAATCATAAATATATATATATATATATATATATATATATATATATATATATATATATACACTATAAAAGTTCAATCAAAACAGACGCATGAACACTGCTAGATTCTCCATTATGTAAGCCTTGCAGGAGTTATTAAATTTCATTAGACTGTTTAAAGATCTAAAATTTAATGGAATAAGATTGGGAGCAAGATAGGTCACAAATCTTAAATTAATATTAGTGTTACAAACTGCAATTCTTAAGTGTCTATTCACCTTGTTTTTAGTTTCATAACTGTGATTAACCTGCTCTCTTAAGTAAACTCTTTGATGTATAAATGAACACATACACAATATATACAAGGAATGGACACAAAGAATATCACTATTATAAAGCAATTGTATTGGATATATCCTATCTTTTTAAAAATTATTTTTAGTATATAATTTTGAACTGTTTTTAGGTGCATGACGCAATTCTTGTAACAACCCCCAAGCAACTATACTATATCAAATTAGTAACTCCACAAGTGCTCTATACACTCACGATAAAAGCTTCGTAGCTAGTATTTCCCTCAAGATATAAAATTTGCGAATTAACTTCCTAATATTGTTAGTAAGTTTACACACATGCTCTTTCCATCTTAGGTTACAATCAATACTTACTCCCAAATACTTTATTGAGAATACCTATCTTATTTAATGCTCGAAACCATCTATTTTAATGCTAGTAAAATGAGGTCGATTTGCGGCAGTCAACAAAAAGGCTATATAATTGGTTTTGGTTATGTTTAAGCTTAATTTAAAGGAATCTAGCCAAATTTTTATTTTGCCTATACCAGCTGTTGTTAAGTCCTAATCTCCTCCCATGTTTTACCCCTAAAAATCACAATAGTATCGTCTGCATATGAGATTCTATTGCTGCTCACAACAGAAATATTTGTTAAGGAATTTATGTATGTAATAAACAGAAGGGTATCAAGAACAGTTCCCTGTGGGATGCCAATTTTTACGTTCAATGGTTCACTGTAAGCAGCCTGGATCTTTACAATTTGTCTCCTATCATTAAAATAACTCTCAAAGACCTTTAACACTGTACCTCTAACTCCATAATTATTTAAAACATTAATAATAATTAATACCATTATCAAGATTATTCGTGAGGTTCTTCCTTGCTTCATATATTGCATCAGTAGTGCTAAGAGCGCTGCAAAAGCCAAATTGATTGTTAGAAATAGTATCATTTTGTAAAAGAAAATTGAACAGTCTTTCTTTTAAGCAATTTTTAAAAATTTTAGCAAAATTACTGATTACACTTTTGGGGCGGAAATTTGTTATTTTAGTCTTTTCATTGGCCTTGTGAATTGTTGTAACCACATTTTTTTTTCATTTTTTATATATTATATAAATTCTACATTCCTTCATTTATATCGTTCTTCTCTAAATTCCTTACCTTTTTTTCTTCTATGCTGAGAGTTTTTAAATGTCTTTTAGTATAACCCACATCAATGTTCGTTCGATAATTTCACATTTCGACAGTTTTAAGGAGTATTACGAAAACAAAAACTTTTAGTTCATAGGTGTCACAGAGAGTTGGTTACGTTCAGATATCTCTAATGAGGCAATTAATTTACAAACCTATAATTTAGAAAAAAATGACAAACAGGATCGTCGAGGGGGAGGTGTGGCTGTTTATATCAAGGACGATCTCAAATATGATGTTATTCTGACCGAAAAGTTTGATTTTTCAGAAAGTATCTGGATAAAGATTTTTTTAAAAAAGTGCGAAATTATTATTGACACTATTTATAGACCTCCAAATTCTGAAATTGCCTCTTTTTTAAATACATTCGAAGACACGTTAATTAATATTTCCTCCTTATATGAAAACATTTTTCGCATAGGCGATTTTAACACGGATAACTTAAATTATGAAAGCCCTTTGACAAGGCAGCTTTTGCAAACTGTGGAGCCCTTTAATTTAGAACAAATTATTTGAGAGCCGACTAGAATTACCAATAGAACTCAGTCTTTAATTGATCTTATTTTCACGAATTGCGATAAAGTTGTGAATAAAGGTGTTGTTGATTGCCAGTTTTCTGACCATTGCTCAGTTTTCTGTCAGATTAACTATTCTTGCGACCCTAAACCACCTAATAAAATACTATATAGATCACTAAAAAATATTGATATAAATTTGTTTCAAAGGGACCTGGAAGCAATAATTTTTAATGAGATATATAATATTGAAAAGATAAACTTTTTAAATAATAGTATATTGGCCTTATTTAATAAGCATGCACCTATTAAGCACCTTACTGAACGCAATAAACCTCTCCAGCCATGGATCACAGAAAATATTAAACGCATGCAGAAATTAAGAGTTAAAGCCTTTCGCGATTTTAAATCTAGTAAACTGCCTAGTAAATGGGATTATTATAAACAGTTAAGGAATTTAAGAAATAAATCAATTACACTAGAGAAACAAGCTTATTATAGGCAAACCTTTCAAAATAGTTCCATAAAAGATAAGTGGAAAGAGCTTAATAAACTGAGGCCAGTAAACACAAAGAAAATTCCGCAGGTTTTTAAAGATACAAATAAATTTAATTCATTTTTTATAAATTCAACCAAAACAAATAATTCGGTAAATAACGATCTACTGAATTTTTACTTAAATAACACTAAAAATAATCTGAATTCCTGGTTAACTTTTAATACTGTAACGGACAATGATATTCTTCAAATTATAATGAAAATTAAAAGTAAAGCTGCGGGCACAGATGATATTAATATAATTTTAATCTCCCTGTGCTGCCCTCATATTATTGGTTTTATAACACACATTGTTAATTAATGAAATCTTCATGAATATTTTCCTGACATTTGGAAAAAAGCTATACTAGCTACACCCCTTCCCAAAGTTAGTTCTCCGAAGGATTTAACACAATTTCGTTCAATAAGCATACTTCCAACGTTTTCAAAAATTTTAGAAAGATTGCTGGAAACTCAAATACGCATACATGTTAATCTAAATAATATTTTACCAACGAAACATTCCGTATTTCGCCCTAAACATAGTTGCGCGACGGCAATGGCGGATGTTACTGACGATGTCTTTTTCGCTCGAGACAATAACGAAATCACAGCATTAATTTTACTGGATTTTAGTAAAGCATTCGATTTTTTAAATTATAAAATATTAATTTCTATGTTACACTATATAGGGTTTTCGGTAAATGCGTCAAACATTATTAAATCATTTCCCTGCAATAGATTTCAACGTGTAAAAATTGATCAAAATTATTCAGATTTTCTTAAAGTTGATTCTGGGGTTCCTCAAGGCAGCATTTTAGGACCTCTTTTATTTAGTATCTATACATGCACTTTCCATACACATTTTAAATACTGTCAGTACCATCTGTACGCCGACGATACCCAGCTGTATTTATCTTTTAAACCTTCTGACTATAATTAAGCCATTATTAAAATTTACTTCGATTTAGACCAATTGCTTAAAATATCCTCTAAACACATCCTAAATTTGAATCCGTCTAAGTCGGTTGTTCTCTTATTTGGTAATAAAAATATTGTTAATGAAATAAAGCCAGATATGGCTATAAGCATAGAAAATCAACGTTTAAATGTTGTCGAAAGCGCAAAAAGTTTAGATCTTGTTTAAATTCACATCTTCGTATTAGTTCTCATATTTCTCACATTCTTAAAAAAACATACTGCTCTCTGAAATCATTGTTTCCGGACAGACATTACCTTGATCAATCCACTAAAAAGGAGCTCTGTGATTCATTAATATTATCACATTTTAATCATTGCGTTCATATATATGGTCCATGTTTGGATAGTTATGACTTACGAAGAGTTCAAAAAGTGCAGAACAGCTGTATTCGATTTATCTTTGGTATTAAGAGGAGAGACAGGGTAACCCACAAACTTAAAGAAATTTCATGGCTAAATGGACTTCAGAAGTCTGAAATGCGTGCTTTTATTTGCCTTACCTTTGTGATTTTTAATTTGGTTTTTATATATGTATACATGTGGTAAATAATAAACGTTATTATTATTATTATTATTATTATTATTACTATTATATTATTACTATTATTATTATTATTATTATGTTTTTGGGCATCTAGAAACGCTGAAACTTGAGGCTATAATACCACAATTTGACCAGTACATTTCTATATTAAGCTTAATTCTTGCTCCAAATTTAAAATTAAACTATTACTTAAAACTATTTTTTGGGTTTTTCCGCCTTAGAAAATTGGAAAAAAATAAAAAATAAAATATAATTACCCTATAAATTGAATAGATAGTCTTAAGTTCTGGGTCCACTGTGAAGGTACCCGAGGAACGACACTGAAAAATGTTTGTTTTCTGGACGTTTCGAGGGAAAGTCTACCCCCGTCTTCAGCAAACCTACAAATAAAATACTAAAAGCAGAATATGTCTTACGTTTCGTATCAGAAATATAACCAGAATGGCTAATCTCTGACAAAATGTCAATGTTTTAAACCATGAATCCGCCACTACAATTTCGTAATTATTTAATCTATTATGTAGTTTTTTTCATGCTGATTTTTTAACTATCTCATTAAGCCGCCATTTTGTTTCGCCATCTTGGATTCGCACCAAAATTTTACTGGATTTATATAGAAAAATGAATTTTTCTGCAAAATTTCAGTTAAATTGGGTAAGTAGTTTTTAATAATAATGTTTTTAACATTAGGCCGCCATTTCGTTTCACCATCTTGGATTCATACCAAAATTTTGCCAAATAATGTCTATGTGTATCACATAGACATTGATTTTTATACAAAATTTCGTGTAAATGGGTTATTTCAATCAAAACGTGTATTTTTGGTATACTGTTTTTCAAAAATTATTTATTTTTCTTTTTTGTTTAAATATAGGTTGTTGCTCTCGAAATAGTAATATCAATATATCCTGAAAAGCGCAGAGCTTAAATGATTTTTATTTTTTTATTTTTAACTAAAATTAAAAAATGTTTGTAACGGAAGTGAGGTGACCGATTAACGTGAATGAATATTTTCCAAAAACAAAATATTAATTATTTAAAAATATATTTAAAGTTAAATAAGGTAACTTTCTAAAAAACTAATAACGTTAACTTAAACCAACGATAAATTGACAAAAACAGATATTTTATATAAGTACGAAAAAACAAAACATAACTAACGGAAGTGAGGTATAAGATTAAGTTAAATAAAAATTTCTCAAAAACAAATTCAATAATTTTATAAAAATATATTTAACCTTGAATAACTTTATTACTAAAACGAATTCTTTTCGTTTCTGTTCTTCATAGAGAATAGGGTTGTTTGATATTCCTTCTCGTAATTTTCTCATACATTTCTTTGACCATTAATTTTTTATTTGTGGTTCGTTGTCACTTTTATGTTTTCCTGTCATTATATAATACAATAATAATAACACAAATAATTGTTACACTTTTTCTAAAAGCTACCTATATCACTTATGTTAACATTTCTCATATCTGTTAATCCCACGATAAACGGAAGTGAGATTAACGACGATGAAAATTTTGCTCAAATAGACGGGTCTAAAACACTTGAGAGGTTAAGTAAATAAATTTATTTTATAAACTAATACATGTGTCAATATGACTTAACTAAACATGAACAACTAAATATTTTTTTATACATACCTTACCTTTTTTTACCACTTTGTGGTAACACTAGTGAGGCACTATGTTTGACCAAGAGCAGTTTTAAACAAATTTAGGAAATAATATAATAAAAACAAGTTGCACGACTTTCACTAAGCGGCCATTAAACAGAATGAACATCTAGGAAACGCCAAAGTAGCATTCAGTTCAACAATACTGTCATCTATGATTTTTATGCAAAATTAAATGCAAGTTAACGGAAATGATAATTGTAGCTGGGACAAGTAAAAAGTTAATATTTTTACTTAAATATAAGTAATTTCAGGGCTTTATGCTTTATTACAATTACAAAAAAACTGGTTTTCCTTCTATTCATATTAAACATTATAGAATATTTTAAGAATTTGTGGTAATTGCACTTAAACTAAAAGTTTAATTTTTATTAACTAAATTGTAAACTTTGATAAGCCCAACACATATTAAATTAAAGAGACCACAAAGTGCACATTTCGAATGAAATGGCCCAAATAGGATAAGTAGTTTTTTAGTAATATTGTTTTTAACATTTTACCAGACCGCCATATTGGATTTTTACCAAAATATTACCATCATGCCCTAGATTTTTAACCAAAATTTTAAGACAACTGGATAAGTAGCTTTTAAACTATGCGACCGACAGACCGTCGGAATTGAGGAAACATGTTTTTTGGCACCTAACGTGAAGATCTGTAACAACCTGGGAAGGTGATTTTTTTTCACGATTACAATACTTTCCTTTCACGGGGGAAGTAACAAAATGTTAAAACTATTTCAAAACAAGTACACCATAAATAAAAATATGCTATACTTGAGCAAGCCTTGAACGTGGTAGGCCTTTAAATCGGTATATTTTGTAACCGAAGGTGCAATGGTTTTCTTCAACATCAGGTCTGGGAACTGTCGTACACATTACTGCGAATTTTGCAGAAGTCATTTTTACTTGTATTACAAAACAAAAACTAACGACTTCAGATAGTATTTTAAATAAATAAGAAATATTATGTATTTGGTAATATTGGAATTCAATAAAAAAATAGAATATTGATATTTATTTGTGTAACAAAGTATTAAAATGGACATCGATAAGTTGCTCCATACTAATAAGACAGATGTAAGAAATGCCGTTTTGGGAAAATTAGGAAAAACTGAAGATGATGTTCAAAAAGACATTAAATTAATAAAAAATTGGCTTCAGTATCAAACTCACCTACCAGAAATACCCTGTAAGTACATTATTTTAATTTATTAATTATTAATATTGTATTTGTTCATAGATTTCATGGCAAATAGATCAAGGGACCTTGGGACGTGAAGATCTTAAAAAAAATCTTAAAGAGTTTTTTTTAACAACTGTTACAACTACATGTTAGAAAAAATACAAAACATTTTTAACTTCACTAAATCAAGAAAAACATGAACTAAACTGCTGGCGATAAATATTGCGTCTAGAAATTTTTTTATCAAAGTTTAAAGATAGATATTTTAGTTGCAAAACGCAATATCGAGATGCGGTTTTCGGTGTTTGTGGCGATAAATATTGCGTCTAGAAATTTTTTTATCAAAGTTTAAAGATAGATATTTTAGTTGCAAAACGCAATATCGAGATGCGGTTTTCGGTGTTTGGTCGATCTGTTGGGTTTGCTAAGTTTGACCTAAAATTCTCAAATTTGTTTTGCTTCTGATCAAGATGATCTCTGATAAAATACAAAAAAACAATTTTTGGCATTTTTTGATATTTTCGTTTCTTTGCAATATACAGGGTTTTTACGAAAATTTGGACATCTTCATACAAATGGAGCTTTATCTTAACAACCTGTATACAAAACTAAATTTTATGGCATGAGTTATGATCAGTGGTTATACCGTTAATGTTTCCAATAATAGGTTTAGACACAGGGTGTATCAAAACTCACCTAGAATTTGCCTAACACTGATTTGACGTAAGACGATTACAATATACCTGTTGTTATACAACTTTTGTGAACTATGGACCGTTTTGCCGAAATGGTTTTTTCATTTTTACTCTAGCCATTATATTAGTCAAGATACAGGGTATTCGTTTTTAGTTGAAAAAAGGGATATATCAATGCACCCTGAAAACACAAAAATAACTATTTCATTTAAGAAAGGCAAAAAAACACAATTCCATTTATTCGGTGTACCAGGTATTGATGTAAAAAAACATTAAAAGAAATTGCATTTTATTGCCTATACAGGGTGTTACAAATTTGAGTGTATGCAATATACATGGAGATCTGGAAAACCGTTGGAGACACAAAGTAGGTTAAAGGTAGGCGAAGTTGCGCAATATGGTGTTTAATAATATTCCGTTTATAAATTAATAAAACTCATAATTACCTCGGAGATATTCGCATAAATACGATTTTCCCCGATTTTGTTTTTATTTTTTCCTAACTTTATTTCAATAGGTGTTTAAAAATAAATTTCAGACTATTGTAGCCACTTTATCTTCTCTACAAGACAGCATTATCAAATTTTAAATACGACGTTTCTTTTTTGGACCACCATGATCAAATTATTTTTTTAAATACGGACCTGGATTTTTTATTTTATTTTTTTGAAGCTTAGGACCCTCCCAATTACAATGATGTATCACACTTACATAAAAGGTGTATAATAAAGAGAATTTCCATAAGCTTCATGTGTTATATATTATTGTAGTTAGAGGTCATAAGCTTCAAAAAACTGAAATCTTTAGAACATTAAGTATGAAAAAAAATGATGAGGGTGACTCGAATACGTAATGTCGCATTTATATTTTGAATTTTAAAAACGAAGTTTCGTATTCAAGTCACCTTCATCAACTTAATTTTTTTTTTAAATACATACCTGGATTTTCGATTTAATTTTTTTGAAGCCTATGCACCCTAAATACAAAAATGTATCTCACTTGCCAAAAAAATTTTTGTTTTTTACAGACATAAATTCAAAAAAAGTCTGAATATACCAATCTTTCTCCAACTCATTCCTTCTTATGGGAATTCTCTTTATTACACATTTTTGAAGCAAGTGTGATAGGTCATTGTTATTAAAGAGATAAAGTAAAAAATCTAGGTCCGTATTTAAAAAAATAATTTGATGATGGTGGCCCGAAAAAGAAACATCGCATTTAAAATTTGATAATACCGTCTTGTAGAGAAGAGAAAGTGGCTATAATAATCTAAAATTAATTTTTAAATACCTATTGAAAAAATAAAAACAAAATCGGGAAAAATCGTATTTATGCGTATTTATCTCCGAAGTGTTTCTGAATTTTATCAATTTGTAAACGGAATAGTATTAAACAACATATTGCGAAGATTCGCCTACATTTTAACCTACTTTGTATCTCTTTCGATTTTCCAGATTTCCATGCATATTGCATACACCCAAATTTGTAACACCAATTGTCCAAGATGTCCAAATTTTCGTAAAAACCTTTTATATTGCAAAGAAACGAAAATATCAAAAAATGCCAAAAGCTGTTTTTTCGTATTTTATCAGAGATCATCTTAATCGGAAGCAAACATTTTTGAGAATTTTAGGAGACAACAAACTTTTGGGAAAATGGTTTTATTTTACGCCCTGTATATATTATTTTAGGTACGCATATCCGGTCGTGCAATTAGAGGCGTAAATCCAATAGATCGACAAAACGAACACCTAAAACCGCATCTCGATATTGCTTTTTGCAACTGAAATATCCTTAAACTTTGATAAAAAATTTTCTTGATGCAATATTTATAGCCAGCAGTTTAGTCCCTTATAATTTATTATCAGCAACATTTCCGTACTACCTGATGTATCTTTATAAGTGGTAAAATATTATTTTCTTTCTGAATGTTGTATAAATGAGGAATCACTTAAGGGTCTTATCTTGAAAAAATAAAAAGCCTGAAGAAGATGACATTCTAAGCTTCAAAACGTTGCCGATGAAATATAGCACGAAAGCAGAGCTGGCTCTTTATTTTCATTATATGTGTTCTATTCTAAATTAAGTATCAAATAAAAATCAACTTTTTTTTTAAATTATGTTACCCTTCCGGGAGAGGGCCAGTTACCTCAACGACAAATGTTTAATAGTTACGCTTTTAGTGGCTTTATATTACAACCTAATAGCCCCTCCCTCTACAATTTAATACCTAACTTTCAATTTGTACACTTCTTAAGTATTTCAAAATATTAAAACTCATTTTATATGACAAATATTGTTTTAGGTGATGCTATTTTAGAACTATTTCTAATAATCAACAAATTTAATTTAGAAAAATCCAAGAAAAAGGTAGCTATGTATTACACTATAAGAAAAGAGATTCCCGATTTATATGTCGACAAAAACCCAAAACTAAAGCACATGAGAGATATCGCTAATGTTGTGTAAGTATCTTAAGTTTTTAGCATTGTATTATTCTTTTGTCCAAATTAAATGCATTTAAAATATTTTACATAAAGTAAAAATTTAGCAGTAAAATAACAGAAGATTATCATTTTTTTTTATTTATTTACCCAACGAAACCAAGGTGTATTACTTATGATATATTCAACTTTTACTTTAAGAAATTGAAGTAGGACACTTATTTCTTTTTGTTTTATAGAATTCTAATATCACTTTTAACTTGATGTTATACAGGGTGTTCCAAAAAACACGTGCCATCATTCCTCACCCAAAAATAAAACTAAAAGTGTATACCAACATGGGTCCGAGCTCCCTTTGTTTTTTTGAGAAGCAGGGTGTTAAAGATTTTTTATTATTTTTTATTGTTTTAATAAAATAGGTGGTGGATAGTTTTTTAAACTGCCACATATATCATTGATTAACAGGCTTGGACAGCTTCACCAGGAGCTGTGTGGATTGACACTGCAATAATTTTCTAAAAACACCATCTCCGACTTTTTTATCTTTTATTAGCATAGTTATGTAGGTTTTTTAGTGCCTGTTAAGAGTTATGTCTTACTGCATTGCGAACTGCATCATCTTTAGCCCGTATAGGTCGTCAGTATCTTCTGGGTCCAGAACTGAATTTTAAAAGAGTTAAAATGCCGGCCTCTCTTAAACGTCTGCAGATATGTTTAAAAATATTTTTGAAGAATGTCGTTCGTTCAGGATATCTGTTATGATAAATTTTCGCTGCTTCACTTCTATTTTCTCTCGCTTCACCATTAATAATTAATAACGTATCGGTTAATTCAGCCGAGGTAAAATTGACTTAAGGCATTTTGAAGAGACGTAATATTTAATAAAGGCAACAAGGCAAAAAAGCTAAACTTTTAGAACTAATAACGCAACAAACTACTGAACACTTAAATCTAAAAACCGGAACATGAAACTAATTATTTGCTAAACTTAAAAAATAAACTTTCAGAACTAAGAATGCAACAAACTACTAATCATCTAAATCTAAAAACACTAGGTCATGGCATACTAAATTTTTTTTCGGATTAATATCAAGCTTGACTTAATAGAGGTTAATTAAATTGCATTTTTCTCATAAATGAGATCTAAATCGATAAAATATCAAGAGAATCTGCTATCAAAATATATAAAAGTTAGTGACGCGCATGTTTTTTTTTTAGAAGATTATTGCAGACATAGCCTACACGGAGTCCCCTGGTGAAGCTGTCCATGCATTTTTATCAGTCAAATATATGCTAGTTTAAATAACTTTTCCCTTACAAATTCCGATTGCAACAGTCGTTTTGAATAAACTTAGAATAAACCAAAAAAATAAAAATCTTTAACACCCTATATATCAGAAACGAAGCAAGATTGGACCCATGTTGGTCTGGACTTCTGGTTTCGTTTTTGGGTGGAGAATCTTCCCACGAGGCACATATTTCATAAAACACCCTGTATACATTTCCACTTTAGATACAATAACTAGCTTTAGGTATAAGTATTTACAGATTAACAATTAACATATTTTAATCCCGTAGTAGATCTAAAGAAGACTCTTAATAAGAAATAGTAAAATAAGCAGTTTTTTTATACTTATTTACAGGATGGTTGGTTTATCTATCTTAACTCAAAAACTATAAAAAATAAAGAGAAAATTTAAATGGTAAAGTTTCTTGGCAGAAAAGTAATTTTTATTTTATGGTATTTTTTTATACAGGATAATTCGTTTTCTAAAGCGGATATCAAAGTTCTTATTTTAATTGAAACATCCTATAATACCAATTTTTTGGTTAGTGGAAAAACTAAAGAGATAATGAAAGCATAAAGAAAATTAATATTTACCTATTTTACTATACCAAAAACCTTTAAAAAATTATTAGAGATTTGTGTTAAATATATATTTAAGTATACTGTTTATAAGTATATTATAATTAACCCAAAGAACTTATACAAAACTTATACAAAAACGAGTTTAATGGCTGTTAATGCTACACTTTACAAAAAGTTAATGTGTAAACCATATTTATTAACTATTTCAAAATTTAGTTTAAATATTACCTCTTTAACATTAATTAACATTTTAATAATTAAAAAAAAATAAAGGAGTTACTTCTTATCAAGTTCAAGGGCAACTAATAGGCTAGGTTAGGTTAGTTATTAGGTTCCAGGTATTGTGTTCTCTGTAATATTTTATTTTTTTTGCAGTGATTCTTGGGCATCCTCTCCTAACTGTTATATCGGAAGTAAAAAGTGTTTAAGTATATCGCTACTATGTATTAATATTTTATAGATAGTAGGAGGCACTGAAAACCACTCGTTCAATTTAACATACAGTTAAGCTCTTTCATAAACATAGTGACCAAAAAGTAAAAAATTTATTTTGTAATCACAATTTGAAGCACTTAATATATTAAATCTATAAATCAAGTTTTGATTTATGCGAGTTATTTTGGATGTCAATTTTGGATAAAAAAATAATCTTCTTACAGTGTGACCGTCAGTTGTGTTACCGAAACTTACTTTCGGCATATCAATTAATAGGCCAGTTTGCTTTCTGAAAGATCCAATATTGTTTTCTGTTCTTTTATTAAACTCCTTTTTAAAGTTTTTGGGAATCCTCTAAACATTAAATTTATTGTGTACGAAATATGAATTATATATTAAAAAATCGTATATAAGTATGAAGTGATGACAATCCTAAAAGAGAACACCTGGATTAATGGGTAAAGATTTACCGTATTCCAGACTATTAACCTGTGTTGGTCCGGTTTTAAATAATTAACATTTTTGAGTAGAAGTGGACTTCAAAAATTACACACTTTACGATCTACTTACGTACAATATATTCCTTTTTATCGATTTCAAATTTAGTTGGTAAATCTGAATAATGCGGTTTTTACCTTTAATGCTTCACGCTTTTGGAAATATTATAAAACACTTTATTTTTGCTCCAATGTATATTAGATATCGCAAAATTAAGAAAATCAACCTAAGGTGATATTTAATTCAATGTCACAGCTGTTTGAAAATCAAGAAATATTAATCCTTGATTGGTGTATTGTATCACTGCGCAACGACGCGTGCACGTGGGCAAATGCCCGAGGAACCAGTAATTAATCAAGAAACTATGCTCCTCCGTTTCCATTAAATCTGTGAAAATGCCTTTTATTGTATTTGTTTAAGGTTCTGTTATGTCACCTTTTCCAGTATGAGCCGTAGGAATCTGTCTACTCGCCCACTCTTGGACCTATTAATTTAACTAACACACAAACTAAATATATATATATAGAAATTAAGCGCCCTCTTTTTAAACAACTATTAATTTCCTCCAATATTTGTGTTTTGATGCAACGTTGTTTGAGGGGAAATTATTCATATATAAAAATACTATCTAACGAGACAATCATATTGAATAAGTCATTACGCAGACCTTTGGCAATTTTAAATCCCAGTTTATTAAATTTCTTTTATGTTAAGAAATAATATTTAGTAAGCTTTTTGCATCTCGCATTTGCTTTTAGGTAAATAACTACCTGGATCTGTAATCACTACTTTAAGTTCATAAAATAAATAATATATTTTTAGGTACGTTTTACCACTACCGAAAATCACTTCATCCCTTAGTAGAGTCACCCTAATAAAACTGAAAGACGTTGATCCGCAGAAATTCAATTCCCCGAATTATTTTGCTCACACCTATAATGTTTCTGAAATTCGAATAAGGGAAGACGTAATACTTACTGACACTCTATTATATGACATGGAGGGCGTTCAGTTGGGTCATCTTTTAAAATTCAACTTTGGGATTGTAAGAAAGGCGGCTACTGTGCTTGAGGTAAGATTATCATGTCGAGGGTATTTAGTACCTTATAATACATTGCATTTTAATTTTTTACTATTACCATTATGTATCCATTATTTGTTACATCTGGTTGAAGATTACCTAAGGAATTAATTAAAAGATTTGTCTGTATTTCGCGAGTGTCCTTAGCTAGCTTTGCCTCAAAAAATCAAAATGGCGAAGGCCATTTTGTTCAACATAAAAATAAAATAAATATTTTTTTTATTCATCGTGGGGAGTTAAATAAGTTCCTTTTGAAAACAACTTAAAAAAACAATTTAATCAAAAATAAACAATTAAAACAGATTTGTCGAACAGAGCAACTACAAATGCTCGAAAGTTAACAGCAAGTGAAAATTAAACAATATACAGTCCGCTTAAATATAACATTTTCTTATTATATATATTAATATAATAATTGTTAAAGGCAATCAAGTGGATCATTAATACTGCAGATGTATTCAATATATGAAATTAAAGAGTGAACAGGATCTTCTGTGCCTTCTCTAGTTTTTTCAAATTTTCTTCTTGAAGTTGTAATTTTTTATTTGATTTTTATTTTTGAATATACGAAAACTAAGGCAGCTTCAATACATACTGAGGTTCTGCCTTTTTTTTTAGTGCATTTTGATTTCAATGAAGATGAAGGTATGACGAGTATACTGGGTCTTTGACTTTGTATATTCCTCATGCATTTTTTTTTGTTTTTTTTTTAATGGATGTCAGTTAGTAAACATTCATTTTTTGTTTTAGTTAGTAGAAGATGTCTGCTGGTTGCGAACATTGTTTTCTTTTGGTCCAGTAGTCTTCTTTTATGCGATCTCTTCTGTATCGGGTTTGGATGGAATTATACTTGGTATTTACATAGGCAAAGGAAATTGCGTTTTCTACATTATTTATTATTTAGTTTAACGTATTTAATTGAAACATGATGTGATCTAGTATTAGAGACAAATATAAAGCATTACTTGTTGCTTCCCCATCTTCTAAAAATCTATTTTTTTAAGTAACATATTTTGGTTTGTTTTAAGTATTTCTAGGATTTGTTTATATATAGTTTTTTTATTTCTTGTTTATTTTTTTGTAAAGTGTTAAACGATTATTGTACTTTTCTTCGTCAAGGTTTCCCAAGAACCATTTGTTTACTTTGTGGATATCGTTAAATAAATCACTTTTAGATCTAGAAAGTTTGTGAAAGGATTTTGTATCCACTAAGACTGTTTGCAAGTCGTCAAATATTTGTTTATATTTATCAGTAGTTGAAAGGTCAAAAGTTTTTATTGTATTGAAGTTAGTTACTGTTTCATTACATTTTTCTAAAATATAGTGTTAGTAATGTAGGCACTTTTCGATATGCGTTAAATTTATTTGATAAAGATATGTTTCTTGTGTTGTTGTAATGTATGTTTGTCCTAGGGATTAGGGAAGGATAAGATTTTTAATTCCTTTGGATTCTAAAGTTGTAGTTAGGACAGTTCCAGGGTAGAAAGCTGTGTCTCATATAAAGATGCCAGTGTCGTTTAAATATGTTTTTGTAAATGTTTTTGTTTTGAGTAGAGAAAACATTACCCGATCCCCTATTGGAGTATTTACCTTTTTCTACTTTACTACTACTACTACGAAAGATTCCTTTAATTTTGATCTTTGTGGAGAGGTTTTTGTAAAAAATGGTGTTTTGGGATTGGTAGGAATTGCGTCTTGTCTGTTTTTATTCGCATTTTCTAGATTTGGTTTTTGTTAAGAGATAAGTTTTCAGTGAATTTCCTGGTTCATAATTTTTATTTTTTGTAAATGTTCTTACGTACATTGGGATAACCTTTGTGACTTAGAAAGCTCTACAAAATTTTTATAATCTAGTTTGCCTTTGACGATTTGAAAAGGTGTATATTTTAGAACACTATGGGTAGAATTAATGTATGATAAAATTGCGTAATTCATTAGTGTAATAATGTTTTATTTACTTTTTTTTTCTTTTATTACGAGAATGGATTCGTTCAATGTTGAGTGTAATTGTTCTATAGGACTGTTTGAACTTGTGGCGTACAATAAAGTATTTCTATTTGATGAAAAGAAGGAACATAGATTTTGAATGATTTTGTTTCTAAAGGTTGTTCCAATATCGGTTGTTATTTTTCGGAGTAGTCGGTAATAATTAAACTAAATTATTAATTAATTAGCGATGTCTGTACTTGTATCTGTAATTTTGAAAATCTGTTACAAATTAGGTGTTATGTGTTTTATATTTGTCTATATACATATTATCAAATGGTTTAAACGCTAACTTATTTACGTTTCTTTTGTATTTGGATTTTTTACAGATTTTTGTGATTTACGTAGGTTTTTATATCGTTTTCTAAAATAGGCCCGTGAATATGTTCCTTTAACGCTGTCAAATTTTGTTGTCCACCTTGGTGTCTTAGTTTCATGATAGTTTTTATTTTATGTTGTTGTTCGTCATTATCTGTTATATAGTCCAAAAAAAAGTGTTCGAGATCTAACGTTGGCAGAAATTATTTTTAAAACATTTTTGGAAGATTGTCAAAACGATTCTATTGTTTTATCTTTGTGTTTTTTAGAAGTATAATATCTTTTTTATATTTCCTCAAATTACTTCTTTTGACGAGTCATTATTGGAAAATACATATTTTATGTTTGTCAAAAATTTGTAGTTTTTGTACCTTAAATCGGATATTGTTAGAGTAAAATACCTTAAGTGATTATGGATGTTCTACGCTAGAATCTAGTGTTTCTAAGCTTTTGTTTTGTTTAAATTACTATATCTGAGATTATATTCAATTTTTGACTTTTAGGTACTTCAAGAATTCCTTTTTCATTTACCATTGTGCTCAAAATTTTATCGAGGTCTTCACATGGTAATGGTGGTATTTAATCAGGATCGAAGTTTGGTAGTAGGGATATTTGATCGTCTTCTATAGGGTTAGATTGAATTAGTGAGAGTGAGTTTGCGATTTTGTTCTGTTTGCTTTTTTTTTAAATAATCTGCTAGTCGCACTCTTCTGATTTTAAGCGCCATCGCACTAATTTGGAGTTGGGCTCTTTGACTGAAATTCGCCATTGAATAAAATATTTTGTGGTCCAAACTATTACCGGCAATTATTTAATTTCAATAGTACAGCAGTTAAGTTCCGCAGGAATAGTATGTACAAAGTATAAACTATAGGTAAGTCTTTACCTATCAGACGTTGCGATAAGTCGTTTCTGGTGGCATAGTTCGAAGCGTTGGTTGTAAGATTGAAAAGTTGTAAAAAATCCGCATGTTGCAGTATAGGATTATTAGAAATTCGGGTGTGTGTTCGACCTTATGACTTCTTCAGATAGTTTGTTGTTGGTATTAGTTAGGTTGGAAAGTTTTTTATAAAATTCCTGTAATATCCAACTAGGCCCAGAAAAGATTTTATGTTTTTGGGTGTTTTGGGTATTAGAAATATTTGAATTGCTTCGTTCTTCTGTGGAATTTTGATTAATGTGTTATAGCATAACCAAGAATTCGACTCTTACAGAAAAATTCATAATTTTAAAATTGCTCGGGAAGTTTTTTAAATACAGCTTTTACATTGCCGATGTGTTCTTGCAGGGGCATAAAAACATTATAATATCCTCTATGTATATTTAACATATTTTGCCTTGGAGTCCTTTTAGGACCTTGTCCATGACTCTATGGAAGGTAACAGGGTCATTTCTTGGTCCAATATATCACCACGAATATTCCGCATCATCCATCGTTATCAACTTTTTTTGTAACTATCTAAACTAGGAAGGACACCAAAGCCTGGAAGATAGGCATATAATTGCAACATTTGAGAAATTTGTTTTTGGGTCTCTTGTTTATGTATCTATATGATTTAGTATGGACGATAATGTTGTCAGTCATCTTGATTTCGTGTTTGACATGATGGGTGAAAGTTAATTTTCTATAAAGTTTGTGAAGTACATCTGGGAATTGTGTAATTTATTTTGTTAATTCCGATTTTTCTTCCCATTTAGTGTTGTGAACGAATAAGAAAGAAATCACATTTATCTTAGGAGTCTCCAGATTAGTAGCATTAAGAATTAATTTGCTCGATATTAAATATTTACTGGGTGTTCGTATTATTCCTGCCTATTACTAGAGTATGCTTTGATGAGTAAATTAAATGTGTGGCTTCCTATGTCAATTAAAAGGTGTGCTTAAAAAACTAGCAAATTTCTTTGAGAATAGTTGAAATTTAAATTTTGCCATATAGTGGGTCTCTGGGTATTTCTCGTTTGCATAGAAGGCATTTTGCTTGATGTAGACATGGGAGTCCGATGACCTATACATTTGTTAAAATTTTCTTTAAATGATACATTTTTTGGTTTTTCAAAAACTTGCTTGTTTGTCGGTAAATATTGTTGCATTCGCCAACTTATATTTATAGACTGGGTAGGGAAAGTCGGTTTTGGGATAAAAATATTATTGCCAGAACTCCAAAACCAGTTCTGGATTGATCTTAAAATCATATTGTTTGTATTCGGAAACTATGACCGAAAATTGTTAGATATAGGTGTTAGCTGGTAATTGTATACAGGCTGTGCTTTTATTTGTATTGGAACAGATTGATTTCCAATAGGGATAGTGTGTTTAGGAACAAATGAACGGGCATTTATTTGTTGTTCTAGTACTGAATGTTTAGAACAATAGAGTTTGCATTTTTAATATTTTGAGGATTTTAGAAAAAAAAATTGTGCGTAACTCAGTAGGGGAATTAGATATAAGAACGGTGACTGCCATTAATTCAGTTTGTTAGAACAAAACATGTTTTTTGCCACGAATTAATGTGTTATTTGCTGCAGTTTTTAAGCGTGCAAGAGTTATTAATACGTTCAATAAAGTTTAAAACACTTTCATTCTTATTTCTACCTAAGAAGTTGCTGTGATAAAATGCAAATTTACGCGATCTCCAAATTTTTACTTAAGGGCTATTTGAATTTGAGATCAAGTTCTTAGCTGTGGCCTTTACAGTAAAAAATCACCTGCTTCGTCAAATATTTTAGAATAAATAGACACGAAAACAAACTTTCTTCGCTTCTACCAGTAAATTCTAGTACAGGCAGTTTCTATTACGGCAGTAAGGTATGTCATATTTATTTGAGAATTTGGTTATAGTTATATTAGAAATATCTGAAATTGCATTTTCATGTTCAGAGTGTGACGTCCAAATCAAATTTTAAGTAAAAAATAAATAGAAAAAATTCGCACTTTAAAAAAAATTCAACACATAATTTACAAAAATAACGAGAGGAAAGGCAAGCTCACTTACGATACGTTGTTTGTTGTGTTGTAACTGTGGATTTTTTTTCCTGGAGATTCTTCAAATCTCAATATAGTTGAATATGATGATCTTCTGTAACAGGACTTTAGGAACACACTTTCCAAACACTGCCAAAAGGTCTTCTGAGGTACTACTCACTACACTAGTTAATTAACTTACTTGTCTATATACATATTATCAAATGATTTAAACTTACTTTTGAAAACCAGTTAAAAAATCAAGTGAGAATTAATTATTATACAATTCTTTCAAATAGAAAAAATTATGTAGTTGCAGGTACAGAGTGATGTCAGCTTAAGGTTATCATCGGTATATGACCAGTTGCTTGACATGTGCCTCGCCTATCTCAGGTATCAAATTAAAGACTTCAGTAAGGCTATTATAAACAGACATAAATAAACAGTTAATCTTGGGCGAAAGAAGTAAATACACCAAAGAAAGGTTTATAATAATTTATAATAAGATTAATGAAAAATATTTGGAATGGGCGCACAATTTTTTTTTTAGTTTTGAGCTTGTTTACTGGCTTATCGGTTCCGCCTAGGACAAAAACGATTGGCAGTTAAAAAGCTCCACATATCGGGCACTTATAGAAATAAAGTGTCGATTATATTACTATGTCTTGTAGCTTCTTTTTCTGTATTAATTTACTGGTTCTAATTAAAGATTATGAAAAATCTGACTTATGGAACAAAAAAATAAATATATTATATTGAATATAAAGTAATAATAAATAAAAGTAGTTTTTCCTTTTCAGAAAGTTTTTTCAAGTCGACTAGAAGGTATCCACTACATTAATTTGCCCAGCTCTATGAGAGTGTTTGTGAATATAACTAAGACCATGCTCAAAGAGAAATTGCGCAAGAGGGTGAGTTAGAGTTTTGAGTAAACTAATAACGTAATACACGCGAAACCCCAGTAAGCTTAGACTACTAGCTAAGCCTTACTGTAGCTAACCCTAAATAAGTTTACTACTTTAGATCAACTAATATTTCATGTATAAGCAACAATAATCATTAAGTGTTAAACAATATATTATTTTCTGAGTGTCTTTGTGAAATATATCTGCAGCAGAGAGCTATATGAACTTTAATCTTGGTTGTCTCAGCACGTTCGAAAAATAAAAAAAGCTGTATTTTGTTCTTATAAAATAATATAGCCCTAAGAAAGTATAAGTATCTACGCCAATGGTTCTTATAATCTTATGCCCGCAGGATATTTAATTGCGCCGTTTCTTTTTGTAAATTTATTCAAACTCTAAAATGCTATTTGTTTACGTCAGTGACTCCCTCAATATTTTGTTTTCCTTCTAATTTCAATTTGATTTAATTTATTAACCTATAATTCCAAGAATATTAAACACTACTCCAAGAACCCCGCAATTTTATAATATCAAAATAATTGTCCAAATAACTTTGGCTCCCAATTTGTTTAGAGAGTCAGATTATTTTTCTGACTTGTAAGCATATAGACAATTTGGTTTAATAATTTTCCAAATCTAGGGACGTCAATGTTCATATTTTTTGAAAATGTTAGCCATCAAAATACTTTTCCGATAGCCCGTAATAATAGCCAAAATTAATATCCTTACGAAAACAGTTTTAAAATTACTTTTTTAAGGCTAAAAGAGTATTCCTCACAAAGTATACAAAAATAAACATTAATTCAAACATTTCCGCTGGTACATATATAAAAAAGTAATTGCATGCAATTTTAAAATAATCTGTATAATTACAAATATGCTTATTAGATACATCCGCAGGCCATTAATTAATAGACAATAACTGCTTAGGATCTACATAATTTCTTGGTTCATCTCAGTTATAAGAATTAAGATTATGGTATTTTCTGAATAATTTTAACCTTATATGTCATGAGTTTTGCGATTTTTGTTTATATTGATACACATTTTTTTGGTTTTTAGAAATAATTTATTTTAACTCACACAGATCCTTAACTAAATGAATACCTTTGGTCATGAACCTTATTAGGTTTGTATAGTTTCAAGACAGTTTCAATACTAAATTGTTTCCTAAAACAAGTGAGACCACATTTTTCTTGCTCAAAGGTACCTAAACTGATTAGCTATGCAAGAGATCAAGATTATTTTAAGTTAAAACCCTATTTAGGAGATTATAAAATTATATCAAACAATTTATGTATACATCTGGTAACATAATAAACACTTGTTTTATTAATCCAGGTTATGTTCTTCTAAAGACATAAACACCAACACATAGTAAAACAAAAGTTAAATAGTTGCAATAAATCAAATTATATTTATATACCCGAACAGGCTTAAATATATTGAAGATACGCTTTATAATTCACACCTATTATAAACGAACAAAATTAGACCAAAAAAGGGCCGTATCTTCCATTGATTCGTAAAAAGCTAGAAATGATTTTATTTTATTTTAAGCATTCCAAAGAAGAGTAATATTAGTTTGCGACGGTTTCAGAGGTGAACTAAACTTTTGGGAGCCAAAAATCCGCGAAATGTTGGCACTTTTTTCAATTTTTGTCTTATAACATCTAAAGGGTGCATCGTACAGAAAATTTCACTCTTGTCATTGTTAAAAAGCTTTAAATTCTGCGATCGTGTCATTATAGAACAGGGGCTCCTCTTCGAAGCGAGACGGAAAGCGAACGAAAGAAAGTGAGACAGGGTGTGCGAGAGGGGAGTATGAGATAAAAGGAGCAGGTGGTGTGGCCTCTAAATAGGTCCTGGTGGTTTATTTATAGGATTTGTGCAGAAGAAGGACACGACCACGTAACTTTTTCACTGAGTTCAAAAAGTAAGTTCTGTAATTCTTTAATCCACTCGAAATCATAACAAATATCCCTAGGGAACCTGAAGTACAAATCTAGATCTCTTCACATTAGACCAACTTGGTATTAAATAAATTCAGTATATTAAAAAATTATTCTTAACATTGAATCATTAGTTAAAAAAAATATTATGTGATTCAATTTCTGTATACAGTCTCACTTTACGATATAACTACACATAACACGGAGGATTTACCATCCTCCTCCCCATCAGCTCCATACCACCCCAGCCCTTCTAGGTAAAGCGTAGAGTAAAGTGCCGCTTCACTTACATTTTCAATTTCCTTAAAAATAAAAATATTTTTAAAATATTAAGCATTTTTAAATCTATATTTTTATTATAAATTTTCTATCAAAACTAGTGTGTTATATACTCAAAAAATAATAATGACTTAAAATCGTAGCGTGCTGAACACCTTTTCATAAGAGCGACCCGTTGAGCAGCAGTAACAAACTCGGCATCAGACTTTCGCGCATAGATTTGTTTACGGCAGTTGCTATGGCAACGCAATGGTGAATATCCGTAAGCCAAATAGAGATGGGAGCGGCATAAACGGCTGCAGGCTGCAGGCGCTTGTTATAGAATTAATGTAAATTAGTGCGTTCGGATCATCGGAGGTGGAAGCAGGTTTACATCGATCGAATCGAATCAGACTTAACTTTAAGATATAGGGACATAACTGTTTTTTAAGAACAAAAAAAGTATATTTAAAACCTTATATATTCATATTATTTCCCCTAAGTATTAAAAAATGCTCCAAAGCTATGGATAATTAAAATAAACATCATAAAAAGGTTAAAAAAATATCCATTTTGGGCGTGCACTCCGGCGGCGCTGTCCTAGCTACCTGCGCTTCACCCATTCCTATATCCACGAGCCGCCACTGGTAGAGTACTAAATTGAATGACCAAATTGTACAGAAATTCGATGCCTGAGGCGAATGTGGGTGATTTTGGTTTCAAAAGTCATTAAACTGCGGAAGCGCCACTGCTCTAGAACTTTTGTAAGTTACATTTTTTTATAACAAACATAGAAAAAGACTCCAAGTCTCGGTCTCATTAAATTATAATTTTACAATTCACAACAAACATTACACGTGGTTCGCCCTTTCGAGCATTATCAGACCTACAAACAACAGAGAGAACCTTAGTAAATAATCACACTCACAAATCCTAAAACAATAACTTACAAATAGAATAAAACACACTAAAGCACAACAAAACAAACAACTACTTATACATATTTGATGGACATTAAAATGAGGTTAAGTCTCACGGGAATAAACAAAATAAAATATTAAAAAAAGTATTAAAAAAGATTCATGTCTCTAGACGGGATCGAACCCAGACCACCCGAGTGAGACACCGAAGCAACCACCCACAGGCAACTGGACTAGTCGAAGAAAAGAACCAAAAACTCTCACTCTATGAATTAGTGAATGAAATGAAGGTTGCCTACAATTATTATTAGATTAAATTGCTAAATATTAGGGTTGGTTCAAAATTAAAAACATCGTTAACGCAAGTGAGAATGGGACTTTTTATAGCTTTGGTTATTTCCATTTTTTCTAGAAGGTCAAGCTTTTTCCCCTTTGGACATTCATGTAAAACATCAACGTCAGAAATGGAAAATTCATGACCTGACTCCAACAAATGATTGGCAAAGGCCGAAACAGTCTCAGTTACATCCGTATTTCTGAATTTTTTGACAAGGCTTAAATGTTCTCTCACCCTAGTGGAAATTTTTCGACCTGTTTGTCCCACATAGGTCGTGGAACATTCACTACAATTTAGTGCATAAACCCCAGATCTGGACAATTTATCGGTTGTGTCCTTTGTCCTTACTAAATGTCTCTTGAGAGTATTTACTGTTTTGAATGAAATATTGACTTTTTAATATTTTTAAACCTCATTTTAATGTCCATCAAATATGTATAAGTAGTTGTTTGTTTTGTTGTGCTTTAGTGTGTTTTATTCTATTTATAAGTTATTGTTTTAGGATTTGTGAGTGTGATTATTTACTAAGGTTCTCTCTGTTGTTTGTAGGTCTGATGATGCTCGAAAGGGCGAAACACGTGTAATGTTTGTTGTGAATTGTAAAATTATAATTTAATGAGACCGAGACTTGGAGTCTTTTTCTATGTTTGTTATTAAAACTAGGTCTCTTTGAGCAATATGGACAATTTCTTCGATTTTTATAATGCCAATCAGGCTAAACTTGTCCAGTTATACAGAAAGAACCTAATTGCACGAAAAAACTTGCTGCTAAAAATTTGGTTCCTTCAACGATGCTTACTATTTCAATTGACACCTAAATTCGTGACAATCAAGTGCAAGATTCATACTAAGGCCGCATCAACTGCATTGAAGAAAGCTCAAACCGTTTGGATCAAGGAAGAGATTAAACAACATTATAAAACTTTGAACTCAGTAAACTCTAAACTCAAATATCTCTATCTAACTTTAACATTTCTGTTTTCCTACATTGAATTTGTAGTTTTAGATCATGACTTTAGAGATGAGGTTGAGTCTTTCGGTGAGAATACGTTTAGGAGATTGGGTAAGAAAATTCATTGTCTTAAATTAGCTCAAAGAAGTTATCTTTTATCCAATAATATTGATGAATACAGATTAGGTTTGGGTAGCACAAATTTTGGTTTTCACAAGCGTTTTATTAATTTATTTGGTGTTACTTTTACTCCTCAAGAGGAACATATAATTAATTCTAACCTTAAGTATAATTTTTCCCACAACATCAATACTGATATTAAAGAAACTCTAGCTATAGAGGCCGAATGTATTATTCAAACGACCGACATTTCTAACAAAAATATATTACGGGCTAAAATAATAAATTTTCTGAACTCTAATTTTACGAGTGACACGGGCTGTAACTACAACAGAACTCACCTAAAATCTCTGGCACATAAAATCAAATCCAACGATCTGATTTGCACCAAGGCCGATAAAGGCTCTTGTTTAGTAGTTATGGAAAGAACTGATTATGTTGACAAGGTTATTGGTTTCTTGAACTCTGGTGATTTTGAAAGAATAAACAGAGACCCAACAAACTCATTTTTTACGAGGTTAAAAAGTAGTCTGGACACATTTCTAACAACCTTAGAATATTTTAACATGACAAAAGATAAATTATATCCTATGAACCCTAAAACACCCTTACTTTATGGCTTGCCAAAGATTCATAAAGATGGCACGCCCATGAGGCCAGTGGTTTCATTTATTGATTCCCCATGCTACAAACTTTCAGCTTGGCTAAATAGAGTTCTTAGGGACGTAACGGGTTTTCATAGCACGTATTCTACCAGGAATTCCATCGACTTTGCCAATCACCTGAAAAACGTTGATATTCCGCACAATGCATTATTAGTTTCATTGGATGTTAAGAATTTGTTTCCTAGTGTGCCTCCCGCAGACTGTATTCAGTTGGTAAGGGATTTATTGGCGAGATCTTCTTTGCCACAGTTACTCGTTGATGGCCTAACTTCTCTTCTTACCTTAGTTTTAGACCAACATTTTTTCAAATTTAATGGTCAGTTATATAGGCAAAGGTCTGGGCTGGCTATGGGTTCTTGTTTGTCGCCATTTCTGAGTGAGGTTTTCATGAACAATTTGGAAAACAGGATAATGAATAGTTATTTTGCCTCCTTTCTAACAGCATATAAAAGATACGTGGATGATATTTGCATTGTGTGGAATGGCAACAGAAATCAGTTGGAAGAGTTTTTACAATTCGTTAACTCCTTGCATCCTAAAATTGAGTTTACATTGGAAATGGAAGATGAAGGAAAGCTACCCTTTCTTGACCTTTTACAATCTCGGAAACACAGTAGGATAGAGTTTGAGGTTAACTGGAAAACATCGTCCACGGATAATGTTATTCAGTATGCTTCAAACTCTCCTTACACACATAAATTTGCCGCGTTCAACTCCTTTTTCTATCGGTTGTGTAATTTACCATTGTCAAGGGAAGCGTTTACTAAGGAGCGTGATATTATAATGCAGATTGCTATGAATAACGGTTTTCCTTTGGAGTCTATCACCAAATTATATTACAAATTTATAAACAAGTACAAAATGTCCTATACTGTCATAAATTCAAAACTTAGCGATGAGACAAATTTTTTCAAGTGCATTACATTTTTCGGAAGTATTTCTCTCCATTTGGCAAAATTTTTTAAAAATATTAAAAATGTCAATATTTCATTCAAAACAGTAAATACTCTCAAGAGACATTTAGTAAGGACAAAGGACACAACCGATAAATTGTCCAGATCTGGGGTTTATGCACTAAATTGTAGTGAATGTTCCACGACCTATGTGGGACAAACAGGTCGAAAAATTTCCACTAGGGTGAGAGAACATTTAAGCCTTGTCAAAAAATTCAGAAATACGGATGTAACTGAGACTGTTTCGGCCTTTGCCAATCATTTGTTGGAGTCAGGTCATGAATTTTCCATTTCTGACGTTGATGTTTTACATGAATGTCCGAAGGGGAAAAAGCTTGACCTTCTAGAAAAAATGGAAATAACCAAAGCTATAAAAAGTCCCATTCTCACTTGCGTTAACGATGTTTTTAATTTTGAACCAACCCTAATATTTAACAATTTAATGCAATAATAATTGTAGGCAACCTTCATTTCATTCACTAATTCATAGAGTGAGAGTTTTTGGTTCTTTTCTTCGACTAGTCCAGTAGCCTGTGGGTGGTTGCTTCGGTGTCTCACTCGGGTGGTCTGGGTTCGATCCCGCCTAGAGACATGAATCTTTTTTAATACTTTTTTTAATATTTTATTTTGTTTATTCACGTGAGACTTAACCTCATTTTAATGTCCATCAAATATGTATAAGTAGTTGTTTGTTTTGTTGTGCTTTAGTGTGTTTTATTCTATTTGTAAATTATTGTTTTAGGATTTGTGAGTGTGATTATTTACTAAGGTTCTCTCTGTTGTTTGTAGGTCTGATGATGCTCGAAAGGGCGAAACACGTGTAATGTTTGTTGTGAATTGTAAAATTATAATTTAATGAGACCGAGACTTGGAGTCTTTTTCTATGTTTGTTATTAAAACTAGGTCTCTTTGAGCAATATGGACAATTTCTTCGATTTTTACATTTTTTTATTGGGAGTAGCCGCCTTCGGGTTACAGGCGTTTGAAAGTGAGCGTAACGTACCGTTCAGGCGAAAAGGAAAAGTCTGTTCATCTTTGACTGCTAATTATATCTATACCACTAAAAATTTAATGAGTGGAAGCCGTTTGACGAGGTTTATTGATCTTTAATTTCGGTTAGAGTGAAATTTTCTGTACGATCGACCCCCTAGATGCTATAAGCCAAAAACTGAAAAAAGTGCAAACATTTTCCGGATTTTTGGCTGACAAAAGCTCACCTCAAAAATCGTCGCAAACTCATATTACTCTTATCTAGAACGCCCAAAGTGAAATAAAATAATTTTCAACTTTTTAAGAAATAATTGGTTACTATTTCGAGATACCGTCGATTTTTGATAAATAGAAAATCGGTCTTGGCGGCTAATTGAAAATTATACATTTTCTATATTTAAATGTTTTGTAAATTGAACATTAGAGTATAATGGACAAAGTTTTTACCAGTAAAGTTCAAAAGAATTTTAAAGCATTTGCTTTCAATTACCAGCCTTAATCGAGATAGCAGTAATCGGAACAGGACTTGAAATACGAACTATATAGTAAAGATTTTTTTGCTTTCGTCCAATTTTAGTTAATTCTAGAATCAATAATGAATGTTATTATTTATTTTCATTATGGTATTGTAGATAATTATTGCCATCTTAAAAAGGAAATATTGTATATAATAGTGAAAAAAGTCACAGAAGATTTTTTCATATAGTCCAATGCGGTTTTATCGTGCGGGTCCAAAGGTCACCAACATTATGAATCAAATCAGAAAACATAGTGAATACCAAAATGTTGTGTGATTCTTTTATCGAGCTACTAAATCTAGATGGGCTATTTACAAATATACAGGAAGAGAGAAAATAGTATTTTTTTATTATATTACGCAATATTATTAAGATAGCCAGGGGACTAAATAAGAAAATTCGCTAAATGTGTATTTGGTTAAAAATTTTTGATTGGCAAAAACAAAAATACACAAAATGGCAAGCGCCTTAATAAAGTCGAAAGGCGGTTCGAATCAGTGGAACAGTCAGGATATGTTGTTCAGCCACTTAATGAAAGTGAGATTTTTTAACAATCACCAAAAATTATGAGCCCCGCTTGACCTAAAAATCTAACCACTTATACAGTACCATTTATTGAAATGCGGGCCACCCCTGTGCAAAGAAAACTTGTTTTTTTTTTGTATTGTGATAACAAACAAAATTTATTTTGCAAAAATATTATAGAATTTTGTTAAAAATACAAGATAATTAGTTATTACTTCCCTTGTGAGATTTTTCAGATCTATAACTTTAAGAGTCCCTAGATGCCGGAAAACATGTTTTCTCAATTCCGTCTGTCTGTAGGTATGTCTGTCCGTCAGTCTGTCTGTTCGCGGCATAGCTAAATATATATATATATATATATATATATATATATATATATATATATATATATATATATATATATATATATATATATATATATATATATATATATATATATATATATATATATATATATATATATATATATATATATATATATATATATATATATATATATATATATATATATATATATATATATATATATATATATATATATATATATATATATATATATATATATATATACATAGTCAGTAGCAAAAGCTCTGAGAATCGGTATATGGAATGTAGGTACAGAAACTTGTGCGCGAAAAAAAAACATAATTTAATTCCGAAGAAGATTAAGAAATGTACACGAAAAAATCCAATGGCAAAAGACTTAAGTTACAATGCAAAAATGGATATTTATAATGCAATCAATAAGATTTATACGTGTCAAAGACTAATATAATCCTTCAGAAGCATTTTAATATTATAGACTAAAAAATATCATCATCACTTGAAAACTCCTCATCTTCTGAGTCGTCCTCAAATGGCGCAATGATCGTTGGAGCTATTTCGACATCTAGAACTCGTTCTCGATTCCACCAATCCCATATTAATTTCTCCGTATGTTCCACAGATTCCTTCCAGTACTCCGGCGTAATATAATTTAATGAATCTCGCCAAACAATTTGCACTTCATCTGATCATCCATCGTTCACGTGTTTTTCGTAATATGATTTTGCCCCAGCCCATATTAATTCTATTGCGTTAAACGGGCAATGGTATGGCGGCAGATAAGATGCATTGTCCAGAGTGATTAAAGATGGAGCATCTAAATTTGGGATCAGTTGTTCTTTTAACCACTTTTCAAACAGTTCACAGTTCATATTATCATGGTAGTCCATACTTTCGGATGTTGAAGAAAACAGTAAACTTGCACCTGGGAGAAATCCTGTTGAAGAACCTGCATGCAAAATGATGAACCGTTTTCCCGCCCATCATTCCTTTTTTCTCTTGACACTTTTTACTGACTCGTCCTGCAAAGATTTCGAACCACTTCCATTAGAAAATATCCAAGTCTCGTCTAAAAATACCACTTTTCTAAATTTTGAAATTAACATTTTCCGTGTATTTCTTTAAAAACATCGCTGGCAACTCGCATAAAAATCTTCGATTACAGTCCTTTTTGTATGGAAAACCCAACATTTTTATTGATTTTGACAACAATTTTAGTCCAATTTCCAATATGCCTCGATTTTTTAAAGCTTCTTTTAAAACTTAAAGGGTTATATTAGTTTTTGATGTGTATACATCGTAAACTGCATTACGAACATCCATTTTTACATTGTCACTTAAGTCTTCTGTCTTTGGTTTTTTTTTCGTGTACATTTCTTAATCTTCTTCGATAGTAAATTATGCTTCTTTTTAAGCACAATTTTCTACACAGTGCTTATACCGATTCCCAGAGCTTTTGCTACTGTCTGCTGGATATTGGCCGGTGAATTTTCATTTTCGTAATATTTTACTAGATTTAATACCATTTTTTTCGCTTAAGGATGAAAAAAACTGATGAAAATTGTTTTCTATTACTCATTTTGTCACTGACTTGCCAATCTGACTTTGAAGTGACATCGCTTAAAGATTTTTGCAACTGCTGGTATTTATATATATTTATCCTCTTTTTTCATACGAAAATATCATAGGTCTATCTAATTCATCTTCCGGATTATATGCGGAGGTTATGATTACACGTATTAAAAGAAAAACAAACTTAAAAAGTTTGTCGCTAATAAATCGTATGACCCGCACGATAACTCTGCTTTTGACTATAACTTTATGTTTTAAGTTTCTTAGATCCAAAAAAAAAACATGTTTTCTCAATTGCGTCGTTCTATCGAACCGTCTGTTCGCGGCAGAGTCGTAAAACTATTTACCCGATTGATTTCAAACGTAGGTAAAGTTTTGGTATTAATCCAAGATGGCTAAACAAAATGGGGGCTTGATAAAATATTTAGAAATTAAATCTGAAGTTTAATTTTGGTATAGAGAAATTAAATCTGAAGTTTAATTTTGGTATAGAGATGAACTGGTAAAATTGTGGTACGAATTCAGGATGGCGGAACAAAACGGCGGCCTAATAAAAATTTTATTACGTGAAAAAAACTACCCTTGCAGGTTTGATATATCTTCACATTTTAGCGTTCCTAGATGCTAAAAATAAGGTTTTCTCAATTCGGTTAGTCTGTATGCCTGTCAGACCTTTCGCGGGGTAGCTAAAAAATTACTTACTCGATTCACTTCAAATTTTGGGTCATATGGGGATGACCTGGTAATATTTTGGTAAAAATCCAACATAGGGGAACAGAATGGTGGCCTAGAGACATGTTAAAAAATGTGTTATTAAAAACCTAAGCATCCAGTTTACTACAAATTTCGCACAAAAATAAAATATTAGATGTGAATAAACTGGTAACATTTTGGTAGGAATTCTGAATAACAAAACAAAAAGGCGGCCTAGTAAAAGTTTTAAAAAATCAGCCCACTTATTAGTTTGATTTTAAACTTTGTGCAATCATTAAATGTGAAATAGAGATAAATGGTAAAATTGTGGTACGAATTCAGAGGGCGAAACAAAAAAAAGTTTGAATATGAATGTAAAAAAGTTTTCTTATTAAATTGAAAAAATTAAATATGAGAAATACTGGTACTAGTTCAATATGGCGGAACATAAAAGGCGGTTCTAAAAAAATCAGTGTAAAGCTACTTATTCAATTTACCAGGGAAGTTCCGGGTAAAGGAAATTTATCGTCTTTTATATTGTACCGGACTTAATATGTAAAGAGAGCGATGATTCAATAGTATTTATTGTATAAAATGATCTACCTAAAATGGCATATAGCATAATCAAAAATACCAATACAGACAATATAAAATACTAATACAAACTGTTGTCTTTTAATTAACTTTTAAATAATCTACACCAATTTTTTTAACAGTATTCATTGTAATAATTGGTTCGTTATTGGAAAATACCTAACCACAAACCAATGGAACAAGGAAGAAAAACGCGCCAACGGGTATTAACAGTTATTATGGAATTCATATTCAACGTTCAGTATCGCACACTAATGAGTGACCACGGGCCTGAGTTCGATCGGGTTTCGGATATCCTCGGAGTGCTATACGTTAGATATCAATATGCATGCGGAACATAGGAAATCATACTCGTTTTTTAACTAGTCAAATATTATCTTCCCAATTAAATTTAGGCCATGTATTAGGTTTTTTTAAAGGCGAATTGAATATAAACATAGACCTAAAATTGTATGGGCTTCTAAAAGTGCATTTAAAAATTATTTTAAAGGCATTTTTAAAATTTGTAACATAATTCGTCCCAGACAATGTTACAACGAAAATATCAGCAAAAAAATAAAATACCAGGCTCATGTGTAGAAGTTAAATAACATTCTATAATTCTGCATTCACAACTTCCAAAAAAAAACGTAAGTACAAAAATGTTTATTAAAAACATATTATTTGTGTAAGTAGTTATGTCTACATTTATTATTTTTTATATATAGGAAAAAATATTTAAAATTTGTCTTGGTCCCAGTACTTTATATTTAGAATTTGAATGATAATAATATTAATATACAGATAATTTTGACGTTGACAGTAATTTTGCAAAATACAAAACAACATCTTAGCACATTCCCGGCTTCATGGCCTACTACGTGTAAAAATAAAAATCGGTAAATTCCCTTTACCAGGAACTTCTCTTGTTATAATTTTTTTCCATTTTTTAGGGACAGTTAAGTGTAACACAAATATGTTACATATATATTACATATATTGCTTTTCAAACATTTTATTGGGCGGCATTTTATTCCTTTATATTGGATTCCTACCAATATGTTCACCAGTTCCTTTCTACCTATGCCACACTTGACTTTTGGGCATAATTTAAAATAAATTCAATATGTAGTTTTTACATTGACACATACCTCCATTTTGTTACGTCATGTTGAATTTGTACCAGTTTATCCTAACACATTTCATTTTTCTGCAAAAGTTAATGTCAATTGAACAAGATTTTTGTACGTTGATTTTTTTTTTAATTTTATTTGGCTGCCATCTTAAATTTGTACCACAACTTTACCAATTTATCTCTATATAACACTTAATTCTTGCACAAAAATTGAAATTGATTAGGTAAAAAATAATCTCATGCAGATTTTTTAAATCATTTATTAGGCCGCTATTTTGTTTTGCTGTCTTGGATTTACATATCATAAAGTTATCAGTCCATTCCTTTGTAACACTTGATTTTGGTGGAAAATTTGAGGTAAATTGGATAATTGTTTTTTTAGTAATAATTTTTTTAACTTTCTAAATGGTTTTCGTTAACGATCACGAAAAAAGCATACATTCATCCAGATATTTCTTATCGACTGTATGCTATCGATTTAGCGATATACTTTTCATTTCAATATCCTAAAACTTGTGAGAGGAAACTTCAACTCGTACTTAACTGACCATACAACCGTTCTGCCCAATATGGATTCCAATTTCCCTTTCAAAATCCTCTTTCATCTACTTTAAAAAAAAACTGTGAGAATAGACCCAATTTCCATCAATAATTCTGAAATCCCAATACATTTTCTTTGGCATGATCTTCGACAGCAAATAGATCTGGACCGATTATTTTGAATGCATCAAAAATAAATGCACTAAAGACCCAATGATTTTATAATTTCTCATGGGAATCTGACTGACACACCTTATTTTCTCTCTATTATCTCTAACGTTATCTGGTTTAAACTATATGTTAGTTTTGTTCACTCTTTCGCAAGGCAATCTTACAATAAAAAAGTAGTATTATTTGAGGTTAGGATCCAGTAATAAAAAAGTCTTTTTTTAAATTGTGGACGTTTCGCAACTTTATTGTTGCATCAGTCTTTACCTACACCGTTAGTCCACAAAAATTTCCTAACCCCAAATAATTCACCACTCCAACATAACAACAAGGGAATCGTTAACGAAAACTATTTAAAAACTTAATATCGAGGAAATATCGGCGGACCAACGGGGTAGATAAAGACTGATAATATGGATTTTATGTAGGATATTTAAATCTATGTGTCCTGAGGATGCAACAATAAAGTTGCGAAACGTCAAAAATTAAAGAAAAGATTTGTTTTTTTTACTAGATCCTAACCTCAAATAATACACCACCATTTAGAAACTTAATACCTGGGAAATATCTGGGTACCAACGGAATAGGTAAAGACTGATAATGTGGGTTTCATGCAAGCTATAAAATCTATATATGGGTCATAAGAATGCAATAATGCATAAAGTTGCGAAACGTCACACTTTAAAAAAAGACTTTTGTGTTTTTACTGGATCCTAACCCTAAAGAGTACACCACTCACACAAATTTTTTTAACATTATTCCGCCATACTGGATTTTTACCAAAATATTATAAAGTCATAAGAAAATTGGAAGTCAATCAGGTAAGTAGTTTTTAAGCTATGCTGCGACAGACAGACCGACAGACGGGCCGACGGAATTGATAAAACATATTTTTTCGCATGTAGGGTCTCTAAAACGTAAAGATATATAAAAGCTAAGCGGGTGATTTTTTCACGATTACAAACATTTTATTTGTCAGCAATTTTTTTCGGCTATTTTGAATTAGTACCACAATTTTACTAGTTGACCTCTATGCTGCATTAAGTTATGGCACACAATTAAATGAAAATGAAATAAATATATTAAGTAGTTTTTCAGGTCGAATTTTTAAATATTTTATTAAGCCGCCATTTTGTTCCGCCATCTTGGATCCGTACCAAAAATTTTACCAGTTAATTCCACCATAATACTTTGATTTTTGTGCAAATTTTAATATAAATTGGATAAGTCGTTTTAATTAATAATTTTTTTAACATTTCACTAGGCCGTCATTTTGTTTGGCCATATTGGATGTTTACCAAAATATTACCAGGCCATCCCCGTATGACCCTTACTTTTTTATCAAAATTTGAAGTCAATCGGGTAAGTAGTCTTTAAGCTATGCCGCGGACTGACAGACAGACCAACAGATGAACCGATAGAATTGATAAAACATATTTTTGGCATTTAAGGACGCTAAAACGTGAAGATATATAGAACTAGAGAGGCTGATTTTTTCAAGAGTACAAACATATTATTTGGCCGCCATTTTGTTCGGCCACCTTGAATTAGTACCACAATTTTACTAGTTGGAGATCAACTAGTCCACAATTAGCTATGGCACACAATTTTAAATCAAACCATTAAGCAGTTTTTTTCACGCTGAATAAACAACGTATGTCAATTAAACGTCAACGTCAACTGTACTTTACTGTACTGTAGTTTATACATGGTGTTTTAGTTAAATCCATGTTTCCGCCCAATCAGGGACTTACCGAAGAGAAAATATTGGGGAGGGAGTAAGTAAGATAAATTCAACTGAGAACTAAAAAAATGGAATTATTCCAGCATAAAATAACATGTTACCAACAGAATAAAAAACCCCTCTTTACGCTGAAGTGTTACATTATACTATCATTCGAATCCTGGTTTTATCTTTAGTAGATTAAGAAATAAGTTAAAAAAAGAATTTGATAAAAAAAAATTATGTTAATCAGTCAAATAACCTAAGAATATTACAAAAATTACGTCTACTTACTCAACATTCAAGTTCAACAATCTTATGCCAAAAGAAAATTATCCTTTTTAATTCAAATTAAATCAATAACATGACGCTAGCTACATTATTTTATTCTTTCTAGGAGTAAGGCAAACATACATACAGTACGAATAAACATATAAGCTTTGTTTTTTTATATTTCACACCTGTACTTTATAGCCAATCAGATTCCTTTATTTTTCAATTCCAGTGATTACACTGGAAATCTTTTTGACAGATGCATGTGATAAGACAGAAAATTTACATTATTGCATTATTGCTAAAATATTTTATTCCAAAGTTTGGGCTTTCAAAAATAAAACAACTTTATATGGTCGATAACATATATTACGTATTTACTATCGATAAACAACGAATTATTCTAATCTACCAGCTAAGGCAGGGGTGCTCAAACTTGAACTGCTGGCGATCTACCTCAATATTTTTAGACTACTTACGATCGACTCTGAGAGGCTGCAAGTATGTGTGATGCAGGGTTGTCGTACATACACGATACATACACCCTACCTACCTAGGTAGGGTGTACCGTAGCATATATAGATATTAGCTTTCCGCACAATATACATTATTTTAGTCAAGGTTTGGGTTAGGTTTAGTTAGGTTCTTCTCTACAATGTCAATAAAAAAACTCATGGTTATTCAAAATTGCGAGTTTATTGGTTGTTACAAAACAAATGAGTTTCATAGGTGTTAAACTTAACTAAGGAGTGACTTTGGATGTTGAAGCGTGGCACTGCATGTCCTCAGCATACTTTTCGTAAGATAGTACGTAACCACTGAGTGCTAATCGCAAGCATGATGACATATGATCGTCAGTTAGTCGATTGCGATATTTTGACTTAATTAACTTCATTTCAGAAAATGCAGACTCGCACAAGTAAGTTGACCCAAACATTGCTGTCAGTTGAAGGGCGATTTGCCTTAGATTCGGATATTTATCTTCAGATATAAAACACCAGAAATTTGTATCAGATGCTGTAGCTTTGAGATGTGTATCTGATGTAATCTGCACTAACTCATTTTCTACAGAACATGAATTCATATTAAACTGACTTACTATTTCAATAGCTAATTCCTCAATGTTTTTACATGAAAAAGGATAACTCATAAATGATGCTACATTTGCCAATTTACTACAATCATAAAAACGCATTTCGAATTGTCCCAAAATATTTGATAATTCAGCTTCATACATATCATAATTCAACTGAGGAATCCTCGCTTTCAAAGACGGAAAATGTTTCAGATCCTTTCTTCTCAGTTGATCTATCATATGTTGCAATTTACTTTTTAATGCGTTTACTGCGCTAATCATTTCAATAACAGTTTTTCCTTTACCTTGAAGTTCCAAGTTAA
Source organism: Kuschelorhynchus macadamiae (assembly GCA_030620095.1). NCBI lineage: Eukaryota > Metazoa > Arthropoda > Insecta > Coleoptera > Curculionidae > Kuschelorhynchus > Kuschelorhynchus macadamiae. The sequence continues at coordinate 1,480,700 of JAUTXW010000845.1, read as the reverse complement.
TGGTGTTTAAGTGCATTGTGATGTCAGTCAAAAATGCCAAATCAGTCATCCATTTTTCGTTTTTCAACATCTGAGTGTCATCACCTTTTTCGTCTAGAAAAGCTGTTATTTCGGGCAATAATTCTTGAAACCTTTCTAGGAATTTTCTGCGACTCAACCACCTGACGTCCGTATGAAGAAATAAATCAGTGTGTTCAGCTGACTCCCTATCTTCCAACTGCAACTTAAAGAGTCGCCGTTGCAAGCTACGTGCACGGATGGAATTCACAATTTTTGCTGTAATGCCCATAATTTCCTCCGTGTTTAAAACTTTTGAACACAAAACTTGTTGATGTATAATGCAACGGATTGAAAAAAATGAAGGGAAATCTTCATTAGCTCGACACAATGCCACAAAACCGTTTTTGTTTCCAGTCATTGCTGGTGCTCCATCGGTTGTAATGCACACTAATTTATATATTGGCAGCTTGTAGTTTTTTACAAAATTGAAGAAAACGTCATATATATCTTCGCCACGGGTCTTCCCCTTCAGAGGAATGATTATCAAAAATTCTTCCTTAGCCAACATTTTTTTCAATACCATCCGAATAAAAACACACATCTGGGCAGTGTCTGTCATATCGGTGGATTCGTTTTGACAGTCGGACGAGATAACTGAAGTTCTCTAATAGCAGACATGATTTCTGTTTTATTTTTAAAATCTCCAAATAAAGTCTCACCCGCTTCAATAAATGCTTCCTTCACAACCGATCCATCTTCGAATGGTTTCTTGTGTTTCGCCAATATATGAGATATTTTAAATGACGCGATCGTAGCAGCTTTTGATTGTTTGGCTGCTCTTGTGAACATGGTTTGTTCTTTTTTCAAACAAGATTTCAAATCACGTACTTTTTGTTTTCTTAATTAACTCTGTGGCGGAAAATCCTTTCCATAGTTTTTATGAACCGTTTTATGATGCCTCTCTAAGTTACCACGCTTAGGTATTGTAACTGACGCACGACAAATAAGACAAATGCACTTATCCTTCACCATACAAAACAAAAATTCTTCCTCCCAATCGTTATTAAAATTATACGTTTTAGATTTCTTCGCTGCACTCATTTTGTACTATTTACTAATAAACTTTGTATCGACGTAGTATTGCCTTCAAGTTGCAATTCAGAATGACTCCAATTCCTGCAGGCGCAACATTTATATAGGCGTGAACGAAAATCTCGAATGTTCCCGTCAAACGCGCCGCCCGAAATTTCTAGAAAAGCGGCAAGAATACAAAGGCGGCTTTTCTTTGACAAGTACCGCGTGTTCCTTTGATAAAGCCGCCTTTTGCCGCTAGCAGAGTGTTATTTTATTACGTAATAAATTTTTGTAGTTTAGTTAAGTACCTACTTATTAAAAAAAAAATTCTTCTCGAGATCTATTCAAAAAGCACTCGCGATCGACTGGTCGATCGCGATCGACCGTTTGAGCACCCTTGAGCTAAGGCATCAAAATATTTCTTAAATTCTTGCATTACTTCTTGCTTTCTTATGGGGAGTCAGGAGGTGCTTCAGGTGTATACAACTCATCAGATTCCCATAAATGTTTATATTTCAGGAAGTAAATATAATATTTGTACACTATTTTGTTCCGCTTACTTCGGGATAATCGGTCCAAGAAAGAAGATTCTTGATAAACTATTTTCTTGGCATCCGCAAAGAGACTTTTTTGGAGAGAGTAGACAGCGGCCTTTTCTACTACTTTTATTAGGCAAGGCAATGTTCTGTGGTTCATTTTAATATCGTTAATCTTCTTACAAAACTTACATAAAGTGTAACTCTTTAAATTATCCATTTTAAAAAAATCTTCACATAACGTTGCGCGGTGTAAATGTCACTGTCATTCTTAATTAATATCATAATTTAAATATTGTACATAATACCTACATAATGTACGCTCAGGATACATTTCATGCAGTTCCGTCAAGTTTAGTGATAATAAATAGGACAAAATTTCAACTTTAAAATGTCCTGAATCTGATAAAGTATACTTCTCGTTAGTAAAGTTTACGGAAATTAGTTTTTTTCTAGGTAACAAAAACTCCTGCAAGATCGTAGGTAAAGTGCGGGACACGAAAAAAAACCGGGCGGTCCTTAGAATAAAGGTTCATAGTCTTAAACAAGCGGAAAAGTAAAATTTGTGTACGCAAATAAATTTGTTATTTTATTTGTTGTAATAGTTTGCCGCTTCACCTATAAAGTGCGCCAGCTAAGCGGTACGGAAAATTAATCAAATATTTAGTAAATTTCGCACTGGTCCACTTGTAATTGGGATGTGCCTAGAGTCTCCGTGCACTTGCTGCTAGAAGGTTCTGGCTATTTCCAGTGGCGCCTATACATTTCGAGCATTTGTTTTCATTTGTATATAAATGCGTTGCGTTTAATTTGAATTATTATTTCGAAGTAACGATGGGGATGGAAAGAGGAAAAACAATTCGAAGCGGTGCACGTGAAGTTATTGCGGGCGTTATAGAGGCTTATAATGATGGCTCATGTTCTACTTCACCTTTAAAATCTCCTGGTAAAAAAAGACTCCTATTATCATATAAAGATGCAAACCCCTACTTCGTGCTGTTAAGAACAAAAAAGATTTTCCGTGCTGGCGGGTGAAATATCTATCAACTGTAAGGCAATATAGGCAAGAAGGACGCCATATTGTGTATCTAGACGAAACCTGGGTAGATAATGATATGACAGTGAACAAATGCTGGTAAAGTGAAAGTGTTACAGGTGTTGTTCAGGGAATCCGCTCTAGTAGTCGCTTTATTATAGTTCATGCTGGTTCAGAAGCCGGATTTGCTCCAGGTGCTGCTTTAATTTTTCGCTCGGGACTAACAACTGGAGACTATCATGGACAGATGAATAGAGATAATTTTGAAAAGTGGTTGCTCGAGAAGCTTCTACCTAACATTCCTCCCAAATCAGTCGTGCTAATGGATAATGCGTCTTATCATTTTCACCGTCAACCTCAAAAATATATTTTGTAAAATTGTTCATAAAGTAGCTGTCAATAAACTGCTTCAAAATAATTAATTTTCTGTTCAATACCGGGTGTCAAAAAATATCTAATATTGCAATTAATATTTGAAAAACTACAGAACTCATGTTTTTTCGACTTTGGGCTATTCGGGTATGCCAAAAGTGACCGTTTGTCTCCGTCTGTCATATTACTTTGTACAGGGGGCGTCATTGTGAAGTACTATACAGGGCGTTTCCTAATTGCGTGCTAATGTTAAAAGTGTGTGATTCTTGGACTTTTTTAGGAAAAAAGTTTAATATGAACCTAAAAGTCTTAACTTTGAAGATACAGGGTTTTAAAAAAAACATTTTTTTAAAATCCTAATTCTGATGCTATTATAGATATTATAGAAATTTGATACACGTCTTTTATGCATAAAAGGGCATTTTTTATTAACAATCAATTTTTGAAATTTCTACCAGTGGCGTGCATATGTAATTAACCTGGGTAAATCCGTATGCTCCTTAATGCATAGAAAACGTGTATCAAATTTCATGCGGTTATACAATGTGTCCCAAATTTGGCTTACATGCATTGCTATCTCGAAAACCGCTATAGTTACAGGGTGGGTTAAATTAGGAAAGTTTTAGAGAATTTTATTACAAATTTGATGACGTTTTGAAGTTTAGGATATCTTTTGTGGTTTTCAAGATAATTGGGAAAAATCAAAATGGTGCATTTTCAACTTTTGCCCGTAGCTTCTAAAACTCGTATTATGGTTTTATGTTTTATACATTATTAGGGCACTTTTATTAGAGGAACATTATGCAGGTAAAACGAAGTTTCTAGCTTCAATTGTTTTTGAGATATTGGCATCAACTTTTTATTTTCTTACCGACGCCATATTGGATTATTGTATTTTTGGAAAGATCTTTTTAAGAGCTTTCCAATGATGTATAACAAGGTAAGATTATTATTTTTCTTGAGCTCTAAAAACCAAAATAATTGTTTTTTTTTAATTAGGCTTTGATTACGCATGGCGGCCATAATGAAACAAAAGAATGCCGCATGTCAACAATCATTTTGTGTTCCTGAATAGTACTTGTTATCATTTTCTCATTGTGCCGAGTTTTTACAAAGTTTATTTGAGTTTCTTATACTACTTAAAATGGAGGGTAATTATTCCAACGAAGAGAATTTGGATATGATAGAACTTTATTTTAAAGCAAATAGAAATACACAAGCAGCTGCGCGTTCATACGAAGAACAATTTCCAGACCGACATCAACCAAGCCAAAGGCATTTCAGATTTCTAATTGTTAACCTGTTAGCCTACGGGTCTTTTTTGAAACCGAAACCAAAGACCTATTCAATAGATAATGAAGCAAGAAACGCAGCTATAATAGAAAGTGTCAGGGACAACCCAACAACCTCAGTAAGAAAGATTGAAGAACAAACGGCAATTCCCAAATCAACCGTCCAACGAGTCTTGAAAAAACTTCACTTTCATCCCTATAAACCTACTATTGTACAGGGTCTTCAGGTAAATGATTTTGCTAGAAGAATCACGTTTAGTGAATGGTTCATCAACAAATGCCAACAAATACCCAACTTTCATTCTAAAGTACTTTGGACAGATGAAACACGATTTACAAACTGTGGAATTTTCAATAAACATAATACTCATTACTGGGGCACCGAGAATCCTCATAATTTAGAAGAAAGACGTTTACAAACAAAATTTGGGTTCAATGTGTGGTGTGGCATTATAGGTAATTCCAAACAATGCACTTCTGCTTTAAATCACTCATAACAATTTGTATTTTAGATAACCGTTTGATTGGGCCGTTCATTTTCCAAGAAAATTTATCGGGTAACAGATATTTGCAACTATTACGGGAACAAATTATTCCAGAAGTTATAAATTCTGTTCCCCCAAACGACCTGCAAAATATTTGGTTCCAACAAGATGGCTGTCCGGCTCACGGTACCACAGAGGTGATGGCGGTCCTCAGAAATACTTTCGGGGAAAATATTATCGCTAATAATGGCCCTGTTGCTTGGCCGGCAAGGTCACCGGATATTACTCCTCCCGATTTTTATCTATGGGGATACGCAAAAAATGAGGTCTACGAATTTTCTCCGCCAGAAAGTCTCAGAGAGCTAGAAGACAGAGTCCGAGATGTTTTTGCTAATATTAACAGGAACACCTTAAGAAGGGTTACACGGAAGGTATTGGAGAAATGTCAAAAATGTGTGGAAAATGGAGGGAGGCATGTGGTGTAAGTTATATTTTTTTTATGTGTTAATTTAAATTTAGTTTAGGTATTTTCAATAGTGTGATAGTTACATTTTAGTCACTAGGTATTCACTGTTAGTATAATATCTTAGTTGAAAATCTGAAACATCGATGGTTGAATTAATATTTTTACCCATAAGCTAACAAGTTTACAATTAGAAATCTGAAATGCCTTTGGCTTGGTTGATGTCGGTCTGGAAATTGTTCTTCGTATGAACGCGCAGCTGCTTGTGTATTTCTATTTGCTTTAAAATAAAGTTCTATCATATCCAAATTCTCTTCGTTGGAATAATTACCCTCCATTTTAAGTAGTATAAGAAACTCAAATAAACTTTGTAAAAACTCGGCACAATGAGAAAATGACAACAAGTACTATTCAGGAACACAAAATGATTGTTGACATGCGGCATTCTTTTGTTTCATTATGGCCGCCATGCGTAATCAAAGCCTACTTAAAAAAAACAATTATTTTGGTTTTTAGAGCTCAAGAAAAATAATAATCTTACCTTGTTATACATCATTGGAAAGCTCTTAAAAAGATCTTTCCAAAAATACAACAATCCAATATGGCGTCGGTAAGAAAATAAAAAGTTGATGCCAATATCTCAAAAACAATTGAAGCTAGAAACTTCGTTTTACCTGCATAATGTTCCTCTAATAAAAGTGCCCTAATCATATATAAACCATAAAACCATAATACGAGTCGTTTAGAAGCTACGGGCAAAAGTTGAAAATGCACCATTTTGATTTTTCCCAATTATCTTGAAAACCACAAAAGATATCCTAAACTTCAAAACGTCATCAAATTTGTAATAAAATTCTCTAAAACTTTCCTAATTTAACCCACCCTGTAGCTATAGCGGTTTACGAGATAGCAATGCATGTAAGCCAAATTTGGGACACATTGTATACAATAGCATCAGAATTGGGATGAAAAAAAATGTTTTCTTTTTAAACTTTTTAAACCATCCTGTATCTCAAAAGTTAAGACTTTCAGGACATGAAAACACCCCCTTTAACATCAGCACGCAATTAGGAAACTCCCTGTATAGTACTTCACAATGACGGCCCCTGTATAAAGTAATATGACAAACGGAGACAGACGGCCACTTTTGGCATACCCGAGTAACCCAAAGTCGAACTGCATAAATTAAAATTTTGATAAATCTCGTTCACTGGATCTGATGCTGGCTGCCCTTGTAAAATCTGGACTTGTAAATCATGTATCACTATACTGGGTGGTCCAATAATAGTGGACGTAGGCAGTAGCCCGGGAACCGTTAATGGCAGAACTCAAGAAAAAATATATTTATATGTAAATCGATCAAGAAAAATCAAAATTAAGTCATTTTAAAATTCGAAAGTTCGCCGTTTTGGCAACACAAAAGAGATATAGAAGTGCGGTACAGGAAAGAAAACAGACAAATATAGATAAAGGTTCATTAAGCAGAGTTACATTTTTTAATTATCTGAAGTGCGTATGGTCAAAAAGGAGTGCCATATTATTTAAAGAACGCCGGGACACCACTGGTTTAAAGAGATTTCTTCACCGACCTTCCTAAAGCGATTGACTTCGCCCGGTTTTCTTTCGTGTCCCGCACATTAGGTGGTAGTTAATTAAATTGGCAACTTTTACTTAATAAGATATACTTCCTTGAATTTCAGTAAATTAAGCTTAAATAAAAATAAAATTTTAGTATGTTTTAAAGATAGTGCAAAATATTTTACTTTACTAAAGTTTTACGAAAAGTTTAATTCTAAACCTAAAAAAAAATGTTTTTTTATGAGAAGCAAAACTATACTAAATAATATACGGATAACTAAACCACCGTAAACTAAATCATCAAGGGGTCTGTCATCCTGACTTTTCATCATTCATAGCCTACTAAACAATAATTGAACAATATGACGTTTGCCATCAAGATACACGAAAATCGAGATGAAAATTAAAAATAAATTTTGTTGTGCAATTTTCTTACCGAATCTTCCACGTGCCTGAATTAATACCGGAAATTACTTTCTCGGTTACAAATTTTTTAAGAAAATGTTTTCTCGTCTTCGACTCGAGAAAATTTTCATAAAATTCGTCCACTCGCAAATAATTTCCGGCAATAATTCAAGCACTAGGGAGATTACTAGTGAATATTAAATGGCAGCATTAAAAAATCCCTGTATTTTTTGCAGATTCACGTTCACAAAGACCTTGAAAGTCTGTATGGACATTTACCTAAAGATATTTTACCCGAAGATTATGGTGGATATGGTCCTTCTCTGAACCAACTTCATGGTGCAGTATTTTAAACTATTTTTTTACTATAAGTCATTGATAAATAATAATAGAATTATGAGACGTAATGCTAATCTGGCCGCGCCTAAGCGACTATTTTCCGGATTTTTTACTTTCCGGTGACCCCTAGTGAAGTAACCAAGTGTCAGCACACTATTGAATTAAAGTCACAAAGATAAAAAATTGAGACTTTGACTATATCATCGCTGTGTAAATAAGTTTTTTTACGACTAATAAACATTTGTCAAATTATCGGTATGTTAAGTCAAGTAAAAGAACTTATTCACTGACTACAACCAATTACGTTATTTCAAATTTATTTTGCTCGCTTTGATTGATCACAATCGTCGATTCCTTTAGACTGGGCACCTAGATTATCAAGCAATACAGAGGATTGTTGGGTGCTTATTTTTCTCAATGCAAGTAAATAAAGAAACACGAGGACCAGCTCTAGCTTTATTAAATACAGTTTTTTTACATCGATTACAATATGAATATATTCATCATTAATGGCTATTAAAAAGCAAAAGTCAGATAGCTTTCATTGTTTCTAGAATAGGGCCTCATATTATCGAAACAATTGAGTGTATTATGATCATGATTTGAAAATTTTATTTTCTTTTGCATCTTAACTTTTTTATTTCACGTGAGTCTTCATTAGCTCCAATAATAATAAGTAAAAATAGACAACAGCGTTATATATTTTAATATTAAGAATTAAGAAAGCACTAGAAATAGTACGAAAGAAACTGCAGAACTATAGAAAATTGGACAATCATATATTGATTATTATACTGGTGACAAAGGCAAACATGTGATAAAACCTCAGAGTGTTTTAAGGAATTATAATTTGATGACATCCCCTTGATATCTTCAGGATACTTAGTACTTTAACAGAATCGAGCATTTCTAATGGTAAGGTTATGTTAGTTCTTAAATGCCATGTATGTAGAGAAGAACAACACTACTAGCGGTGAATCCTTATCATTATCCTTTTGCGGAGTTAGATTATTATATCTTTTAACTGAACACGTAATATCTTCAGTGCAACAGCCATTGCCTCTCAGAGCTTCGGTCAGTTTCGATGTTTCCGATGTTAGAAAATCTTGATCAGAAATCGAAATAGCTCTAAATACTAGTGAGTTAATAATAGATTACTTTTGTGCTGAATGGTGGTGTGAATTTTCATTTAAGTATCTATTTATGTGCGTCGGTTTTTGATTCACAGAAAATCCTAATGTGCCATTTTCCTTTCTTTGAACAAATACAAATCTAGAGAGAGACTCGATTATATTCAACATCATAATATTAAATTTATAATAGAAATTGAATCTAATGGAACGAGTCTCTTATAGGACATTATGTGTTTAGAAAAACAACGCATAAAGATAAGTACTTAACACGTTCAGCTCCAGTGTATTTTTGTCGATACACATTGTCAAAACTAGGTGTGTCGGAAACACACATAGTTTTGACACACACTTTGCATTCATTTTATATATGAAAGTTAATTTTCTGGCCTAGTAAAATTTCTTGGTATATGTGGGTTGGGGAACTGTTGTATATACTGTTAGATATCGACAACTAAAATTAAAAATAATAATAAATAAAACGCACTGTAATATTTATTTAGAATAGGTGAAAATACATCAAAAACCTAAATATAAGTAATTTAATATTAGTGTGTGGCGTTAAAGCATTTTTGACAAATGAAATTTTCACAAACGGAACATTTGGTAATAACTTGCGAAGCTTTTACTATTTTCCCTCCAATCTCCTTGCCTTGCCTTCCGTATTTTTTATAGTATTCTGCACACCGCCTACGTACTGAATTGCCCTTTTTATTTTTTTTCGTCCTTTATCAAATAATGCTTGGCCTCTGGAGTCGCAATCTTCGATCCCGATGGTCTAGTGTTTTACAAATTTAGCGAAGTACTTCGTTCAACCATTCCTGTGATCACTTGCTCTCTAAATTCCGTGATGGTCATTTTCTTTTTGGTCGTATTTTCATTGTACAGAAAATTGGCGTTTACTGAGCTTTTTACCCCATATAATTTCAATGGCGAGCTTACGGTACCATTTAGTACATCGCCGTAAAGCAGATCCATATGTTGCCATCTGGTCGCTAATGTCAATTAATGGCTTACCGTAATTGTATTCTGCAATACACTGGGGTTTCATTATGGGTGTTGTGACGTACATTTATGGCACCACGTTAATTTTGATTTTCTTTCATTTATTTTCGGCTAGACTCGGGCGCCACCCTCTTTTTATAGAGAGAAAGAGGGAAACTCTTTACCGCAAGGTAGCTTTTAGACAGTGGAGAAGTGAAATAGGGATTTGTTTATAAATAATAAATTTATTTCCATTAAATATCTATAACTGAACTTTTTCTTTAATCTTCTGAAATTAATAAATATCAAAATCTGATTATAATACTGCTAATCCTATTACTAACGAAAATAATCCTATCTTAAACTAAATTCTATTTGTTTAATATTTACAAGGAATCGCTTTTCTATACATTAATTCTAATGTATACAAAATTAGTTAAACAAAGAAAAGTAACTCGGAATTTTTAAGGAGCGTGTAACGTATGCCTCTATTAAAGCAAAATCAACTATTTACAGAATTATGGTCGGCGGCGGTGTTAATTGAAAAACGGATGCAACGGTGTTTATGCATGCAAAATTCTACTTTCGGTTAATCAGTCAAAAGAAACGGAAAATACATGTAGCTAGGACGGATAAATTCAACATTTAAGAAATCATACCCTGGTCCTCATCGATATGATGGGGTTCGATGATAGATGCATTTATTGCATCTAAAAATTTCATCAAGGACGGACATACAGGCGGATGGCTAAAATGTCAATTTGTGCGGAAAAGAAATAAACAGGGTCGAATTACTTTTAACATTAAAGAGAACAGACCTTAGTCCCCGTCGGTAAAATCATAGATGCAGACATTTTCTGCATCTAATAATTTCACCCAAGACGGACTTCTAGGCTGCTCGAAAAAATGTCAATTTGTGCAGTACCTCACCTTGAGAGAATTCGGTGGTTAGAACAACTGGTACTTTCTCAGTCATCCTCGGTTGTGGGCCCCGCGATCTTTCGCCGAAGGCCAAGTGATCTGACTTGCTCCCGTTGAGCTAATGCCTGGCAGGGAGATTCTCGATGCGTTCATCCGAATAAGGCAACCAGCGTTTGATAATGCAATCTACCTTAGGAAAATGGAAAAATATTTTCCCAGCCTTTCGCGACAGTTTTAATATAACAAATATTTTTGGTAATTTATGCAATTTACATCTATCCATGAATGGATTATCTAGCATGAAAAATAAGAAAGTTACGGTTATCTTAATAAATTAACCATTTCTTCCTACTTACAATAGAATTAATACTTTATGCATTTCTGCATAAGATAGAAATAAAATTTTGTACTGTAAGCATTTTTTTTTAAATTTTTGTTGCTTATGGTTTTTAGAGCAGATGTCCAAGCAATTCCATCATTTGTCTGATTAGCCGACAACTCACCTCTTTTCAGTTTAGCTTCCATAACGCTTTTTGGAAAATATATCCTGTTGGCTCTAAATGTGCCAACTAAGTGGGTCTTTCTGCAACTCAGGCGATAGGCAAGCCGTACACTTGTATAATAATTGTCTGTATACAAGGTTCGGACTTCATCTAGAAGACTTTCTGCCAATCTCATTACGGTTTTTTCTGCAACTTCTGTAACCGTTTTTTTGGATTGACCGCAATAAACTGACATGTTCCAGGTGTATCCTTTTTCAGTGCAGAGTTTGTACACTTTTATACCGTATTTGGCTGCTTTATATGGTATATATTGACGGAAAATTAATTTTCCGGGCCAAGGAATCAAAGACTCATCCACGCAAATCTTTTCTGCTGGTATATATGTCTTTAATAATTTTCTATGGATTTATCAAGCAGAGGTTTAATTTTGAATGAATTGAAGTGAATAAATTTCAAAATTAATTCCAATCGATTCCTTGGCAGCACAGTTCATCCCAACGGGACACCATAAAGCTTATGCACTCTCCAATAATCCTTTATGGCTGGGAGTTTCGATCAATGAGAGCAAGATATTTTGTAATTTCTTCAACAGTTACTGGAACCCATGCGTGACTTCTGGACTGAATTGAAGTGTCGCTGGAAAGTAGGACTTGTATCGCATATAAATTAGTTTATTCAAAATATCTTTCAAAATATTAGCTGTAAAGAACAAGTCAAAGTAATCAATAAGTTCGGCTTGAGCTAGAATGCCAGAATATATATTTTTTATTCCCGAGAATGGAGCGGTGTAATTTATCCACCTTTTGCTTTAGCCTCTTAAACTCAGTTGCTTAAACATTTGAAGACTTCGGCAAGTTATTATCTGAAAATAATTTCCGCCTAAATACAGGTTATCTTGGATGACGGGTTTCATCTGCACTGTCGCTTTCGCTTGACGTTTCTTCATGGTTGCGCTCTACGGGAATCCTGCTATTGTCCATTTTGTTTATTTTCAAACTATTAGTCTTTTACACAAAACCAAACTTCATACACTCTGTAACAAAGAAAAAGGAATTTAGAAAAAAACATTTATAGGTTTTTTTCCCTGAATTCCCTCTGTTTTCTTCTTTCGTTAAGACGATATTTCTTCGTTGATCTGCAAAGAGAAAAACACAATATAAAATAATGAACGTGTATCTTTACTGATACACACGGCCTGGAAAATGGGTTTTAACCATAAACTTTTTCCCAGACCAGTGTATCGAAAAAGATACACAAATAAAAAGCCTTAAAACCAAAAGGGACATCTGCAAAATGGTTAGACTGTTTTTAATAGACTTTAAAAACGCAAATTTTAAAATTTAAAAAAAAAAACGTGAAAATTCGAAATATTTGCCGAGTCGGCTTGGCGCTGAACGTGTTAAATGTAAATTCCCACCACCATCCAGCAAAAAAGAAATCAGTTATTAATTCAGTAGTATTTAGAGCCATTTTGCTGAACACCAGTATACCACTGGCCATATAAATGTAAAAACCCCGAGGTTCTAGCGACGCGCGACGCGACGATTCTAGGATTTTATAACGGAAGAAATTTTTAGACACAAAGAATTTTACTAGAGTTACGGGTTATGGTGTATATCACACAAATAAGTCCCAAATTGCGTTTTTTTTTAATGGAATAATCTAAATATTATAGGCCCATTAAATAACTCTTGTTTTCCAATTACAAATATACTCGGGTTCGGACATCTTTATTGAAAAATAGCCTAAAAAATAAACAACATAAGTGCTGGAAAAACAATGTGTTCCTCAAAGAAATTATTAACATACTTGCATAACACTAATGTTATATAATTCCCTCTCTAATATATTGCTTTTTCACAGCGCTGATTAGCGATGTTTTATTTTTTACTGGGTTATTTTTTAAAAATGATATTCTTACCAGGGTAAATTTATATCTGAGGAGAACAAAAACTATTACTGTGCATATTATCAAAGACAGATAAAAAATCCCTATAACCGATCCATTCAATGTTAAATACAAGACTCCCTAAGCAGAACCCAACTTTGCCCTGTGTTTCCCTATAGTTTGTGGTATTATAAGTGTAAACAGTAAAACTTTTTTTTTTCAGAATTATGGTTGACGAAATTTCAAGAATATCAAGAGATATTTGATCATTTGGAAACAATGGCTTCGAGTAAAGATAGTTCAAAATCTAAAATCTTCTCCCCCGATCAAGATGATGGCGGCCCCACATTGGCAGATTTTAAAAGTCTGGACATAGATTAACCACAAATGGGAATTTTCACCTTTGATATTTTCAATAATTTCAAATGCCATATATTTTATAACCCCTATAAGACTTAAACTTGCCTGTAGTTAGCTCAAAGAGAGAGCTATACGTATTTATTTATATTTAATAATAACTTTTAAGGGTTTTAAAAAATATTTTGATAGGTGTATTTTTTGCCTTGAATATCAATAACTGGAAACTATTACATTTAATATAACTTGAAAATATTATATATTTTCTTCTGTTTTAGCATTTAAAGTTCTAAGATATTAGAGTTACGTGAAATTTAATAAATGGGTTTAGTGTTGAATGTTATGTTACTTTCTTTATACAGTTATTAAATATGTTTATTATTAGTCATTTCCTAAATAATTTAGGTTATATGGTACTTTTTTAAATCAAAAAAGTTAAATCGCCTCTGGTGGGATTTGAACTCAACTGAAAATTTGAATTCAGCATCTAGCTTTGTCGTACTGGCTGTGATTGAACTTCTACTAACAAATATGGTTAAAGTTTAGTCGAATGCGGTCTTATCGTGCGGGTCCAAATGTCACCAACATTATAAATCAAATCAGAAAATACAGTATATATCAAAATGTTGTGTAATTCTTTTATCAAGCTATTAAATGTTGATGGGCTATTTACAAATATACAAGGAAAAAGAAAATAGTTTTTTTTTGTTATATTACGCAATATTATTAAAATAGCCGCTTAATATTATTTTATATATTAAATGCCGAGGGACTAAATAACAAAATTCGCTAAATATGTATTTGGTTAAAATTTTTTGGTTGGCAAAAACAAAAATACATAAAATGGCAAGCGCCTTAATAAAGTCGGAAGGGGGTTCGAATCAGTGGAACAATCAGGATATGTTCTATTTGTACAGCCACTTAATGAAAGTGAGATTTTTTTATCAATCACCAAAAATTATGAGCCCCGCTTGACCTAAAAATCTAACCACTTATACAATGTCATTTATTTAAATGCGGGCCACCCCTGTGCAAAGAAAACTTTTATTTTGCAAAAATATTATACACTTTTGTTAAAAACACAAGATAATTAGTTATTACTTCCCTCGAGATTTTTTCAGATCTTTACGTTTAAGGGTCCCTAGAGGCCGGAAAACATGTTTTCTCAATTCCGTCTGTCTGTAGAAATATCTGTCTGTTCGCGGAATAGCTAAAAAACTTTTTATCCGATTTCTTCAAACTTCAGTCTAAAATTATGGGCCATGCATGCGAAAAATACAGGATATATATATATATATATATATATATATATATATATATATATATATATATATATATATATATATATATGTATATATTTATATATGTATATATATATATATATATATATATATATATATATATATATATACATATATATATAGCCTGTATTTTTCGTTAACCCCGAGTTTCTGGTAAAGCGATTTTACCGATTTTTATATATCAAATTTTGTCTTATAATTAATAAAAAAATTTACTTATTTTAAACAGGCTTTAAAATTGGAACAAGTATTCTATAATTATTTATTTATTGCCTACAAAATTACAAATGTACTAAAAATGTAAGCAAAAAAATGGTGTCAAATCTAATTAAAATATTTTTAAATTAAAATTCACTAGCTAACATCCAAAAGCCAGTGGCAAAAGCTCTGAGAATATAAGGAATGTATAGAAACTTGTGTATGAAAAGAAAAACATAATTTACTTCCGAAGAAGGTTAAGAAATATACATGAAAAAATCCAAGGGCAAAAGACTTAAGTTACAATGCAAAAATGGATATTCATAATGCAATTTATGATTTATACACGTCAAAGACTAATATAATCCTTCAGAAACTTTTTAATATTATAGACTAAAAAATATCATCATCACTTAAAGAGTCCTAGTCTTCTGAGTCGTCCTCAAATGGCGCAATGATCACTGGTGCTATTTCGACATCTAGAACTCGTTCTCGATTCCACCAATCCCATATTAATTTCTCCGTATGTTCCACAGATTTCTTCCAGTACTCCGGCGTAATATGATTTAATGAATCTTGCCAAACAATTTGCACTTCATCTGATGTAAGACCATCGTTCACGTGTTTTTCGTAATATGATTTTGCCCCAGCCCATATTAATTCTATTGCGTTAAATGGCAATGGTATGGCGGCAGTCGTAAAACCTCATGTCCATTTTCCCGTAATATTTCATCTAAGGCATATATTGTTGGTTTTTTAATAGATTTTGCCATTAAAAGAAGTTCTGGTTTCAGCAGATTGGGTAAATGATTTTATTTTTGTTTTATTAGCCGGTCATAAAGATCACTTTTCTTCCAGGACGAAGTAAGTTGTTTATTTAAGATTCTTGAATGATAAGATGCATTGCCCAGAATGGTTAAAGATGGAGCATCTAAATTTGGAATCAGTTGTTCTTTTAACCACTTTTAACAGTAAACATGCACCTGGGAGAAATCCCATTGAATAAGCTGCATGCAAAATGATGAACCGTTTTCCCGTCCCACATCTCTTTTTTCTCTTGATACTTATTACAGACTTGTCCTGCCAAGATTTCGAACCACTTCCATTAGAAGATATACAAGTCTCGTCTAAAAATACCACTTTTCTAAATTTTGGATTAGCATTTTCCATGTATTTCTTTAAAAACTGTACGCTGACTTGCTATATGTGGCAACTCGCATAAAAATCTTCGATTACAGTCCGTTTTATATCGAAAACCCAACATTTTTATTAGTTTTGACAACGATTTTAGTCCAATTTCCAATAGGCCTCGATTTTTTAAAGCGTCTTCTAAAACTCGAAGTGTTATATTAGTTTTTGATGTGTATAAATGGTAAAGTGCATTACGAACATCCATTTTTACATTGTCACTTAAGTCATTTCTTAATCTTCTTCGGTAGTAAATTATACTTTTTTCCATGCACAATTTTCTGCACAGTCCTTGTACCGATTCCCAGAACTTTTTCTACTGTCTCCTGAATATTGGCCGGTGAATTTTCATTTTCGTAATATTTTATTAGATTTAATACCATTTTTTTCGCTTGTGGATGCAAAAAAACTCGAAAATTGTTTTCTATTACTCATTTTGTCACTGACTTGTCAATCTGACTTTTAAGTGACATCGCTCAAAGATTTTTGCAACTGCTGGTATTTATATGTTTATTTTCTTTTTTCATATGAAAATATCATAGGTCTATCTAATTCATCTTCCGGATTTTATGCGGAGGATATGATTACACGTAATAAAAGAAAAACAAACTTAAAAAATTTGTCGTTGATAAATCGTATGACCCGCACGATAACACTGCTTTTGACATAACTGCTAACCATGACCGCGAATATCTAAAAATCATTTGTGACTCCATACTAATGATAATAAGCAGAAAGTATAACCAAAACATAATTACATGGTATTTTTTGTTAGAGCGTGTCCCTTAATATTAGGCGCTAATATTATATTTTAATTTTCTTATAAATAATCTTACTAATAAAATCAAGTGTACAACCTATTAACAAAGGTAAGATCCGTGCCTTTTACCTACAAAAATAATATACCTCCAAAAATAAATATAAAATTTTTTTAAAGTACTTTCAAAATAGAATAAGTAAAGAAACGAAAATATAAAATATAGGCAAACCATCAATGTAAATATTTAACCAAATATCTCAGCTGCTTAGTAGGTCATAAACTTAGATTAATCTTTGAAATACTGGTTAGAAAATGAAGGGTCTATGAAAAAAACCAAGACAAAATATTCAACATATTGCATATATAATTGAAATGCTGAAAGTTATTGGAGCAGTTGTGTGCAGAAGTTTGTTAATGTACTATTAAATTAATATATAAAAAATTAGAGGATTAGAATTCAAGGTAAAATCAACTCCAAATTACCTTATTTACTTAAAATTACAACTAGGTATATTGATTTAGGTTTGTTATCATTAAATCTGAAGTTCTGATCTGGATGTGAAACTCTTTTATCTTTTGCAACTATACTGTTGGATATGTATGTTTGAATCGTTATTCGCTTTAACGTCTACATTTATCCAAACTATGCGTGCATTATTGTTCCCAAAGTGGCTTAGACCCGAAGTTAAAATTATCTGATTACAAAAGTACAAATTTTAATTGCAAGTGTATAATATACAATACTTGATGGCATCAAGCTCAGATTATTCTTTACTAAATAGACTTCTTCAGGTATCCCTATATCGTCGAGGGAATGGTAGAGGTTTCTTGACTTAAAGAGATGGATAAGCGATATATTTTCTTATCTATAATGGCATAATTTTAAATTATATTTGAGTGCTCATCAGACGACAGGCACTATCGATGATTGTTATATGAACAGTGACGGGCACGTTGGCGACAATGCCGTGCGCTCAATTTTTATGGCAAATCTTAATTCACATTTAACTTGCTATTTTAAACCACGCAGATGTCTTCGTTGGAGTTATTGACCTCTTTGTTTGCTCAAAACAAAATCTATTAATTAATCTTTAATATTTGTATTCGCTGGTAACAGCCTCCATAACTCTTATTTGCGTATTTTTATATATTCAAGATATACAACTTTTTGAACTTAATTGCCTATTACCATTTATTTATGTCAAAGTGTGTTAAAACTATCAGTTTAGTGTCGTAGAGTCTACAATAGAAACTATTATAATACTAGTGAAACCAGTTAAAGTTTTAATTATTAAAAATCTAACAACAGCTTCACAAAGATACATATTGAAAAATGAAGAAAAAACTTAATAAATAATAATTTTATATTTATGGATGCGTAATTTTTAGAATCTTCTAATCTGTTGTTGTTGATGTTATTATGGCAAGCATAATATGGCTAAATATAACTATATGTTAAGAGATCATCGCACACGACGGAACTAGCTCAGTTTCAGTACAAATGTTCACAGTTAAAACTAATGTTCATTTGAGAAAATAAACAAAAAGGGTAAAATGTATTACAGGTATAGTAAGAACAAAAGGCCTCGCACTAATCTTATGGAAAATGGTAAATTGTCAGATATTTTAATATGTTGTACTCCTTGACAACCTGATCAAAAGTTACCTGTATCGCAAAAAAATCTAACGAACCGTTTTCGAGTTGTGGTAAGTTAAAAGTCATTTCAGTTTAGATTTGAAGTTATCCGCTTATAAAGATATTTTGGCGCAAAGAACGCAAGTTGAAGATATTACGCCATAAAACTATACGTTAGGTTAGGTTAGGTTAGGTTAGGTTTAGTTAAAATCTAAAAGTTGGTACCTATTTATGATACAGGGTGAAACAAAACGTATATATTACTAATATCCTCAATACTATAATACACTTGCTAAATGTGCACATTTACCAAGAATTCTTACCCCTGACTTACGGGTACAATAATACCCTACAAATGGCACAAAATGATCAATATCAAAAAATTCGAATACTAAAGAATCAAGTTGATTTTCCTGAACATCCAGCTCAAAAGAGTTTTGTCTCTCACTGGTCAATACATCCTGTACAGGGTGATCCAATAATGGAGGACGTCGGCTTAGCTAGGGAAACATAAATAATGACAGAACTTAAGGAAAAACATATTTATAGATAAATTTGCCAAAAGAAATTGCTGTAAATTTTTTTTAAGTTAACCGCTAGGGGGTTCAACTGCTTCATAAAAGTGTAAATGCCAATTTTCTCTTAAATTTCCATAATTATGTACTTTTTACTTCAGACTATTTTTGTCTACTTTCAAAAATAAAATGGTGGGGGAAGGTCAAACATTTTTACTTTTAAATGTAGATATCTCTGTTTTGGATGAACCGATTTAATAATAACTTGGTGTCCCAAAAAATGGCTCTATTTGCTCTACCCGTGGAACGATAAGCTGTGTAGTAATGACTTTGTTAGTGGTCACTAGGTCCCCATTTAAATTAAGAAAGTCGATGATGGTCTCTCGAATCCGAAACGTCGGTTTTGAAGGAGAGAAAAAGTGACAAAGCGAAGTGGAAATTATTCTCATCTCCCATTTCAATTAACCCTAAAATTTTAGGAAAACCAGAAAACTGGAAAAAACAATGCTTTAATACAAAACTTCTGTGATTTTGTAAAGAACAAAGGAACAAAACAAAAAAATGTATAGATTTAGTACATATGACTCCACCTACTACAAGAAACGATATGAAGGACCGTATTAGGAATGCTATCCAAAGCATTTCTATAGCAGAAAAGGAGGCTGCAGTCCAACTGACACAGGAAAGATTGCAATTTTGTATTGACAATGACGGCCGGCATTTCCCCACCACTTTATTTCTGAAAATAAAAAAATGGTCTGAAGCAAAAAAGTGCATAATTGGTTAAAGAATACAATGCTTATATTTTCAATATACCGCAATTATGGAAATTTAAGAGAAAATTGGCATTTATACTTTTTGTGTTGCTGTTATAATGTATCTAAAGTCAATTGAGACAGCGGAAAATTTGGGGTACGCTCAATTTACTACACCACTTAATCAAATAAATTTATTTTTATTCAGTTGACAGGTCCCCGTACAAACAGCGGACCTTCGCGACACAGTCAACGTGAACTAATTATAAAATTTGTGGGCGGAGTATTAGATTAAAGAATTTTGATTGGTTATTTTCACAATTCAATTGGTTAGAATTTTGGAGACGTTGATTTAACAAAAAATGCACAAAAAAGATATATTTTAAAATGTTTGCGTCGCCTGCACTTGTTCAGAGATCTCGGGTCAGTGTCAATGCCGTAGAATAAAAATGTCTTTTTATTCTTTTCAATATTTTTACTTACCTTGCAAAATGGAAGTATTGTAATCGTGAAAAAATTACCCTTCGAGATTTTTTCTCATCTTTACGTTTCAGGGTCCCTACATA
The DNA here is from genome assembly GCA_030620095.1 of Kuschelorhynchus macadamiae. NCBI lineage: Eukaryota > Metazoa > Arthropoda > Insecta > Coleoptera > Curculionidae > Kuschelorhynchus > Kuschelorhynchus macadamiae. The sequence goes on along the minus strand of JAUTXW010000845.1, from coordinate 1,460,418 downwards.
AACATTTTTTCTCAATTACGTCGGTCTGTCTGTCGAACTGTCTGTTCGCGGCATAGCTAAAAAATTGATTGATTTTTTGACTTTGACTTTTAGTCAAAAATTAAGAATCATAACGGGATGACCTGGTAACATATTGGTAAAAATCGAATATGGCAAAACAAAATGGCGGCGTAGTAAAATGTTACTAAAAAACTACTTACCCAATTTTCCTAAAATTTTGCACAAAAACCAAGTATTATATAGAAAACAACTGATAAAATTTTGGCGTGAATCCTAGATGGCGGAATAAAATGGCGGCTTAATAAAATATTTAAAAATTCAGCAGTAAAAAAATACCTAATTTAATTTTCAAATTGTGTGCCATAACTAATTGTGGAATAGAGAAGAACTACTAAAATTGGGGTTCCAATTCAAGATGGCGGAACAAAATAACAACCAAATAAAATATTTGTAATCGTGAAAAAAACCAATCTCTCAGGTTTATCATATTTTTATTTTTTAGCGTTCCTAGTTGTCAAAAAAATACGTTTGATCAATTCCGTCGGTTTGCCTGTCTGTATGTCAGTTCGCGGCATAGCTTAAAAACTACTCATTAGATCAACCTCAAATTTTAGTCAAAAATTAAGAGTCATATGGGGATGACCTTTATTATATTTAGGGTAAAAATCCAATATGCCAAAACAAAATGGCGTCCTAGTAAAATGTTTAAAAAAATATTAAAAAACCAGTGATCCAACTTATCTCAAATTTTGTAGAAAAATCAAGTATTATGTAGGAATCAACCGGTAAATTTCTTGTACGAATACAAGATAGCGGAACAAAATGGCGGTTTAATAAAGTATTTAAAAATCCAGCCTGAAAACAGTGCATTAAGTAGTATTTTCAGGCTGGATTTTTAAATACTTTATTAAACCGCCATTTTGTTCCGCCATCTTATATTCGTACAAGGAATTTACCGGTTGATTCCTACATAATACTTGATTTTTCTACAAAATTTGTGTTTTCAAATTGTGTACCATAACTAATTGTGGTATAGAGATAAGCTACTAAAACTGTGGTTCTAATTCAAGATGGCGGAAGAAAATAGCGGCCAAATATAATATTTATAACCGTGAAAAAATCAGTCCCTCAGGTTTTACATATTTTAAGGTTTTAGCTTCCCTAGATGCCAAAAAGTATGTTTTATCAGTTCCGTCAATCCGTCTGTACGTCTGTCAATTCGCGGCATAGCTCAAAAACTATTCATCAGAGTGATTTGAAATTTAAAATATGCAATATGCAAATTCAAGAACCTCTCTGAACGATTAATGTTTTTGCGAAGTGTTTGACTTTTAGCTACTATTCACCTAAACCCCTCAAATTTAACTAAGTTTTAAAATTGGAATATATATACCCGATACCCTCCAAAATGACATATTACCTACACGATCTTTAACAAAACTTTCAATTTTTATCCCCTTTCTTTTCCCCTTTGGGTAATTGCAAAGTAAATATATTATCAAGTAGGTTGCCATTGGAATAATCTCTATACCCATAAACCTATAAAAATAATTTTTATACGATTTATTTACGGAGAGTACATTTTTTTCAGATCAGATAAAAAACTAATTGATAAAAATTTTTAAATGCGAATAAATAACAAAAAGAAACTACTAATAATTAATCTGTTTTACAAAAATAAGTTTAGATTTCTATCACACTGCCTATGCTTCACGATGAAATCGCCGACTGTTGACAGATATTTAGTTTTTAGGTTGTCTCAATTGACTTTAGATACACTTTACACTCCCTAGCGGCAAACTTTCTAACTTGAATATAAGTTTGAAGTTTTTTGTATGTCAATAAATCCTGGAACCGATGGTGGTGTTCAGCTATAACAGACTGAACAATTTATTTCTTGTTAATACATCGTTAATATTTCTTAAGTCTAGTGGATATTGAGCGTCCTGTTTCTCCCACACACTTCTCCACAGGATTAAGGAATTTTATATACTCCTTTTATTTGAAAAAGTACAACGTCTTTCGGGGATTGCAAATATTGTAAAATCTTCTTATGTGCATTAAAGATTGTACGTATATTGGACCACCAAAGAAATGATCCTATTTTGTCTGTAGTTCCATGTATGTAGGGAAAAACAACAATACCTGTCGGTCATTCCTTATGCGTCTCCTTTCGCGGAATCGGATTACTATTAATTCAGCGCGTAATATCTTCAGTGCAATAGCCATTCCCTCTCAGAGCCTCGGTCAGTTTCGAAGTTTCCGATGTTAGAGATTCTTCATCAGAAATCGCAATGGCTTTAGATTCTAATGAGTTAATAACCGATTTTTTTTTGTGCTGGATAGTGGTGGGAATTTGTATTTAAGTATCTATTTGTATGCGAAGGTTTTTTATACATAAATCATCTAGAAAAATACACCTAGAAAGGGAAAACTGTTGATTTAGGTGATCCAGGGGTATGAGGAGATTATCCTGTCCATGAGGCCAAACAACAAAAGTATCATCTACATATCTGAACCTGTGTTTTGGTTTTAGTGTAACGGATGTTAACGCAATATCCTCAAAGGTCTCGTTAAAAATTAAGTTATTATCAAGGTTATTATGTTCCAATATATCTGATATAATTGAAATTGAGTCGTTAATAGGCACATTTGTGTATAGAGAATACTTCTATTCTATTCTATTTACTTTTCCGCACTAGTGCGGAAAAGTAAATGTCTCCAATTTAAAAAAAGTATAGGTACTTACTGAACAACCTACAAGTCCCCGAGTTCCTTGGAAAAAATCTAGTTTCTGTAATGAATTTACAAACTGCACGTTTACTATTCATGTTGTTAATAATAATTAATTGGTTATTATGTAGTTGATATAAATAAACGATTCCTTTAAACTTCTGGGTTTTTTCGCACGCTTGTAGAAAAAATAGTGTACCTTACACGTGCGTAAAGTGTATTTTCCTCACGCGATTGATTTGACTTCAATTGCATGCGAAAAAGAAGCACTTTCCCCACTTCTTAGGTAAACTACTATTTTTTGCAGGGTACGTCAAAAATGTGTATAGCACAGAGAAAGATTTTTGAAATGGAACTTCGTTTTTTTGACATGGTATTTCGATCCGATTTGAGAAATTAAGTTTTTTTTTGCCTAACATACATATATATACATAAATTCAACTGTTTTTGTAATACAAAAATTTGAAAATTCAAATTATACCGGTAAACATAGAGCAAAATGGATTGCTTATTCCTAACGTAGGTATAAAACTTCAGTTTAATGAGCCAAAAATAAATTTAGATAATTAAAACAATCATTTCTATTTACGCTTAAAATACAAGCCACTGAAATGACCATTAAAAAGTAAGCTAGGAATGTGCCATACGTTTTTTTCTAGGTTAAACGGTATAGATGTTACACCCTTTCAAAATATCGAAATTTTAATTTTCAAATTTAAATAGGTAACTTAAAATAAGTTCAATTTTGGCATATGGTGTATTAAATAAAAAATACTTGCTAGTGGAATCGAAATATCTTATTACATATAGGACGTTCCATTTAAGAACATGTTTCATTTTGCTTTTCAATTTTTTGACGCACTCTGTACAATAAAAAATACTTTTCGGAGGTGCATTATTTGTTAAGAAACATATTTTGATATTACATTTACGATTTCCTCTGAAGGGAAGCGAATCGGACCTATTGATCTTTTTCGTACTAAAAAACATCCTGTAGTGTTTATCGATCATATATCCAACTCTGTCTCAGTTTATTATTAATTTATTTTAAGTCTTTTTAGCACCCAATGAGCTGAAATGACGAGATCGTAGAACTATTTTGAATATACATGAAGGGAATGCATTAACAGCATTTCTTTTTTTAATTGCCATTTTAAAAACTACCCGAACATTGAAAACTTCTGTCAATTATGCTGATTTTCTAGAAACAGTTTCTAGGGTTAAACGTATGACTGCCCAAGCTAGCAACACTGTACCTTGAACTTCTGTTTTATTGTATAGCGCGTATGCAAACTACACAATAGAAAAGAAGTATCGCTTAAGGTAAGTGTTGTGCGGCAGTAAGCAATATATTTATCGTATTGTGTTTCGATTAACGGCGGTATAGCGTTCCTTCTTCCTTCCATGCGTGCCTTTTTCCCGGTGCTGCTATAGATTCCGAGTACAATTGGCTCAACCTCTGGTATTTAATGAATGTTCGCACTTTGAATTTTTATATACTGGAAGGCCATCCATGTTTATATTTAGCGAAATGGAATCTATCTTCGGAAATTTTTCTAAAGCAATTATTAAATTAGATTCAAGACCATTGTACCAATAAGTACCACCAGCAAATTTTCGTCTTCGGTATCCATGTCCATGTATTCTTCATTAGAACTACTAGTGTCGCTATCTTGCTGGTTTTCGTTTGTTTAGTTTCTTCTTCAATATCACTACCGTCAGTTGGGGCTAAAATTATTGTTTCTTCTAAATTATTCTCGTCGTAGCACTTAGAATTACATGCAGTTTCAACTATAGCAGGTGGGTCACGAGAACTGCAAGTTTGAAGTATTCTATGGTACTTCTTCGTTTAAAATGGCCACTCTTTTTTGTTTGTTTCTATTGAGTTACTGCCGGCTTCGTTTTATAAACAAAACTGATGGACGAACTTTGCTTATTTTAGATCAGAATTATTGGGTTATGTTGTACAGACATATTTTATAAGGCAGAAGTTGGGATAATTTTATTTCTAGGAATTACATTTTTATCCTATATGCTCTTTATATTAGATAATATACTGTTATAGCTGTAGGATGATTATAAAATCCTATCCTACTTATTGTGTAATGCTTTTATTTCTGCGTAAATTAACAATCTTATTACTTTTCTTATGGAACTTCAATACAACCATTTACAAAACTTCTATTAGAACTAACTTTTACCGTCGCTATTAAAAATAATACAATAGCTATGCAACTGTATTACAATTTGTATACAATTATCTTAAAACTATTTTATAAAGATTCTAAAAGATGTTATGCAACTGTTATAAAATGTGTATACATACAATATTTATTTGTACTATAATATGAGTTGTAAGAATGTCAATATAACATCATTACTGAAACCACTCTATTTTATGATAAAATTGTCGTATTGAGAGGCTTTACAAAATACAGTCGTTCTTTAAGCGGCGCTATACGATAGTTACCAAATAATTTCGTTCTTTTAGGAATTTATTTTGCTAGTTGGGCGGCCTCTAAAATGTTCATATGAAGTCTTGTAATCATGAAAAAATCAGCCTCCCAGGTTTTATACATCTTCACGTTTTAGCATCTCTAATGCCAAAAAAAAAACTGTTTTCTCAATTCCGTCGGTCAATCTGTCGGAATGTCCACCAGTTCGTGGCAAAGCTAAAAAACTACTAACCCGATTGACTTCAGGTTTTGGCCAAAATTTAAGGCTCATATGTGGATGACCTGGTAACAATTTAGTAAAAATCCAATATATAGACGAAAAAAATAAAAAAAAACTATTTGTCCAATTTAACTCACATTTTGCACAGATATAACCTGTTACATAGAAGTTAAGTGTAAATATTTCGGTGGAAATCTCAGATAAATAATAAAATATTTGAAAAAATCAGCCTGAAAAACTACTTATTCTATTGATTTCAAATTTTGTGCAAGCGTTAAGTGTGATATCGAAATTAACTGGTAAAATTGTGGTGCGAATTCAAGATGGCGGAACAAAATAGCATCCAAATAAAATATATAAAACATCAACATGATGGGAAAAATAGCGGTCTTAAAAAATCCCTGTAAAAATGTATTTTAAATTATGCTCGAAATTTAATTGTGGCATAGGTGAAAACTGTTTGGTATAAATCCAATATGGTGGATTAAAACGGCGCCCAATAAATTGTTTGAAAAGACAGTATATGTGTTAATAAATGATTATGCGCTCTAAGTAAATTGGGTAATTTCTAGTAAAAGAAAAGGTTCATAACAAAGGAAGTTTATTGTAACAAAAACTGACACAAACTGACAAAACTGATGCAAATCGTATTATTTACAAAAACACTACAAATTTACTTATAGGGCGTTTACCTTTATGGATGTCTCATATTTTTGGCTTATTTTTAGACATTTGGTACATATTTTGACAAACTATCGTGCATATATAAGTGCATATGTTTCATACTTCTTCCTGCATATTCCGAGCTCTACTGACAAGGTTAGGGGACAGAAATCATTATCACAGGAGGATTAATCTTATCGAACATATTTTTTGTAGGCAGTTTTGCAAAAAATATATATTTTTACATTTTTACTTTAATATATCATTACTGGCCGGAAATACAAAGGAGGATCAAAACGTATTTTTATTTTTTTTTAAGTTTCCACACTATGGTGCGTTACCATCTTCATATTTGGGTTTGCGGCCGGAATTTTCTTCAGTTCAGTAGATGGCGTTGGATTTTATACCTAGTCCATGCTATGATATAAGATTTGCTTTCGATTATGTCATATAAAAATTCTAAGATACTGGACACTGCCTAGCTTCAGGAAACTGATTCTAAAATCTAAGAAGGGTTCGTGGATACTATAGGCCGAGAACGGTTTGAGACAACAAATAAAATAGGTGATTATTAATCGTTATTCATGAATGTGTTTTCCCTTTAATAAAATTCTCCACCATAAGAATGAGTGCACTAAATTACCAAAGAGTAGGAAAATAAGTATATTTATATTTTGAAAACATGAAATATTCAAATTTAATGTAACATGTTACGTTACAACGCAGACTCTGACACAATTTGCATAATTTTTTTTTATTCAAAAACACGCATTTGTTTCCTTTAATTGAAATAGTTTGGTGTTGCTTTAAACTATGTAACTCATCAGCCTCACATAGCAATGAGGCAGTTCTTTAAGCTTTGAAGTTCCTGCAAGTTTTTTTTATAAATAAAATTGTATACACCTATTTATTACACAATTAAATTATCTTAATATATATTTTTCTACGAATTCTTTAGTAATCCTTAGAAGATATTAATCTGTCGCGTAATTCTTCTAATATTCTCTGGTACATATAAAACAGTGTCTTGTTTTGACCTACATTTATATTGCTCCTATAAAAATAGCAGATGAAGGACAACAACAATAAAAATGATCTTTTCTTTTGTTTAAAGACAAGAGGTTAGTCTATAATAGTATGTTCTAGTGTTTCATTAAATTATTTAAATGTGTCCATTAACTGAACTGCTACATAAGTAGTAAAATTTGTAAGTACTTGATATTTTATTTAAACCGAATGAGAAAATAATGACACTACTCCTCGAATAAAAATTAAAGTATTTTTATTTAAACATTTGACTGTTAATCATTTTTAAATTCAGTTTCGTTAATACATCTTGCGAAAAAACACTTGCTAAAAGGTAAAAATGTATGTCTTTTGGAATATATAAAAAATGAAATTACTCCTTTTAAGGTATTTTAAGTTGATAGTAACAAGTTATGATATTCATTTTTCTTTTAAATTAGTTGACACAATTTTATAATTAATGGCATGGTAACCCACCGTAAAATTGACCTTTGTAGTTTCACCAAACCCAGTATTTTGTCGTTTTTGGTAATTGCTGCGTTTAAATAGGTGTTTATCGTGCAGTTGTTCATTATTGATGTCTTGTTTCCATATACGAAATGATATGTCTCATACATAGCAGTCTATTCCTGAGGGAAATAGTAAAATATTTAGAACTGAGAATATCATGGGGACTACAATTCAAAAATCATAAAAAACACATTAATCAATAAATCTATTTTGGCCATCTACTGGTATAATATATTACTCATAGTTTAGTACTTCGTCTTCAAGATACATCACATACATAATAATTCTTAGCATTTAGTCTGAACAGCCATATTAGATAATATTACCATAGAAAGCGGGTGAGTTAAGTTGCCCCTCCCCTAGTTAAAATTTTAAAATAATTTTTCGTCACATTTTTGCACCCATTTCGCACAGCATATTAAAGTTTTTGCACATCAACTTCCAGACTATGAACAATGTTAAGTGGATGGGGCTACCTTAACGCTGCAAGTGTGCAAAAATGTGCAAAAATTGTACTTTGAATGGGATTAAAAAAATCTTAAAAGGCGGGTGGGGGGAGGGGAGCTGGCGGTAAGTTAGCCTCACCCATTTAACTTTGTTCATAGTCATAGTTGCAAAATAGACTGTCAAAATAGAGATCGATTATTATTCTGGTTTTTTTTTTGGATTATACTGATACTTTTTTTAGGCAGAGGTTTCGTTCCAAAATCTCACCAGTTAACTTCTATGTCACACTTGATTTTGTAAAAAAATAAAGTCAATTAAATAAGTAGATTTTTAAAAGAAAATTGTTGCAAATATATCTTTTTCATATTTAAAATATATAGGAAAAAATTAGTAGCGTCTATCCTTATTGTTTTAACATGTTCTTCTGATGATGTGTTTCTTGGCTGGTTTGTCCTCATCCTGGGTTCAAGTTATCCCTCTTTTACTTGGATGGTCTCTGCTTTGTCTTCATAGAGGGAGTTTATCTCTGGTGATTTTTACTAATCTGTCTGTTGCGATTTGATTTATGTGTTCATTAAAATGTTTTTTTATTGAGATCCATTCACTTATGTTGTCTACCCTTTGCATAATTTCCCGATATTTTTTCCCCGTCTAGTAATGTTTTCCCTGTTTTCTTATTTTGATAGATTCCAGCAGTTGCTTCGTTTTGGCCGTAGATTTCTTTATAATGTGTAATTTAATTTTTGTTTTGTAGATTCGTGTTTTAGTTATATGAAGGCAACTTACGTTGGTTGCTTTTTTCACTTGCATTTTCCTCATCCTCCACATGCCTATAGTCTATAGCTAGTCATATTTTTCCAAGATGTTTGAATGTGATTTCCTATTATATTATTTGACGTCCACTTCCTGTTTACATCTGAGGGATTCTTCTTTTTTTCACACGAAATTACCATAATACATTGTTTCTCCGTTCGGTTAAATATTTTTATTAACTGTGTCCATATATGATTGCGGCATGGACTTAACACAAAGTTTTTTATTTCTTTGTCTTTACCAAATCGTAGTTTTTTCGAGTTCTAAGCCATAGAATATGTTATGATTTTGAAAGCGGTTTCTAAATCAAATACTTTGGGATATCTTAATCACAAAATAATGTTGTGCATTTCAAAAACGATGTTTAAGCTGTTGGGAAGAAAAAACTTTCTAGGGTCTACATAAGTCTGCAAATCTCTCACTTCTTTGTTTTGTTAATAATTGACAAATTACAAACAAAAATAAAAACATATATATGTAAACTTTTTTCTTATTTTGATATAAAAAACATGCTATAAAAAAATTTGAACAAAACTGTCGAATTGCCGAAAAAAATTGTTTTTGATCAACAACTAAATTTTAAAAATATTTTATTTGATAATGATGGTTACTTCTAGAGAGGCGCTTTGGTTTAAAAAGCGCCTTACGTAAAAATTGTGATACGAGTACATTAAAAAATTGAAATATAAACATTTTTATAAATTAAAAGATGCCACCTACTAATTGCTTAGTAAGTTTACAAACTTACAACTTACAAACTTACAAACCGAGTGGGAAAATAAAAATTCCTCCACAAAAATTGTTCCGGGAATATATGAAAAAGGGGTTTAATAGGAAGCTTTATACCTTTTTTGTTCCAAAAGAGAAATTAATTTTTTTTTAGGTTCAGGATCGTTTTTCCCGAAAATGTAACGGATGTCGCGTATTTCTTGTTTTAATATATTTACATGTTCGGTGTTTTGACAAGTAGGCGTGAAATTGCAAAAATCTGCAGGGTATTTGAATCATTTTTTACAGACAAAAAGCAGGTTTTTATTTCGACCCTATGTATTTTTTATGTATGTACATCGATTACTCCGCGATGGTTTGATCAAATTGCATGAAATCTTCAGGGAATATTCAGAATATTGTCGAAGTAGTCCCATATCAAGCATATTGAAAACATGTCAAAAGTAACGGAATGGCGCTTTTTGAACAGTTTACGCACGCTGTATTGAGCAGTATTTGCGTTCACTATTCTATGAAAAAAAAAAGTGTTTATGTTAGTATTTTCAAAGACAGCTTATTATATAATGACGTTACATATACAGTGGACTCAGTTGCTATGTGTTAAATCTGACTTTTACAATAAAACTCGTATCGGCGCCACACTTGTCAAGACACCAAGATAATAAATTCTTGGTATTAAAAATCGAGGTACTCAATATATTAATATATATTTTTATGATTAATTATGTTTACACACATTTTTATTTAAGCTTAATCCTTGAATGTTGATTTTATTTTGGCAGCAATTGAAAAAAATTAAACGAAGGTGCATACTAAACTTAACCTCAAAGACAAATATCAAATTTTCTCCCGTGGATATTCAACGAAAACTCTATAGCTTATTTGAAGCTCACCTGTATATGCCCTTTTAAGACAAGTGGAACTGGAAAATTAGGTTGATTATCTGTATGAAACAAAAAGGAAAATTAGGGCTGTTTCTGCATACTTTTGCATCATTGAATTATATCGCGAAAACCAAGACCCAATCCTTAAGCTTAAAATAATGTTTCCGAAAAATCCATTTATCCTCTCTTCCTTTCTTTTTTGGACACATTCGGGTGAATTTTCCTGCAGGAATGTTCAATAGTTTGTTTAGAACTCTTCTGCCAAAAATCTGCTAATTTCGGCAAATTCGGACGATTTTTTTGGGTAAAAATTGACTTTTATCAAATTTATAATTTTAATTTTTTAATAAAAGATTTTGATTTTTGTTAAAAATTAGTTGTTTCTCTTTATTTTATCCTAAAGACGAGAATAAGTTTAGTTTAATACCATATTCCATAAAAACTTATACATACCATCTTCTTCTTGATTTTCTTGAAGGAGTTTCTATCATTTGCTTAAAAAAATTATGTACCTTTTTTGTCGTTTTAGTGATAATTGTGCCTAGGCCGCTTTTCATTATTTCTGAAACAACATATATACTTATATCGTTTAATAATCCAAAAATAAAAATTTCTGATTAAACTAGATCTATTTATAAGAGTGAAATAGATTTACGATTTGAGTAGCGGTATTTCTGGTTTTTTGTTTGCAGGTGTAAATTATTTAAAGAAAAACATTTTAGATTATTTGCTATTCATTAACATTTCGATGACAATCGATGGTCATAATAATACACAACAATAAACAAAGTTTCGAGACAAATATGTCCAAAATTATACATTATACGAAGGTAATATGATTCAGTATTCTATAATGTTATTAATTTAGAAACTTACAACTGAATATAATTCATTAAATGCATTGTTTAATAATAAAATCTGACCTTACTAAGCGTTTTTCCGATGTAGTAAATAAATATATTAAACAGTTGAGTTGCAAATTATTTATAAAAACGTTTTTTTATTAGATCAAAATTTGTTAATGTGGCAATAATCTGGATATAGAAAGTGAAGCTACCTGTGCAAAAGGAGCTATTATCATTATTAGGTTAAGACTTTAAAAATTGTTGACTTATATATATATATATATATATATATATATATATATATATATATATATATATATGTTTTGGATAATAAAGCATTTTGTTAAAAATCGAATTTACGTGCAACTAAAAAAGACTTAATGACAACAATACTCAGAAATTATTTTTTTAAGTAAATGTGATCTTACTCATGGCTTTTCAGTTAAGTTGCAGACCATGCTAAATCCATGAGCTAAAATTTGCATTTCGCTTAGGTATACAATGTGTCTTTTTGCCTTGCTATGTAGGGAAAATGAATTTTCCTCAAAATAGCTGTTGTTGCGCGAACGGCAGGTCTTCGTCAGGTGGCAATAGTGGGAGGTGAGCAAGGAATACTTACACTTTATAAACTTACTTAAACTACTTAAACACAACGAAAATATAGTCTTAAGAGGCATCTTACAAGAGCTTTATGTTACCACAAAAATTATTATTTAATTCAGCCTTAAAGGGCTTTTTTTTACTCTTAAACATTTTTACTAAAACAGTGCGACCACCGTTATTTATAAATCAAACACAACGAAAATATAGTCCTAAGAGGCATCTTGCAAGAGCTTTATGCTACCATAAAAATTAGTATTTAATTCAGCCCTAAAGGGCTACTTTACTCTTAAAGATTTTTACTAAAACAGTGCGAGCACCGTTATTTATAAATCAAACACAACGAAAATATAGTCCTGAGAGACATTTTACAAGAGCTTTATGCTACCACAAAAATTATTATTTAATTCAGCCCTAAAGGCCTACTTTTCTCTTAAACATTTTTACTAAAACAGTGCGACCATCGTTATTTATAAATCAAACACAACGAAAATATAGTCCTGACTGACAATTTACAAAAGCTTTACGCTATTATAATCAAACCCAACAAAAATAGAATCCTGAGAGACAATTTAAAAGAGCTTACAGCTGCCGTAAAAATAATTGTTTAATTTATTTAATTATTATTTTCATTGTGTTTGATTTATAAATAGCATTGGTCGCACTGTTTTAGTGAAAATCTTTAAGAATAAAGTAGCCCTTTAGAGCTGAATTAAATAATAATTTTTGTGGCAGCATAAAGCTCTTATAAAATGTCTCTCAGGACTATATTTTCGTTGTGTTTGATTTATAAATAACGGCAGTCGCACTGTTTTAGTAAAAATGTCTAAGAGTAAAGTAGCCCTTCAGGGCTGAATTAAATAATAATTTTTAGGGTAGCATAAAGTTTTTATAAATTGTCACTCAGGACTATAATTTTGTTGTGTTTGCTTTATAAATAACTGTGGTCGCACGGTTATAGTAACAATCGTTAAGAGTAAAGTAGCCCTTTAGAGTCGAATTAAATAATAATTTTTATGGTAGCATAAAGTTCTTGTAAAATGACTCTTAGGACTATATTTTCGTTGTGTTTGATTTATAAATACCGGCGGTCCCACTGTTTTAGTAAAAATTTTTAAGCGTAAAGTAGGTCTTTAGGGCTGAATTAAATAATAATTTTTGTGGTAGCATAAAGGTCTTGTAAAATGTCTTTCAGGACTATATTTTGGTTGTGTTTGATTTATAAATAACGGTGGTCGCACTGTTTTAGTAAAAATCTTTAAGAATTTTGCTAAGAATAAACTTGCCCTTAAGGGCTGAATTAATAATTATTTTTATGATAGCGTATACTACTAGTGAAGCTAATTTGCTAATTGCAGGTGGCTAAAGGGTTGAAATAGGGGCGTAATCTTGTTAAGGAAAACCTAATTTTCCATATGTTATCCCCAGGCGCCATTCGTAAATTTCCTTTCATATTACTCAACGTCGACGTGGGCTAAAAGGTGACACCTAAATATGACACTATCTGACGGTCTATATGGTGGCCACATAGGGGGATATATTTGGTTCAAGTACGTTTCTTAACGTATCTAAGAGATGCCTACTACGTTGACTGTTTTTATCATTTGTTATCTGGAATTTTACTTGACAATGTCTGCAAGAAATAACGCAAATTTTTTTCTCAAAAACTATTCAACATGTCTTATAGGGTAAAAGTACCAGAGAACATCTATACACAAGTAAAGAGGGTGTAAATATATTCATATCCAATTGATTTTAAACATGTGCGCAAATTTCTTTTTTTTTTTGACAAAAAAATGTTTCATCAAATCATTAAATCTGGGATGTTTGGTGATAGATGTTTCATTTCTTTAAGTGCGTATTTTAGCCTTCTGCAGACATTTTCAGTAATATTTTTACCCTGAGATCGTGCCGAACAATCCAGCTGGATTTATTCTATTATTTGGGCAAATCTAGTTAATTAAGGCTGCTCATAGAGGTTTTGCAATACTATCAGTGGGTGCAAAATACCAGCTAACATTTTGCGCGAAAGGCCTAATACGTAAAATGCATTTTGTTAGGCTTAAAACAATCCTTCCGTCCGATCTAAGAAGGTTTATGTGGTTTTCATCAGTCTTCAGTTAGAGAGGTATGCCCTATATATTATTGCATTTTTGTGCCTTTCTGAATATTCTAAATACTTTTTGTACTATGTTTCCTATACCTAAATTTAAAGGTTTTCGAGAAAATGACTCTTGAAAATTGACATTTTTGAACTTTTGAAGCTCTGTAACTCCCAAACCTTTTAACTTTGACTGAAATGGATTACACATTTTTATCTTAGTTTTTATGTCTCCTGGCATCAATTTCAACTTTAACAAGAATTGTCAAATTTTGGCAACTGTCAAACCGCAAATTGGTGTGGGGAAATAGATAATTAGAAGTTCATTTCGTTGCAAATTAAGTCGTTTGGGAGTTCAAAGGTACAAAAATATCAACATTCAAGGGTCATTTTCTCCAAAGACAAATACAAAAATGCCACAATAAACAGGGTTTTCTATTTTAAAAACAATGTTGCCATCAGTGTAAGGTAGAAGCTGCAACACCGCACTATTTAAAAAATTTAAGAAAGAGAGTTTATGCTCATCTAATGTGTGCGACTTTATAGGAACACATACAGTAACTAAAATAAATCTGACGAAAAAAAACGGTCTCGGTCTTTCTTTTTATCACATACCTAACCCTTTCATAAAATAATCCGACTATCTGAGGCTTCGGGGAAGGGATACATTTAAAGAGTTTTGGAGCTTTGGGGGTTATATACCCAATAAATCCTATTTAACTGACAAGTGTGGCATAGGTAGAAACTGGTAAACTATTGGTAGAAATCCAATATGATGGAACAAAATGGCGCCCAATAAAAATGAAAAGACAGTATATGTAACACATATACACTGTAACTATGTACTGAACTAAACTGGGTCACTCTTCACTATTTCTAACAAATGAAAAATAATCAAAACGAGGGAAGTTCCGGGTAAGGGAAATTTACCGATTTTTCTGATAGTTGTATTGGAAGTAAAGTAATTGTTCTATAAAGGTATCATGGTCAATACTTATATTCTCGAAAAGGCAGGCGAACGTAAAATAGAAAACAGGAAAGTAATTCGTCTTGTAGGAGCCTAAACTCTGGTATTTTAAATAACTTAAGTCTTATTTCACACCTTAATTTCGTAATATTATTGTTATTATTTTTCGCTAATCGCCATATTATTTTTTGATGGTAGATACTGATAAAACAACCTACCTTAACTATATTATATGCATATAATTAGATTTTTGCATAAAATTCCATAAAAATATTATTCTCGGAAGGTGATAATGGAGGTTCCAAGGTCAAATCAATTTTTTGTTGGTAATACCGGTACGTTGATCTCATTTTTCAGATAGGTTGGAATGAAGACTTAAATTAAAATTAGCTATGGAAAGATAGTTGGACTAGAGTAAATATTTTAAAAGGTGCAAATAGTCAGTTTTTACCGCATTTAGATTTAAGACGTTTTAAGCATTGCAGTTTTATCAGTTACATTTTATTTTTTTTAGAAAAAAGTACAAAGTGTTCTTTTGTTTTTGCTTGTTGCTTTACGTTATACCGAAACATTTAACAGGTTTGTTCTTTTGTGTTTAATTATAAAAAAATAAGATGTATCAAGTTATAAGAACATTTTTTTTAGTTTATAATGTGTGTTAGATTTTTGCCAAAATTAAATATATTTTTTTTAATTTTTGAAATTTATAGTTAAGGGGTAATATTTAGATATTAAAGTATTTGTTAACCTTTAGTAAATAAAAGGAGAATTTTTGAATTATTAATTAATAAAATTCATAATTATCAATTTATGATTTAGTAGCTATGTACGATACTTAACCTTCCAGGCTCATTCGACATATCTCATCTCTCTTGCACCCTCCTGCAATTCCGATATAAGTTTAATACTTTGGATTTTTTTGGCATTATAGCTCTCGTATTGCCTCTTCAAAAACGAAATTAAAATGTAGATCTTTTCCTCCTTTGACAAATAGCTCACAGTATTGAATATTATCTCCAAAGTGGCGATGGCTTTTGTTACTCCTGGTGGAGATATGCCAATAAAACTGCCTCGGTGGGATTCTTTACTTTCCTTTCACAGTACCACTTTGGTACTTTTCTAAACGTTTATATTACGTTTAAGAAGAAAACTATTTTTGGATTTTTCGCCACAATTATATTATAAAATTACAAAACTTCCATTTTACGAAGGAAGTAATTAAAATATGAAAGAAATATTATTTATTTACCTTAAAATAAAGTGTACTCTTTAGTTATGGGTCCACAATGAAGGTACCCGAGAAAAGTTACTGAAAAATATCTATTTTCTGGACGTTTCGGGGAAAAGTCTACCCCCATCTTCAACAAAACTAAAAAGAGAATTTAATTGACTGGATCATTACTTGATGAAAATTCATTATCAGATAGATAATAAAACATTCAGTATGTTTTAAATTTTCACATATATTTACAACTTGTGACGATCGTTTCGCTAACACTGTAGCGTCTTCAGACAAGAGGTACTTCTACTTACATTAACAGAAATAAACTAAATGAATTTCGAGACATAATAAATACATATTTTTTATGAGTCTAAAATTACTGACCTATTTTTACAATACTGGGTCTGAGAGTTTAAAGCTTTGGAAAACCCAAGTGTTTTACGTAAATAAAATAGAGGTGAATCATTTGTCTCTGTTTGGTCATTTAGGATATACAGGGTGTTTTAAATTTTATTGATTTCTAAAGATTCTTAAAGGGTTAATTTTTTGCTTTTGTTTGCAGTGTGTAAAATCCTAAATTCATCATTAAACGTATGTGAAATCGGTTTTGCTTTTAATAAAACTTCTTTTATGTTCTTGAATCCTTTGTCTAAAACTTCTGTCTGTCTAACCTATATAAACTTTTGGGCATGACCTACAGTTTAATTTGTATACCCCAGACATATTATCTTTTTGAGTTTTTTCTTTGTTGTTTTTTCTGTATTTTCCTAAACTATTATTGGTTTTAAATGAAATTTTAATAGTGTTTTTACGTAAAGTTGCGGCTATTTTCTCAACTAGTTTACCAATATACGTGGTCTTATATTTCGTTTTTTCTTTAATATGTTGTGGGAAAATTTCTAAAAGTGATTTTTTATTAATTTTTTGTTTTAAAATGGATTCAATAACAGACTGAATACCCATTGTTCGATGCAATTTGTTTAATTATGTTAAGTTCCTTTTCCTAATTTTGTTTATTTAGGGGTATACTCATTAGTCTGTGTATCATACTGTGAAAGGCAGAAGGCTGCTAGTTTATGTGGTATTAGATGCATCAATAGATGATGTATAGTCGTGTCAGTGTGTGTAGGTTTGTGTAATATTGAAAAATCATGTTTATTTCTTATTTTAGATATTGTCAAATCTAAAAAATTAACGGCGTTGTCGCTCTCGATTTTAACAGTATATTGTATATTTTTATGTAGTGTATTTAGGTCTCTCAGAAAAATATCTAGCATTATATCTATATGTTTATATAAAAAATTTTGTCGGTTTGTCTGTCTGTCTGTCAGTTCGCGGTTGACTTCAAATATTATACAAAAATTAAGACTCATATGGAGATGACCTGGTAATATTTTGGTAAAAATCCAATATGCCGGAACAAGATGGCGATCTAGTGAAAGGTTACATAAGAATCAACTGGTAACATTTTGGTATGTTTATAAGATAGCAAAATAAAAAGGCGGCCTAATAAAATATTTAAAAAATCAGTCTGAAAAAAAAGTATTTCCTAGATTAATTTCAAATTGTGTGCAAACATAAGTATGATATAGAGATAAGCTAATAAAATTGTTACAAATTCAAGATAGCCTAACAAAAATACTGGTAAAATACAAAATGGCGTCCAATAAAAATGTTTGATAAGACAGTATATGTATTCCTAAATATGTAACTAACCTAACCTAACCTAAATTGGTTCACACTTCATTATTCCTTATAAAATGAAATATTGATAATGAGGGAAATTCGAGGAAAAGGAATTTTACCGATATTTTAAATTGATTTTCTAAACTACGAAAAACTGTACAAATCGTAAGCCCTTACCTATAGAGTAGTTTTGACCGGGTAGATAAAAGTGAATCTATTGCCAATCTTGCAGAATCTTTTACAGCACTTACAGTATCACCGATGTCTGAATAGGTCATTGCTAATTGGTATAGCCACAAAGAATGGATACTTGCATAAAAAAAAGAAAAATATTGACAAATAATTAATATATCACTACACCAACCAAATTGACAAATCCAGATAGGACCCTTTTTCTTCAAGCCATTTAACGAAAAAGAAGCAGATTTATGTATGAATTGATATTAATCTTATTTTCGCAAACTCGAAAAAAAATCTTGATTATATATATGAATGATATTCGTGCATGTGAAAATTGCGTTTAAGGTACTCAATTTTAATATGCATGCATTAAACATTTATTTTGACACTAATATCATAAATATGTATTCACTTTAAATATATTTAAATTTGGATTTTTTTTAATTGTTAATTTTTTCTTTCATGCTATACGTTCAAGCATCTGTTGTGTCATCAAGAGATAGCTAGCCTTATGCGTATAATGCTCTGGTAACGAAAGTATCATAATTAATTTATGGTGAGAAAACTCGTGCAGTATAAAATTGCTGGTTGTCTACGTTACAATTTATAAGTTTTCCAAGAAAATTGATTACTAGGTGTTAGAGTCCCTATTTATGTATGTTTTGTCGGGCATTAACGAACAATGTTATAATAAGCTTTGACCCATGTAAATTGCTACATATTTCTAACAATTATTTTTAAATACCACCGAGTACTCAATTTTTTTATTATTTTATTTACATGTAGTCGAAGATTCATTTACTAGCTAGTTGTACGACTTTAAATTAAGTGGATAATGAAACCTAAAGGTTACTATAATGCCTGGATAATAGATAAGAATTGACGAATAACCTTTATTTTTTCAAAATTAGAACATATTTTATTATCAGAACCTTAATATGTCATTTACAAAGCTGCAATAGAAAATACTATACTATATTACTTGAAAAAAAAAAACACATTGCTACATTAGAAATACTATAACTAAATATAATTTTAATTGATGTTTTATTTTAAGAAATATATATTTAAATTATCATAAAATCAAATTTACAAACAAGTAATTAAGGTACAATTAAAAATGCAATACAACTTCCACTAAAATACACTTAAGTAGCAAAACATGCAGGTTACAATATGAAATAGGATTGTGAAAGTATAAAATTATGTACAGACATACAATATAACTCAATTAAAAGCTCCTCGAAAAACAAAACCGAAACATTATAAAATGTTTGTTTGAAGAAATTATTGGGGACAAATTGTAAGAAATAATCGACAAATATAATTTTCAGTAAGAAATAATCGTTTTTTTACGATTTCTATATATATATATATATATATATATATATATATATATATACGTAGGAAGATTTTCTTTGAAATCGGGAATGTGGTCTTAATAAACCTTTAACTTGTTTTCGGTTTTTTTACGAATATCTTCGAAAGTAAAGTAACTGACTACCACATGTTATTTGAAGTTAAATTATACAACTTTGCTTTAATATAACCAACCTGGTAGCTCTGACATGTCACTGTGTTGCCCATCGAATTACAATTTTTTGTAAAAAACACCAAGCAACTGTATATATATATATATATATATATATATATATATATATATATATATATATATATAAATATATATATATATATATATATATATATATATATATATATATATATATATATATATATATATATAAATTTTGTTTTATTTTTCCAAAAAAATAACTTGAGGCCAAAAAAACAAGAAAATATATATATATATATATATATATATATATATATATATATATATATATATATATATAGCGCATTGAAAGGCGAGTTCACCGTAAAAACAGGGATCTGAGAGTCAGCGTTTTGGACTTGGAGGATGATCTTCAGTACCAGAATTTTTCATTTTTTTATTGCATTACAAAAACAATTTTCGTCAAAAATTAAATAAAGTTTAATAGAATATACACTCATGGAAATTTGAAACGACAAAATTTTAGTAATATTTGTAATATGAGATTTTTTGATTCCTGCAAGTGATTTAAATAAACTTTTTTTTCTTTTAAAGGCATATTATTAAACTTTATTCTTGAGCGGGATGTTTGACATAAAACACAATTAAAGTAAATATATAGGCTAATTCAAACACACGTGTTTTTTAACCAAAATTTAACTGCATTTTTGAGTAAAACAGCAATTCACAAAATTATTCTTATCATGTCAAATGACAATTTTGCTTTAAAAGATGTTTTTTAAAAATCTTTGCCAACTTAACCCGTGTTTAGATTATCAAATTTTTAGTACACCTCTGGATTTATGATACTACCATATTACTGAAAAAGTGATACAACAATGTTTACCGTTATCACATTTATTAGCAAAATTAACCTTAACTAAAACACTATTTTTTAAACCGAAAGTGAAATAAAAAACTATAGACAAGTAGGTACTACTCCCGACATCGTCTGAGCATACTGGATATAACATTGTCTATTAACTCTTGAGGTATTAAAAGTCATTCTTCATTAATTGTTTCAACCAATTCATCAATAATTCTAGGAGGTATTGCTCCAGCATACAAACGCCGCTTTAAAGCATCCCATATGTGTTCGATTGGATTACAATCCGAGGAGCGGGAGGGCCTAACCATTCAGTTAATAAAATTGTCGCTCCAAAATCTGTAAATAACGAAATACGTGTACAGAGCGATTAATTACAACTATTAATTCTGTTCGACCACCTGTAAATATTCCTCACCACACTGTTACAGAAGCGCCTCCAAATGAAATTCGATCTAAGGAAGAGTTTTCTTCGTATCTCTCTCTTGTTCGACGCCATGATTCATGCGCAAATAAACAATGTGACCATTCGAGTAAATCCCACTTAACATGTTCTTCGGCAAAAATCAAACGAGAGCGTCTGTGCTCTCTCAATAACTGAGGATGCCTATAGGGCCGTTTTTAAATTTAAATGAGCTTCATGTAACCGAATTCGAGTAGTTTATGTAGAAATGATTACATTTTGTGTTACTTGGACATGGGTTTTCATTTTTGTGGACGTGATAGTTCTCTCGGAAAGAACTTGACGTACAATGTATCTGACTGTCCGAAGGTTTGTTTTATCTACAGCACCTCCTCCATGGTTATATTGTACTAAACCAGTATTTTGACATCTGCGCCATGCTCTTGATAAAGCAGTTTGTTTAATATGCAACCTTTCAACCACAATCCTTAGTAAAAAGCACTTTCTAGCACACCGATTGCTCTCATAAGTTCGTTCGCATTATATCTGGGAATTTTGACAATATTTTAAAGCGTTTTAAGTAACAAATCCACAAAACTAAAACTTGAATAAACTATTGAACATTGTGAGTGACAGATGACAATCAATACAATTTTGTTTCAAAGCCTCCTTTAATTATTTTAAAAATTTATAACAAAAAATCATATAATTATATAGGTGTTTAGAAAAACGGAACAAGTTAGCAACGGTTTTTAAAAAGAACATTTTAAAGCAAAACTGATAAACATTTAACTTGATAAACGTAATTTTGGGATTTGCTGTTTAACTCAGAAATCTAGTTAAATTTTGGGTAAAAAACTGGTCTGTTTGAATCACCCTGTATATTGACGTCAATTGTGTTTTATGTCAAACATTCTGTCCAAGAATCAAGTCTATTACTGTGCCTTTAAAACAAAAAAAGTTTATTTAAATCACTTGAGGGAATCAGAAAATATCATATTACAAATATTGCTAAAATTTTTTCGTCGTTTTTTTGACTTTATTTTTGAAGCTAATGAAGAATTTTCGGGTCTTGGAAAATACCTAAAGTAATTATAATATAGTAATTCATTAATAAACGAGATTAAACATATAAGTTAAGAACTAGCTACTGCAAAATTTATTGAATAAGTCCTACATTTTGGGTACTGTGGGTGTATTTTATGTATTAATATTTTTGTATACAGTATAATATAATAATTAGTATACAGTATAATATAATATATTACTACTACATATGACAGCATTTGGATATTTTATTCAACTGAATTGTTTAAAAATTACTGTTTACATACTTAAATGGGTTATTAAATTTGACATGTCTAATGAGATTTGATCGACAACGGATTTGACGGAGTACTGTCTTTGTTGTTGGTAACTGTCATAATAAAATAAATTATTCAATATCTTAATAGTAATAATGTAAACTTTGAAAGAAAAAAATGGATATTTTTGAATGATATATATCAAACAATAAAAATCGTACTTTGATACTAAGGAATTACATCACTAAATTTCCATTAAAGCCATATCCAGAGGAAAAAGTATTTGGTAGGATCTACTAGCAGCTTAGAGCTAGCTTGAAGAGTGGAAGAAAAAAGCGACGTCAAGTTTTAAATACAGAAAAGCAACTGGATATTTTGTTATACTTTACAGATATTCCCGAAAGCTCCACCAGGCATCTTTAGACGTGAACGTTAAAAAAACAACGCTTCAAACATGCCTAGACATGAATAAATGAAAGCCCTACAAGTACTTACCTGTCTAGAAGTTAGAACAAAGAGATTTTAATGTCTAGAATAGAATTTTATAGTAGTTTTATGGAAAGGCATTTTTTGAAAAATATATTTGATAGGGTCATCTGAACCGATGAGTCAATATTTACGACATCAAATATGATCTTCAATCGTAAAAATACTCATTATTGGAGTCAGAATAATAAAAACAAAATTATGGAGGTCAAAGCATCAAGAAGAACATCTGTAAAGGTTTGGTGTGTTATTTGGACGTCCCGAATTATCGGTCCCATATTTTTTTTATCACAATCTAAATTCTCACCATTATTTAGAACTTTTACAGAATGCCCATTTTTTTATTGATTATGAAGTGCCACCGGAGGAACGAAGAAATCTAATCGGGCAGCAAGATGGGGCTCCTTATCACAGGAGCGCAGCGATATCGAATTTTTGGAATATCTACTACATGGAATGGATAGGTGAAAACGGAAATTATGCTGGCCCCCAAGTAGCGCCGACCCTACACCGCTAGATTTTTATTTGTGGTTTACACTAAAAAAACTGGTCTACAAACATAAATCATTGACAATATCGAATACGAGAAGCTAACCGATATCTTAAAGAAACTAATTGTGTTAGAAATGCAGAGTTTCGTTTAGTGACCATATTGCTCAAAAGGTAGGGCATATTCAACAGTTCCTGCAATAGCTATTAGTTCTTAAATTATCTATAGTATTATGCTTAATCTTGTTCCTCAATAAATATACAGTGTGACCCATTTAAAAGCGGAACACCCTTATATATTAGGAATTAACTACCAGGTTAGTTTCAAATTTTGATGATGTGTATGGATTTAAAATATGATTATTTGAGCACATTCAACTTTGACATCGCTCATTGGCGTGCGAGCCTAGAGGGGGGGGACAATGGTACGATTTTTAAGAAAACGATATTAGGGATTTTTTTAACGAAATTTTGATTCTCGATTCTTACTCACCACCATTAAAACTTCCTTATACCAAATTTAAACAAAATACGTCATTAGCCTTGGGAAATACGATACTTCACAAAATGCATTTAAACCGTTACACAGTGGTTTCCCGGATACCATTTATGGCCAATAAGGGTTATATTAGAAGTACCTTTAACCTGAGTAAACATAATATTAAAATATACTAGAAGGTCCAGTAGGCTTAAACAATAAAAACAACTGAAACAAAAGAATACCTACAGCTATCAAAACGAAGCGTCTTTTCAATGTTTGACAAACATGCTCTTAAAACACACTATTTTTCTATTATATTGTTTAAGTTGTTGGTAATTATTTAAGGTTATATGGAAATATATTAACAAAATTTGATATGGAAGCTGCAGAACAACGTAAGTAAAATTAAAACGTTAATTCAATGTTTGAATTTTATTTCATAGTAGCTGTTTTGAAGGGTTGTTTTATTCGTGGTTAAAAATGTGATATATTTAAAACGTTTTTCTTTGGTAGGGAAAATGTATGTTTCCGTCATCAACCGTTTTTGCAACTTATGGTGTTTTTAGTAGAACATTATCTAAAGATATTTTTGAGAAATAAAATAGCTGCCGCTTTATGAGATAACAACACTTTTATGTTGGTATTCATCAGTAATAATGTTTGCTACAATAAGATACATCGTACAGTAAAAATAGAAAAAATATTATTATTCAAGATTTTTTTGCTTAAATAAATTAAAAACCTACAGTTTAACATACTAAAAGTCTCCATTCATTAGTCATTGATGTCATTTCTAACCTCCAAATGTCATTGGGAAAAGATTTTTCTTGTTGGTTTTGTGCAGCTCTCAAGTTGGAGAATATTTTACCTCTAAGGTCGTAGACAGGTCATGTGCTGCACAAAACGACATTAGCCCCGTGAAGCACGTGACCTGTCAATGACATTGGAGGTAACATAACCTAACCAAATTTTTATTAGAGAACCCCAAAGAGTCACAACCATTCAGAGGTTAGAGATTTTTAATTTATGGTTTGAAAATAATGGAAATTCGAGAACTAGCAGATACATACGACAAAAATCAATTGAAAGGTGCGTTGAAGTTAATTTTTAAAAAAGAGCATAAAAGGTTTTTTGTTATTCCATATGATTATACCAAGTGTTCATTATTTTCGCTGATCGGGTTGGTGTAGTTTCAAGACCCGTTTTAATTAAATTTAGGTCATCTAAATTTAATTAAAACAGGTCCTGAAACTACACCAACCCGATCAGCGAAAATAATGAACACTTGGAATAATCATATGTAATAACAAAAAACCTATCAAACCAAATACAAATGATGAAGCTCTTAGCCTGATAATCGATACTAGGATGTCCAAGCATAATTATCAAACAATTAGAAGAAACGCTAGGGAAATATAAAAAAATTTTGGAAGCAAAGGTGAATTGTTATCCATTTTCTGAACATATACAGGTCACCGAATTGGATGCAAAGGTTCAACTACAGGCGCTTTTGGACCATACTGTTTCGCGAATTATTTGATCACAGAAACATGTATTTGAAAATGTCGATACCGGCCTGTGGGGTTACGACGGAAGTACCGGTCGCAGCGAATTTAAACAGACTATTACAGAAAATGCTTCAGACTCTGATATATTTCTCACATCACTCGTACCCCTATAATTATTTTCAGTTAGTGAAGTTGATCCAAATATAAAAAAAAATATTTTGGCAAAACCCTTGGCCATCCTCCACTAGATA
The DNA here is from genome assembly GCA_030620095.1 of Kuschelorhynchus macadamiae. Lineage (NCBI taxonomy): Eukaryota > Metazoa > Arthropoda > Insecta > Coleoptera > Curculionidae > Kuschelorhynchus > Kuschelorhynchus macadamiae. The sequence goes on along the minus strand of JAUTXW010000845.1, from coordinate 1,435,036 downwards.
TTTTAGGCCAATTCATATTTCTTTAAAAAAAAACTGCAGCATTGACTTCGCAAGAATCCAATTCAGTGAAGAAAGAAATTGAGGAATTACATTTGAAAGTAGATGTGAGAATAAAACATTTTTAGTGCAACATGATTTAAAGATGACAATGATAGATGGAAAAATTAGTGGTGTTTTGACAGAAACGAGTACAAATCAAGCATTTAATATTTGCGGAGCTACTCCGAAAATAATGAACGACATCGAAAAAGTTAAAAAGAGGCCAATAAAGGAATCGTCTCTAGACTACGGTTTATCCACTCTTCACGCATGGATTAGATTTATGGAATATTTCATACACTTATCATAGCTAGGTCAGAAGGGGAAAAGGCAAGTGTTACAGAAAGAAAGAATTTCAAATCCGCCTTAAACGCGAAATGGGACTGAATATAGATAAAGTAAAGCCAGAGGTGGTGAAATTAGCAATGACGGGAATACGGCAAGAAGATTTTTGCCGAACCATCAGTCACATCTAACATTCTAAATATCGACGCTATAGCTAACATCTTAAATATCGACGAACAGCGTGTAACGCGTTGTGCGTTCATTTTGCAAGCTATGTCATCGGGATTTCCAATTGATGACTAAAAGACCTATAAAACTACCGGGAACATTTTACTCGAAAAACATCAAGAACAGCCACAAACCAGGATCTTTTAAATAGATTTTTGGTATCTTCTGATCGACTAATAACAGGTTTAAGGAAAATGCCGAAGAAAAATAAACAAATGTTTTTATCCGAAACAATAAAATTATTTAAAGAACATTTACCATCTATGGCTCCTAAATATATTGATTCTCCAAATTCTAAAGATGAAATCAATGTTTTTTGTTTGTTTATAATAATTACTTCTTTTAATAATACATATTCGTAATATACTTTTATATTTATATCTTGTTGTCGTTAATTTAAGACTCAAATTTCATTAAATGTTATCACTGTATATAGTGACGTAAATGAAAAAACTTCAATGATCTTAAAAAAAACGTGTTCTTTTAAATTAAAACATATACATAAAATTTGATAGTTAAATAATTTAACCAACCAGTTAAGATTATTACGACTTTTCGTTCGAATATCGGATGCCGACAAGTGTTTTTTCCTGCATTTGCACACAAACGCAGACAAAATATACATCTTACATCCTAAAAATTAGAAGAGTGAATTTTTTTGGAAACTATTCCAGGATTATAGAAAAATAAGAGTTTTTTTCCTAATTCATGCTACTATTCTTAATAGTTATAAAAGTTTATGTTTTTGGATAGTACGTTTTCTTTCATGTTTTTTACATTAAAGAAATCATGTTTTTTTTAGCTCAAAAAAAAAACGTTTTTTTGTACATCCATCCCTATAAATAGGTAGGTATCTAATGTTTACCATTTCACAAACAAGCGTCAAGAAATATGCGGACAAAAAACATTCGTCAAATCCGAATTTATTCTCAGATATGAGGGGAGGCTAATGCTAAATTTTGTAATTTTTAAATAAAAAAAATATTTAAAAAAGTGCAAAAAATAGGTGATTACCTAAAGGAAATCTTACAAATATGTAATGAGAAATTAATAAAAAGTAATGTAATGCTTGTTTAATTGAGAGATAGTAATATGAAGTAATAAAAGTTCTAATTGCTCTAATTTCCCCTACTATGCGTCACTCGTGATTCAAAAATTCTAAAAAGGAAATAGAAGTTATAATAGTAATTTAGTAAATAAAAGTTTAATTTGATATTTAAGCCAAATCTACGCTTAAGAACATAAAAATATAACTTGCGCTTTAAGTTATTTTTGCTATTTATTTTTTCACTAAAAGTGACACCTGTCATGAGCTAATCAAATTCAGATATGTATAACTTGTAATTTACTAACTAAAGTTTATTTTTAAGCGTAATTTACCTAATATCTACCAATTCAACACAAAATATTTTTAATCACAATTATAACCTACCTTTGGCCAAAAATGATCTCCGAGAAACCACTGTGCATTGTCTTGATCAAGAAACCCTATTTTACATTTTTTTATTATTTTGACCATCTTTATCGAATTTAGAAAACAAAATAGTTCTAAGGAGTACTCTAAAATATGTTCGAGTTCTTCAGCTCTGCTATTGTGTTCCTCAATCACTTGCAATTGTTTTACTTAAATTTAATAAAGATCGTTAAAATAATAAAAAAAATGTGAAATAGTGTTTTTTGATCAAGACAATAGCTTAAGAGATTTCTGCCTTGAAAATGAAAAAAGCAGTTTTTGACAGCTCGTATTTCCCAAAGCTAATGGACTTATTTTCTTGAAATCTGGTATAAGGGAGTTCTTGGTGATGCTATGTAAGAATCGAGAAAAATTTCCTTAAAAAAATCACTAATATCTTTTTCTTAAAAATCGTACCATTTCCCCCCCTCTAGGCTCACACGCCAATAAGCGATATCAAAGTTTAATATGTCAAAACAGTCATATTTTAAATCCATACACATTACCAAAATTTTTTCACGTAAATCATTTTTATAATACAATAAAAAAATAAAAGATTCTGATACTGAAGATAATCCCCAATAACTCTGAAACTATGACTCTTAGACCTACGTTGTTATATATCGTTGAACTCGGCTTTCAATACCCAATAGAACATGAATTTGTCGTATTTTTTGTGTACCAGATAGAGTGGAAAAAGTTTATTAGTACCGGAGATATATCGGGTTGAAAATAGATCAAAAACTGAAGATAAATGCAAATAAATCCGAAACGTTGCGTCACAGACTCGCACTATTATAAATCATTGAACTGGTTGGAAGAGAGCTATTAAAAGCCATGTCAATATGTAGAATGTTGTATTTAAAATAAAAAAGTTGATACGTTCCCACGCGAAACTAACATCCTCTATATATAAAAATTAAAAAAAAATAAAAATCAAATTAATCCAAGAAACTTTTGTATTTAAAATTTTGTCTTAAAACTCACCGCTTCTGAGATTAAGGGGTGGCCCAATATTATTATAAGATTATTCTCGATTGCTTACAAATGTTATGAACCGGTTACTTCTGTAATGAAGTAATTTAAAATTGTTTTTGCTCCATCTATGACGCAGAACCATTGTGGTAGGAACAAGTACGTATAAACTTTTGTCGTAATAATTATAGTTGTTATAATTGTCACCCAATTTTATAATTTACCCATTATTTAATTTAAATTAGTCTAACCCAATTCGTTTTTTGTGTCACTTGACACTGAAACCTTTAAACAACAATATCTAGGTTATTTAACTAGCATAAATTAGAACAGTGCAAGCAGTTAGGTTTCACAGAAAGTGCCATATAGTTAAAAAGGTATGTTTGATGGTTTTATTTAATGGATGTCGTTTTTTTCATTATTCTATATATAATTCCTGGTCATACATAAAGCAAAAAAATACCAAAAAAGTTTGGAATATTTTCACTGGTAATATCCCTAGTGCCTGAATTATTACCGGAATATTTCAGAGTGAATGACTTTTTTTGAAAATTATCAGGAATTGCGAAGGGGGGAATTATGTTAGTATATAAAATAAAATGTAGATTATTATTTGTTTTAAAGGCAATTTTAATGTTCTTTTTACGTCGTATAGAAGCCACCTTTTCTGTAGGTTTACCGATATAAGTAAGTATCTTATATTTATTTTTTTCTTTGGGTGGTACAGGGTAAATTTCTGAAAAAGTCTTTTCAATAATTTTTTATTTAAGATAGTGCCAATTATTTTTACATCATATGCATTCGTAACTCCTATTTATTTAATTAGGTTTATATAATTTAAAAAAAATCTTTGTTCTTTGTTTAAAGGTATATTAATTAGTCTGTGTATCATGCTATGAGATCCTGCTAGTTTGTGTGCTAATGGGTGCATTAATTTATTATTGGTGGTTGTGGTCGTATATGTAGGTTTGCGAAAAATTGAAAATTCGTGTTTATTTGCTACCTTTGCTATGTTTAAATCAAAAATATATAGAGTTATTAGTTTCTATTTAGACAGTAAATTGTATATATTTGTGTATGGTACTTAACTCTTTTAAAAATATGTTAGGTTGTCTTGTGCCAGTAAAACAGACTAATATATCGTCGACGTATCTATACAATTAGAGACATTTTTCAAAAAAATATTGAAAAAACACTTTCAGAAATTTACCCTCTACCACCCATCGAAAAAGTAAATTTAAGATAAGAACAGAAAAGGTGGCTTCTATACTGCGTAAAAAGAACATTAAAATTGCATTTAAAACAAATCTCAAAGAAAATACAAATAAAATTAATAAATCCTTAGTTTATAAATTAAACTGTGAATCATGCTCAAAAGTGTATATAGGCCAGACTGGGAGAACTTTAAAACAGAGATCAGCAGAACAAGAATTTTTATTAAAAATAAAACGGATTCAACATACGTCGAACATTGTTAGATACTAACCATGCTTTCGATGAAAAGTTTGAAATATTACATACAATAAACAAAAGTAAAAAATTGTCACTTTTAGAGTCAATGGAAAATAATAAACGTAAAAAGATCCAGTATCTCTTAAACTACCATTTAGATACGAATAATTCACTTCTTTTAAACCTATTTTGTTAAGACTCCACAAGTAATGCCATAAAAGTCTTTAGCTAGAAATATATTTTTGTATAAATCAAGATCATTTAGCGAATTGTAAGTTTAAATACCGTTTGTCTGACGAAGCTACAGCGGGCGAAACATGTCCTAAGTTGTGAATAAAAGTGAAAATCTAAAACAGTTTATTTTTATTTACATTGTTAATGAATTTAAATTATTATATTTGCTTGAAATAATTAAATATGATTTAATAGTACTTAAACTGTTTTGCTTGAATTTTTGTCACTAAAATATACTGATATTTCATAAACAAAAGTTTGTAGGTCTATTTTTTTAGTGCAAGTTTAGCATTGACATACGTACATTTATTTAGTTCCTGAATATATTTTAACAAAATAAAGTTCCTTTCTGGGATTTTAATTTTGTGAAATAGGAATTAGTAAATCAAAAACTATTTACAAATATTTGTCACTAAGGGTAATGAAATCTTTTTTTATGTAAGTATAAATTTTCGTTCATATTTTTTTCGATAATCAAATTGCGTTAGCGTACGTATTAAATAAAATACCCTCTTTGAATTTTAGTTACTTAAAATAATTAAACATGGGTTAATAATAGTAATTAAACTACATATTTTGTTGTACTAAAATAAAAGGAAGATGTATTTAGTAAAATAAAGTGCAGGGAAAGACGAGTTTCACAATCTAATATGGAAAATAAAGGTATTGTAAACAATTTGAAGATTTGTAAGTGGGCACGCATTTGACAGAAAAATTTTCAGTTTGTCCCGCTTAAGGATGGAAAATTTCCGGAAGTAATAGTACCGATTAGAAATGACAACATTTAATTGATTGTAAAATATAGGTGCGAAATTTTCAAAATAAAATAAGATATTTAAGTGCTTAAACTTTGCCCAAATCCCATATAAAATGCATGGGGAATGCAATAATGTTAAAAATATAACCTTCTGGATTTCGAGAATCAAGTATTTGGGCACCTATCTTCATACAAAACTTTGTCTTATTTTGAGAAGTACTAAACGTTAAATATGTTAGAAAAAACAATTTGATGTCATCCTATGGTCCCGATGAATATGAAATTTGGGCATAAAATACCCTGTAAGATAAAAACTAGTCATAGAAACAGATTGCGCCGAGGTTATCTTTTGTTCAGAATGTCAGAAACTACAAAATAACAGCCAATTTGAGCCGATTTTATAAGATTTGCCATTGATCCTACCTTATCCTATCCTATGAATACTACACATAAATAAGCGGCGATAAGAGCAGAAAAAAATATTTTTTTTATAATAAGATCTCAGAGCTATAGTGTTTGGGAAAAATAACTAGAACTAGAAAAAGTTAGTTTTGGTAAAAACAGAAGCTACGTTCTCCCTGGAATTTTTAACAATGATGATGATATTAACAATTTTTTTTTATTAATTCCATAGTTAACAAAAATATCCCAAACGGGAACTTTTAAATTTGTATAATAGGATATATCAAATAACATTAGTTGCCATTAAATTTTGAGCTATCTACAGAATATGAAATTTTTCACATACTAAAAAATAATAGAACTAAGGCTTGGGGTTATGACAAAATAAATATAACTTTGATTTAGTTTTGCTGCCTATTGATAATTCCATATATTACTTCCAATCTTATGAAATGCTAAAACACGGTACCGAAAAACACTTTAATTGTTATGTAACTATAACTTATATTATCCACGGATATTTAAATTGTGCCAGAAAACCGGCAGTTGTTTGGTATATTTCTCATCTATTCATATAAAGGACAATAAACAAGACTACAACAATTACCGAGGTATATCCTTAGAGTAAGATTTAAAGTAGAGATCACAATTCATTCATAAATCACGTTAGGGGTATGCGCCAACATGGTTCCTCTATTTTTCACATTCTATTGACCAATGTTTACGATAAAACAAGAAGTGGGGATGGCCGTGTCCAAGCCGTGGCCATTTGTTGAAGAATGCCAGTGACGCACAGTGGGTGAAAGGCTTATTCTAGGGAATAAAAAATCTAATGCACCGAATAATTTTTATTTATAATTTTTTTGGGTTATATGGGGAGTAAAAATGTATCTAACTCAATTTAATTTTATTCACATAATAAAAACAAAAAATATAATTTGAAATAAAAAATATAACTGTTACATAATATTGTCTTGTTTAACAAGATATAAACGGTTGTTATAAATTAATATTTTTAACAAATTTACGTTGCTATGGATTAAGTTGTAGCTATCAGAGACTACCTTAATATTTATTTGTGTACATATACGTAAAATAACTTCAATATAATATATACAGGGCCTCCAAAAATATGCAATATCATGGAACGTTGTTTATGTATTATTAATTTTATTAAAAAAGTTATTTATGAATCAAGGTGACACATAAAGAAAAGAAATTCTGAAGTCAAATTTCATATGAGATTTAAGAACAATATTGTAAGGAGTGCAAAATTTATGAAAATAAATAAATAGTGTTATTAAATATGCCAGATTTAAAAAAAAGGTTTGAATGTGAGTAGTAGTACGCTTGCTTTATGTTGTTCTCGTAAGCCGCATATTTTTGCAGTTACAAAAAATTGTAATAATACCTAATAATAATACTTATAATAATTTTAAAAAAATAATAATGATAATAATATTAAAAGTTATTGCTGTTATTTTAAATATTATTTATATTGTTATTTTTGCCAATGATATTAATGCTATTAAACAATTTTAAAATCCTCAATTTACTAAACCTACCTTCAAAATAATTTTGTGAAAACAAACCAATGAAACATTTTTAACTTAGTCAGAAATATCTGAATCCTCCGAAGTAATAATCGCATTAGGCGTTATATTTGGCTCTGATAACAAATTTATTATATCAGTACAAAGTGGCTCTTTATTACAATAAGATTTTGTTTTGCATAATGAAGAAATTAAAGGATCCGATGAGACAAGCAGACCATTTAACAAATCGCGCATTGTTTTTTCCCGAGAGCATTTTCGGGTATGTAACTCACGGTAGGTCCGGAAATCCTTGTTGCGGGATTCCATAGCCTCCTCCGAGAACATTCCTATGGGAAGCACAGCTGAATTTATAATATCTGCCCCATGAATCAATATCTTGTGCAAACTAGACGGCATATAGTACCAAGAATATACAGATACATACTTTTTAGCAGTATCATATGCATAAGTACGGAAAGCGGCTGTGTTGATCGCATACCCGCACGATATTGTTTTTAAAATAACATAAAAACGTTTTATTATGTCTTCATCGAGACCAGTAACAGAAGCTGATAGTGACGACTCGTAAAAAAACCTTCTGGCCGTATTTCCGTCATTGGTCGTCCCATAGCCAGGTTTTGGGATGTCGACCAATAGACCCATTTCTGTTTTTAAAGCGGTTTGTATATATTTTTTTCTTTCGTTGAAGATTTGTTTGTCATTTTCATTACGGATTTGCCACTTCTTAAGGGGAAGGCGATATGAAATATGCAAGCAACACTCCAGGCATCTGATCCAGGCGTGTAAATTTGAAATCCCGTAATCATATTGAGAAGAATCTGCAGTACGTTTTGTCACTGTATCTAGTTGATTCATTATTTTTGGGGTTGCCCCACATATTCCACATTTTTGAGATGATGTATTTGAAACGACCCCGAATATTTTCCCGTCTATCATTGTCATTTTAAAACAGTGGTCGACAGTAATTATTTTTCCATGCATTTCATGTTTCGTTGGAATTATATTTTTTACTTGGCTGTCCATACTTTCGATAACTGATTTTGAGAGGTCGTTACTTTCTTTCTCGAATATAATTTTTATGGGTCGGCAAAACCTGGTCGACGAAGGTCTTGGATTTCGCCAGATTATATGGCCATTTTTTGAGTGCAACTGTAAGGGGACAATGCAAACGGCAAACAAATTTGAGTCATTTTTATTTTGTATATCTTCTCCACTGAACTTTTGTCTATACGTGGACTGACTTGCGCTACCATCGCAACCCCACTTATATATACATGATATGCCATACGGAATTTCTGATATTATTTGTTTCAGTACATCTTTTTGTACCTCTAAAATTCTTTTTATTGTATGGTCTACAATCGCCTGTAATTTAATTTCGGCTGATATATCAGTTATCGTTATAAATTCTTCTTCCGGATAGCAAGATTTTTTTGCTTGCTTAAGGATATCATATGATGGATAAATATTAGCATTTCTATGCTTAGCTCCTTGCTGCATTAAAATGTAAGAATGTTTTGTGTAGCGGCCATCTACATAGAGTGCAAGCGCTTCTTCGGGAGTGTATTTGATCGGTTGTAAAGAACAAGCAAGCCTTTTTTTAATATGTGTTGCTCTTTTAGGGGATGTCTCAGTCACTTCTTGTACCAATTTTGCAGCATCTCGTTGTCCAGACAATTGCAAACTTTTACGGGCTGCAAATGATAGCTCTTTGCTGGAGAATTCTTTAAGCAAGGGCAAAATTTTATGTCGCTTGCTTTGTTCACCTGCCTGGCAAAACTTTTTTTCTGGTCGGCCTCGTTTACTTCTTTCTATTGCACCAGTGATATTTTGCGAAAAGAAAACAATTTTTTCATTTAACCATTTGAACTCACGTCTCTCAAAATATTTTAATGCACGCTTACAGTCTTTCCACTTTTGAGACACTTTGCTCGAAAAATTTTTTACCAAAAATTTAACTTTGATATACCTGCTATCTTCTTCATTATCATTCAGTCCAAATTCAGTCAAAACATGAGACAATACAGCATTGGATTTTTTGGTTGGTACAGCTTCGCGGCGCCAGACGTCGAAAAGTTCTCGGCGCGAGATTGACATCTTTCTAAAAAAAAAATCACCAAATTGACAGTTGCACGTATTTGCAGTTAAATTAAAATTTAATGTAAACCTGATAGCATTACCTAATAAATAAAAAATATATCACAGCGAATCAATGCGGATCCATATACTGCGGCTCTATTAATTAATTTCATATGTCAAAAATTTATATAGCATTTTATTTTTACTTATTATTAACTCGTGGAAAAATACCTTTAGCCAAAGACAACACACTTAATAATTTATGTAATACATACCTTTAAAATTAATAATTGGAAAGTAAAAATAGTTATTGAAGCACCAAACTTTGACAGGAATATTTTTTTACAACACGAAAAACTAATTATGGCGTTTAAACAAATTTGACACAACACTAGCACTTTCTTCTGTCTTATTACCAAGGCACTCTTGATTGATCGGCTGTTTATTCAGATTTAGGATTATTCCCAGATATAGTGGAGTGGAATAAAACCTAAATAGCGTGAATTAGTGTTTAACCTTTTTAATATTTATTAATTCCTAGATTAATTATTTCACCCACTGTGTATAAATTTAAATCTCTTTAGTAAATACGGGTGTTAGAGTTTTAAACTAAAAGCAATGCTTTTAACTCGTTTTTATTGGCTTCCTATTCATCTGATTGTATGTTTGTATGTCTGGTTCAAATCTTGTAATGGATTTTTCAGCACTTCTATTACCGATTAATTTCAAATTTGACATGCATACTCTTTCGGATATAAAAAATCCAAATTTTTTTAGTCAACGTTTAGAAATCTAAAATGGCGGCGCCAATACTGCCGACGAATTCTGTTACTTGCGTAGCTAAAACTGAAAATCGGTGCCTAGGAAAATTTAAGAGTGTCAGCATTAAAACATGACAATGTCAACAGGTTAGACGGGTGATTTTAACACTTGTGGGGATTATTTAAGAATGCTCAACAAAAATCAAAATGGTGGCGCCAATATAGCCAACAAATTTTGCCATTTGCACAGATTCCGCTGAAATATCAGTATCTAGAAGTATTTAAGAATAATTTTTTTGAGAATTAAAAATGGCGGCACGACCATAGCAGACTAGTTTTAAAATTCGGTATTTAGGGGTATTTAAGACTGCACCTCGTTAATTTTTGTCAACATTTTAAAAATTCAAGATTGTAATGCCAACATGGCGGTGGAATTTTAACATTTATATAGATTTAGCTCAAAAGAAAGTAGGCATCTAAGGGAATTTGAGAATACATATCATACACTTTTAGTAAATATTTAAAAAATGGGCGTAGGAATGCCTAGATTGAGAGCGAATTTTAATATTTATTCAGATTAGATTAAAAATCAATATTAAGTGAGCAATTCATACATTTTTAGTAATAAATATTCAAAATGTGGATTTCATCAATGAATCAATCCGATAAGTACTTTTTTCAGATATTTTTAAACATTTAATTAGGCCACCGTTTTGTTTCCCCATTTTAAATTTGTCTCAACATTTTTACCAGTTCATCCCTATATAATTTTTAATAGTAAAACTTATCAGTTGATGGTCATGTCACACCTAATTTTTCTGCAAAATTTGGATAAAATGGATAAGCAGTTTTTTAGTAATAATTTTTTAACATTTCAATAGGCCGCCATTTGGTTCTTCCATATTGCTTTTTGACCAAAATGATACTACGTCATCATCATATGACCTTTAATTTTTAACCAAAACATGAAGTAAACAGGACAAGGAGTTCTTGAGCTTTGTCGCGGACAGACATACAGACTAACCGACGGAAGCTTGGTACCTAATGACAATTTTAATTGAATTAATTTCTGGGTTAAAATATTTTTCAGCAAATTAAATTCTTTAATGTTAAAGTTTATTGTAGTTCCACGACCCGCTATTGGTTTTTAAACCACGCCGGTCACGTGACCCTGTAACAATCTTTACTGTAGACTATTATACTTTTTTACTATAAGGATCCCTTGTCAATGAAAGTGGGATGGTTTAATACGATACTGGGATGGTCTAATACGTATAGTTGTTGATCGGGGTTGCCATATCTAACTAAAACTCTTGTTATTGGTGTAATCTGATCTGAAGCTTTGGGTATTTTAGCTTACATTTTACTATTTTGCAATAAAAGTGATTTCTTTATACTGCTTGGAAACTAATACTGGAAAAACATTACTATTTTGTGTATGAACATTTTATTGCATCATGTTTAAACATATTCATATTCGTAATATAAATTGGTATAAACCTTGGAGTTCCTGGCTAGGCTTGGCATCGTCGTACGATCGATCTTATACTGTGAGGTAATCTTGGCAGCGGCTAAATATGTAAATAATGAACTCTATTTTTATTCTTACTCTAAGGGTATATCCGTAACTAGTCCATTGAGCAAATTCTATGAGAGGATTTCGGCGATCTTCTATAAAACGATTTTAGAGAAAACGGGGGCAAAAAATATAGTGATTTTCGTGGCCGTAAAAAAATCATCGCAAAAAGAAATGCAAGGAAAACATTCGTTTCAGTTCCAATCACCAAACGGTGGTTAGTACTAGACAATTAAAAGTTTTCTTTAATACAACCACCTTAGGAACTATAGCGACAATGTAAATCGAAACTTTAAATAGGCAAATATAGCAAAGGAATTTCGAGTGGCACAGGATTTTAGACAGGGATATTGTGGGTTACCTATTACTTTTTAAAAACTGTGTCACAGTAGTATTAAAATAATAGAAGCGAAAAATTCACTGTTTAATTTCCCATGACGCTTCGTTTTTTGATAACAGGGTTTTTGTGTTGTATGTTAAGGATTATATGGCTTATAAGATAAGTAAAATTATAAAGGAATATATTTAACAAGTACTGTCAGTCAATATAAAGAAAACGAAATATCGATGTATCGGAAGTAGACAGAATAAATTAGAACTTGAAAAGGAAACATATACCTGAGATAACTTTTCACAATATTGGTAGTGACATGAAGAAAATAGAAGGACGGATCATACAGGCAAATAAGTGAGTAAAGATGTCTCGGAGTAAAGACACAACAAGAAGTAAAAAATGAATAATTACGAAAAAATGGTGAAAAGTACACTTTTTATATATCCGATCACAAAGTTGTGATCCTTTTAGAGGGTTTTGTATTTACCATTTGTTGGATTGCCTATTTTGAGTGTAACTGGTCTTTAGTTAAACTGTGCATATCGACGGGAAAAAAATATATTATTATTTGATGCTTGTGCTAAGTGCTTTAACTGATGTTTTTATGTTTTTTTTTTTAATTTAGTTAGTTATGCATAATTCACTTTTTTATTAACTTATTAATAATAAAACAATTATTTTATACCATTAACAATTATGTGTTGCGACTATAATTATATTAAGCTTACCCTGAATTAACAAATAATAGTTAATGGGTTTTTTATTCTTATCGTCATCAATAGTCGATCAATCAATTATCACAGAAATATTGTAAACAATAAAACTATTTGTCAGCTCTAACAAGTAAAACGGGACTTCCTGCTAAATTTTAATATTGCGGATTCTTTCCAGTATTATTTTTGTTTTCTTTTGCCGTTGACGGCAGCAGAATATCTGTAAATTATATCAACAGAAAATATTTCAGCAAAAGTTTTTATATTCACTTGACTACGTACTTACAGCTAACAGGGTGTGGTCAGTGGTCACTCAAACATTTCCGGAATCTCTCTGAAACCAGAAGAGTCAGGCTGAATTGGTTTTTCCTTATTTCCTGGGTTAACAGTAACTAACGGTAAACATGTCTTGATACATCTAAAATTATTTTTGTTATTTATTTTAAAGCGTCTTATTCACACATTTTTCACCTAACCCCACTAAAAATTATAGTTTTTACCATTATTACTGATATTTTTTTTTTACCCTAAACATAACATAACTTTTGTTCGTTTATATAGTAGTGTGGATTACACCTAAATATAAATAATCTAAAAACGAATGTATAGCATTCTTTTTGGAAATAAATTCTTATATTTTATTCCATATTATTACAATTATTTTGCCGTTAGTTTAGCGAAAAAGTCATTTAAAGTTAAACCATAGAAATTCTTAGTTTCACAAAATTATAACATCTATTCGATGTTATAATTTTGTGCAGATAACAGTGACAGAAATAAATAATTTTCTTTCTTAGCTCTCACTAAATATCAGTTGTAATATTGTAATAAACATACTTAGCTTTTCAGGGTGTTATAATAAATTAAAATATAAAAATACGAAATGTATGGTATAAGTCACGTTGAACTTGCTGCTAAAACCGTATTTTTTCTGGCTTCTATTTCATGATTGAACTTTATGCTGAATAAATACCGTATGGTCATTTAGCCCAGAAAATGTTATTAAAACATACTGTCATAAAGCCAAACTTCAGATTTATATGAATGTAATGCCAATGGAATATTGTGTAATGTTCCTCTTACAAAGAGTATAATATAAAGAATTTGGAAATTTGGTTTTTTTTTCAGCTACAACTAATTTATTTTGGGTTAATTTTTTTAATTCTATAAAGCTATATAATAGACATCTTTTTAAAACTTGACAATTTGACACTGCGTTAAACCTGGAACACAATGCAAATTACGTCAATCGTTTACGTCTATTTACGTCACACTTTGTTTTTATTTATGTGTTTTTCGGTGTTTTGTTAAATACTTTTTTGAAAGATAGGTTATAAACGGATATATTTAGTTCCAATGTCAAAATTATTTGACATTTTTGCATCACAAGTGTGTACTTTTTAAGTTTCGTTTTTGTTGGTTAGTTTTTACGTTAAACGTTTACGGAAGTTCCAATGTCTTCCAACAGTAATCTTCTATATATAAATATTTTGCTTTCAGAAATTTATTATCAGCTATTAAAATCTATTAACTCATACAAAAACCTGTTTAACCTGTTTTTGTATATTTAAAATATGCAGTACCGAAAATCATATTCTTTAAAAAATTTGAGTTCTGAAGATCAAAAATCAATTTTTTTTTAATTATCGTTTTAATTAAGAAATGCTTTCTTTAACCACTCAGTATACAAACAGGTCCACGATGTGTATACACTATTCAAAACATAGTCAATACTTTTGAAAATAAAATAATGTTTTAAGTGATTCTAATTTAAGAAAGACGTATTGTCCTAGACTTGTGATTGTCCACTCAATAATATATCTCAGTTAAAATATGCATTTACTTCAATAAATGTTATAAATACTTCTTCATCTTTCTTGCAGAAAAATGTCGAAACTTTCCAAGCTCCTCCAAGTAACTGAAGAAGAAAAAAAAGCTATATTGAAGCACTACGGAATTACAGAAAAGGAATTTGAACAAAACGTAACCATTCTAAAAGAGTGGCTTAACAAATGCGAACACTTGCCGAAACAAGAAGGTATGGAATATTTTGAAAAGTTAAAACAAACCAAAAATTAATATAACTTCAACTTGTACTTTTATTTTCTTTTTACTTTTATTTGTGTGGCTAAGTTTTTACTTCCTTTTTGTTATTTTTGAGTCTTTTTTTTGTTTTATTCGATTTTTAAATTTAGATCTTTTTTGTTTAATATTGTGGATTTTGCTTAAGCCTTATTCTTCTTATGCCTTAAACTATATAACAATCTAAATACAAACATCATGAAAACTAAAGTCTATTCAAAAATAATAATATGCCATTAAATAAAGGTGGTAGATTATGATATAAGTTTTAGCAAACATTTGTTTACATGCACTTTATGTTGAATTAGAATAGACTATAGTTCCTCTCGTAATATTGATTATTTCAGAGTCGAGAAATAAAAAAAAGAATACATATATATATATCTATATATATATATATATATATATATATATATATATATATATATATATATATATATATATATATATATATATATACGTATATATATATATATATATATATATATATATATATATATATATATTATATATATACGTATATATATATATATATATATATATATATATATATATATATATATATATATATATATATATTTACATATGTATATATATTTAAGTAAACTTTTTTTAACGACTTTTTTCATTGACATGTAGCTTCATCACGAATTAAATTTGTTCCAATGTAATTACTTATACATAGAAATTCCTAATTGGTTAGTAACCAAAAAGTGCATCGTAATACACATGAAAATCCTTTAAAACTGTAATAAACGTTTTTCTGTGCAAAAAAAGTAGGTCAATCTTCCAGTGTATACCTATTTTTATACCATCAATTTTCGTACGTTGTAAACAAATTATTACAGCAATGGGAATTCGTGTAAATGGAAAACAATAGTCAAGTTACTGCATAGAAGGCAACGGGAAACTACTAGGCAGAACACATTCCCTTGTATGTGGTCTAGTGTAGCACAAAAAAAACCATAGATATCTTGATATAAGATAGATTTGAAGGCATTCACTGGCCATCATGCCATCGCCAACTTCCTATTTGTACGATACTTTAAGAAGACGGGAGAAAGTTAATATTGACATTCCCCTGTTAAACGCAGCGTCATTCTACGGTAGTTTGAGGACCAACCTAATAATTTTTTCACTACATAATACATGCTACCTAATAGTTATGTAGGGAAAACATTATAATTATTTTTTAGATTTTTAAAATGATAATAATGGCTATTATTTTCCTTCCTAAATATATATTGAACCAGAAAACGTATACGTGTAACAATATACGGGAGACAATTTAAAAAAACTTAGCCGTTAACGTTTCTGTTTTAGAAAGTTGCAACTAGCTGTATCAGACATATATAAAAAATGGGTAAATTTCCTTTACCCGGAACTTCTCTCGTTATGATTGTTTTCCATTTGTTAGTAATAGTGACGTATGCCCAATTTAGTTCAGTACATAGTCACAGTATAAATGTTTTTCTATTTTGATTGGGCGCCATTTTGTTCCATCATATTGAATTCTTACCAATATTTTACCATTCGTTTTTTTTTACCATTTCATATGCCACATTTGACTTTTGGCCATAATTTAAAATAATTTCAATAGTAGTATTCCAAGATAATGACACAAAATGACGCCCAAGAAAAATGTTTGAAAACACGAAAAAAAGTATTATAACAGAATGTTTATATTTTACAATAATCTACATATGATTCACGTACTTTTTAATTTACATTTTACTTCTACAACTACTAATACCTATATACAAATTTTAAGTTACACATATATTAAAATACACTTAGTAACGACTTGATCTTAAATGTTCATAGAATTAATCAAACGATTTTGCATTTTTTAAAACAAAATAATGATATACCTTGTATCATATTCCTTTTGCTCATAAAAACGCTCAATGTGTTGATTTTATTAAAAAATATCTGTACGTATCTTTTTTCTCCTCAGAATCTTTATTGTTTTTAAAATGACGTTATATAGTAACCTGAATATAGCAATTAATATCTGTGAGAATATATTATGTCTACAAGATGCTCTTAACTGGAATCTCAAACTTTGACAGCACTGAGTATACCAACGGTGCATTTAACGAGGGTAAGCCAATGATAACTTTTGATCAAGAAGTCATAAACCATATCATACCGAAATTTTGGCCAATTAAGGGAGGGGTGGGTCATTTTAGATGAGAATCGGGCGGGGTCCTTTATATACACAGGTTTTTTAGTTATATTATTAACAAGTCAATGATTGACTTAACAATCATTGACTAAACAAAATTGGCATTAATTCTCATGTAAAAAGATATTTAATCACCTAACTTCCACAAGACGCTAACCTCCACTAATGCAAGAGTTTCACAAAATGCTTTTGGCACCCGCCCAATTCTTTTTATTATTAATTACAATTCATATACAGTGACGGCTAAAAGCTAACTCCCCTTTGCTAATTTATATGGTATTTATTTAGGTACATATTTCTTCCAAGTTTAAGGGGATTCAATAATCATAATACTTTAAACATACTTGCCCGGCAAAAACATCATATTGAAAATAAATTTTGGTTTTCAAAAAAAAAATAAAAATATATCGCAGGGTATGAACACATTATGCACAGAAAAAATTTAGCTGATAGACTCTAAAACATTTAAAATAACAAAAAATTCGCTGTATTTTTTACAAAACTTACGAGAAAAGGAAAATTCATCATTTTTTCTTTAATGGAATATTTAGCTTTAAGTTAATTGTAGTTCTCTGTCCTGAAAAAATATTATATTATTATGAATAATAATAAATAAAACAAAATTACTGCTAATTTATTGAAATAAAGATAGTTAATGTATTTGTAATCTATGTTGTGTTACTTTTCAGATGAGGGTAAATTCCGACTAGCCCTTGTCAATTCCAAAATGAGTTTGGAGAAAGCAAAACAGTCTTTAGAGGGATACTATCGAGTTAGAACTAAATATTCAAGCGAATTCTTTGACAAACTGATTCCAAATACTCCAGAGTACAAAGACTCCAAAAAATTTGTGTAAGTGTTCTTTTAGAATTTACATAAGAAATCTTTTTTGTCATCACTGACAATATAAATTAGTATAACAACTTCCAATTAAATTAATAAGTGAAGGTTAACTGCTTACTAAAAATGTTAGCATTCACTATACTACTATATACAAATTTTAAATATTATCTTCGGTTTTTATTGGAAATATAGGTATAATAGGACGTTCAAACAGAATAGTCAAGAATTTTTCATTATTGATAAAATCCTAACTTCTGATAAATATATAAATAACGGCAAACCTTATAATGAATGACTTGATTGAGACAGTTTCTGACAATCTGCCTTTTAGTCTGGGTTTCATAAGGCTATATGTGGATGACACTTTGGCCTCAGTACCACGTGACAGGTTGCATGATATTTTGTACTTTTTTAACAGTTATCATAAGAGACTTCAGTTTACCATGGAGACTGAATCTGATAGTAAGATTGAGTTTCTGGATACGGTGGTCTACAGACAACCGAATAGACAGATTTTGACTAATTGGTTCATGAAACCAACTAGTTCTGGTAGACTATTAAATTTCAATTCTAACCACCCAATTTCGCAAAAAATAATGACAGTCAAAAATTTATTATATAGGTCAAACAACCTGTCGCATGAATCGTTTTCAGTTTCAGTTTCAGTTTATTCAGTTTAATTCATGTACATACTGTATACATAATCTTATGGTACCATTCTTATATCTAAAATTATAATATTCATGTATAAAGTGCACCTAAATGCAAGAAGCATCTGTATGTGCGTAAGTACTCAAATGTGTATTAGTTTCAACTTAGTGATATAGATATTACCTAGAAAACAAAAAAGAGAAAAGAAAAAAGACAAAGACAGAACAATATAAGTTATTTACATGAGTTAAAGTGTTAAGGATACAAAATAATAAGCAAATTTGTTTAATTTATAATAATTATTTCCTTAGCTAACCAAAAATTCTTTCAAATTGTAAATAGTTTTCAAATATATACTTTGCGCATTTCATTACAAACCGTTTTTTGTTACTGATGTTTTTAATATCACAGGGTAGCAAATTATAAACTTTTGAACCAATATAGTTTAAATATCTTAGATTAAGATTGTTATGGCTATTTAGTATCTGTAGATTTCTATTTTCTCTAGCTCGTGTTGCATAGTTATGATCTATGCAACTCTGAAAATTTGTGCCGGTATGTAAATGGATACACACTGCAAGCACATATATTGTTCGTATATTAGTAGTTTCTATGTTAAATAGTCTGCTTGTAGGAATAAGTTTATTTTTCTTATATATAATTTTTCAAATATGTTTTTGAATAATGTTTAATTTATATAAAGAGTTGTTATAAAGCCCTCCCCACACCAGTATACCATATCTAATTAAAGATTCCACAAGAGCTTTATAGACCATAACTAGAGTTTGCCTGTCTAAAAACTCTCTAAGTAGGTAAAACTTATAAATAAGTCCACGCATTTTACCAGCTAGATAATCAATCTGAGGCTGCCACTTAAGAAATTGATCTATCATTATTCCCAAATATTTTGTATGAGTTACTTCCTGTAGTGTATGATTGTCAATAGAAATGCTATTAAACGGAGGTCTGTTTGATTTGGTCAGAAAAAAAGCAATATAATGAGTTTTTGTTAAATTTAAAGTTAATTTGTGAGATAAAAGCCAATTTCTTACAGTTAAAATTCCTGTTCTTGTTTTATTTTCAACCTGGTCCCAAGTATTACTCCCAAACACTAGCACTGTATCATCTGCATATGAGATGGTCAATCTAATAATATTTAACTGCAGTAAAGAAATAATCTTTATAACAAACAGAATTGGTCCTAATACTGTTCCCTGTGGGACACCAATTTTTATTATTCCTTCTTTGCTGAGGACATTATTAAGTCGCACTATCTGAACTCTGTTTGTCAAATAACTTTTAAACAGATCAAACGTTATACCTCTAATTCCATAATGAAAGAGTATTTCAAGAAGTTTATTGTGGGGAACGGTATCAAAGGCCTTCGCAAGGTTTAAGAAGACCGCAATGCATTTTTGGTCTAAGTTTATTTTATTGACTATTTCGTAGTTAATTTAAGCATAGCATCTGTGGTACTGCAGCCCCCAACAAACCCGAACTGATTAGATGATAAGATATTACGTTTAAGATAATTAGTTAATCTACTTTTTAAGCATTTCTCAAGTATTTTGGCAAAATTATTAATCAAGCTTATAGGTCGGTAATTTTTAATTGATGTGATTGATCCCGATTTGTGTATGGGTGTTACTATCGTTGTTTTAAATGCAGTTGGAATCACCCCCGTCTCAATAATTAAATTATATAGATGCAATAAAGGTGTCATTATTTCCAAATGTGTTTGTTTGATGGTTTCGGTATGAATTCCATCAGGACCTGGTGAAGAACCATTTTTTAATGTTGATATATGCAATATTAGTTCATTTTTAGTTATTGGAGACAGGTACATAGAATTGTTCACTGGAGTTCCCATTTGATACTCTTGCCCTGTCTCAGGAATAGCTTTTTCCATTTCCAGACCCACATTTATGTAATAATCATTACAAAAATTTGAGATTTCCCTTGGATCCCTGAAATTTTCAACCTGATTATTTTTTATGTTCACGAAATTAAAAGGTTTAGTTTTGTTCTCATATGTAGCATCTTTAATAATTTCATATAGTTTTTTTATATTTGTTTTGTTTTCTTCAATTTTCCGTTTATAATAATTATTTTTTTTTTTATGTATTATTTTATTTAAGGAATTACGATATTTTTTATACTTATTTTCAAGTTGAACATTATAATTTCTCAAGAGTGTTTTTTTCATTTTATCTCTGGTTTTAATAGAAGTAATGATGCCATTTGTAATCCAGTTTTTTATTTTTTTGTGTCTTTTCACCTTAATATTATATGTTTCTGTTGTTTTTGTTAAGAGGTCATTGTATGTATTCAAGAAAATATCTGCAATATTACAATGACAATTTAATTAAAATTAAAAATATTCTTCTAAATAATAATTATCCGCTTAATTTCATAAATCAAATAATTACTAGATGCAAAGGTAATATGAGTTTGAAGGAAAATGAGGACAGTAATAAACTCTATTATAAGTTGTCTTTTATACCTGGATTGTCCACTAAGATTCAAAAATGTTTTAAGGATACCAACAATCAATGTAATTTTGCTTTTTACAATGTTAAAACTGTTAACAATTTGTTTACAAGATTGAAAGATAGACTGCCTGCTGAATATGAGTCAAACGTAGTTTATGGAATTCCATGTTCCCAGTGCCGGAATACGTTTTACGTCGGTCAGACGAGGCAGTATTTAAAAGATCGCCTACGACAACATACAAACGACTGTCGCAATCATAATAAAATAGACACAACTGATCTCAGTCTTCATCATCGCAACACGGGTCATGAATTTGATTTTTCAAACACAATAAAACAAAATTATATAAAGCGTAATATTGGGGAAATGATATATATTAACCTGAATAATTCGATTAATTTTAGAACAGACACAAACAATTTAAGTTGCTGTTACTCATCAATACTAAATAAATATAAAGATCATTTCAAGAGTGGTTTAAACCAATAATAAATTAAAAAAAAATAAAAAATTATTACCCTCGTCTGCGTCTGTCCTATTTTTCCACTATTTTTCTGGGTTTTTGTTATGTTTCAAATTTGTGACCTACTAGGTTAGATGTTTCGTAATGTTTTTTAAGTTTGATTTATGTATTAGTTGACTTTGTATACGCCATACTGCGCGGTCTTGACGTAGTTCTACTATTTGCGATAAACCCCTAATTCTTTAATATCTAACTTCATATCGTTTCCTATATCAGTCGGAAATAAAATATTGTTTATAAGAATAACTTAAAACGTAAAAAGGGTGTATTTGCTAAGATTTTGCAGTTATCTCATAAAGCTTTGTAATTTACACACACTAAAATGATCTATAAAGGCATCCAGACCGCGTGAGGTATTGGTAAGTTAAACAATGTTATTTATTCTTGTCTTAATGTGTTCAATTTATTGTTGCTCGTCATTTTTTAAATAGGGTTAAGTACAATTTCTGACATTCCAATTAGATAGATTTATCATAGTACGACCAAATGTAATGTGTCTTCTTCTTTTTCTTTATTATAGGCCCTTGAGAAAGTGGTGATGGGCCACGAAACGTTGGGATATAAATTACCATAGTGGTTTTATTTGCCTGCCCTCTTCCCACTATAATCCTCTACATTATATAAATAACATTCAAGTAACAGAAAAAATAATTCAGTCCATTAAATATTGGGATAACTTATTTTACCACTGAAGCTCAAATACTGGGTGATTAAACTAAATACTAAAATCATCTTTTTTAAATATCGTCGCCGTAGATGTCAAGAGTGCCAGGCCACAAAATCATAATATCGAGAAAACGGCGCGCAAAGATTTCATGTCACAGAAAATTCAACGTTTTTGTTCTAAACTTTCTTGTTTTTAAAGATATAATGTTGAAATTTTGAATATAGATAGATCGTAATGTGTCGTTTCTATTGCGTTAAGGAAATAACAAAAAATTTATTACTTTTGAAAATATGTGTGTTATACCTTTTGACCACTAGAAAATTATTTGTACTTTGCAGCGCATAATGTACAGGTTTCAAAAGAGTCAAGCCTCCTACGCCTATTGACAACCAAGGAAACGCTATTATTTTGTGGATTAGCTCTAAATTAGTAACCTACGACACTTTATTCCAGAGTATCTTCACAGCTTTGTTATGGAGTAAAAAAATCTAATTTTTGTCAAACTGTCAAACAAGATGAAATTTCTTATTAATCATCATAAGCTGTACAAAGAATGTTGCCTATATTTTTGTACAACTTCATACCCTTATTTTGAGCACCTATTACAAAAATAAATATTTCTTGGGAACTTTATCAACCAAACTTTTTGCTAAGATTATCTAGCAATCCTGCTCAAATATGAATATTAGCAAATAAAGTTATTGGCTTCCCAAAAAAATAAAAAAGTTTACTGTGAGAAGCTTTTATTCAAGCTAAAAATAAACTAAAGATCAAACAACTTTCTTGTCGCAAAAAAAATGTTAAGAACTAACCCTACAAGTCACAAAATCATTGAACACATTTTAATCAGTTTCATCACTATCTAAACTGTCGTTTTCTTGAACACAGTCATCTTCAGGTTGCAACTTTTTCTGGTAGAAGTCGTGATAAGTGGATGAAATGCTACCTCCTTGGCAAAGTTTTAACAAGTCTTTTAATTTTTTTCCGTCTATTTTCGGCTGGGCACAGTATAATCTGGGTATATCTATTACAGATACTCTTCGTCGCTGTCTTCGCTGAATATTTAATGACTTGAAGTCATTGTCGCTCAATCTATATTTATAATAGATAGTTATGGGTTCACCTTTGCGATATTGGAACCACTTTACTTTCAACCACTTCATTTTTTCACCATCTTCCGAGTGAATTTTGTTGGTCATCACTCGACTACTGTATTTTTTATAATCCAAGAAATCAGAATACTCCATTTCCACAACCTTGTGATAGGGTTTACTTGTTTTAGCGGTACGAGCGACCATATACCATCCATCTGGTGTAAATACGTCAACTTGCCTTCCTCGGGCCTCTATTGTGGAGTGAACAGAATCACACTCCATTTCTGAGTGCCCCGATTCCATAAATTTTTGATTTATTTTATCAATGGGTAGCTGTTCCACAGCTCGTAGAAACATTGTGGATACAACTGAGTTTCGATTCTGACCTGATGCTGTGTCTGAATATATAGTTACTTCTTTCGTCGGGCCTAATAAAAACTAAAAGTTTCCACAAACACGTGGCGATTTCCGAAGCCCCCTTTGTACCTGAACCTTCGTGCCACATATAGTTTGTTGCTTGTCTGGTAGCCAGGTCATACACTGTGAAATTGTAAGTCTTCAGTTTTTTTTTATAATATAGCTGACCTACTTGCAAACTTGGCGTCAACAATATTTTTTCCAGGTCCATGGTAAAACAACTGACATTTGAATCAGATTTAGATAGAGCCTTGTCAAGTTTTTTATGTTCTCTGGCTTCTTCTTTTCGGATCAAGTGCAGATTGTATTCACCTTCATTTCTTGCTTTTTCTTCATCTGACTTATTCTTGTGCTGAGTACAAAAGTCACACTGATCCTTTTTAGGGGTGTGAAAGCCGTAGTTAAATTCTGAGACGAAGATAAACTTGTAAAAACTGAACTTTTCTGGCTGGACCTCACGCTCTTTACAATACTCTACGTAGTCCAGGTAAATACGAGTCTCGCTTAAACCTGACGGTAAGTATTTCCTCTTACTGCTGCTGCGGCAGTAATGGGAAGCGACAACTTGCAATGATTTGATGTGGTCTCTGATTATGGTTTTTACTTCTTCCGACTTCTTATTGGGAGGTTCTTTATGACCTCGGCGATCAATTTCAGTGACACTTGAAGATGTCAACTTATTTAGGGCAGTTTCAACTTTTTTGCCTGAGATATCGTATGTGGCCAGAAAAAACTGTTTGCACACTTGGACTCTCTGCTCATCGCACATCACAGTATATTTCAATGTGTGTCCTCGTTTGCTACTGTCTCCACTGTACCTTCTTTTCACTGGAATGCGGCTTACGTTTTTGCTAATAAAAGCCCATCTTGCTCTGTCGGAATCAAGACTTAAATAATCGGCCAACATTTGCTTCCGCCTTGGTTCATCTATTTTGGTTGTACACTTATAATGGCATTTACAATTAACTTCTTTAACTCTCCTCGCTCGAATCATTTTCCCAGATCTGCTTTGGTATTCCTTGCCCTCCATTCTTAATGTCTTCTGTGAATTCCGCTTCCAAGTTTTTGGATTTCGCTTGCGTTTTCTACTCAAACCATCTATATCTTGATTCAAAACATTAGCTGCGGGTGGTACATAATTATTGTCGGTCTCTGATAGGTCAGAAGTAGAACTTTCTTCTACATAAACTTTGCGTTTTTGGCGTCTAGTACCTAAGAGAACCTTGTCATCTTTGTCCGGTATTGCAGAAGTAGATGGTCTTGGAATATTAGCATGTAGTTCCTCTGCGGATTCCTGCCGGATTGCCTCTTCTGGATCTAGAAATGCAGATACCAGGTTCACATCACTGTCTTCAATATGTACACTTGGAATAATATGCGGAAGAACTGCATGTTTAGATTTTCTCTCAATTTCTTTAATAACTTGACTATCCTCTGCAAACTCTATACATGCAGCTTGTACAGCAGTTTTTTTATAACCGTCATTGTATGAATTCAAAAATTGCACGTTTTGGAGCTCTGTGTATTTGGTTTGTCCGATAATTTCATCAAGATCTTCTATGTTCTGCTCAAGCTCTAAGCATCCTGCATGTATGAGAATTTGTTTACATTGAGAGACATTCTGAATATCTTCATAGTTGGATTTCCCGACCGTTTGATCAAGTTCTTGCGGGTTTTGCTGAAACTCTACACATCCATCTTGTAGGGCGTTCCGGATACCGTTTCCAAGGGGTGGGATTAGAGTGACATTCTGGAGCACCGTAAATTTCTTGGTTTGACTGGTAATTTCGTCTAGGTTTTGCATATTTTCCTCAAGCTCTATACATTCAATTTGTTTGGCAATATGTGGACGCGGAGTAATATTCCGGCACTCTATATGCTCAGCTTCCTCTACAGTCTCATACCAATCTCGTATATTATTTGGACTTGTACCCATACATGGTGGTTGAACTGTTTCCTGATTGAATTCTGTAAAAGAGAACTGTAAATTAGTAAGATATAATAATAAGTTTGACCACGACATACAGAATGTTAATTTTTATTTTTTAAATCATTTTTTTTATAAATCTCTTAAACATACTTTGGTCGATTTTGTTAAAACGTGGTAGTGCTATTTGTAATAATAAGAGGTTGATTTAGTCCTAACTATAATAAAATTATTATGTCCAGTATAATCTCAAAGGCACCTAATGAATTTTTTTTGGCAAAAAATAATGTGCGCCACGGCCTTCTTTAAAAATTGTATTTTTTTTTAATTAACCAACTAAAAATACAACTTTTTTATTCTTTGAATTGTTCTGTATATAGCTTTGTTTAAAAAAATCACATTATTACATGTCCCTGGACAAAATAAAAAAAATAAATATTTTGTCAAATTATCAAAAATCGAGGATTACCTATTTTTTGGCATCTTAGTAGTTTATAGTAATCGTTCTTGTTTTTTAAACCTTTTCTGTGTGGTCGGTCCAGGGACATGCAATAATGTGATTTGATTTTTTTAACGAAAACAAGGCGAGGTATGAAACTAATTCAAGGGACAAAAGTTGTATGTATTGTAATTTCGTTAATCTGAAAAAAAATATCAAACTTCCAGAAAAGTCGGTAGCACACACTTTTTTTAATCAAAAATATTCATTAAGGTGCCTTCTGAGGCACCAATGGACGTAATAAATTTGAACTAGTTAGACCTAAACTAGCCTTTTATCACTACGAACAACACTGCCGAATTTAAACAAAATTGGTCGAAGGATGTTTAAAAGATTTATAAAAAAAACTTTCTTAAAAAAGTTTAACCCCCTGTATTTTGAAAATGAAGCATTTGCGGACACATGTTCATATGAACTTTTTGTTTTAACTTTAAATGCAGAATCTTCGTTTAAGCTATGGCATATTATGTTTTTGGAACACCCTGTATAATAAAAAAATCGAAATTTGACTGAAATATAAATTTATTTTTTTGCTGGGTCCTTTCCTACAATATGATGAAAACACTAACAATCTGATAAGTTATTCGCTTTCTGGGACATCCTAATTTAAGGACTGAAAATTCCATAAAGTAGCACATTATTGTTCAATTACAATAAAGTATCTTTAGCGGACATAAAGTAGCTTTTATTTTACTATAATTCAGATATTGAAATTAGTATAAAGATCTTTTTCGTAAACATTTGGCAGCAATTGTACATAAAATCTTGTACGCTATGCGTACATAAACGGACCTTTATTGGCTTCGCAACTTTACTTTATATACTTATACCATAAATAGCTATTATCGCAATAATTCTTTGGGAATACTTACCTTCGAGGTTATGTTGAACCGGTCCCGGTGGTTGTTTCAAAACTGCTGCAACCATTTGCTTCTCACGGGAAAGCTTCATTGTTCACCACACTCAGTAAGTACACTTAATTATACCTATAAATCTGAATCCGCAAACAAAGGAAAAAGGACCAAATTTACAAATAACGAGTAAGTAGATGCGTTTTTTAGAAATGACACTGTCAATTGACAGTTGACTGATGTAAAAAAACCGGCCGGACATCATCAAGTGCAGTATTTATCTTTCTTTGTTTAGCTTGGTGAGTAGGAACAAGATAATACTATAATCACAAACGGAAGGAATTCATTCAGTGTGAGTTGGCTCTATTGGCAGGCGCTTCTGGCCAAACTTTTACCTAAAAAGTTGTAGTAGTCAACAGCGTTAAGCTGCTTAAATCTATTGATTAGTAAGAAAACAGACGAAATTATTACTAGTCAAACGATTTTAGCGGCTTGGTCTCATTGACTGCTATGATGTATGTTGACTAGATCTATTGACAAAATGTTAAAATACGTTAAACTATGACGTATTGTGGCTCAAATCCATTGACCAAGGCATTTTTGATGGTTTTTAAGATCTTCTAGGCACTTAACTCATTTTCACCAAATTTGTGGCTTGACTCCCTTGACCTCTACGGCGACGATATATGATAATATGATTTTTATATGTTTGTTGACAAAGGTTTATATTCCTTCAATATAAATTCAATAACTATTAGATTGTGTACGTAAGTATAAACAAAAATGTCCTATAAACCGATGTCAGGAAAAAGTTCGTTGGCAAAATGCAGATTAGGAATTTTTTTGTTAGAAATTATTTTATTTTAACTGTTAGGTTTGCTTGAATCTTCCGTGTTTTTTTTTTTAATTTTCAACTTATTTTGCGTCAAAATTAATGTAATTTGTAAATGTTACTTTGTAGACGTTTTATGCAGCTTATTTAAGAACCAGGTACCTTTTCATATTTTCATTTAAAGATTATTTAAACTGGCATGTTAGTTTTTCCAGATTTGGAGCCAAATTAAATAGGCACAAAAGTATAAAAATGGCTCCTCTGGTTATGCTATTCCGTATGTTTAAACATTTTTGTGTGCTCCCAATTATCTTGAATGTGTCAACTATTTTATTTTCTATGGTCGTTTATTTCTAGATGATTTGATATGTTATGTTGCCCTCCCGTTTTTTTTTAGCCTATCTATACAAATTGCTAATCTGTAAAACTATCGAACAGGAATTTTAGCCTAAAGTAAGTTGGAAAACGTTAAAAAAATCATCAGAAGTCTAGAATCACTTCTTTAAAATATCTGTACCTTAATTAAACACACTATAGTATATAGGTTCTTTAAAAACAGACATTTATTTATTAACAAAAAAAATGACATTTTTTTGTTAAAATATACCATTTGCATATAGAAGCAAAACAAATTGTTGCGTAGATATATTCCTTAACATACAAATGCAAGTAAAGTATTAATTGCAGACTATTATTTATATCCCTAAATGTAAATTTAACTAGCACAATCACACACTTACATGAAACATTTAAAGCTATAGGTCACTTATTGTAATTTGAAATTAATTCAGTACGAAAACAAAGTAAAATTTCATATAATGACTTGACTAAACATAAATAGATATTTTTGACTTCAGAAACGAAAGAGCTTCTCTTAGTCGTCTCTTTATTTTTATAAATGTATGTATTTACAGAGTAGCGATAACATGGAACTCTATCATATCTCTACTTTTTAATAGACAGTGAACTAAATTAAATACAAAAGTATTTTGAAATCATCTAAACTTTTTGTTTATTGTATTTCTATATATTCAATGTATTTAATTTTTTGACAACAAAGGTAGCAAAATTCTTATATCAAATGGGGCACGCTATCTATGTTAGTACAGAAATAAAATCACTGTTCAGGTAGTTCAATTAAGGGCATTCACTATCCATATCTGGAAAGTTCTTCACGTTAGCGTCTTGAAAAATAATATTGTTACAAAAGTGGCTAGGAGCAATTGACTGAAAATATTTTTAAGTTTGTAAATTGACCGCAGGGTGTCATAGTTGCTAGGGTGAAGAATACATTTCAAAAATTCTACAAAAACTTCCAGAACTAATATCATTAACGAGTGCTTACTTTGCTCTTACTCTCCAGTTACTTGGAAACAAACCTTGGTGGTTTCTTTGCCAAAAGTCAAAAATCCTACAGAATTTATACAAATTCGTTCAATTAGTATACTTCCGACGCAGTTTATGATTCTTGAAAAGATCACCGAGAGGCAGATAAGAAATTATCTTAGTGTACACAGTATCTTGCATCTTAGGCGGTCCGGCTTTAGAGAAGGTTACAACTGTGAATCTGCTCTCGCCGATGTAATTGAAGATAGTCTTAAATCATATGATGAAAATAAAATTACTGTATTCATTCTTTTAGATTTTAGTAAGGCCTTTGATATGCTTAATCAGGAGATTCTCTTATCTATACTACATTATATCGGTTTTCGTGAAGGTGCTAAAAATTTTATAAAATCATTTTTATCGGATCGTACACAGCAAGTAGTACATAATAATGAGTTTACTGCTTTATTAAATATCCGCTTAGGTGTCCTACAGTATTATATTGGGCCCTTTACTATACACAGTATATACCTTCAATTTTTTTAGCTCTCTAGGCATTGCAACTCACATTTTTACACTGACGGTACCCAAATTTACTTTTCGTTCTCTGAAGAGGATTTGGTCCAACCAGAAGAAATAATTAATACTGATATGAACTCTTTTTATGAGCTGTCATCCGATCATCTCCTTCAACTTAACCCAATCAAATCATCTGCCCTCATTTTTGGAAACGACTCACAAATAAACAATGTAAAAACAACCCTTAAAATAAAACTGAACAATACCTTGCTTGCTTATTCAGACACTGGCAAGAGTTTGGGACTATTGCTAGATACGAAGTTGCGATTTAGGCAGCATGTTACAGCAAAACTCAGAATAGCGTACGGCAATCTAAAGCTAATCTATGGACATAGACACTACCTTTCTTGTGAAACTAAGAAGGTACTGTGTGATGCTATTATATTGTCACATTTTAATCATTGTAGTATATGTATATATGCCCTGTTTGGATGCTATGGATCGATACCGAATTAAAAAACTACAAGATTCGTGAATAAAGTTATTATATGGTGTGCGAAGGCCTAATCGTCTAACTCCCTTTCAGGCTGGTTAAATATGTTCAATCGATTTAAACTCCATACATCAATTTCCTTCTTTAAAATTATTATTTTTAAGTCAGCTGTATATATATATATATATATATATATATATATATATATATATATATATATATATATATATATATATATATATATATATATATATATATATATATATATATATATATATATATATATATATATATATATATATATATATATATATATATATATATATATATATATATATATATATATATATATATATATATATATATATATATATATATATATATCAAAAAATTAAATTTCGGACTGACGTTTACAACTTGAATCTCTGCAGAAGGGGCATTCTTACAGTTCCTAAACATCGTAAGGAAATGTATAAAAGATCGTTTTCATATAACGTAGCTTATTTTGTAAATTTATATGCATAGTAACTTTGATACTTATTTATCATTTCTAGCTTTTAAATTTAAACTTAAACGAGATATGTTACTATCGCAACTCTGAGTCTTCCTCGCCATATCTTTCCTTTCTGATTATTTCTCAAACTTCCGTACTATTATAATATTTATATTCATCAATTGCGTTATTTGAGATTAGTATGACAAATTTATTATATTTTTAACTATAGAGTTTGATTTGGTTAGTTTAAGGCCTAAACAGTATCTTGGTAACCACAAAGCCTTTTGCTACGCTAGATATATATATATATATATATATATATATATATATATATATATATATATATATATATATATATATATATATATATATATATATATATATATATATATATATATATATATATATATATATATATATATATATATATATATATATATATATATATATATTGTACTTTAAAGATTAGATGGTGTAAACAATAAAGATGTTTATTATTATTATTATTGCTATTACCATTATTATAACTAGACATAACTTTTACTACCTCATTGAAAAGTTAATTTTCCATCACTTTGGTTGTAAGCTTATTGTCATACCACCCTTAATACTGAATTGAATGAGGTTACGCTTATTTAAAAGGGAATTCCAAACTATTTTAGGGTTCGGATCGTGTTACACTCCCTAGTTTCTTAGAAATTGGTTAAATAACAGTATTTATAACGATTTCAGATTTATCAAATTTTCTTAAAATTCTTAAGTTGACCGTTATACTTCGCTTACGTTATACAGAATAACAGAAGACCGAAGTTTTATCGAAAACCGTACATAGATATCTTTACTAATTTTTAAGCTATTGCGAAATAAGTGGATTAATAGGTATTTTGATGATAATGATAAATAACGAAGATATCGGAAAGAAATTAAAATCTCCATGGGCATCTCTAGACCATTTCTGTTTAGGAAGGGGGCTTAAAAAATTCCAACACCTAAAAAAAAATCATGTTTTTGTATTACAGCAATTTCGGTTCTGCTTGATGTTAATTTTGTCTCGTAATGTGCCAACTTAACCCCAGTTTAACCAACTATTTAAAATATTTGGGGGCAGAGCCCACCTGCCCTCCTCTTAGTGACGCCCTTGAAAATCTCAATTTTGCTGCTTGATACACAAATCACAAGATATCTGCGGTGTCACAGATCGATGTGGGCCTCTGAGAGAAACGTCATTAGTCAAGCAAACGAGCCAAATACAAGGTATAGCGGTTAACTTTAAAATGCATTGAATTTTTAAAGTAAATAATAAAAATAAAATTGAGCAAAAATATGTTTTTTCGTTAAAATTTTCGGAAAGTACATAATTTTTCAATAAAAAAGAACTTATTTAAAATAAAATATGAAAAAAAACTGACTTTCCGATAATTTAACGAATAACGAAAAAAAAGTACTTGGGATATTGCATTCTTCGGAGAAAAATAAGAATAGTCGATGTGTTTTAGAATTACTCCGATATCCTTTTCAAAACGGTATTAGACAACTATTAGGTTTGGTTAAACGGACAATTAAAACAGTATTATTTTTGAATTCTGGGCAGATTATTATTTAGAGATTTTACTATTATTATAAATAAAATTAACAATAATGCAATATTATTTGTTACTTTTAGCTTCCCTCCCTTCGCACTTTATCTAGATTTGGAGCTGATCCAAACTTTGACAAAACCAAAGTTTGGAGCGAAAAAATTGTATTCATTATAACGATTTAGCAGAACTGCTAAAAGGCGTGACGATGGCTACTAGAGTGAACCTATAAAATTCCGTATTAAATTAGCCTAAATTCAATATATATATATATATATATATATATATATATATATATATATATATATATATATATATATATATATATATATATATATATATATATATATATATATATATATATATATATATATATATATATATATATATATATATATATATATATATATATATATATATATATATATATATATATATATATATATATATATATATATATATATATATATATATATATATATATATATATATATATATATATATATATATATTATATATATATATATATATATATATATATATATATATATATATATATTATATATATATATATATATATATATATATATATATATATATATATATATATTATATATATATATATATATATATATATATATATATATATATATATATATATATATATATATATATATATATATATATATATATATATATATATATATATATATATATATATATATATATATATATATATATATATATATATATATATATATTATATATATATATATATATATATATATATATATATATATATATATATATATATATATATATATACAGAAGATATAGCAATTTAAATCTTTCAGTCAACAGCTCCTTCTACCCTTATTAAGATGGATATGACATTAAGTTTAGAACCAAGGTGAAATTAATTCAGCTTTCTAATGAGGAAATAAAAGTTATATCTAGTTCTAGGAGTTTTTGTAGAATTTTCGAAATTTATTGTTCACCCTTGCAGCTGCGCCCCCTTGTGATAAATTTAGAAACTTAAAAATAGTTTCAGTCAAATGCTCTTGGCCACTTTTGTTATACTGTTTTTTTTTTCGTCGCTAACTTGAAGGACTTCCGAGATATGGATATTGAATGCACTTAAGTGATCACCCTGAAAATATTTCAAATTGCCTAAACGCTAGAAAAATCTGTGTCAGCTTAGAAATATATAGTTTTACCTTTTCCATTATATCGGTTCAGATTTTATTACTAATAATTTTTAGACCGTATTCCTTAGATTTTTAGAACAGAACACATCATACATAACAAAGAACTAAGTAGAGCTCTTTAAGTCAGGTTTAACAATATATAGTTAAGCTATTAAAGGCTTTTTTCAATAAATGTTCTACGTATTCGTATATGGTTTTTTGGCAAAAACTTATAATGAAAACCCTATTTCTAAAATTTCAAAGTTAAGTGAAACTGAACCCTAGACTAACATTACAATCTGGGGTATAATTCAAAAATAAGACGACCAAAACGCTATACTAAAGTAGATTTTTTGCGGGTTTTTTGAGGGTTTAGATTATTACTTTTGTTAAGATATTATCTTGAAAGTTGATGTTTCTAATGTAATTAACTAAAAAAAAAGATGGGAAGTCCTACAAGCACATCTCTTCATCTAAATATGGGTGGGAATATCTATTTACTCTTTATTATATCTCAACAATGGTAATGTTATTAATATTAAATTATTTTGTTCTAAGCCAAATACGATTTTTACTAGTCAGTTTTCATTTTTTCAAAAAAAATATTGACATTCTGACAGTTTACGTTCTATATGGACTTTCCATGATATGGCTAATTACGCATCACATCTATTTAATTATTCGTGATCCTCTCGCCCATCGTTTAATTCCAGTTCGTTTTTGTAATTTTTAGCTCAGTTGTTGCAATGCCAAAATTAACGCCCGATCTCTGCCGAATAACGATTTTCCAAATGACAGACCTCAACGGCGAAGCCAATGACGCCTCTTTATACGAAATACCGGTTTTAATGATGGCTGAAATGAGAATTATGAGAGACTTGTGTTTATCTAATATAATAGTTATTGATTTCGAGGGATACGGGTGGAAAAACTTAGTCAAGTTTACCCCCGCAGTAAACCAAAAATTAGTTGATATATTGGTAAGTAAAAACTACTGAAACGGTGCAGTTGGTAGGTTAATGCACATATATTTAAGGATGCAATTTTAAAACTGTTAATGATTTGTTAATAATACACGTATTAGAGAAGGAATACTGCATTTCATACAGACGACAATGTACTAGAAGTACAGCAGTCTGCTGCTTATATTAGAATCATATTGAAACTTCTGTATATATTTCATAAACAATTTGCATTTTCAGCAGACTTTTTTGTTGCACTTATTGTAGTTGGAAACATGAACTCTATAATAAATATCCTAAGTTGTGCTTAGACAGAGTAATGATAAGACAATTCTTATCTTCGTAACTAACTATTGAAATAAAAACATCGTTTCGTATTAAAGACCAGATAACTATTGTCTTGGGCATATTCAGAGCATTTGATTAATCTACCCTGAAACACTGTTAACCATATCTCCGGTTATAGTCTTCCATCAAAGTAAAATATTTCCGTTGTGATTGGTGCTCAATCACCTGGTTTCCACAAAATTAATAAACAGTGGAGTCAATCTACTGAAAATTTTCATGAAAAAAGAACTGCTGTTGCCCTTGAATTTTTTGTATTAAATGCTGATGGGATCATAAAGGAAGGTAAACCTGAATTTTCCATTGCACAACGACTAGAAGTCATATTTTTTACTTTTGTAGAAAAATGGCCTTCTTGCCACTTCTTATTAACAAAGTCCTTAGTATAGCGGCTTTTTTTGGTCCGATCGAAGCCAAAAAAAACTGATTTTATGGTTTTTAATTTTCCAACAAATCGGCATTGGTTTTAGATGTGTATGTCCAACATACAAGTTACAAACCGACAAAAATCACATGGCAACTCGTTTTCGAAGTTTCTTTATAATTTTACTTGTACGTGTTTAATAATTTTTTTATAAAAACTTGTGACATAGCACTTTTATAATAGTCACTAATAAGCATACAGAATTTTAGGCCTTAGTATCTAATAGAATGATTAAAAACTGCCATTTTAATTTGAACATCTTTGTAGTTTTTGGCCAAATTGAATGTTAATTTTTTTAAAATAAGTTTTTTATTTTCTTTAAAATGGCAATAAAAAACTATTTTTCAAATAAAATATTTGATTTAATTTCATACATACAAAAAAAATTGAAATTTTAACAAAATTTGTGTTTTTATGTTTTAAATATTTATTTTTATAACTAAATGTAAAAAAAGCAATGAAACTCAAAAAGAAGAATCAAATAGTTACAAAAGCTCTGTTTAAAAATTAACAAGAAACATGTATTAACATTATTTTACTTTTTAATAAAATATATTTTATGTAATTTTTAAGTAATACTTTTTCAATAAAAGGGATAATAGTGGTGACTTAAATATAAAATAAAATTTGTTTCACTTAAGAATAAAATTATTATATTAATTATAATTCCTTTTTTTAGTAAGCTTTAATATTTAAATCATATAAAAACCAAATTTTGTCTAAATCCGTATTTTTTAATTAAGAAATTAAATAGAAATTCTTATTTAAAAGCTAATTTCTAGGTGTCATTTTGAAGAAAATAAAAATTATCGAAGTTGGTTGTTGAACTCACTCACCAGAGGTGCTGAGTTCGAGTCCCAGCGAAGACGAGTTAACTTTTCAAAAAAAAACTTTGGGGAATTTATAATAACAAAATACAAGCAATCAAAAAGCAATAACAAATTTAAAACTAGTTTAGTTTGATGTTATTATTCAGAGATCTGCCTCTAATTCCTACCGAAATCGGTATCGCTATATGGCGACGATGCATTCGGATCATAGATACTTAGATCTGTTGTGATTAAAAATCATGAATGCGCTTTTCCCTTTAACACCCTCCTCGGTTTCTAACCGCCTAAGTTTGGACTTCGTGGCCAGAGCGTTTGCCTAAAATGCAAGAAGTCCTGGGTTCAAGTCCCAGCGAAGACGAGTTAACTTTTTCAACTTTTAGGCAAAATAAAATTTGCCTGAACGCCAATTAAAAAAATACTTTGGGAAACTTATAATAATAAAGCACAGGCAATCAAAAAGGAACAACAATTTGCAAATAAAAAAACTATATATAAAAAAAATTTAATTTTGCCCGTTTTCACAAAAATCTCACACGCTTCAATTTTCAAGTTGAACTTTTTCACCGATCTATTAGAGACAAAGACCTAAAACTTAGTATACTCATTTGTGACTAGAAGAAGTATCTTTTCGCAAGTTTTTATCAAAATTCATTCAACACCATTAAACATATGAAAATTTGGATTCCTTTATGTTATGTGATTTTTGTGGTTTTATCGGACATTTAAAAACGAAAAAAAAAGGTTTTTCTTTGGTATTTTCGTTTGGATTGGTCGGCTCAATAGAAGCAACAATTCTTATGTTTTTGCTAAAAAAATGTCAAAACTCCATTTTTCTACAAAGGCTTCCGATCGGTGTGCAATGCAAGAACTGTGCAATTTTTTTCTTTATGATTCCACCAACATACTTCTACAAAAAAATCCGAAGGGAAGAGCAGTTCATTTTTTATGAAAATTTCCGGTAGATTGGCTCCATTAGAAGGAATTCTACAAGATTCAGTATTAGAGCTTACTCTATGTCTCTTGTTCATCAATAATATTTTTTTTTTTACAAATAAGCTTACCGGCAGCTAGCTATTCAACATACAATTTTCCAAGTTTGTTTCCAAGACTGAATTGAACGAGCAAGAACTTTATCCTTGATCCAGCATTGTATCTAATTCAGCGCCACTGAAATCGTTGTTTACTGCTCTATTTAAATTTAATATAAATACATGCATTTAAAAAAATTAACGAAGTTTAACAGCCTGCACAAATAAAGGCAGAATAATGAAAAACTTCCCGAGTAACAAAGAGATATTTATTTTGCCCTTTCAACCCTTAACATCCGTAACTTATCCAAACAAGATCTATTTACCGATTCTTGTCTCTCGCCGCTTGGTTGAAAAGACCGCCGGTGAAGGTCACACGTTTTAACTTTTTAGACTACTTTCGACCGCGATCCACTTCATCCCTTCTTCAAAACTCCTTACCACTAACAGGGGTTTAAGGAATTAGATAAAACTGACTCGAAATAATAAAAGTATAGTCTTTTATGTTTTTATGTGTGCAACTATATTTTTTCCTTCGAATCTCTTTTCCAATTCATAACCCCATTAACATACTTCGGATCAAAGAATTCGCAGACTGCCCGAGATTTACACTTATGAATTTGACAACATTAACTACATCTGTTTTTCTTTCATTTGCCAAAGTCTAAGTAACTCAAGTGGCTAAGGTCAGTTATTGTGTAATGTACAACAATTAGCAAACACGTTTATTGTTTACTCATCATTTATGCGCCTTCCAATTTTTTTTATTTAATTAGATGACCTTATAATATATTATTGCAGATGGCTGTAAATTTAAGAATTCATTCAATACATTTTATAAATGTGACCAGTTTCATCGACTATGTAATGAAGCTACTAAGGAGTATATTGCCAGCGAAAATAGTAAATAAGGTAAGTTTTTTTTTGGAGACTTCGGGTTCATGCTGGATATGCATATATGCAATATCTTTAAAAAAAATTATGATTTCGGACGACCAAATTCCTGCCCTATAGTATATATGCAACCACGGATAAGAAAACGCTTAAAAATATTGAAAATTTGGTACCTTAATAAGATTTTGTTGGAATATATTTTTGTATACAGGCTGTCTATTATAAATGTTTCCTCTTTGGCTATGTCCAAAACGGTAAGAGCCTTCACGACGCGTCGGTTAAATTAGCGATTGTCGATAGTTTTGCTATGAGAGCAAGTATGAGAGTCGCCGAAAAATAGTATGCCAAGTAAATTGAAAAGTATAAGAATTAGAAAATGTAAATATATATTCTTTTTTATAATTTTCATGTTTTCTAAAAGTGTAAATAATGAATTTTATACCTTAGGTGTCGGTTTTAACTTAAACATTAAATGCACCCTTGAATTCCTTAAATTTATTTATCACTGTTTCTACAGCAAATATAATATAGATATTAAACAAATATTTTTTCACCGAGACATTTAGGAATAAAGTTAACTAAGGTTGTATTTATAAATATAAAGATTTTATTTAAACCTTACATTAAAATTCATGCATAAAATGTATTCGCACCATTTTATAGAGGAAAACATTAAGATTTTAGACTCATTAATTAATTTTTATATTTTCTTTATTATCTCAGAACACAAAAAATATTTCACAATTGTAGACGTATCTTAAAAAAGCCTAAATATGCAAAGCTAAATAGAATGCTGGAATATAATATAGTTTAACAACCTACAATGATTTAGGTCCATATCAAAAGAAAAACAAAGTTCTTAAATGTATCTGAATATGCAAACTTAGTTCATTATTTGTTTAGTGACATGGTGTTATACGTTATAATTAGGTAAAAGAGCACGAAAGCTTTCAGAGCTGGAGTCCACTAATGAATTATGGTTCTCGGGTTTAAAGTGTGTAAAGCTGAAACAATTTTCCAAACTTTTACCTGCGATTACAAGAGACATCTTCAGGAATCATTATGGGATTTTTTACCCTTAAATTGTTTTTGCTTCTTATGTCTAGTAGACACAGTTCGTGTAATTTCCTCTATATACACTTTACAGGAATTTTATAAACATCTTGTGGTTGCAAGGAAATTACATTATTAGGCGATCTTAAGTATCGACCAATTTTTTGTTCCTATTAAAGATTGTTCGAATGTTAGACCTCCTCAGAACTCCTGCAATTTAACCTGTGATACTCTGTATAAACTGGTACTCTGTATAGGTCTGGAATTATTGTAATATTTAATCGAAAGCCTAATGTATTCCATCAATTTCTCTGCTTCATTCAGAACTGAGTAATTCCTTTGCTTCGTTCAGAACTGAATTTGTAACACATTTTGAAATGGCCATGAAGACTAACGAACTGATAAGCGAATCTTTCTGAGATGGAGGATGATAAGACCTAAAACTTAAATAACTAGCCATATGAGTCGTTTCATGGTTTCCTGTAAATAGAATGACTTAAAGTGCCCTCTTCTTCCTTTTGCACTAACACATCAAAGAAGGTGATGACACCATCTGTCTCAATTTCCGTAGTGAATTTTATACAAGAACCTTGTTGGTTTAGATCAGCTATGTCAAACATACGGCCCGCGGTCCGCATGCGGTCCAAATCAGTTATAAAAACAGCCAGATAATGCGGCCCGCGAACAAGTTGAAAACCGTTTTTGAAAGCGCGCGCCGCTGCAACAACGAATGGTATAATAAAATGTACAATTGTACATAGTGCTATCTATGTTTAGGAGGATGAACTACACATAATCAACCTAAAACCTAAAGTCAAACGTTATTTGGTTTGTTCCATGAAATTCTATCGCGCAAAAACACAGATGACGCTATCTGAACATTCTGGAAAGAACTCGAGATATCACAATCCGTATATAAGCCGTGTTTGATTGAGTTCAGTCATTCAGTGTTTAATCAGTTATGAGTCAGTTGCGATAGAGTTTAGAGTTGAGTTGCGCACTTATTGTTACAACACTTAACAGTACTTATTATAATGTACTTCGGATACAGTTTGTAACATGTCTCTTTCAAAACTAAGTGGAAGTAAGAGGAAACTTGTAGATGAAAGATACGATTTTCAAGAAAAGAGGAAATTAGGGTTTTTTTTCTGTGAAATGAAAAAAAAAATTATTTGTTTGATTTGTAATGGTACAGTCGGTATCCCAAAATTATATAATATAAAACGTCACTATGACATTCATAAAACTATGTTTGACAAGTATACAAGTATGGTCAGAAACGAAAAGTTAAATAAGTTAAAATCACGGTTGAAAAATCAGCAGCTTATGTTTACACGTCCAAAGCAAGAAAATGAATCTGTCCTTCAAGCGAGCTACGTACTGTCGGAGTTGATCGCGAAACACTCAAAACTATTTGTTGAAGGTGAATTTATAAAAGAGTGCCTTGTAAAGTTACTGAGTTGGCTGCCAACATAAGTGATCAGATAAAAACAAAATCAGACTCTTTCATTGCATTTTCTATTGCCTGTGACGAAAGTACGGATGTGTGTGGTGTGGCGAAACTCGATGTTTTTCTTCGTGGGGTTAATACAGATATCGATGTGTCTGAAGAATTACTGGAATTAGTACCATTGCATGATACAACAACTGGGAAGGATATTTTCAATGCTGTTTATGGACTTGTTCCGTTGCAACAGACGGAGCTCCTTCAATGACTGGAGTAAAAAATGGCTTCGTTAAAATATTACAGACAAAGATCAGAGAGACAAACAGTGACAAACCAGATTTTCATCATATTCATTGTATAATACACCAAGAAGTTTTATGCTCAAAAGTGATCAAGTTGGAAAGTGTTTTAAAGTCAGTGAAAAAAATTATAAACTTCATAAGGTCACGAGGCCTTAATCAGCGACAGTTTTGTGCATTTTTACTTGATTTAGAAAGTGAGTACACTGCTTTACCATATTATGCAGAGGTGCGATGGCTTTCGTGTTCTATGGTACTCGACCGGTTTTGGAAACTCAAAGAAGAAATACGCGTTTTCAGGGAAACAAAAGGAGAAGATGTTAGCTTATTATGCGATGTACCATTTTTACAAGATCTTTCATTTGTGGTAGATATCACAAAACACTTGTCGGACTTAAATACGAAATTGCAAGGACCACGTCAAGTTATTATAGATATGCATGGTCATGTGAAAGCTTTCAAGTGTAAGATGATGTTGTGGGAAAAACAGTTAGCAGAGGATAATCTGTCGAATCTTCTGACTTGTAAGGCATATCAGGAAAGCACAAGTGTCCCAATATCATAAAAAATATATTCAGAGAAAATGAGAAGCCTTCTGGCAGAATTTGAGAAGCGTTTTCAGGATTTTAAGACCCAAGAAAACAATTTTTCTCTATTTACTGGTCTTTTCACTATCGATATTGGTAAAGTTCCCCCTCACTTGCAAATGGAATTAATTGAAATTCAGTGTCAGACCCATTTAAAACAAAAATTTGATAGTGTTGGTATATTCGAATTTTATAAGTACTTGCCTGTTCAATACCAAGAAATCAGAAAATTTGCTTGTAAAATCCTGTCAATGTTTGGAAGTACCTATAAGTGTGAACATCTATTTTCTTTGATGAAAGGAAACAAATGTCCCGCAAGATCGCTATTGACGGACGCACACTGGGACGCAGTTTTAAAAGTTATTTCCGCCGATAAATTCGCGCCACAAATAGACAATTTAATTAAAGACAAAAGATGTCAAATATCTGGCAAAAGAATTTACTGTTTGTAGTTTTTTGTAATGTCCTTTTTATTGGAAATTTAATAAACAGACTTGTCCTATAATAGTACTTTTTCTCAAGCTTTTCCGTAGTTTGTCTTCTTTAAGATAAAGTTTTGCGGCCCACCTAGTCGATGGTCTTCATGCTTTTGGCCCACCAGTGACTTTGAGTTTGACATGGCTGGTTTAGATGATCGAAAATATTAGTTAAACTTTTCGTGGCTATATTATCATCGACATATTTTAACAGATAGTTAGAATATTAAAGGTGTTCTCTACTACAAGTAATAACAGAGATTCCACGTGATCCTTAAGGTTTTAAAGAGAACCTTTTAAAATGAAGTATCTAGGCATTAAGCATGCTCTAATGAATTTAACTCGGATCAAACTTATTATGAGTGAATATGTCTGAAACTATGGAAACTGAATGGCTAATAGACACATTTCAGTACAGGAATTTAATTTGAGTAGTAAATGAAATATCGCTGGGATCTAATTTAAGATATTTAGGCTTCTATACGAAATGTTTCGACTTTTTGATAAGTGAATTTGATCGTCCTGCCAAAGGGGTTTAAAATATTGACTAAATATTTACCTATTTTGTAAGATGGCAAACCTATTGCACTGAAGTTGGTATATTGGTTTTATGCATTTTTGGGAGTCCGTAAACTTCGGGAATCTTTGAACAGGGTTGGCTTTAATTTTCTCTTCCTTAGGTTCTGCAATCTAAATACACTGATCAAGTTGCAGATTTCCCTGTCCTTAGTTGAAAATTATAGCTGTCGTCCGGAAGTAACTTGTTTTTTGCATTTCCTTTATCTGCCGCAACAACTACACGGAATATGTGCCATATCGTATGTGGAAACCAATCATTACAGTAAGTTACACCTCGGTGAGCACAGGTATAAATACCTGAACTCTACTCACTGGAGCTCGTTCATTGTTTGGATCTCGTGAAATGAAGATATCTAGAGATGCCTCGTGCACTCGTAGACGAACCCTAGAAAAGTAGCTCGAATTTTCCAACGTTTTAATTTAATTTAGTTTTGTAACGACCTGTTATAATTTTTTTAATTTAAATAAACAGTTCTGAATGACTAAGACGTCTGAATTTGCAGATAAACACTCATAAGACCTACGAATCTCTGTACGAACACATACCACGCGAGTATCTTCCTTCGACTTATGGAGGCACTCAAAAATCTGTAGAAGAAATTTATGGTAAGTCATGCAGGTTGATTAAAAAGTAAAATGACACAGAACAACCATTAATTATTTATAGTAAAATATTGATGTATTTAAATTCACAAGATAATATAACAGATGGTAAGCAAAGAAAAGACATTTTTGGTCACGCTAGTGTTAATTTCTGAGAATGTATTAAACTCCTAAATTGTTTTTAAATCCTTAAATGGAAAGAGTGTAGCGTGAAACCTAAACTCGAATATAAAAATATAAGATAGGAGAACTCTCTCTTCACCACTATCTCCAATCATGCAATCCTCACATTTTTATGAAAAAATTTGATAACAATTTTACGATTTTATACAAAGGAAATAAGGCTCATAAATTGAATATACTGGAGTCTTTAGAAAAAAATAAGCTGAAATGTTTCAATTGTTAAACCATCTT
Organism: Kuschelorhynchus macadamiae; assembly: GCA_030620095.1. NCBI lineage: Eukaryota > Metazoa > Arthropoda > Insecta > Coleoptera > Curculionidae > Kuschelorhynchus > Kuschelorhynchus macadamiae. The sequence goes on along the minus strand of JAUTXW010000845.1, from coordinate 1,391,586 downwards.
GAAGAACTTAACATATATATATATATATATATATATATATATATATATATATATATATATATATTAATAATTTTATGTAATTTAGTTTATGGCTAAAACTTAAAAATTTACAATTTTTTTATATTGCTAAAATTTCCGAATCGGTGTAATACAACTAGTGATCTAAATATTCCTTTAGTCTTAAAGTTTGTTCATTCGGGATGTAACGTCCGAAGAACCTACTGTATAGCGAAACATGTTAAACAAATATTATGGAATGTTTGTAAAAAATAGTTGTATTTTTACATTTTACATAATATCATTCTAAAGAACTTTTTTCCAAATTTAGAAATATATTTTAACAATCGTTAGTAAGTATATGCTATTGACGTAGAAAAAAAATTCCTAACCAGAGAACAAAATAAAATTACGTAATTTGAGAAAAAAAAGCAGGGTGCACCGTCATTATTGGTAAAATTAAAAAGTTAAAATTTTCATGTCTTTTTTTTTAATTTCAATTTCTTTCTAGACCAATGGTGCGAACAATTCGAAGAATCTGAAGACTGGTTCCAGAAATTGTTAACCGTAAAATCGACTGAAAAATTTGAACTGGATCGTACTCAACAAGATTTGTACGGTTGTGGTGCGGAAGGATCATTCAAAAAATTATCTGTCGACTAACTAGTTTTTTATACCTAATAAATTGTTGTACCTGTTATTTAAAGTGTTTTTTCTTTTGAAAAAGTTGCAACATGTTTTAAAATTTTTCCTTGAAGAAGGGCAAGTTACTCCGTCAGAAGAGCCAACAAAATAATCCCGATAAAAAAAATCGCCAACCGACAATAGTATACTAGTGATTTGTTGCCAAAAATAGTGAAACGAAAACTCGCAAAACGCATTTGTTTATTGGTTATAAACAATTTAATGCAAAAAACGCGTTTTCTTTCGTTTTTGGCTTATAAAATCGAAACTAATGAAGTAATCTGTAAATGGTGTAAAAAGAGAATAAAATTACAAACAATATAATTAAACAACTTGTTCGGATCATTAGAATAAGAGAAAAAACCGAAAAAATTAGGCTTTTTTTCGAAAATTCATATCTCCATCATTTTGCAAATTTTAGCGAAGGCCCCTTGGGAAAAAATAGTTATTGATATGTATTTATGCATACCATAACCAAGCGCTGTAGGATTATTAGTTTTTACACAATTGCGATTTTTTAATGCACTGTCTTTCAGTGTACCTGAATTCGTCGGGAATGATCCGATTTGAATTCTGGTATGTCATATAGAAAGAAGACCTATCAAACTACAAAACGTATATTCTCATCGCTAAAATTATGCGAAATAGGCGAAAAATGCTTCCAAATATGACCAGAAACGGCCGAACGTGTAAAACTAGCCGAGTAGTATAGTAACAACCGAGGGGTAATAGAAACATTCGCACACAAAGTATTAATCTTTGATTTTAATAATCTCAGAAACTGCAGAAACTGTTTTGAATTTTTTTTGATATCGGAGTAATTGAACCCGAGAAAAGTTATTGTTTACCAAGATTTCACGAAGATCGGGAATGCTGCTTTTGCCTATAAGAATTACTGTTGGCCTATTTTAAGCCCCAATTCTACCAATACTGTTGAAAACTACACTCTATAATAACAAAAGTACTGAACAAATTTTTATTTTTCAAATTAACTTATAAATAAATAAACAACATACCAATATCCCCGTTAATTCTTTGCGCAAGAATCGGTTTTCTCGAATTCAGTTACACCAGTATCAAAAAAAGCTTCTGCAGTTGCTGAGATAATTAAATTTGAAGATTTATATGTTGTGTAGTATGATACCTCTACTTTCGATATGATTTTGCAAAATTTAAATCGGATCATCAACGACACATCCAGGTACACTGAAAAATCGTGCATTCAAAAATTTAAAACGCAATTTTGCAAAATGAGTAATCCCTCTCGCCTGGCTCTGGTATGCATAAAATACCTCTTAATTGTTCGTTATTCGCAGAGGGCCTTCACTACAACTTAAGAAATAACGAAGATATGAATTTTCGAAAAAAGTCAATAAAAGCACCTATTTATTAAAAATCTTTTAAAAATAGAAATGATAATAATTTTTAATATTGACATACGGCTATATTTAAATTAAGTAACGCGCCTGCCGATCAGGTGTAATTTGTCGTTCGACGCGTCACACGTTGGTATTAACAATATTCTTAATTATTATAACAGTAAAGTTACTTCTGCGAGCATTATTACATAAAAAATTGAAACTAACAGAATAAGCTATTTTTAAAAGGTCGTTATTAACAAACAAAGCAGACTTTACAATATTACACAATCCTGTGCATTATTTCCAAACACAGTTGTATTAGGATAACGACACACGTATGTGCAATCATTTGTTTTTGCGCTTACTTTGTTCGATTGTTAAATATGTTTTCTTAGAAGGAGGTTATGAGAAAAATAAATGACTGATAAAACTAGAACTAAAACTGAAAGTTGCGATCTCTAATTGGTTACAAACGGCAAATTTTGATTGAGTTTTTTAATGCTGATATCAAAGCTGTTAATATGTTATCATGAAAACATTGTTTTTGAAAAATCGTTACCTTAGCTCTGCTAGTTTATTTATTTTTCTGTAAGAAAAATTATGCAAAGCAAATGAAATATTCAATATTTTCAAAAGCGAAGTCATCTATTGCTTCGTATAGACTCAATGTGTTAACAACTCGAGCGTAAAAGGAGATGTTTTTAAAAACTTTTAGATTTCTCTTGTTTGCTTCAGTTTCAATTATATCTACACCTGCTACAACATTGAAGAGTGGCCACTTTCAAGTGCCTTAAACTGTCACAGGGAATTACATTACAATTGTTTCTGGAATACATTTACACAAAAGTGCGGTGTTAGTCCTTAATCAAGGTGTCTAGCTAAGAGCCAAACAAACCGAAACGTAATCTGTATTTGACGAAAAAATATCTGAACATCTTCTTCCTGTTTGCAAAAAAAAGGCAAAATAATTTGCTTTCTAACTCTTATCGCAAGCTAATAAAAACATAGTAGAGAGCATACGGATATTTATTTGAATATACAAATTAAATTGTTGATTTTTATATTAAAAAAAAAAACATTTTTATAAAGGCTTTGTGTATTCACCACTTCCATTCACCATTTATATTTTTACCCAGACAATGTAAACTGTTAACTTATGTCCTAAATATTATTATAATTTGCAGGTAAGGGAAGTTGCTTAGATGAGCGCATGTTATTTTTTTTTCTATTATTGATCAGATAAAAAATAAAAAATGTTACAATTTAGATGATAACATATCACACATTTTCACACTCAAGCAGCTTGCACAAATTGATTTGTGCATGCAAATCTGCGCAAATAAAACTGAATTTGTTTTCATTTTAACGCTCAGTTTAAACTGTACATATTTGACCACTAGATGCTATTGTGAAGTGTATGAACAAAACGATGGATCAGGAAGACCAATTACTTTCAATAGCTGGTGTTTTATTAATTAAAAGATTAAAAGTGCCAAAAGAACGAAGACGAAGAGAAAAGAAAGCCACTTATTCCCATATTAATTTAACCAAAGAATTAGCTAATGAAACAGACGATTTTCGTAATTACCTACGCATGAACGAGATGACTTATCGGCATTTATTAAATTTAGTTACACTAGTAATACAAAAAAATGATACTGTTATAAAACGTTCTATTACAGCAAACGAAAGATTAGCAGCAACTTTAAGATTTTTGGCAACGGGTAGAGCTTATGAAGATCTCAAGTTTTCTGATCCAAATCTGCCCTGAGCAATATAATTCCTGAAACGTGCGATGCAATCTACAAAGTACTAGAACAAGAATATTTAAAGGTAAGTCAAATGTATATTGACTTAACTATTAACATTGTAGTAATGCTATAAATTCTTAGCCTGTACGAGTAAAATTAGAAATATATTGTGAGGCTGTTTGTGATCCACTGAATTCATCTTCTTCGGGTTGAGTTTGTTGTGCAAGTGTTTGTCTAGGTTGCTGATAATAAAATTCTGTGTATAATGGTGGAATTGGATGGTGATGAGACGATGGTTGAGGTATTTGTTGCTGATAAGCTGATAATTGTTGCTCCGAATGTGCCTTTTGTGGGTATGCTGTATTTATGGTACAGTACCGATGTAGGGTTCCTAATTGTGCCTCGTAAAATACATCATTTATTAGTTTCCAAGCGTGATTTACTTGTTCTTGAGAAAGTGTCTTTAACTTTGAGACCCATGCTTTTCCAATAAGTGTAAACTTATCTTCCTCGACATTAGAAGGCTTTTCAAAACGTTTTTAAATTGTATTCAGAACGACATTTTCGTTGCGCCTTTTTGCTCCTCTCGATGACGCTTGTGATGCTGGGCGAGGTGTAGTTGGTTCAGAAAGTGGTGTGGCTGGTTGAGGTAAATTATCATCAGTATCAAATTGAAGTTCATGTATCCCAGAAATCTAAAAATAAATAAATATACAGTGTTGCCAGTAAAGTCCGCAACGTATGGGAAATTTTTTTGACTACTGCATCAGTGTTTGCTTTGAACTAGACCAAATAAGGAAATTGCCTACGATTAAGCAGCATTAATCATCAAAATTAAAAAAATGTAAAAACTAATTTTTCGGCCGAATTAAACAAAAATTATTTGTAAAGTTTTTTCTTTTTCGATTTTATTCCATTATATAGCAGTTTGCCATTTTTGACAAAATATGTGTACTTTTAAAGATGCTTCACCAAACCGCGATTAAATTTATTTTTAATAAAAAACTCATCGTACTTTGTCGTTTTTGTGATATTACCTGTTTTTCAAATGTTTTTTTTTAATTAAAATTACAGTTATTGAAACTTTATATTATACTTTAAACTCGTTGATTTTTTTGTTGTAGTTTCCTACAAGTACAGCTGAGTGGAAGACTATTTCGTTGGATTTTGAAGAGAGATGGAATTTCCCACATTGTTTAAGCGCTGTAGACGGAAAGCACGTACAAATTACAGCGCCCCCTGGAAGTGGTTTATAATATTTTAATTATAGAAAACTTTTAGTATCGTTTTGATGGGCATTGCAAATGCTAACTATGAGTTCATATACTGCGATGTAGAAACTAAGAGTCGAGTATCTGATGGAGGAGTCCTAGAGAATACCAAATTTATGAAGAGCTTAGTTGCAAATAAATTAAAGTTACCGGCTGCAGAAGTAGTTGTACCAGGTCAACCTCCCTTAAATTATGTATTTGTGGGAGACGAAGCGTTTGCAATTAGGCCCGACTTCTTAAAGCCATATAATCAGAGAGAGCTTAACTATCAGAAAAGAATATTCTACTACCGTTTGTCCAGAGCTAGACGTATAATAGAAAATACTTTCGGAATTTTGGTTAACCGTTTTAAAATAATTCATACATGTATTAATTTAAAACTTGATAATATTGACAAAGTTGTTGTGGCATGTTGTGCTCTTCACAATTTTTAAGAAGAAATTTGGCCAAGTCATATACACCTAATGAGGTATTTGACTTTGAAGATACTCAAACTGGTGTCGTTACCCCGGGATTTCGGACACAGTCCGAAAATTTATTAAATCTCACAGGAAGTCACAATTGCCATCACAGTACCGAAGCAAAAGATGTGAGAGATAATTTTAAAAACTATTTCAATAATTCTAGTAGTGTACCATGGCAACATAATATGATTTGAAGTAATGGAAATATTAACGAAAAAAATTAAACTAGCTTCCTTAATAGTCATTATTTATTAACTATTTACTAACTTTAATAATATTGTATGTATTAGTAAATTGTAATAAAGTCAATAAAAAATAATGCCTTTATAATTATTATAAAAGTTTACCTGCGATTCGTTTCCTTCGTCCATATTTGATACTGTGCTTCTTGGAGTCTTCTGGTCCTGTAAGAAGCTTAATAATTGGCAGTACCATAAATGGGGCACATATATTTCTTCCGCCCCGGTACCAGATTTTTTCCTATACAGAACTCTTTTTAATTCTTTTCTGTAGGTTGTTCTCATAGAATTATTTTCTTTACCACGGTTTCCCTGTTTGCACTTTGATCCACAGTCTGCGTTTTTTTCAATAAGAATTTCATATGATTGAGATTTTGCGTTTCTATCGCTGTACTTTTTTGACTTCACTTTCCAAAGGCAAGGTAAGGATTTGGATAGTTCAATGAACTCTTCTATAAATTCCTTTTCTTGTTTCGACAAAATACCATCGAATCACCGTAAATACTAAAGCCAAGTGCAAGAAAATGCGAAATTCTCTACTACACGCATGCGAACGACCGGGCGGTAGCCTTATAAAGTTGGAATGTTGTTTATACCTTCAAACAATTGCGCCATCCACATGCAAGATATCTGGCTGCTCTAGATTTTACTCAAGTCAATCTTTCTGGCTTGGGCAAGTAAACGATTTTGGTTTTCATGCGACAATTTACTTGTGCAAATTGGCATGCACAAGTCAATTTGCGCACACAAGTTTTTATTTCATACTTTTTGCCATTCTATGCAATATTTCAGATGTGCGTTATACAGTTTTAAGTACTAATTTAAAATATTTTTTGACAAGGAACCGGTCTGCGTTCCCTCAAAATTGATAGTCTAAATTTTTTTTCATAGGTTTTGACGAACATTAAATTCAGTTGCACACAGGACCAAAATCTGATAAATAGGACGGTGTCTATAAATAAATATCATTCAAATATTTAGAATTTTGTTGGTGCCTGTTGAAGTAAATACAAAGAAACGATATTATTTAGAAGTAGGGATACATCATATAGTCTTTTATATTATCACTTGATTCGGTGATTACTAGTCGATGTTAAGATTTTTGCTTAAATATTTTATATATATATATATATATATATATATATATATATATATATAATACTATTTATGGGTAAGCACAGAAATAAAAAAATAATAACTTGATTTGTCCAATCTTACAGATTTTCTCTGAACTTCACAATGTATTTATGGCATTAGGGCAACATTATCATATCCCTAATCCCTACGGGAATGAGCTTCTAATAATAAAATGTACTGACGTCAAAAAAGAATCGATGAAACAGCTTAAGTTTCGATGTATTTATTATGGCGTTATGATACCATCTTCGAAACATGTTTATCAAATAGCAAGGATTATATTTTATTAATTTCTGATTGGGCCCCTAGACATGCGGGCAAGGGGTGGACTGCCCCCGCCGCCCTCTCTTTAGTCCACCGCTGTAAATGACACATACATATATTTTGGGTGTCGCTGGTCATGGTCATTGCATTAAAGTCTACCTGAGCAGAAAACTGCTAGTTTAATTTTTTTATATCTGCTTCCCTTATTTAAAAAATTAATTTTTTCCTGATGCTTTCTCCTTACTTCCTCATTATTTCCCCTTACAGGCATAAAGGCCATGGCCTAACAGTATGGCATACATTAATCATTTTCCGAGGCAATTACTGTATACAATACCCTGCCGCTGTTCACCAACGTAGTATTGAAAACCTTGGAGTTTGATATGTATTTTATAGTATGTTCAGAAGCTATTCAGTGGATGTTTTTCGTTGGAAATAAGGCAGATTTTTTTATAAAAATACGTAATTTTGTATGTAATCTTAAGGATCGTGCTGCGGTTTAGGGTGCCCCCGGTTTGTAGTTTTTTTTATACTTTTAATACGAATCGCATCAAACAAACTCTATAGGCTATAGAATTAGATGATCTTTTCAGTCGACATAAATTTGCTGAATAGCTACAGGGGAAATCGAGATGCTTCGTGGTGGTAATATTATTCAACAAAAATAATATAAAAATATTGAAATTATTAGAGAATATGAGAATATTATTGACATATTTTGTTTTAACTAATTTGAGTAAACAAAAAAGTCAATTCTAAATCACCTTACTAATAATTTTTAAACAAACAGCAGAGAAACAACCTGAGAAAACTATCCAAAAATGTTAAAAACGTTGAAAAATATCAACCACTTAACAAAGAAAATGTTTTTCGTGGTGGCTTTTTCATAAAGTTGTATCGAAAATCTCTAGGGTTGCAGCAAAGCGTGTACACTTTAGGCCTCGAATATATTCTGTATAACTAAGTCCCTGCTATTTCCTAGACTTTCTTTATAGTTTCTCATAATTCTTAAGTTTCCTTAATACTTTCTTCAAAATTCACGTACTTCCTCAGTGGTTTGTCTCTCGAGTCTACCAATGTGTTTATCATGGAAATCGGCCATATTGTTCTATAAGGTATGAATATTATATTTCATTATTTTTAAATTATTTTGAATGTTGAACTTAAATTGCATAACATAAAATACATGCATACTATCATTTATTGCAACTAATTACATAAATGGATATTATATGTACGTTTGCATTTATAATATCCTACAGTCTCATGTTCTCTCATTAGTTCATTTAGAATTAGTTTATAACAAAATAAAAACCAATAATAATAGTAAGCGATTATATAGTATATTTACAAAGTTATATAAAATTATAAATAATTATATATAAAATACTATTCTAAACAAAAAGGAAACAGTCAGGTTTATTGTTATTGAAATGGATTGTAGAAAAAATCCACCCAATTTATAATATATATATAAATATATATATATATATATATATATATATATATATATATATATATATATATATATATATATATATATATATATATATATATATATATATATATATATATATATATATATATATATATATATATATATATATGTATATCTATTTACATATACTAATATGGTATTCGAACTTGAATTGAAAAAGAGAAAGAAAATCTACTACATCCAAGAAGTTGTCCATTTCTTCAAACTCTTGAATATTACAAATGAAAATAATATGCAGAACGAGGACGACAGCAGAAAGAACGAAATATATATATAAAAAGTTGTTTTTAGACAGACGAATAAAATGGCTACATAATGAAAATTTTGTTACCTGTTACGAGTATGAATATTTCAAATTGTTCTGACAAATAGGACATTAGCAGGGTCATAAGATAATTTTAAGTTATATGATAACTTGGATAATCATCGAAGTAGGGCCATTTTAAGAACATATAATGTATGTGATATAAAATAAAAGGTAATTAAGAACATTTTTAGTACTCGAGAAATCGAGATTTGTAGGGAGGTGCTATTATTGGTGTGTTATTTATACAAGCAAATTTAAATGGCGAAATGTACGTTGACATGCTAGAGAGGTTTATCGAATCTCTGATAATTTATAAATTAGAGAATCAGAGAGACGTACATTGCAATATATCTTTAGAAAAAATGTATTACATTTGCAACAGGATGGAGCACCTCCTCATTATGTAGTTCCAGTTAGGCAAAGGTTAGATAATCATTATCCTTATCAATAGATGGGAAGATGAGGTTCCGTTGATTAGGCTCCTAGATCCTCGAATCTAACGCCCCTAGATTTCTTCCTGTGGGCTCAACTAAAACGTTATTTTTAAGACGCAACCTCAATAGAACAACTTCAGGAAAGAATAATTCAAGAATGCCGAGCTATCACCAGAGAAACATTTGCAAATATACGTCAAGAGTTTTACTATTATTGGCTTGAAAACAATGGGAATCCTTTTCAACATTTATTAAATTAATAATGAAAAATACAATTTTAATTTAATTGAATATTGATTTCTTTAATAAACCAAAAACTATTACATCGTAGCTTTGTAGGGTACCAGTAAAAAGCATTTTTAAGACCTTTAATATAAGGTTTCACAAATAGGGGTTTGCCATTTAAGTTGATTTAGTTGGGGTGGCCGGGGTGAAGGGGTAAGGTAAGTTAAAACAGGTTAGTTATTACATCATTTTGGTTCCACCTCCCTATTATAGAAATTGTTTTCAGCGATTTGTTTTTTTTTTGGTTACACAGATGTAGCCATTGTAATTTTTTTTAAGTGTCACCCTATAGATTGTCATAATTACGTATTTTATTAATTTTATTTTTCAGTATTCATGAACTATACTTGCTGACTTTTATTTTGGAGAATGTTATTGATGAATTAGCTTTAAAAAATCCCTATAATATAAGCGATAAATTGTATTTTGTATGGGAGTGCTTGAATAAACATCGAAAAAAAACATCGTTGTTTAATTCTAACAATTCAGAAGTCGAGATATAGAACTTTCCAACAATACTTATATATATATAAATATAAAAATAAAAAAGACTTTTTTACTTGCGGGAGCGTATTAATATGATAATACTGAATACGGCATTTTATGTGCAAGAAATTTACGGAACTTAAAACAAAGCTGAGCGAGTCACCATACCGTTGTCTTCTTTGTATGAAAAATATAAGTTAACCAAAGGAAAATAATACATAAAAATGAAGACATCCTACAAATTTGTTTAAAATATTTTAAAAATTAAATATAAAATATTAAATAAGTATGGAGATTTTTTTTTGTGAAAGAGGGTGATAATTTTCAGGTTTAATTTTTTATTTTAATTAGTGCCACATTGACTCTATAGGATTAACAATACAATATTAAGACGGAAGCCGTAGAATTATAAAGAAAGCCTTTGAAACTTCTAAAAGATCACTTGTTTCTAACACTCCCTGTGTATCTTCATGGTAGTTCATACAGGAGTCTTTAATATTCTCTGCAAAAAGCAACAAAGCATTCGGCATAGAAAATGATTATCCTTTTCCCTTTATTTAATCGAGTTTTTATTTTACACTTTCCGGAAGAATCGGACCGTATTTCGGATGATGTTTTATGCGTGCCAAACCATGTCTCATCGAGGTAAATTACTGGACAATTTTCAAAACGGTATTTTCTTACCGAAGCTCAAGACGTCAATTTTGTAATCGCTGGGATTCTTTGCTTTTTATCAATTGTGCGATATCTGAAGTCCATTTTAGAAAAAAACTATCCACAGACTAATGATTCTTGAGCTTGTTTGGATTTTATCATTACTGAGCCGTTGCTTCATAATTTTTATTGTAAGTATATATTGTTTGTAGATGATGTCCTTGTTGCCTTGGTCGCAACATTTGGTGGAACAGGCATCTTTACGCTTCTTTCTTGATGTGATGTGATCTGACGCGATTCTTTTTGCTGTAGTCAGAAATATCTTAGTTAAATCATGTTTCATTCGCAGCACCAGACCACTAGAAGAAGCACCATCAATATTTTTCCACCGACGCACACTGAAGTATTACCGTAATACAACGGATCGAAATTCAAAAAATCAAGTATGCGCTGCATTCCCAAATACCCATAAATTGATCATGGATTTGTTTAGCTGCATTAATTGGTTGTTATATTAACTCAAAGATGCGACTTAGTGCAAATCATAAACAAATGGTGAATTTGTATGTGTAAACACATTATGTGTCTTTCGATATGTTGTGGGTATCTCTTTTACATGCCGATTGGTTTGTTATTTAATATGTATGAACAATGTAAGCAAAGTAAATTTATTATTGAGTAAATATCAGGCCTTAAGACGGTAAAAAACTGGTTGCTACTTTTGGTTAAAATAGAAATAACTGCTCCAATTTTTTTTTTTTACAAATTATTTAAATTTGTATTCTGTTGGATGATTCATTAATATTGCACGAAAATTTACGAGCATATTCTTAAGCCAATTTAAAAAAAAATGTTTATATAAACTGTCTGTCTGCAAATGTTTCGTTTCGGAGTTGCAGGGTATTGAACACATACAATCGGTTTTTCAACTCTGTATCTCGAGAATGAAGCATTTTTCAATACTCCTTTATAAGAAAGAACTTGTTTATTCTGTTGAGATCTATACTTAATTTTTGTAAAATTCTCAGCATCTTCATCTAGTGCCCAAGGGATTCTGTAACCTGCAATGATGCAGAAATTTGCAAATTTCTTGAAAACGGTTACAGTACATTACATTACAGACAATAAGTCAACACAGCGTTGCTATGTATGTAACTTAACATGTAGGTGCTTACAAGTTAATGTTAAAAAAGAAACTTTTGATTTCGGTTTGAGTATTTTGCAGGTTCAGGGAATGCTTACTACATCTATCATACGAAATTGGTATAATAAAATATCAAGTTCGTGAGACTTTGGGTAGATAAGCCTCGAGATAAGCCCAAACAAGGACTCGGGAACACCAATGACGGTAATATGGTTAGACGCTTTTTGAGATAGGAGACGAGTCTGCCGTATTCGCGTTATTGCTAAAACCCTAATTCACAAGTTTCACGTTATTTTACAAAACTTTTGTCTGGTTTTGACATTAATGCAGAAAATTTTCAAGAATCCTGTCAGACACTGCATAATTATATGTTAAAGAATACTCTTGGTACATGATGCCGCCAAGCATGCATAAAATATTTATATATGACCCTCAAATTGTTGCGAATACCTTACTACCAACTGGCCAACTAAGTGAAAAAGCTCAAGAGGCTCGGAATAAAGATATTAAGCAATACAGACGGGACCTTTCTGAAAACTGTTCTTGAGTAGAAACAAACAGTGACATTTTAAAGTATTTATTGATAACTTCAGACCCCCAAATTTCGAGAAATTTCCTAGAGAAGTTCAAAATGTATTAAAATCCCAAAGAAACCAGCAAAGTCATATCATTTAGATAGTTTTGTTAGTTCAGAATCAGACGCAGCTATCTCAGACTCTGACTAAATAGTAAATTACAAAAATAAAATAATTTCAATTCAAATTAAACTGAAAATTGCGTGTGTTATTGTTGCTGATGTATAGTTTATTAATATTTTTCTTTCATAGTTCACTGTAGCATTACTGTATAGTTTTTATTATTCATGTTAGAGTATCATTTATAAATATTTATTATTGTTTAAACAAAAAAAAATTATAAAGAACGTTGTAAATAGCTCTGGTAATTCTTAAAAATATCAAATTATTATTGATTGCGTTTTTCGCTTTTAATTTAATACATTTTTAACAGGTATTTAATTAAGAAACAATTTCGATCAACAGTTAATATAAAATACCCCAGTGTGCGACGCCACATAATGGCGTTTTATACGTATAATATATCGTAAAATAAAATCGTAATACAACTGAACACTTCCCGTGAGAAATAAAGACTGACATTAAATTTTTTAAAAACATCCTTAAAATACCTGCTACAGGTAAACATCGAAAACGTTTAAAATTGCTTTTTTATACCTACAACAGAAGACATTTTAGATCTTCTTATACCTCGGAATTATTATATTGAGAAGTTGGAAATTACATAACAGAGTTTAAGTATACATCTGAAATGCTTTGCTTCAATTTTTTTACACTATCCTTTGCATGTTTTAAAACTCTGCAGGCATGTAAAAAAATATTTCAAAATTAAGCTACTGTAATAATTGATAACTCAATTATTACAGTCATTTACATCGAAATGTTCTACAAGTTCATATTTTTGTTGACGTAAATTAAAACAAAAGCATAATTATTTTGTATTTCAATTTAGGAATACACTTAATCTGGCCCCTTAAAGCGTTTCTCAGATTAGTTTTAAGTAGCTAAATATTTAGTAAAACACGTTTCAAAGTTATTATGGTTATATGTTAAACTATATTTGTGAAGCCTAGTAAAAGGACCAACAAAATGTTTAAACCTTTTTACTAAATAAGCTCCCATGTGACTGATATATTTTTGGAGTATTGTACTTAAAATATCAACTATCAAAAATTTGCATATTTTAATAAAATTTTATAAAATTACGCTACGGTCTTGCATCTACTCTATATAATGTTGACTTTTGCATAATTATACTTGACATATTAGGCTTTTAATTAAATTTATTTACAACCATATGTAATGTTGACATTACTGACTTTTCAGATTTTTGAAATTGTCACATTATCTACCTTTACTCCCATCTTCCATTTCCCTCACTGCTCTTCTTTTATTTTTCTCATTCGTTTCGCTCAATCGTATCTTCCTTCATTTCTTATTAAACATTTTTTTTAAATACACAATATCAGCAATAATAAACAAAAAAACAACAGTAATAATTAAGGACTTCACTACAACATTTTATTTGTTGAAATTAATGGTGACATTTGACTCATTGGACGCTTTAATCGATATTCTTAAGGCCTTGATGATATTATCCACTCATTGCGGTTTCTCTGTTGGAAAATGTTAATTATTTTCCAGTGTCAGGTTCCCTAACGTCAACAAGAGAAGGTAGAAAGTTTAATTGCTACAGGAGGAGGATGGCAAAGTCGTTCAAGACATCATATTTGCGGTTTAAGTTTGGTTGGCTACAGATGCATCCACATAACATTCAGCAACTCCACTGGCCTCCCTTCCCCGTAGGCGCATTAGTTGTAAAATATCTGCTTTGTTATTAACCAACACGTAGCTGCTGTTTGTCTGAAAGCATGACCTGTGTACGCTTCCGCATTGGGAAATTTTAAAAAGCAAGCACTTTTTTATGGACATTTAGATATAGAATTGTACCCAAAGGGTTGATTTCGAGCTTCACGTAATCGATATTGAACAAAAAGTCTCTCATTTTCGATATCTTTTCGTACCTGTATAAATTATTTTACAATTTCAAGCAACAAGCCAACAGGTTTGTTATATTTGTCAATATTTTCTTTTAATTCTAGCATTGTCTGTATCATGCTGTAGATAGCCCAAAGAGTAGTGATGCTTTTGACTAGACATGTCGCTAAAATATGCCTTCGTCTCCGACGCGATATTCTTAGCTTTTTTTTTATATACCTTCAATGCCTTTCCATATCGTCCCCAACTTTTCTCTGAAAGAAAACTTGCTTCTGCTCTTTCTGTAGCTTCTTTGAGGTCTGGTAGAATATCAATGTTAAAATAGTCTTCACTTTCATCACTTTCTGACAACATTTCGCTTTCTTTGTTACACAAATTTGAAAGAGAGAATGAGAAATTCAAAATTACCAAAGGTTGTTAATGTTTTGTTGCTTTGAAGGTTTGCGTCGTAGCAACCAGTCGCCGTGAACGCACACCTGGTACCGGTGACAACATATATATGAAAACGTCAAAACAGAAATGACAAATTTTGGCATTTTTACTACATTTTTTTTTTTCAAATTAAAATATTGTACCCTATTCTTTGATTAATGTTGTGATTGTAAATAAAATAGTATACAAACCTCGGAGGGAAGTTTTCGATTAAAAATATAAAACGCTCGACAGTAATGAAACACTTCCCTACTCGGTATGTAACATAATAATCGCATATTTAGTATTAAATTAGAAATAGTCAAAAGAAGTGTATCGTGCGGGTCATACGATTTATAAACGACAAACTTTTTTAAGTTAGTTTTTCTTTTATTACGTGTAATCATATCCTCTGCCTAAAATCCGGAAGATGAATTAGATAGACCTATGATATTTTCATATGAAATAAGAGGGTAAACATAAATACCAGCAGTTGTAAAAATCTTTGAGCGACGTCACTTCAAAGTCAGATTGACAAGTCAGTGACAAAATGAGTAATAGAAAACAATTTTCGGGTTTTTTGCATCCACAAGCGAAAAAAATTGTATTAAATCTAATAAAATATTACGAAAATGAAAATTCACCGGCCAATATCCAGGAGACAGTAGCGAAAGCTCTGAGAATCGGTATAAGGACTGTGCAGAAAATTGTGCATGAAAAAAAGCATAATTTACTACCGAAGAAGATTACGAAATGTACTCGAAAAAAGCCAAAGACAGAAGACTTAAGTGACAATGTAAAAATAGATGTTCGTAATGCAATTTACGATTTATATACATCAAAAACTAATATAACCCCTCAAGATTTAAAAGAAGCTTTAAAAAATCGAGGCATATGGGAAATTGGACCAAAATCGTTGTCAAAATTTATAAAAATGTTGGGTTTTCAATATAAAAAGGACTGGAAGATTTTTGTGCGAGTTGCCACATGTAGCAAGTCAGCGTATCCAGTTTTTGAAGAAATACACGGAAAATGTTAATTCAAAATTTAGAAAAGCGGTATTTTTAGACGAGACTTAGATATTTTCTACTGGAAGTGGTTCGAAATCCTCGCAGGACAAGTCTGTAAAAAGTGTCAAGAGAAAAAAGGGATGTAGGACGGGAAAACGGTTTATCATTTTGCATGCAGGTTCTTCAACAGGATTTCTCCCAGCTGCAAGTTTACTGTTTTCTTCAACATCCAAAAGTATAGACTACCATGATAATATGAACTGTGAACTGTTTGAAAAGTGGTTAAAAGAACAACTGATTCCAAGTTTAGATGCTCCATCTTTAATCATTCTGGACAATGCATCTTATCATTCAAGAATCTTAAATAAACAACCTACTTCATCCTGAAAGAAAAATGATATTTATGACTGGCAAATAAAACAAAAACAAAATCCTTTGCCCAATATGCTGAAACTAGAACTTCTCTTAATGGCAAAATCTATTAAAAAACCAACAATATATGCCGTAGATGAAATATTACGGGAAAATGGACGTGAGGTTATACGACTGCCGCCATACCATTGCAAGTTTAACGCAATAGAATTAATATGGGCTAGGGCAAAATCATATTACGAAAAACACGTGAACGATGGTCTTACATCAGATGAAGTGCAAATTGTTTGGCAAGATTCATTAAATTGTATTACGCCAGAGTATTGGAAGAAATCTGTGGAACATACGGAGAAATTAATATAAGATTGGTGGAATCGAGTCCTGTCCCTTAATTTTAGACTGAAATTTGAAGAAATCGGATAAGTAGTTTTTTAGTTATGCCGCGAACAGACAGACTGACGGACAGACAAACAGAATTGAAAAACATGTTTTGTGGCATCTAGGGACCCTTAAACGTAAAGATCTGAAAAAATCTCACGACGGAAGTAATAACTAATTATCTTGTGTTTTTAACAAAAGTGTATAATATTTTTGCAAAATAAAATTTTTTTGTTATCACAATACAAAAAAAAACAAGTTTTCTTTGCACAGGGGTGGCCCGCATTTAAATAAATGACACTGTATAACTGGTTAAATTTTAAGGTCAAGCGGGGCTCATAATTTTTGGTGATTGATAAAAAAATCTCACTTTCATTAAGTGGCTGTATAAACAGAATATATCATGATTGTTTTACTCATTCGAACCGCCTTCCGACTTTATTAAGGCGCTTACCATTTTGTGTATTTTTGTTTTTGCCAACCAAAAAATCTTAACCAAATACATATTTAGCGAATTTTCTTATTTAGTCCCTCGGCATTTAATATATAAAATAATATTAAGTGGCTATCTTAATATTATTGCGTAATATAATAAAAAAAAACTATTTTCTTTCTCCCTGTATATTTGTAAATAGCCCATCGAGATTTAATAGCTCGATAAAAGAATCACACAACATTTTGGTATTCACTGTGTGTTCTGATTTGATTCATAATGTTGGTGACCTTTGGACCAGCACGATAAGACAAGGTTATTTTTTCATTTCATAGTTAGAGAGCAATGAAATAAAATGCATAGTTTAACATTGTAAGTAACATAATATATCAGAAAAATCAGTTGATCTCCAGAAGCTTATAAGATATATGAGGTGTCCTTTGAACTATGGAAGCTTTTTCCTATTATAGTTAAAACCTCACATATCTTCTTTAAACATTCTAAATAATGGAAGATGTACGTACAAGTAATAAAATTAAATATACAAGAGCAGTTGTTTAATTAATTTCACTGAAAAAGTACCTATATACCTTTATTGCAAAAAAACTCGGAACCTTTTTACGTGTGGTGAAACACAAGCAAGTGACGGGGTAATAAAGTTAGCCATAAATGCAAACACCATTCTCGTGAGACGTATATTTGCAATAAAGTGCCTTTTATAGCCTCGCTTTTTATGTTTTTATTTCGAGAATTTTATTTGGTTGATTTAAACAACTTGCCTGCTAAATTGGTAAAACGTAGATTTTGATTACGGTATAAAAAATACATCCTTTGATTTAAAGCTTAAAAAGGATTAAAAATATGGTAACGAGTAAATATGCCAACTAATGCCAAGCTATGAATGGAACAGAAATAAAATAAATAATAAAATATAGTAAATAACCAAACTTGTAATCTAGAACTAGACAGAGGATTAATTGTGCCAACAGCTTAAAGTGTCAGATTTTATCTACAGGAACCTATATTTATATAGCATATTCCTCCTGAGCACCCCGTTACAAATAAGACCTAGGACGTTGTTCTTTTGCTTAATTTTTGTGTTCTTGGCTAATTTTGCCAGCTCGTTACAAATATCTTTCTTCTCTTAATAATAATATAAATATAACGAAAGAAAAATTCACAATACTGACATTTGTCTTAATACTTAACTTTTGAGAAGACTCGTGTGGTTATCTCAAAAAAAAATCCCTAATTGTCAATAATTCGTGTAACACAACATTTGACATCCAATCATCAAAAAACGTATTTTTTCTTTGTTGATTTTTTGTATCCCCTGAGAATGAAAATTCTCGCAAATATTAAGAAGAAAAACGGACACAAGGAATTTTTAATATCACTAAGTATCCATGATTTTTAACATATTTTAATTACTGTTTCAGGTTAATGTAAGGGAGCTAATACCAATGCGCAGGGCAAGTTTTAACAGACCAGAGATCTAAGTTATCGTAATATGCAAATATGTTAATATTTTTAAATAAAAACTCCTGTAAAAATAATATGCTTAATACACATTTCATTTTGATTTTTTTATAAACAAGATTTTTTCATATTTTTAAATAATGTAAACTATATCCAATATGTAGTAAATAGTCAATACTTTTAATTTATTTGCATATACTCAATAGATACGATAGGTATCGATCGTGAGTTTCGTACCTCTAGAACCAAGTACTTTATTTCTTTATTCATTCTTTGGTGCTTAACCTAGTGTCTAAGTCGGACATTAATAGACTTACTTTTTCGGTCAAAATAACCACGGTACCCAATATATAGGCTAAAGAAAAAAATTTAGGCACATAAAAAAATAAAACGGAAAAGAAATGCACAAAAAAGTCAAAATATATTCCGTTTGGAAAATTTGACTTTATGAAGACTTTATCCAACTAAAACATAATAACGGAGACATCACAAGAAAAGATTTATACCTCAAGTGTAATGTCTACTTACTCTTTATATTTAGTTTGACTTCTTCATAAAGTCAAATTATCAAGACGGAAAAAATATTAATTTAGTGCTTTTTTATGTCGGTTTAACTTTTTTATATATGAAAAAAAAATATTTTACCCTTTTTAGTTCTATGTATCTATTAGATTTTATTATAGAGATAAGCTTCAAAGATTTCAAGGTTTAAAAAGAAATAAACAGATACTGAGATCAACTGCATATAATTTTTTTTGAGAATCATGATAAGTGATGTTATATAAAAATAATACCCATACAAGAGGTTCGCATTGTCAAATAGCATTCCGCTTCCTTACAAAGATCATCCTGCTGAAATCACGGTGCTACAACAGGATTTCACTCAGGCCGTTTTTTACAGCAAAGTGTCCTATAACTTGACTAGTGAAGCAAAGATCTCAGCAATTTTATGAAAGGGGTGCAAACAAAACCATTGGGTAAATATGATTTAAGTATTTAACTAAATAATTATAGTGTTTTATAAAACCGTTTCTAATCCAACGTCTTATAAAAAAGATACATTTTCGTTCAAGAAACTACGGTTGCTTTTCTCAATGGAGTGAAGAAAATAATATATTTTCAGAAATATAAGTTACCGACTAGAAAGTGTAGAACGCAGAGGGAAAAGGCACTATCACAATCATGTTAACTAATTTTGATATATTGCTAACACCAAAATTTGGATTTATACATGATCATATCAAAGGTACTGCGCCCTTCAATATGCTTTTCTAATAAGTAAAAGACCTGAGCTTTAGTTTTACTAGATTACTTCAAGGCGTTCAACAATATGAACCGTAAAATACACACCAATTCTCCATTATCGCAGCTGAACAGTTTTGTACAACGGTTCGTTACTCTTAGACTTCGACAGACGTGGTCCAAGCCTTAGGTCCATTGTTGTTCATAGCGTACACTTCGCACTTTCCACCTGTAGTAAACTCTTCTAAACATTTATTCTCATTTCCTCGTCCAAAAATACTACAATAAATTTACAGCAAAATATAAAAAGTAATTTAAAATTTCTTGTCTTCCTATCGAAAAATCATGGGAAATTGAAATTAATATAGAGAAGTATGGTGTAATTAATTTTAAACAAAACAACAGTAGAGCTCCAGTATTTAAATATTCTACACCTTGAAATGGTAATAGATGAATTTATTAGTTCATTTATTTTCAAAAAACGTATGCTATCCTAAAAATGTTAATTTTTGTCCGGAGCAGACTGCAAAAGTTATAAAACAGAAATTATTTTGGGCTAATACTTTGTATTCGAAGATCAGAAAAAAAAGTCACTGCTAGTGAAAACAAATAAATTTGAAATGTGAATTAAATAATTTTGGGAAATTTTGAAATAATAAAATACATTCAACAAGCAACAATTTAAAATTGATATTATTATTCAGATATCTACTTCGGATTCCTGCTGAAATCGCTGTATCGAAGATTCCTTCAGATGATAGATACATAGATTTTAAGTATTAGTAACCATGAATAACTTTCCTTCTCCTTTAACTCCCTTCCGGATTTGGAGTGGCCAAGGTTGCAATACAACTAACACAAAAATGAATAAGATAAATACTCGTAGCTGGTTGTTAACTTCACGGTCTTCATGGCTTGTTTGCTAGAGCGTTCCGCTAGAAAGACAAGTCCTAGGTTCGAATCCCAGCGACTACAAGTTAACTTTTTTCAAGTTTAATGAATTTGTCTGAAATGCCGATTAAATAATTTTGGGAAAATTTGTATTAATAAAATACAGCAAAAATATTAAGGCTGTGTTGCCACGTTCCCAGGCAAAAACAGTTACAAAATTATGTACAGATTGTTTTCTATTATATTGTTTGTATATGTGTGTGTGTTTGTAATGAATTATTTGCTCGGGATTATTGTTATTGTTACTAGTTTTATTGTTGTCCTACTACAAAAGACGTTAAGATACTTTAGATTAGCGAAATTATAATTTAGACCTGTGGTTTTTATTGAATAACCATCTATGTTAATGGAAAACTATTTTTCAAATCACTTTTTAATATTAAAAATGTGTTATTTCAGTCCCTCAATATTTTAATCTTGTACGTCCTACAACTTGAAAAATTTAAATGTTAAAGCAAAGCTATATTTATGGAGGTATTAAAAAAAACTTGTGTTTAACAATTTACTGAAATCCAACAGAAATGTACTCCTTTCCATTATTTCAAAAAAAAATGCAAGAATTATAAAAAAGCACCACATTACCGATCATCACAATGATAGTAACAAGATTAGAAACTCAAAATGCCTTGAAACACAGATGCGAAAAAGAAAATATTGGCAGCCGCAACGGAATAATGAATAGGTCCTCAAGATTATCAAAAATTAATTAAAAACTGCACGACTTCAAATTATACGTGCATGGAGCACCTTGGCTAACAAATAGTTCTTAATTTGCCTAGCGAATTAATGCGCAAAATAAAATAAATTACTCAAGAAAACTGAAATACAGCGCTCATTATTTTCGTTTGCATTACCGCGCTTCGCTACGGGAATGCGGAAATTTTCACCAAATTACATTAATATAAAATATTTCCGTTAAAACTGTAGGGTGCTCGTTACTTGTTACCGTTATGAAACTAAGTAGCACCAACAAACGTACACAAATATTAAGTTGAGTTTTTATTTCTGCATTTTACTTTAAACTGCCACTGGTTATCCTAGGTTAGCTTTATAGAGGTCTTTCTCGTAATACTGTATAATTTTAAAAAGCTTTTATTAAATTTTCCGTCTTCCGCCCGTAACTTTCATAGATAATTGATATCAACAGTATAGCCCCTGCCCGATCAAACCGAGTAGGACTTTTCACACGCGGCCAGTGGTCAGTGGTCCACATGTGTTTCAAAAGGAAACAAACAAAAGTATGTACTATTGCCGCAGGAAAATTGTTAGAATTTAATAGACAAAGCGAAATTTACCTAAAAAAAACGAAATATTAATTAAGGTCAATGCAAATACATAACATAGATATACCAAGTAATGATAGCTATAAAACCATCACAAAAAAGAATTGTTCGTTAGGATATAACTTTGACGTAAAGCGGTTAATGAATCTAGAACCGATTTCAAAAGATGGACCTGTTATTACCACAGGTTTGCTTTTGGTCATCTTTGATAATAGCCCTTGGCATACCTATTTTCTGCAACTGACAATAACCAAAGTACGCATGAATGTGTTAGGTGAATCACAGTGAAGGTTTTTTGCTGTTTTGTTTGCTTTTAATTAATTATAAATATGAACGAGAATTTTTTAATATTGTCCATAGAAGATTTGTTTATGTTTAATGATGAATTGTTGCAAATTCTGCAAACATTTATGTTTTATACAAATGCCACGGAAAAAATGATCTGGCATTTAAACGTGGCCGTTTCCAAGTCATCAACAATAACTTTGTATTCTTGGTCTTCAAAGTTTAAATTAATTTAATATCGTTCCGACAACGCCTCTTTAGTGCATTAAACAACTAAACTTCACACAAATATGAAATCAAAAGATATTTTTCACTTACAAATTATGAAAAAAAAACGAGAAGAAAACTAACTATAAACAACAAAATAGCATCTTGATTATGATATTAAAATACCGGTTATTGAAATGTCAAATAATAACGTAATGAAGGGCTAGTTAATGACGTCACAACGGAAAGACCAAAACCGTTTGAATGCAGTTGGTAAATACCAATAATGACCGGTACATATATTAATAATATATTAATAATAAGGAAATAAACAATACTTATGCGAGGTGAACAATTTCGATGACATTGAAATTACAATTAAGCGATTTTAAACTCTCGAATAGAGAGAAATAAGTAAGATAAATAAGTCTGGCAGAAGACGTCCAGTTCTTTTGAAACTGATCGAATGGCAAAGCAGGCAGTAGAAAGTTTTTTAGTTAAGATGTCAATATGCTTAGACCATTTTGGGTTGTTATTTATATTTAAATCCAGGAAGTTAACCGACTTAACGTATTTAATATTGCTGTTAAGTAGCTGAAGTGGTTTGTAAATTCCCCTTATAAGATAAGGCCACTGTTTTATCCACATTGAAAAAGCAAGGCAAGTGGATTCGAACCAAGACTTAATCCTAACAAGGCCGTTGGAAATATTAGAATGTAAAGACGTTGTGTCAAAATCACTCCATGTTATGCTTGTGTCGTCAGCAAAGAGAGAAATTTTTCCATTAATTTTTAAGTTGGTGATATCATTAAAGTATAACAAAAAAATAATAGGTCCCAAAACCGAACCTTGAGGGACCCCACTTGTAATCAATTTACAATCAGAATCAGAGCCATTTGCCCTTACAAATTGTTGCCTATTCCCTAGTTAAGATTTAAGTCCATAAAAATTTAGCTTTTATGACTAACACAGTCAAGAGCTTTTGTATAGTTACAAAAAACTGAGGCGGTGGGGTCGTTGTTATTGAGGGATAAGCAGACATCGCTAAACAACGAGAACATGGCGTCACTAGTGCAATTGTTGGGTAAAAATCCGAACTGCTCTGCCGATATTATCTGATGTTTAAGGAGAAATGGCATAAGACGATTCTTCAATAACATACTACATATATATTCTCGTGCAATTGCACCGTATGATGATGAGAATACCCAACTGAAACGTCGGTTGTTTCGGAAGTTTAAGAGTTTCTAATGATTCACCCTGTAGCTGTAGCTTTAATATTTGAATCAGACAAAAGGTAAAGTGAAATTTGGTGCCTCAGGGGTACCACTGTCAAATTTGTTGCTTTGATTTAATGTTTTGTACTCAATGCAGCATTCAGCAGACACTAGAGATTGCTGACTAAATGATTTGTAGCTTAAAGAGATTTGTAAGACAGCGGCGTGGACTGACCAGTAAATTAGGCAAATTCATTAGGTTAATTTCATCATGTAAAGGCTCCAATTCGGCCCTACATGAAGTGTCAACATGATTTTTTTAAATGTTCCTTTTGGGAGTAGCTATTGGCTATTTTTATTAAGTTATTAATTTCTGTTTTTATGTTCTCACCTTCATAAATTAGGTTTCTAATACTACTTAGTTCGTTCTTATTGCTAAAGATACTAAGATGAACTTCATCATGCTCCTTTTTTCTCAAGTTAGTCAAACTCAAGGGAATACTTTTTAAAAGGGTACTATTTATTTGGGCTAACTCCCAAGGATTAGCCGAGGTCCAGCCATCATTTACCCGGCTCTGGGCTGGAAACTGGGCACCCGCCTCAAAGAAAGTTGAAAGTCCCATGATAACATTTTTGCTTACATTAATAAAATATTCATTTAGGTCATTTGGCCTTGGCAAGATCTGTGTCATAGGGTTCGATTTGTTTCTGAGGTCATTGATAATGGTCCAGATTTCCTTTGAAACGTTTTTAGACTTTATTAAACGTTTTAGATAGAATATTTTTTTGCTGACTTGATTAGTTTAATATAGATATAGTCAGGGAAAAACAATGGAGTCCGTGAATTTTTTTATATATAAGAGAGAACGCATATTTTTAGCAGAAATGCGTAGTCCTTTCATGGTCCACGGTTTATGACACTTAGGTTTGAAGGTCTTAAGCGGGAAGGCTTTATTAAAAGCACTTAAAATTTTATTTAAGGAAGCTCTAAAATTTGAGTTAACATTTTCAAATTCAAAATTCCAGTCGATGTTTAAGTAAATATTACGAAATACCGAAAAATTGGCGGCCGAGAAAATTCTGCCTCTATGGAGAGATCTCTGTAAGGGCCTAAGAGGAATACTAAATTTGGAGAATATTGCTTCATAATCGAAAAGACCTGTGCTACAAATCTAAGATTGAAACTCCGATGGAGAAAAATCACATGCCATGTAATCAATGATAGAAGAAGAGTATTTTGAAATTCTAGTTGGAGACGATACATGCATTGCAAGACCGAAAGAGTATAGAAATTAAATATTTCTGGGTAGCACCAACAGTAGCATAGTCAATATTAAAGTCCCCGTATAGAATTTTTCTGCCTCTTACTGGAGACTATCTAGCAAATTTAGTAGGTAATTAAAAAAAGATTATACGTCAGAATTTGGTGATCTATAAATACAGATTACATAGAGATCAAAGTTTTGATTATATACTATAAAAAATTTAAATGATGAGCGAACCACATTCATATATGAATATGAATCTATGGTTAAAAAGTATATAAATAAATACATATTGTCCAGTGGTTAAGCTTTAAACAGCGCACCTATTGCTCGCATTAACCGGTTTCATATGGACGGGAATTTTTTTCGATATATCAATAGTGACGGATATTTCAATATCGATTATCAGTCACAATAAAATGTTCTATTGCTGGCATCTACGTTCTGACGATGGACGGCTTGAAATTGGAAATTTTTATTTTGAAAATCAGATTTTATGATTCGTATGTTAAAATTACGGCTCGTAGTTTTTGTAAGACCTTTGGTTGATGAAGAATGTGAACTACTTTTTCTTTCCATGGCCTCTGGGTTACCTGTGAAGAAAGGAGTATTAATATTTTCTATTTGGTTAGTTACGATATTTGGGTTAGTTTTTTCTACATATATATTCTCGTGCAATTGCACCGTATGATGGTGAGAATACCTAACGGAAACTTCGGTTTTTTGGAAGTTTAAGAGTTTTTAATGATTCATCTTGCAGCTGTAGCTTTAATATTTGAATTAGACAAAAGTTAAAGTTAAATTTGGAGCCTCTGGGGTACCACTGTCAAATTAGTTGCTTTGATTTAATGTTTTGTACTAAATGATTTGTAACTTGAAGAGCTTTGTAAGTCTTTATTGTTAGTTCTAAAGAACAGTCATTACAAATTTGACGCTGAAGACAGCGACGTCGGCTGACCAGTAAATTAGGCAAATTCATTAGGTTAATCTCATCATGTAAAGACTCCAATTTGGCCCTAAATGAAGTGTCAACATGATTTTTTTAAATGTTTCTTTTGGGAGTAGCCACTGGCTATTTTTATTAAGTTATTACTTTCTGTTTTTATGTTCTCACCTTCATAAGTTCGGTTTCTAATACTACTTAGTTCGTTCTTATTGCTAAAGATACTAAGATGAACTTCATCATGCTCCTTTTTTCTCAAGTTAGTCAAACTCAAGGGAATACTTTTTAAAAGGGTATTATTTATTAGGGCTAACCCCGAAGGATTAGCCGAGGTCCCGCCATCATTTACCCGGCTCTGGGCTGGAAACTGGGCACCCGCCTCAAAGAAAGTTGAAAGTCCCATGGACTTTAAGGGGGAAGAAAAGTCGCTGAATTTAGCCATATCTATTAGAAAACACAGCTTGAAGGTGGCCCCTGCTCAAATATGCTATTTATTAATTATTTCATTCACAATTATGAAACAAGTTCTGAGAGTAGCGACGGGAAGGTATTATTGGGGAAAGTCAGTATGTTTAAATGATAATTTGCTAAAATACAATTCTAATTTATATTTCTTACACTTAACTATGTCCAGTTTGCCTGACTAACATGGACGCCATTTCTATCACTAATTTACAATTTTTTTTTAAATTCACTGTCAAAAGTGGCTTGGTTTCTGAAAGCTTGGCGTAAAGTCTTTCAAGGGTCCTGCAGTTTAGTTTTTGTTTAAAATCGTTCAAAAGTTTATGTTCACTTCACTGATTTTTTAACTAATTCAATTATTCATTTAACAGTTTTTTGTTCCAAAGTTTGTTCAACTGAGTAAGAATATATATTTACTGTCTTCGAAAGCCAAAAGAAAACTTAGCAACAAACACCCTGCGCTAAGTACACTGTATACAATAAATGTCCTGAGGACAACAATACAATTTTTATTGATAAGTTTTACAAAAGGATTAAGAAATAAAACCGTTTCTTTAAAATCTTAACATTTGTCCTATTGATTGAAATATTCCTGTTTTCATCAACGTTATTAAATTATACAATTTAATTATACAATTAACACTTACGGACTAACCACTACCTCGGGTAGCGATCAGCTGTTTATATTTTTGACAAAAATAGTCCAAAAATCACTTTTTTATTAAAGCTTATTCGAAAATATTTATCAAAAGAATTTCACAATTAATAAAATACAACAGTTGTTAACAAACGTGATTTAAAGAAAAAAAAATTGAGGTTAGCAACAATTAAAATTTTGTTATAACCAATTAAACACCACTTATTCCACCACAGCGTTCCACGCACCTCGAAAATGTTAGTCGTGAAATTTCTACATTAAGTAGCATGCACTAAATGAATAATA
The DNA here is from genome assembly GCA_030620095.1 of Kuschelorhynchus macadamiae. Classification (NCBI taxonomy): domain Eukaryota; kingdom Metazoa; phylum Arthropoda; class Insecta; order Coleoptera; family Curculionidae; genus Kuschelorhynchus; species Kuschelorhynchus macadamiae. The sequence continues at coordinate 1,364,156 of JAUTXW010000845.1, read as the reverse complement.
AATAAATTCATATTTACATTTGTTTATAATAAGGCAAGGTTGTTCTAATGCACTTACTCCAGACAAGCCTCTACTGTTAAGAGAGCCGGTAAGTTTCAGTAGCTGTCAAGCCAAGAGTCTTGATAGGAATATTTAAAAAGCGTAATTTTCTAAGCTACATCTTAAATACTATCCTAAACTCTACATGCCCTAATTCGGGAAAATACTCATTTCATACACTTTACTACTACACATTTTATCTGATAAATTCGGGAAACATCCAATCAAGGAGAGAACCTTTATTATTAGTCACAGTTTCGACGTCGCGATTAGAAAAAAACTCGACTCAATTCAGGTAGCACTTAAGCTTGTTAGAATTGTTAATATCAAATACTAATTCATATGTGAGGCAAAGAACTTTAAACTAAATAGCAGTAAATTAGTCAGATGTCTGGAAACGGTCAAATATCTCAAAAATCACTCAACCAGATCAGTCAGATTTTCAGTTTTTCGGCAAACTAACCTAACTTTTTTTTCAAATCAAATAATGTGTCTTTTTTAAGCGGGATTTATTCCTCGTATTATCCTTAGTATAACTCCAAAATCACAAACTTTTATCTTGATCCGTTAAATGTTAAATTTATTAAATGTTTTTAAAAATACATTGACAGATTAGGAATTAAAAAACTAAAACTAAAATAATGTAACGATTAATAGGATGTTGAAAATGTTGTTCTTCTACAGCTTAACGGTATCCTAAACGATTAATAATTTCTCGAATAGTGTTTTGTTTTCGTGGGTATTCCTTCTATTTCAGCTCTAATCCTTCCCATTAGAACTTCAAGCAGATTTAAATCCGGTGACCTTGGGGGCTACTTAACTCTTCGCCCAATCCAGCATCCCTGAAATGTCGTTTTTAAATAATTTCTAACAGCAGCTGCAAAATACGGTGGAGCCCCATCATGATGGAACTATATGTGGCCAAAACCTTTAGGAAAAATATCATTTAATGGTTGTTTTTCAACAGCTGTGATAATTAATATTTCATATTTTCTTGAAAGAAAAAGGATCCAATAAGGCGACTATCTAATATGCCAGTACACACATTGACATTTTCGGGAAATAGCATATGCCTAAACGGTTTTATAAATCGGCATAATGGCCGTTATTGATCTGCAAACAATCCGCATTGGATGATGGAGATCCATACGCAATTTCCTGAAAAATTTAATGTATGGGCTGGCATATTAGGTAATCGCAATATTGGACCATTTTTCATTTATGGAAATATGAATGGGATATTTTATCTAGAGCTGTTTGAAAATCAAATTATTCCAGCATTAAACAATATTTTTCCTAATGGTTTTGGCCACGTATAGTTCTAACATGATGGGGCACCGCCCCATTTCGCAGTTGCTGTCAGAAATTATTAAAACATGACGTTTCCGGAACGCTGGATTGGACGAAGGGGAGTTGTTGAGTGACCTCCAAGGTCACCAAACTTAAATACACTGGACTTTTTCCTTTGGGGTCACCCAAAAACGACCGTGTACAAAACGAAGCCTGAGAAACTTGAAGATTTAATGGAAAGGATTAGAGCTGAAATAGAAAAAATACCCCCGGAATGGCTTGAAAATACTATTCGAGAATTTATTGACCGCATAGGATACTGAGGAAGGACAACATTTTCAACATCCTATTAATCATTAAATTATTTTAGTTTTAGGTTTTTAATTCCTAAATTGTCGATGTATTTTTAAAAACATTTAATAAATTTAACATTTAACGAATCAAGATAAAAGTTTGCAATTGTGGAGTTATACTAAGGATAATACAAGGAATAAATCAAAGTTAGGCTAGTTTGCCGAAAAATTGAAAATCAGATGTTTCAGATCGGTTGAGTGGTTTTTGAGATATTTGACCGTTTCAAGACATATGACTAAACCTGTATATATATATATATATATATATATATATATATATATATATATATATATATATTATATATATGTATAAATATATATACTAAAAATCGATAAAAATGCGCTTTCACACATGTTTATCAAAATCAAGTTCTTAACGCACTTATTATAAAATTTTATATTTTTGCTACTTTCCATAAGAACTCCATGTGTTAGAGAGAGACCTAAACCCATATCTTCTGACTCTTTCTAACACATTGATATATTATGGAAATATATAAATATATGAATAGAAATATATAATTTCATATATATAATTTATATATATATATATATATATATATATATATATATATATATATATATATATATATATATATATATATATATATATATATATATATATATATATATATATATATATATATATATATATATATATATATATATATATATATATATATATATATATATATATATATATATATATATATATATATATATATATATATATATATATATATATATATATATATATATATATATATATATATATATATATATATATATATATATATATATATATATATATATATATATAAATTATTTTATTATATTTAAAATAAAAGTTATGAACGGACAGATGGAAATTCTCACAAGACAAGTTAAATAAAAACCCTTTTAAAACTCACTCAGTATTACGAGAAAGACCTTGTATAAAGCTAAGTTAGGACAATTGTTGGCCTTTTAATTAAAATGCAAAACTAAAAGGTGCAATTTGATATCTGTATACGTTTGTTGGTGCTACTTAGTTTTATAACGGTAACGAATAACAAGCGCCCTACAGTTTTAATGGAGATATTTTATATAAATGTAATTTGGTGTAAATTTCTGCATTCGGCTAGCGAAGCTGGTAACGCAAAAGAAAATAATGAGCGCTGTATTTTGGTTTTCTTGAGTAATTTATTTTATTTTGTGCATTAATTCGCTAGGCAAATTAACAACTATTTGTTAGCAAGCGTGTTCTTGCACGTATAATTATTCATTATTCTGTTGGGGTTTCTAATATTTCCGTTTTTGCATCTATGTATCAAGACATTTTGAGTTTCTAATCTTGTTGTTCTCGTCATAGTGCAGTGGCGGCTATTCAGGTGAAGTAGGTAAAGTGCTACTTTACCGGGAAAAATAAACAAGCAAACTTCTAACTATATTTATTATATATCTCTTAAAATTTAAGTTTTTGCATTCATTTATTCACATAATTGGCAAAAAATAAACTGTACATCTCGAATAAATATTTTACTTAACCGTTGGTGGCATGTCTTTTTATAAAACTTTCAATCGAATTTTATTATAACAACTATAACAGTGGCGCAAACCGCTTGGACTTTGCTGGAGGTGCTATGTTTAGTTTACGATTTTACTACTACGTTGCCATGACAACGCGTTCGCGATGACATCGAGCACATGGAAGAATAATTTTAACCAGCGCCATATAACCCTCTTGGTAAATTACTAACGCAGTACACTACACCCACCTGTCGTTCAGTTTGGGTTGGTTGTTTACTTTGTTATTTTCGCTTATTTCTCTGCAACCGGTTAGTTCCTTTGCAGTTTACTTGACTGTTTTGTGTTATATTTATTTATGGTGTTGTTACAACTTTATTTGGTGTCGGGTTTATTAATTTACATTATTGATGAATCCGATCACGAATGTGGTTTGCATTTTGTTGGAAACTCCATTTAATCGATGGAAGGAACAAGATCAGAGTTTTAATCGTCATCCTGGTTTTCGGCGTACAAATGGTTATGTAGTAGTCAAATATTACAAAAATTGTTTTGCTGGCCTTGTTTATTAGTTTCCAATAAATATTCAGTGTGGAATAAGAAAGGATTTGCAGGTATGTTAAATATATGAAGGTCTTTACATAAACTCGGCAGAGCATTTAAAACGCGAATTAATTTTAAAAACATTTGTAAAAAATCAAAGCACTATAGCTGATACTTTAAAAGAAAACGATAGATTTTATAAAATACATTTTAACGAAAACGTCCGATTAAATAGACTATTTATGTGCTTGGTAATTGACACAGTTTTGTACCTTGCAAAACAAGAGTTAGTCTTTCGCGGCCATGATGAGAGCAGCGAATCAATAAATAGGGGGAATTTTAAAAAGCTTTTAGGTTTATTAATATCGAGAAGTTCCCAAGAACTAAAAGATCATCACGAAAAAATTAAAAATGTTTTTACTGGTGACTCGAAAACTATTCAAAACGAAGTAATTAAAAACATTTCTGTTTATTTAAATGATCATGTAAAAAATGAAATAATGAACACACAGTTTTTTCTTGTGCAAGTGGATGACACCACTGATATTACGCAAACCTCCCAGTGCTCCATAATTTAAAGATACGTTAATTCAGAAGGTTCAGTAGTCGAGAGATTCTTAGGATTTTATAATGTCAGCTCCGATAGAGCGTCGGAGAATTTTTATTTTCTATTGGATCAAATTTGACTATAAACATAAATTAATAGGGCAATGTTACGATGGCGCAAGTGTGATGGCTGGCCATCTAATTAGCCATCAAAAAAAAGCGCCGCAGGCTCTATTTGTCCATTGTCTTGCGCATCGTCTTAACCTTATGATGCAGCAAAGTTTAAAAATATTTCTAAATGTCGAGTTTTTTTTGCAAGTCTTAGCGGTATTCCCTCAGTTTTTCATCACTCAGTCAAACGAATGTATGCTCTTACATCTGCATCTACGAGACGTATACCAACAATTACAGAAACTCGTTGGTCTTCAAATTCGAAGTTAGTAAATGTCAGATGAACGATTTTCAATTCACGTTTCTGGCATTAGTATTTAATGACATTTTTTCAATCACGGACATACTATTTGCGTTCTTCCAAAAAAATCGCTTGAAATTCATTTTTGCATATCCAATATAAAACACTGTCGTGAGGCGCTCTGTAGAAAAAATGAACATTTTGTTAATACCATGTTTGATAAAGCAAATTCTATTACAGAAATAAATCATTACAAACGTGAGCTTGCTAAGCTTTCACTTGAAGAAATTAGGGCTAAGTATAGAACCCTTTTTTATGAAATATTGGACCATATTTTAATGGAAATGGCACTAAGCTTTCAAGACTGTGAAAAACTTACATTTTTATGCCTGGCAAATTCTGCTAAATTTTCTGAATATAGTTTAAATTTTCCGACTGGCCCGTTTGAAAATTTGTTACAGTTATATGGGGAAATATTTTCAAAAAGTCAACGACTTAAAAATGAGCTTGGTCTTATTTTTGCCAATGACGGTAATTGGAATATATCGGTGCAAGAGCAAGTGAAAAAATTACTGAAAATAAATATATTTTTACCAAAGCATATAAATTGTTTTCCCTTATTTTGACAATACCGTCGACAAGTGCTTCAGTGGAAAGAAGTTTTTCTTGCTTCAAACGTGTAAAAACTTATTTAAAAAATACAATATCTCAAGAAAGACTTACTTCTCTAGGCAATATTTCAAATCAAAAGGAATTTCTGGAGGAGATTAGGGCAACCCATCCATTTTATGAGGATGTTATAAATAAATTTGCGGCTATGAAGGATACGAGAATTGATTTAGTATACAAAATTTAGGTCGAAAAAAAATATTCTACCCCTTCCACATATAAAAAAAATTCTGGAAAAAAAAATTATTGCGATATTTTCTTCATTTGCACTTCACTTACTTCTTCACCCGCGAGCCGCCGATAGTGGAGTTTTTTTGTAGTTTTTGCAGTTTTTTCTCAGGAATGATAGAAAAGATTAGCTTTCTGCTGGATTTGGGTGAAGTTTTAAACACGATGCTTTTTAACACCGCCACATATTCAAGATGTCCCAACAATGCGTTCTCGGTTGATATCTTGATAACGGATAGCGATATAAAAAAAGTACAAATGCAAAAGTTGTAGAACAATACGGGCTACATAACCTAAAATTATTTTCATTTTTACAGGGTGTCTCAAAAATCTGTAGCTAAGCAAAGTTGTGGTTTTTTATGGGACACCCTGTATATTTTTGCATATTTAGATTCTGCTCGTGATTCTACACATTTTTTGTATAACATGTCCTATGTCTAAATCTGATAGTTTTTCTAATATCCGACATTTTGTAAAAAATTATGAATTGCAGTGCTTTTTTTCAAACGACGTGGGCCTTTGGCTTTTTGATATAGGATTATGATTTTTGGCAGGGACATTAACAAAAGTATGGGTTGACTTTCAACGTGAACAAAATTTGTCGGCGTGGTACAGGGGATCCTTGATAAGTAGGAGAAACTAAAAAAATTAAAAACATCATACCTTCATTTTTTTAAATGGAATGTATAGTATTTTAATATTTTAGACTATTCGTGACCCAAAACCCTATCTTTCGTTATAAATATGTCCTATACCTATTTATCATAGTTTCCGAGATTTTGGCATTTTTGTATTTATTATTTGGTTTTCAATGGCAATCGCCTTAGAATTTGCTTTATTATCGAATTTATAGACTTTTCCGAGGAATCCAAAAATGTAATAATATACAGGGTGTTCCATTTAAAATAACAAACTTTATATCCAAGGGACACTTTTGTATTTCAACTTTTGTATGTTATTAAAAATAAAGGAATTAAGGGGGATGGCAAATCTCGGTGAATCACCCTGTACATTAATACACAGTAAAAAATGCAAAATTGAAAATTCAGTCTGCTATTTTTCTAATAAATATTTTAATTAAAGAGACACAACATAAAAAGAAGTCCTACAATCACTTGATTAAATGTTCAATATGACCACCATTTCTTTCAACACACACTTGTAGCCGATTCACAAAGGAATTGTTAACTCTATTCAGCATTGCGGCATTGATATTTGTACATGCATTTCTAATTCTCATTTTCATATTCTCTATGGTAGTGGGTGGCGTTTGGTAAACTTGCTCTTTAACAAAACCCCACAAGAAAAAATCCAGTTTTGTGAGGTCCGGAGACTTTGCCGGCAATGATACTGGACCTCCCCTACCAATCCATTTATTTTCATAATTTGCGTCTAAAAATTGCCCCACCTGCCTGCTAAAATGTGCCGGAGCGCCATCTACTTGAAACCACATCCGCCTCCCTAGATTCAAAGGTAATTCATCAATCCACTCCTGCAAACTGTTTTGCAGTAAATTTGGGAAAGTGTCTCCATTAACTCTATTTTCGAAAAAATAAGGTCCAATGATACGGTTACCGATTATACCAGCCCATACATTAAGAAATTATCTATGCTGGTGATCCAAGGGGATAATGAATCTGCGGTTTTCAGAACTATAATAGTGGAAATTATGTCAGTTGACGTATCCATTTTTATGAAATGTCGCTTCATCAGTAAATAAAATGTTATTGAAAAAATCATGTTCTTCTCTATTTTTTGCTAATGCCCAAGTACAAAATTCAAGTCTTCGATTGAAATCGTCTTGATCCAGCTCTTGTACCAGTTAAATATGGTATGGGTGAAATTTATGTTCTCTAATTATTCTATTTGCCGTAGATTTAGCAACACCTCTCTCCTTTTCTAACTGCCTACATGAAATATGAGGATTTTCAATTAAAGTTTGCATAACAAGATATTCAGTTTCTTCATTTGCGGCTCTTTTCTGCCTTTCCAATTTTTGTTCGTAATCGACACATCCAGTTCTTTCAAATCGTTCTTTGAGTCTGACAAATGATACCTCATGAGGATGGCGTTCGGAATTGCTAAACAGTTGCGCATAAACTCTACTTGTTAAAAAACAATTTTGATCACTTGCGCCCAAAACATAGATCATGTTAATCAATTCGTCTCTAGAAAAATTCATTTTGAATCAATTTGAACACTGTTACTACACAAATACAAGAGTTTGACATTTCGCCATGACAACATTTTTCCCGTTTTCATTTGTTTTTACTTTAGGATTGTCTAAGGCATCTTCGTACATTAAGTTCTAACTAAATGTTGACACTATCTACGCTTTTATAATAGCCAAAATAGTAAATATTTAAGAATAGCTCGTAAAATATCTTTAGGTCGCGATTTTTAGCATAATATTATGAACTGAATTTTTAATTTTGCGTCACTTGTAGTGATTTATAATTAGAAAATTCGATAATAAAGCAAATTCTAAGGCGATTGCCATTGAAAACCAAATAATAAATACAAAAATGTCAAAATCTCGGAAACTATGACAAGATAGGGTTTTGGGTCACGAATAGTCTAAAATATTAAGATACTATACATTCCATTTAAAAAAATGAAGATATGATGTTTTTAATTTTTTTAATTTCTCCTACTTATCTAGGATCCCCTGTACAACGCCGACAAATTTTGTTCATGTTGAAAGTCAACCCATACTTTTGTTAATGTTCCTGCCAAAAATCATAATCCTATATCAAAAAGCCAACGGCCCACGTCGTTTGAAAAAAAGGCACTGCAATTCATAATTTTTTACAAAATGACGGATATTAGAAAAACTGTCAGATTTAGAGATAGGACATGTTATACAAAAAATGTGTAGAATCACGAGCAGAATCTAAATATGTAAAAATATACAGAGTGTCTCGTAAGAAAAAACACAACTTTGCTTCGCTACAGATTTTTGAGACACCCTGTATAAATAAAAATAATTTTGGGTTATGTAGCCCGTATTGTTTTACAACTTTTGTATTTGGACTTTTTTTATATCGCTATCCGTTATCAAGATATCAACCAAGAACGCACTATTGGGACACCCTGTATAATTTTGCTTTAACATTTGAATTTACCATCAAGTTGTAGAACATACAAAGTTAGGATATTAAAAAGTGGCTTGAAAAATGATTTACCGTTTACTAAGATGGTCATTGAATTAAAATTATTTTTATTCACTACTTAATTTTTCAAGAATTCAACACAAGGATGAGTAAACTGAGCATTTGCTCGATTCACTCCTCTGAATATAGGTCCCCTGTTTTGTCGGTATGTACTTGCCCTGAACATTTCCATTTCCTAAATCAGTAGAGTTGAGGCGATGAACTCGGGTAGATTTTGAGCTCAGTTTATTGCTACATATTCTATCCCACTACGGTGCAGAATTAGATCAAACTAGTACAGTGATTTGTCACTTTTTCTGTCTGTCCGTCTGTAACTTTCGTAGATTATTGGTAGCAACTGTGTAGCCCGTGTCCGATCAGACAGAGCATGGATGTCCACCACGCGGCCTTCCTTGTCATGACGAATCCACATTCATGTCTAAATATGGATCTACGAGTAAAGAATATATAAATAAAAACTTTTTTCCCGGTACCTAAACTTTATACAACGCACCTGTCGCTCGTATTAACCGGTTGCCCTAGGAAGAGATTTTTTTTCGACATATCGTTAGTTATCGATATAGGGATAGTTATCGATATTTAGATAGTTATATAGCAACTGACCAATTAGATATCTGTTTAAGATTTTGCAGCGTAATGCATATGCGATGACAAAATAGTATTCTGGAATCTAAAATAATTTTGTGCACTGTAAATTGGAATAAAAAACAGTATTACACAGTACACAGGAGTACACTCTCGAAAGATTTATAACTCATTTAAAGTACACGGCCAATGTATTACTTTTCCCTATTGAATTTTCACTGATATATGTAGGTACTTATATGTTTGACTAAATATAAAATAAAATAAAAAATAGGCTGCTATTTACCGCACTTTGAAATAAAGAAGTAGTTATTTTAAAATGTAAGTCGGAACATTTTACCAATTAAAAAAAAACAAAAACACCTGCTTCAATTAAGAATTATTAACAAAACAATAACAAATTTACAAGTTGGCTGTTGTAGGTACGCGATGGAAAACAAAAGCTTTTAATAACAACTATTTCTGCTTTCATTTTGAACTTGTTGATTATTGTGAAGTGCTTTACATCATATTTTATTGTTTAAATAATAGCTTATATCAATTACGAAAAGTATGACATATTAGTTTGTTTTATTCATAGTAATGAAAACGCTACTGACGCTTCTGAATTATATTTAAATAAGTAAGTTTTTACATTTTATTTTAATAGATACCTGGAAAGAGTAAGTTGCATGGATTAGGGGCGCATCGACTACGGGGTCTTTTAACATCCTTTAGTATTATGTTATACTTAATAATTAATAGTTTCTTTTTTTTTGGTCAGAGTTGTATGTTTTATATACGTTTGAATAATTTTGCGTCTCTCAGGAAATCCATGAGTTCAGTTATGTGTGCATAACTTAGATTTTTTGATATCCCTTTGGCATTTTGTGATTAAGTGTTTGTGATATTTTTTTGCGTCGTTTAAATATGTGAGATATCGTGAGCGTAACGTTGTAGGTATCGTATTTTCTCCAGTAAGTGGATGAATTTGGTATGTCCTATCCTTAGTCTTGTAATTACAATTGACTCACGTCTACTAATGTATGATAGATAATGATTGGTAAAGAATATGTCTTTAAATCGTAATTTATTTAGGTTTTCTAGTAGGTCCTATTTCAGTTGGATCATTTTCTTAACTAATGATATGTGATGAGTTTTCAGATATTTTCCTTGTAATATGATATTCAATATGTTGTTGTGTGAAGAATAGTTAAAGGCTAGATAATCCACTTTTTTATTGCTAGATATTCCTGTGTAGCTAGAGATCCATAAAAAGGAAATTGATATTTTTTAACGTATGCTCTTTCTGTGAGTATTACTATTTCTTGGGTTATGGTATTTTGGGGCGGCTACTGTATTTGACAGTGTATAGTGTTGAGTGAATCGGTAATAATAACTCATTTAGTATGGAGAGAAGTCATTGTGTATTGCTATGCTTTTAGTATAGCTAGTAGCTCAGCTGTTAGTATAGTTGTAGTTTCATGAAGAGAGTATGATTTTTCATTGTATTTACAGAAATATGCAGCACTTACTATCCTTTTTTAATCCGTCTGTTTATATTTGTTTGAATTCCTTGTAGTTTTTATGTATTACTGAATGAAAGCGAGAAATTATAATAGAATGATTAAGCTCATGTTTTTTGATTGAGCCGAGTTCTGTGTTGTAACTGATGAGAATTGGGGCAAATAGAAAAGGGTTTGTAGAAAGAAGGTAGTCTTTTCCAGGTGTTCTTTAAGAATCAGAAGCATTATAATGCTTTTATGCATTCACGGCCAATATGTATATTGGTATATTGAAGAAATTGGAAATAATATTAACTTTTCAAGTTCAACAACAAAATTGTTTGAATATGCCATTCGAGAAAACGACAACTATTTTAAACAATTTCTATAGTTTCAATAAGGTGATTTTTTTAAATATCCAGTATTATAACTACAGCCAACTTGTAAAATTATCATTATTTTGTTACTAATTCCAAACTGCGGGCTTATTATTTAAAATATATATTAACAGTCATATATTTTTGTGAAGCTTGAAAGGATGTGCGTTTAGCTGCTTTAAAATATACATTTAAAAAAACTCTATGATAATTCGTTAACACTTTTTCATTAGCTTGTATTATAACTAAAATACGACAGGTGCCTGGAAAGTGCAACTTTTTAATTTCGCCTTGTATTTCAAAAAACGAAGAAGGAAATACAAATTTTTTTACAGCGTTTTTCGTTTCATGAAAAAGTTAGCACAGTGCCGCGAAAACAGCCTCCCTCGATCTTTAATAATAACGGAGATATCCTGCAAATGTATGGTACACCCTACAAGTACTATGAAAGATATCGAAACATTCTATAGAGGCGGAGTCAAAAGACTGGCATATATGTCAAATACACAAATAATTCTGCAATTGGCATGTATACAAGATGCTCGGTCAGACTAATTATTTACACATCACCCTGTGCCATATTTACCGACAACCGATGGCAAATAAATAAATGCCAATTATTTTTACAAGTAGACCATACACACGACATGACAAATGTTCAAAAAGTGACCTTTATTTGTCAAGTTCACGAGTCGTTTAAGTCCGCTTTAAAGTGCGGAACACAAAGAGAGTTACGTCATTCGTTTCCATCCATTTACGTCAAACTTAGTTTTTCTTTTTGTATTTGTCCGCGTTTTGTTGGAAACTTTTTTGAAATATAGGTTATAAACGATTATATTTAATCCCAACATTAAAATTATCACCAATGTTTGTATTACAGATGTATACTTCCTCTTTACCAAAGCTTTATTGTGTTTCGCGTGTAAGAAAAAGTTATTTAGAGCTGAATATTATACGTTCATGTCGAAATTTACCAGCATACTAAATAAATTGTCGTTGTCAAGGCCTACGTGGCTTTCCAAAGAATTACATTTATAGAAGAAAATGGCGAAATTATTAAAGTAGCCCAATCTCTACTAGTATCTTAGATTTAAAAAAAACTGTATCTTGTAACTTAAAAAGTATGTTAGATATCGAAAACTAACTTAGATACCAAAAAGTATCTAAGATACTAAAAAGTAACTAAGTTACCGCGAGGAAAGATCATTTAGACAAGTTACGATTTGTTCGAAGAGGCGATCGATCTTATTACAGACGACTGGCAGCGTTTTTTGTTTTAGTTTTATCGCTGTGTCTAGCCTCATCAATTGCGGCTTATTGTTGAAATCATGCCAGTGACGTCACGATTAGCCGGGATTTATAACAGTCCCGGGTAGACGTCTTATTTGTAAACTGTCAATCAGTATACTTAGTAATACCGGCTAATAGCAGTTAGGTTAGAGTTTTGTATTGTTGGTACTATAGTGCTTTGTGTAATTCTATCTTACCAGATTACTACAAGGTAATTATTCATCCTGTCTAAATAAATGATGCGTGTTGTGGCATCTAGGAAAGAACCACGCACACCGCAGTATCATAACTATCAACAGATTTTCCTTAAATGTTTATATTATACTATTTTAGGGTGTAAGGAAAAAGTAACGATTAATGGAGCTCTGTTATATACAGAGTGGGCTGAGAAAATAGGTCTCATTCAACTTAAGATAAGTATTTAGGTTCCTTTTTTAAAGAGTAACTAGATACCCAAAGTAAATGCACATACTTTTTCAAAAAGTAACTTATCTAGTACCTAGATACTTTCCAAAAGTATCTTTAACAGCTCTGCCAGGCTAATGTAACAAGAATGCAGTTAGGCTGAGTTCGCATTATATAATTATCAATTTTTACATTCTTAATCCCAAGTATCACTACTGCACTATTGTGTATTATATGCTGAAGCTAACAGCTATTGTGTGTACATTACGTCCTAGAATCAGCATTTCGCTTGGTGTCAGTTAAACTAGGCACAAATGCGTCTAATTAGATCAGAAAGTTTTACAGGCATTTAGAAGATAACACTGGGAAATTAAATGTTAGTGTACCTTAATATGGCAGACACAAACATAAAAGAACGGAAAAATTATTGTTCGATATTAATAAACAGATTTAAGCGGTCCAGTTATCAAAAACTTAGCGAATTGTGACGGAAACTTGCAGCTGTGTCAACCGAAATTTGCTTTGTAAAAATGAATAGTAATTTCACCAAACTGATTTCGAAATCGGGACGTGCAGAAACTCAATATTGCACTGCGAGAAATTCAGAATTGAGGCGCCCACCCTCAGGCTTAAGGGTCCTTATCTTCATAAAATATGCAAAAATTTCTTTTCTATTTACTTTGTTTTTTTTTTGGTTATAATTTAATTTCCGCTCGTGGTATATATAAATTAGTGTTAATATTAATTGTGTTGGATAGTTTTGCCAAAAGTTTTATTTCTAGCGTGGAAATTGGTGTATTTCGGAATTGATGTAATTTTGTCCAAAATTATAAACTAAACGTAAGAAATTAGATATCAAAAGTATAAAAGCAGTAGAAGTTAAGATAAATGCGCGACAAGTTGAGAAAAAAGATCATTTTTTTACCCTAACGATTCTAACGACTTTTTCCCAGAAATCTTCCTGACCTTACCATAAATGCCAAAATATTAGTATATTTTTGTTTAGTTTTCTTATTTTAATGATTTTTTTTCCTTCTTGATGACTTGTCAGATAATCGAGAGCAATGAAAAAAAATGTAAACTGCACTACAGTCAATATTTTCAGATGTCGAGTCTGCGAACAATTGTTTTGCGTCGGCCTGGACATGGTCCCTTACGTTGACATTCTCAATATTCATTAATTTTAGTGTCAAAGGATTTCTACGACATATGGAAACAAAAAAAAAACTTCTCTCTTAGTGATCGATCTCTCTAGAACATTTAAATTTCGACGAGATTAATTGGATATGTAGTACTTAATTTCCCAAAAGATTTGAAGAATATATGATTTTTACTTGAGGGACAAAAGTAATTGAATTACTACCAAAAGCATTTCAAGTGACGAAAAAGTATTTAAAATCTTTCAAAGGTAGTTCAAATACTTTGTGATGTTTTAAATCAAGTACTTTGTTTGCGCTTTTAAATTTGAGTCCAGGAAATAGAGATGATCTCTTTGCATATGCCACTGCTGCTCACATCTTTGCCGCGTAGGAATATTAATCGTTCCACCGTGAATCGGCATATTTCGTAAGGCAGATCAATGTTGCATATTTTTGTTACAAAAAAACATATTGTTACATTTTTGTTGTCCTAGGTCAAGAAATTGGGTAAAATCGACTTCAAAACAACATGCAACATTTTTCACCATTCAGTTTTCCAAGGTATACCTTGCTGACTCGCCGTCAAGATCTTTTGGCAAGATGGAATTTGTAATCCGACATCTGTCCAGAAATTCGCAAATATCTCCTTTAAGTTGTAACATATATTTCATTCCAAATTTGTTAACCAAATGAACGTAATTATAACAAAAATAATAAGTATAATAGTGGTGCAAATATGATATCAGAGGAGATGTTTTCCTACGTGAGTTTCAGAAGTAGTTTTATTTTTATTTTTTGCTTTATGCAGGATACCGGGTAACGATATAAAGTGTAGCGTATTTTAATACATTTCGTGTTTTTTTAGTAGCTCTATGTAGACGGTTTTTTTAATAATTTATACTTAGTATAGATAAAGAATTAATTACAAAATTACTTCAAAGTGTATAATTTTTTATAATATATACCGTGGGTCTTTAAAGATAATGCAAAGGTATCAAATCTAGTATATTTATAATTGGCAGGAAGGGACAGTTTATATAGAAGACATATTACACATATTGGTAGAATTAAACAGTATTTCCTGAGTAAAAACTAATTAGACAAAAAATAGCAACTAAATATGTATTTATTTTAAAACAACAGTAATAATAGAGCAATAAACCAGCTTTGTTTCTCTTACTGTCTTTGGCTGAAAATACTCAACAAGATTTCTCACTCTACGTCATATTGATACGTATTTTTTAGGTATTAGTATCGCTAATAAAAGTGGCACCTTATTCAATATTTTATTTTCTGTCAGCACAATTAAATTATTTTTAATATATGTTTATTTTGTATGCCCATGTTTTTGTCAAGATTATTAAAAATATTTTAAACTATGTACTTGGTTTCATCTTACAAAAGTGTCTTTACAATAACAAGTAATTTTAAAACGTTTATGTTGTTTTTATTTATTCTATTTTTACCTCTTTCACTTTTTTCTAGTTTTACTTTAATAAACTTAATTTATGATTTTTTACGCAACCTGTATATTCGTTCTAAAACCTAGTCACTCTACACTGATATTATTTTTATTTGACGCCACACATCTCATGAAGATTGTCTAATTCTACTAAAAAACAAGACGAAGGTCGGCTATTGGTTACATTTACCTTATGCTTTGGTAGTGGCAAAAACCGATTGATTATACGCCGAATATACGATTCAACAAATGAAAAATAAATAACCCCCTAAATGGATCACAACATTACCATGTTTCAGTATAGTTGAAAAATAAGATCAATTTCTTTTAAAACCAAAAAAAAACTTTGTTTAACTGCCATGAGCAAAAAATAAATTCATATAAGTAACAAGAAACACAGTACATATTCTAAAAGGATGTTTATTTGGACACAATTTATACCGCCACCTGGCCGTTTAGTGGTTGGTTCTGATTGTTTTGAATTTTTTTATAAAACTATCTATATTCACCAATTTAAAATATATTTGTCATATTTTCAAATATATTGGTACTTGAAATACTTTCTTACTTTCTGGTACATCAATTACAATTCTTACTTCAAATACCTGTAAAAGTATTTTAAATACATAAAATGTAACTATGCTTAATGAACCTTTATCTATATTTGTCTGTTTTCTTTCGTGTACTGCACTTCTATATCTCTTTTGTGTTGCAAAAACGGCGAACTTTCGAATCTTAAAATGATTTAATTTTTTTTTTGCTAGATCGATTTATCTAGAAATATATTTTTTCTTGAGTTCTGTCATTAACGGTTCCCGGGCTACTGCCTACGTCCACTATTATTGGACCACCCAGTATAGTGATACACGATTTACAATTAAATTTTAAAAGGCCAACCAGCATCAGATCCAGTGAACGAGATTTATCAAAATTTTAATTTATGCAGTTCGACTTTGGGCTACTCGGGTATGCCAAAAGTGGCCGTCTGTCTGTCATATTACTACAGGGACCGTCATTATGAAGTACTATACAGGGCGTTTCCTAATTGCGTGTTGATGTTAAAGGGGGGGGGTTTTATGTCAAAGTCTTAACTTTTAAAATATAGGATGGTAAAGTTTAAAAAGAAAACATTCATTTTCATCCCAATTCTGATGCTATTGTAGATAACTGCATGAAATTTGATACACGTCTTCTATGCGTTAAGGAGCATACGGCTTTACCCAGGTTAATTACATATGCACGCCACTTGTAGAAATTTCAAAAATTGATTGTTTATAAAAAATGCCTTTATGCATAACATAAAATACGTGTATCAAATTTCACACAGTTATTTATCTATAATAGCATCAGAATCAGGATTTTAAAAAAATGTTTTTTTAAAACCCTGCATCTCCAAAGTTAAAATTTTTAGGTTCATATTAAACTTTTTTCTTAAAAAGGTCCAAGAATCACCCCACTTTAACATTAGCACGCAATTAGGAAACGCCCTGTATAGTACTTCACAATGACGCCCCCTATATAAAGTAATATGACAGACGGAGACAAACGGTCACTTTTGGCATATCCGAATAGCCCAAAGTCGAACTGCATAAGTTAAAATTTTGATAAATCTTGTTCACTGGAATCAGTGCTGGCTCCCCTACTATAACTGCATTGATGTGTTAATTTTGGAGTATTAGTTCTGTAGTTTTTCAAATACTAATTGCAATATTAGATATTTTTTGACACCTGGTATTGAACAGAAAATTCATTATTTTGAAGCAGTTTATTGACAGCCACTTTATGAACAATTTTACAAAATATATGAAAAAAAAACTAAGCCATTTTTGAGGTTGACGGCTGTGATTCCAATGGTTCGATTTCTTCTAAATGGTTGTCTCCTCTCAAAACCATGAGGTTTCATCGTCACTACTTGAATATCCCAGTGTCATAACTAAATCATCAATAACCGTTTCAATTTTGCCATCTACTTCACAGTATTTATCTTGAATAGAACGAACATGTTTAACATACGATTTCCAATTTTCAGGCTATTTTGAGTCAATCGCTTCTAATGTTATTTTATTTAAATCTTTAATTGAAAGTTCACCGGTGTTGAGCACTCGAATATTTTTTTTTATTCCTACCCATGCAAGTTCAATAGGGTTGAGGTCGCAAATATATGGAGGCAGCCCTAAAGGTGTATGACCGAGGTTACGTAAAAGACCGTCAATTTTATACTTTTTTTCTCTAGGCTTGTTGGCTGATATTATATATAATTGATATTTTCTCCATGTTGGATCCCATACAAGATTGTTCGATTAAAGCCACGATATTATATGACCTTTTGTAGAGTATTTAGTTGGCACTTTATCTTCTACGTGAAAATGATAAGACGCATTATCCATTACCATGACTGATTTGGGAGGAATGTTAGGTAGAAGCTTCCCGAGCAACCACTTTTCAAAATTATCTGTATTCATCTGTCCATGATAGTCTCCAGTTGTCAGTCCCGAGCGAAAAACCAAATCAGAACCTGGAACAAATCCGGCTTCTGAACCAGCATGAACTATAATAAAGCGATTACTAGAGCGGATTCCCTGAACAACACATGTAACACTTTCACTTTGCTAGCATTTGTTCACTGTCATATCATTATCTACCCAGGTTTCGTCTAGATACACAATATTGCGTCCTTCTTGCCTATATTTCCTTACAGTTGATAGATATTTCACCCGCCAGTGAAATATTTGGTCTTTTAATGAGCAATTTTCGTTTATTTTGGCACTTGCGCCAAACAAAACCATTTGATCGTAAAATCCGATTTAAGGTTTTATACCCGTACGGAAAATCCATTTTGTTCTTTAGAGCACGAGTTGGGGTTTGCAGGTCTGAATCTTCTTCAAGTTTATATAAAAATCCTCTATTGTTCATCGAATTACTTGAAAATCACCATCGTCAATTTTATCTTTGTATGATAATCGGGGTCTTTTTTTACCAGGAGATTTTAAAGGTGAACTAGAACATGAGTGATCATTATGTTCTCTTTGAATGTTTCTTACACTACTTTCCGAAACATCAGTGTAAAATGCAGCTGTTCGATTTTGAATTGTAATAGTCAAACTATTATTTTCAGCTTCTCTAGTACAGGCCTCTGTAACGCTCGCCATAACTTCACGTGCACCGCTTCGAATTGTTTTTCCTGTTTTGCTCGCCATCATTACTTCGAAATAATAATTCAAATTAGACGCAATGCATTTATATAGAAATGAAAACAAACGCTCGAAATGTCTAGGCGCTACTGGAAATAGCTAGAACCTTCTAGCGGCAAGTGCATGGACACTCTAGGCGCATGCCAATTACAGGTGGACCAGTGCAAAATTTACTAAATCCTCGATTAATTTCCTTAACCTTAACCTTTATTTTGAGGACCGCCCGGTTTCCTTTCGTGTCCTGCACTTTACCAGTTACTTGATACTTCAAACACTTTTAAAATTTGAAAGTACTTGTTACTTGTCTTGTTGATTTCGTAAGTATTGGGTCCTTGTACTCCCAATACTTTTTAACAGTACTTGTGATAGTTCTGCTAACAAATTAGGACGAGAATGTTCAAACATAATAAAATATAGAACATTCTTAATCATTAAGTTAATATTGATAACGAAATTTCGCAAAAATGAACTGAATCAGTTTATTTTGTCAAGACTCGAAATCTGTCGAAAAAAGTTTGTTTTTTTTTAAACCCAACTGCTAGGTCATTAGGAAAGTCAGTCTTTAAATATAATAAGTATAAAAATTATTAATTTAAAATATATTTTTGCAATTATTTAAATAAAGCTTGGTGATGTTTATATTGGAGAAACTGAACGATCCATATCGACTAAGCTTAAGGAACATGAACGATGTATCAGAAAGAAACAAATTGTACAATCTGCTGTATCTGAACACCAACATTCTACTGGGCATGTCATAAATGTAAAAAAAACCAAAGTTCTTGCATCGGTTTCGGGACTCTATAAACGCAAAATTAGAGAATCTATTGATAATCTATTTATAAGCATCCTAACAATTTTTATAGAGATACGGGCTTCAGTCTACATCATATGTGGAAACCGATCGTTACACCGAGTCACGCTTTGGTAAACACAGGTCGACTATAGGTAGCTGGCCTGGGTCTCTATGAGCTCATCCAGTGTTCCGATCTCGTGAAGTGAAGATCCCTGAAGAAACGGCGAAACGTCGGATTCCATTTTGACACGGTCTAATCCCAAGAACTATGATTTCTTAATTGACCACACGCGTGAAAGCTTTCGTTCTATGTTTCTCTCGTACTCGGGATCACCCTCACCTCAAGACACTCAAATGGATCCAGCCTTGTTTTGGTGCACCCTGTATTATATTTTTACTAACCATTTATTTAGTTATTGTCCAGCCAAATACAATCGGTGTTTTTTAAATCTGTTGTTAGTTATTCGAAAACAAATTGAAGTAAATCGCTAAAACGTTTAATACACATAATAGCTTTATGATGAAATCCTGTACTATTTTTTACGATACCTGATTTTTAAAATGGCCTTGTTTATTTTGCAGGTCAGCTGTCAATCGGACTTTATGAATTTATGCAGATTGGCGCTTTTTATCTTAAATAATTCCCGGATTTAGCGCTTGGTGATTGACATCTTGAGCGACATTGTTATTTATTCGTTTATTATATTAATTGAAGTTATTTTTTTTGGTACATAGAACAATCAATAGTGTAACTTACTGGAGTTGATTTGAATAAATTATTCATAAATATCATATTTCACATCATATACACAATAATTCACAATATTTAATCGCGCTCAATACGATTAGTCGCAGAATTGCTGAGAGCACAAGTTAAGTGTATTTGTTTGGAAATATTTGTATGTGTATTTCAAAATCCGAGGCACAAGACTACTGCATACTGGCCACACTTGGTTGTAGTTCCCTAATATCGGAAATAAAATGCAAAGCTGAGATCCATTTAAGGGATAATTTTATTTAACATTGGATAGATCGTCTCTACGGAGTATTGTCTGTCTTTGGTAACCTTAGACTATAAAACAAAGGATAGACTTAACATTTCATTCATAGATAGTTTCGAAAATTGGATCTATTATTGTTTTTCGCGTGCTGTGCTGTAAAGCAGTGGCGGCTCGCGGGTGAAAAAGTAAGTGAAGTGCAAATGAAGCAAGAAAATATCGCAATCATTTTTTTTCCAGAATTTTTTTATATGTGGAGGGGGTAGAATATTTTTTTACGACTTAACCTAACCTAAATTTTGTATACTAAATCAATTCTCCTATCCTTTATAGCAGCAAATTTATTTATAACATCCTCATAAAATGGATGAGTTGCCCTAATCTCCTCCAGAAATTCCTTTTGAACTGAAATATTGCCAAGAGAAGTAAGTCTTTTTGAGATATTGTATTTCTTAAATAAGTTTTTACACATTTGAAGCAAGAAAAACTTCTTTCCACTGAAGCACTCGTCGACGGTATTGTCAAAATAAGGGAAAACAATTTATATGCTTCGGTAAAAATATATTTATTTTCATTAATTTTTTTCACTTTCATTTGCATCGATATTAAAATATGGTCCAATATTTTATAAAAAAGAGTTCTATGCTTAGCCCTAATTTCTTCAGGTGAAAGCTTAGCAAGCTTGCGTTTGTAATGTTTTATTTCTGTAATAGAATTTGCTTTATAAAACATGGTATTAAAAAAATGTTCATTTATTTTTTTACAGAGCACCTCACGACAGCGTTTTATATGGGATATGCAAAAATGAATGTCAAGCGATTTTTTTTTGAAGAACGTCAAATAGTATGTCCGTGATTAAGAAAATGTCATTCAGCACTAATGCCAGAAACGTGAATTCAAAATCGTTCATCTCACCTAAAAATCCTTTCGCAAGGCGGATTGATTTTTCGTCCGATTTGTCACAGTTTGTAATAAATTCAAAGACGTCTTTTAATTTATTCCAGTCTTGAACAATCACATTTATTAACTTCGAATTTGAAGTTGTAACAACACAATAAATAAATATAACACAAAACAACAAAGCAAACTGCAAAGGAACTCACCGGTTGCAGCGAAATCCGCGAAAATAAAAGTAAACAATCACCCCAAACGACACGTGGAGTTCACCGAGAGCGTTGTATAGCGATGGTTAAAATTATTATTCCATGCGGTTGTCATGGCAACATAGTAGGAAAACAGTAATTGGGTGAATAAATGAATGTAAAAACTAAAATTTTAAGAGATATATAATAAATATAGTTAGATGTCTGCTTGTTTATTTTTCCTGGTGAAGTAGCACTTCACCTACTTCACCTGAATAGCCGCCACTGGTAGATAGCGAAACAAAATGCCGGCATAATTTAATGTTTACAAAGTTAGTAAATTCCATTTCCTAAAAAAAAAGTCTTTTTTTATGGCAGAAAATAGTAAATATCATAATTGATTTATAAAACAAAAATTTAAAAATCTTATGTATGTATGTAGAGCATTGTTTTTTGGCCGGAACATCCCTTATAACAAATTCCACCACAAACATTATATTTGTAATTTCTTGTAAGGTAAGACTTGGGTATTTGGTTTCAAAATTAAGTCCTTTTAACAGAACCTACCCTAGTAATAAAAAAACTGACACATATTGACATTTATATAATGTGTTAATTTATTACAAAATAACTATATGGATACATAATCTATGTTATATGTGTACTAGGAGTATATACCATTGAACTGTCGACTGAAGGATATACCGAATTACTTACTTATACTCAAAATTTAAAAATATATATATATATATATATATTAAAATATATATATATATATATATATATATATATATATATATATATATATATATATATATATATATATATATATATATATATATATATATATATATATATATATATATATATATATATATATATATATATATATATATATATATATATATATATATATATATATATATATATATATATATATATATATATATATATATATATATATATATATATATATATATATATATATATACATATATATATATATATATATATATATATATATATATATATATATATATATATTATATAAGAAATGGATTCGACACGTGTTTCTGACTTAAAACTTCATCACATCAGTACAGTCAACTAGTTGAAAGACGAGTACAACTAGCGCCAAAATGAGTACACAAAACAATACCAATATCTTCAACTGACATTTGTGATTACCAAGAGAACATCCGAAATCTTCGCCTGACTCACTCTATTTACCACAGAACACGGAACAGCATATTTCACATCCAAAATAGTATATTTGTATTGTAAATAACGCATTTAACCATTTGGAGAGCTAGTATGTATTTTAATGTCTACGTTATGTAAAACCCAACCCAAAATATTTGATTTTGTTCAATTAGCACCCATCTTATTCTTTTTTTTTTCCATACCAGTTACCATACTCGAATGGCTTAAATATCAAATGAATATGTGTAAATGCTAAGGCCCTACGATTCTGACACCACTGATATCTAATCTTAATAACGACAAGACTTATTTGTGATTTGACACTTCCGGACTTAAATAGTCTGTATTTCCACAAACAACACACTTCCTCACCATAGTTTTTCATTTATTTAAGTACTACAGCACACAGAACTTACAATATCATTTAAAAACTAAAAAAGGACAACATTGCAGCGTCTGTTTTGTAATTAGACTATAAAACAGGAGTGCTATGATGATTGCTATGAATGAATAGTTGTAAAACTTCTCGTAAGGGACGTAAATTTGGCTTAGCGTTGTTACCAGTTCTATTTAGTAATACTTTTATAATTACATTTTTGTAAGTTTTTAAAGACCTTATTTAATTACTCAAACAATAAAATAATGTTTTATAGTATAAAATTAATTATTATGTGTAGCTTTTTGATATACATATAACTGTATTATGAAAATATTTAAACATATTGGAGTAATTCGGTAAAACTTGGCTTAGAATATTTTAAAATTTTTAAAACGTAACAACAACATACACCTTCCGATGTAGTGGAGAGGTAAAATATTCAATCTATGATTTCGTATTAAATGTAAATAGTTGGATCTCTCTTGTTTTTATAGTCTAAGTTGGTAACAATAATAGATGATCTGATATAAACCTGAAGCTCCCAATAAACAACGTTAATAAATGGGAGTAACTTTTCACTAGTGTAATAAATAAACAAACAATTTTTATTTAGTTATTCCCACTAATTTATTTCCGTTTGACAGCTGATTCAACACCCTGTGTCTTTTTCAAAAATCAATTCAAGGCTGATACTTAAACTGAACCTGATAGTTCAGCATGCTCTGTAGGCAAGTGGAGATCCCAAAGTAGATCATTTAATTCAGCTTGTTCTATTAAATGGGAAGCTTTTTCTTCACTCTCGGGAAAATAAGAACCGCAATTCTCTGATACATTATCGGGTTCTGCCTTATAATGATACATTTCTAAATCTCCCTCGCAAATTGCTGAGGGTGCTGGAACCCATTTTTTTTTCATTCCAACAAACATTACTCTTTAAAATGATGTGATTAAAATACCTATTAATTTTTGATGAAATAAAAAACAAAAATTTTGCAATATTTGTTGAAACAAATTTTTCTTATGTGAGTCTATCTAAAAAGTTTATCACTCTTAACTCTTAAATATTCTCTCGATATCCCGGAAGGATTATTAGATTTACAGAGGCTGTGATATGTGTGATTTCCAATATTGGTTCTTCACTACCTGCATTAACTTACACACATATTTATGTTGGGAGAACTTGAATAGTTCAATACTTCGCGTAGAATGGGGTGCACACCGGAAACTTTTCAGTTTAAATTGCTTTACCATATAAAATGAAAAGACAAAAATACTATCGCAAGTCGCTCGAAAATTGATTATATTGGAATATATTTAAAGGGCTTTATTTTACGTTTCAATTTTGTTCGGAGAAAACTACAGACAAAGGATATTTGATTACTTTGTTGATATAAAACATTGCCACCAACGTCGCTTTGTTTGGCTCACATCGAGTTTATTTTGCTATTACTTGCAATATCCGGTTAGTGTTTTTTCTCGTAACTGTACGAGTATATTCAAATAAAAGTGAATAATCATTATAACTTTTTTTTATAAAAATAGATGGAAATGTTAAGTATAATGGTTTCGTGGATTTTACAATTTTGAGTGTTGACTTTTCCATTCAGGAATAAGATGCTCTCATCACTAACATAAATAAGGCCCAGGATTTACTGTAATTTTTTTTGTCATAATCTTACTAAATTCTAGTCGCCTGTTAGTCACGTTCAGTTGGTAATTCGTGGAAAATTCTCATTTTATTAGGATGAAAGTTATTGGATTGTAAAATGTTCTTAACGGACGAACGCGAAATATTACATGTCTCAGCTACTTGCTTAGTACATTGTCTAGGATTTACTACCATTTCAGCTACAACCTCAATTTTCACGTTTCCGCTATCTTTTAACGTCTCTATTACCTGAAATTTTGACCATAAATTCTCTCCAAATACAAGAATTCTAACCACAGTACACCACAACTTGTTACGTTCTGGACGCGCGTTTCACTAACCAAGTTAGCATCATCAGCAGATGATATAAACTAAAGTATCTTATCCTCACCGAGACTATTTATAGGTAAATTTGGTCACATTTGGTTGCACCCGACTGCACCGTTGTCGAGAAAGCAATAGAGTGGACTATAGGGAATAGGCCCTCTGTCTTTATTTAGTGCTGTCTTACCACATTTAACTATTTCTATGCTCTCAAATGCATCCAATAATCTATTATTAGATACATTATTAATCAACTTAAGTTTAGTTATTCCTATTTGGTGATTGTTTTCCAAAGTATGTTGAACAACGCTTGAATTTTCTGTTCTATATATATATATATATATATATATATATATATATATATATATATATATATATATATATATATATATATATATATATATATATATATATATATATATATATATATATATATATATATATATATAAATAAATATATATATATATATATATATATATATATATATATATATATATATATATATATATATATATACATTAATAAATATATATATATATACATATGTATATGTATATATATTTGTTATTTTTTTGAGATATGGGATGTTGGGAGAAGTAATTTAAATAACGACCAGACCAAGTTTTTTTGGTATACCATTCTGTTTGTACTTTATTATTTTGGTTATGAATTGTCATGTCTAAAAAATTGATCTTATGGTTGTCTTCTATTTCGATATGATAACCATAAGATCAATTTTTTAGACATATATAACCAAAATAATAAAGTACAAGCAGAAAGGTATAAAAAACTTGGTATGGTCGTTATTTATTACTTCTCCCAACATATGTCTCAAAAAAAGTCAGTTATAATCGGATTAGCAGACATAAAACTAGTCGACTTAAATTTTAGAAATATTGCTATAAAGAAAGCAAAAGAAACCTTAGTTAAAAACAGTTATCCCATAAAATTAATTAACACTTTATTTAACTCCCGGCTAAAAATTCTTAAAAACGATCCACAACAATGAAATAAAAAAAAATCGAAAATTATTTATCAATTCCATATATACATATATTTCTAAATCTCCCTCGCAAATTGCTGAGGGTGCTGGAACCCATTTTTTTTTCATTCCAACAAACATTACTCTTTAAAATAATGTGATTAAAATACCTATTAATTTTTGATGAAATAAAAAACAAAAATTTTGCAATATTTGTTGAAACAAATTTTTCTTACGTGAGTCTATCTAAAAAGTTTATCACTCTTAACTCTTAAATATTCTCTCGATATCCCGGAAGGATTATTAGATTTACAGAGGCTGTGATATGTGTGATTTCCAATATTGGTTCTTCACTACCTGCATTAACTTACACACATATTTATGTTGGGAGAACTTGAATAGTTCAATACTTCGCGTAGAATGGGGTGCACACCGGAAACTTTTCAGTTTAAATTGCTTTACCATATAAAATGAAAAGACAAAAATACTATCGCAAGTCGCTCGAAAATTGATTATATTGGAATATATTTAAAGGGCTTTATTTTACGTTTCAATTTTGTTCGGAGAAAACTACAGACAAAGGATATTTGATTACTTTGTTGATATAAAACATTGCCACCAACGTCGCTTTGTTTGGCTCACATCGAGTTTATTTTGCTATTACTTGCAATATCCGGTTAGTGTTTTTTCTCGTAACTGTACGAGTATATTCAAATAAAAGTGAATAATCATTATAACTTTTTTTTATAAAAATAGATGGAAATGTTAAGTATAATGGTTTCGTGGATTTTACAATTTTGAGTGTTGACTTTTCCATTCAGGAATAAGATGCTCTCATCACTAACATAAATAAGGCGCAGGATTTACTGTAATTTTTTTTGTCATAATCTTACTAAATTCTAGTCGCCTGTTAGTCACGTTCAGTTGGTAATTCGTGGAAAATTCTCATTTTATTAGGATGAAAGTTATTGGATTGTAAAATGTTCTTAACGGACGAACGCGAAATATTACATGTCTCAGCTACTTGCTTAGTACATTGTCTAGGATTTACTACCATTTCAGCTACAACCTCAATTTTCACGTTTCCGCTATCTTTTAACGTCTCTATTACCTGAAATTTTGACCATAAATTCTCTCCAAATACAAGAATTCTAACCACACTACACCACAACTTGTTACGTTCTGGACGCGCGTTTCACTAACCAAGTTAGCATCATCAGCAGAAGATATAAACTAAAGTATCTTATCCTCACCGAGACTATTTATAGGTAAATTGGTAAATTTGGTCACACTTGGTTGCACCCGACTGCACCGTTGTCGAGAAAGCAATAGAGGGGACTATAGGGAATAGGCCCTCTGTCTTTATTTAGTGCTGTCTTACCACATTTAACTATTTCTATGCTCTCAAATGCATCCAATAATCTATTATTAGATACATTATTAATCAACTTAAGTTTAGTTATTCCTATTTGGTGATTGTTTTCCAAAGTATGTTGAACAACGCTTGAATTTTCTGTTCTATATATATATATATATATATATATATATATATATATATATATATATATATATATATATATATATATATATATATATATATATATATATATATATATATATATATATATATATATATATATATATATATATATATATATATATATATATATATATATATATATATATATATATATATATATATATATATATATATATATATATATATATATATATATATATTATATGTATATATATTTATTATTTTTTTGAGATATGGGATGTTGGGAGAAGTAATTTAAATAACGACCAGACCAAGTTTTTTTGGTATACCATTCTGTTTGTACTTTATTATTTTGGTTATGAATTGTCATGTCTAAAAAATTGATCTTATGGTTGTCTTCTATTTCGATATGATAACCATAAGATCAATTTTTTAGACATGACCCTTCATAACCAAAATAATAAAGTACAAGCAGAAAGGTATACCTAAAAAACTTGGTCTGGTCGTTATTTAAATTACTTCTCCCAACACCCCATGTCTCAAAAAAAGTCAGTTATAATCGGATTAGCAGACAGAGCAATAAAACTAGTCGACTTAAATTTTAGAAATATTGCTATAAAGAAAGCAAAAGAAACCTTAGTTAAAAACAGTTATCCCATAAAATTAATTAACACTTTATTTAACTCCCGGCTAAAAATTCTTAAAAACGATCCACAACAATGAAATAAAAAAAAATCGAAAATTATTTATCAATTCCATATATACAGGAGCTGTCTGAAAATCTACAATCATATTTTAAACAACATGAAATTTCAGTGTGCCATAAAGAAATAATCTTCTCAAAAAATATTTTAGTTCAGTTAAAAGTAAAACACCGAAAAACCGAAAAACCCACACCATATATGAAATACCATGCTCTGACTGCTCGTCTGTATACATTGGACAAACAACACAATACCTACAAAATCGCATAAATGGCTGCAAGTATGACAAGAACAATAAAACAGCCCTAACAAATTACGAGACCCAAACTTCCCATAAATTTAATTTTAAAGAAACAAAAATCTTAAATTATATATATATATATATATATATATATATATATATATATATATATATATATCTTAAATGTGCCATATGTTCTTTAAAACGAATGTTTATGGAGCGTTTAGTTTGCTCAATATATTTTAGATCGCAGTCATTACAGCTAATTACATAGATACCACTCCTCTCCTTCAAATCGGCTTTGTCTTTAGGGTTCCCAAGGAGATTTTTCAAACGGTTCTCCGTTTTGTAGGCTACTCTAAAACCTACGTTTTCAAATATTTTTTCTAGACCTCTCGTTTATCTGGAATCATGTGGAATTACTATGAAATTATTGGGAGCCTCAGGTGCTTGAAGAGTAGTGGTATCTTTTAACATTTTCTTATGCTTATGTCTATTTACTAATGTATGTACAAAATTATACATACAACCATTATATCCATTACTTTTAGCTATATTTTTAATCCGATTCATTTCATTGTTAAAACGTTCTTTACTTAATGGAAAATTGACTAACCTGTGAGTTAAGAAATGAAATGCTGCCATTTTGTGTTGATGGCAATGAAATGAGTCGGATGTTATATACCCATCAGTATTAGTAAATATTCTATAAATATCAAATTCTAATTTATCGTTATTTCTAATAACTAACGTGTCGAGAAAAGGTAATTGCCCAATGCTTTCCTTTTCGTACCTAAAATTAATGGAAGGATATTAATTGTTTAATGTTTCTAAGAAAGTATCCAAATTTTCTGTTTTAGTATCAAAAATAGCAAATATATCGTCTTTGTGTCTATACCACACCCTTGGAAAATACTTGAGTTCTTTTTTGAATTGGGTTTCTAATCTACCCATAAACAAATTTGCAAGGAACTAAGATAAGCAATTGCCCCTCGCAGTTCCCTCAAGTTTTTTGTAATATTTATTGTTAAACTGAAAAAAAATTTGATTCATACATAATTTTGTGAGAAGGAAATTTTCATCAATAATTTCTTTATTCAAATTAATGAATTCAAGTAATTCCTTTAGGTACTCTAAAGCTAGCGGTATGAGTACATTAGGAAACAATGAGCTTACATCAAAAGATATTAAAATTTCACATTCTTTTAAGTGAACATTCTAAATTTTATCTAAAAATTCTAACGAGTTAGTATCCTTAAAGTTCTCGTACGAGATATTTAATTTGCCGAATTCGTCTAATAACCATTTTGAAATATTGTACGTTGGTGATCCAACAGCTGAAACAATAAGTCTCATGGACTTCCCAGGTTTATGGATTTTGGGAAGGCAATACAGTTTAGATAACTGTGGGTTACTCTGTGTTAGTTTAAATTTTAGTTTATCAATTGCTTACTCGACAACGGTACACTCGGGTGCAAACCAAGTGTGACCACATTTACCTATAAATAGTCTCGGTTAGGATAAGTTGTTTTAGTTTATATAATCTGCTGATGATGCTAACTTGGCTAGCGAAACGCGCGTCCAGAACGTAACAAGTTGTGGTCAAGTGTGGTTAGAACTCTTGTATTTTGATCTATCTTCCACCACAGGTTCCAGTGTGAGGAAATAAATTCTCTAATTAAATAAATTAAAAAATAAACTTTCAAAACACTTGAAAAACATATTTCAAAATGCCAAATATTAGAAAACCAAGGCAACGACAATTAATTGTTGTACTTGGTGGAAAAAACGTGCAGCACGAAACCACGTATCAGAAAAACAAATTTAAAATTGTTATTGGTCATGATTTGAGAACTACTGAGACAAATGTTTTTAAAATCGGGGTTTGAATTAACATTAGAAATGCCTTAAAACGTCGTATCACTCGACCTCCTCTTCCTTAAAAAAAGTTTCATATTTAAAAATATTTAAAAATCGTCTTAATTTTTATGCTTCTATTTTTGATTTTATTTATTTCAAGTTAGTTTTTTAAATCTTTGTATTTTTCCTCATGTTGTTGGGCAACCACCCGTGATACCCGAGCATCTGACGTCAGTAGGTTTATCAGGACAAAGTTTGTAAATTAAGCATGCTTAACCGATTTGACAGAATTGAATCTAATTTGATGTTTGTTGTTATTTTAACTCGTTTAGGTTGTTTTTTTTAATAGCCAAGTTTTTTTGGTGCTAGTCTTTTTTTGAGAAGCTCATTCACGTTCCGGTGGCCGATA
The DNA here is from genome assembly GCA_030620095.1 of Kuschelorhynchus macadamiae. Lineage (NCBI taxonomy): Eukaryota > Metazoa > Arthropoda > Insecta > Coleoptera > Curculionidae > Kuschelorhynchus > Kuschelorhynchus macadamiae. Next base: position 1,333,336 of record JAUTXW010000845.1, on the reverse strand, counting down.
CGGACAGAAGGCCCGTTAGAGAAAGATTGCAGCATGCATCTACATTTTGGGATAAGACAATTTTAAAACAATAGTTAAATCAAGTCCAGATCTTAATTTCTGTTAATTTTTTTCAAGGTTATTGAATCCCTATTATTAATGCTAGCTGAGCTGCCCTTTTCTTTTCTGTATGGGCATTGCCATATGCTGCACGTGGTGCTCTGATTAGTAATTGACATCTTGGCTAAGTTCTACCTCTGTATTAATATGAACCTCAAAAAAAACTCTTAAGAAAGACCTAGGGATATGCTAAGGCTTGTATATAACGTTGTAGCTTGCTTTACTTATGGTGTAAGTAGTATAGAGTCAACTGAAGAGGTAAGACCTACCTAAATTAAATAAAAACTCGTAGTGAATTATATTGAGAGGTCAATAACAAATTTAAAAATAGGCATACTTAAAATAAAAATAAATATCTTATTTTTAAATTGAGCTTTAAATTGTCTTGAAGTTCAGGTCAACTCTTCGTTCTTTAGAATTGGAAAAATGCTGAATGACATGTATGTTAAAATTGCACGCATATTCCTTTTATAAATGATTTCTCTACTTAACATTGCTAAAGCGGATAGTGTATCTTGGCTCAACTCCTCAACAACATGTATAAGCCCTCGAAAAACCCCTGGATTTTCAGACAAAGCCGTTTCATCATGGCCACGTAATGCCACTCCCCACAAAATTTTACACAATCTGTAATTTTGTTTAAAATATAACGATTTTTGGATACGTTTTCATTAAAATATCTAAGGGATTTTCTCAGCTGTGTCTAGCTGAGTGCGAATATCAACACTTTCGACCATTTCATGTGATCTGCAGAAAATGCATGTTTTTTTTATTTTTTCTTTTGTGTTTTAAGTCTTTAACACCGGTTTTTCACCATAATGAGTCCAACGAGTCCTTAGAAAACAACAAATAAACATAACAGTAAAATGAGTTAGAGACTTCACAACCACATATCGAGTTATATACTTTTCTGGCAAATTACGACCACTTACCTTGAATTCGGTTATTTTCCCAAAATTAAGTTCGTTAGCACTCTTTAGTTATTTAATTTTTCGCACAACCGACATTTTATTTCATCTACATTCACAATTCAAACAGAGACAGATAAAATTTAAAAAATACAAAAAACAGTACATAAATCAATTTTCATCGATTAAAAACGTCCGAAACATTATCGAGTTAGAATATCGACCACGCGACCTCTAAACAACTGAACTTCCGCATGCTGACGTGATGCCGCGACCGATCGATCGAATTATGAGAAGAGACCGGCTGACGGCTGATGTCCCAAATCGCGATTTCATATTCCATTTGCTATCACGTTCGGCTGCCGCTAGGTAGCTGTGAAATCTTCGGGTACTACGCTTTAAGGTAATCGCGGACTGCCTAGCCTAGCTTAGTATAGCGTATTTTATAATGCCTTAGGAACGCAACGAGACTATTCGAACCGCCGCGCGTGGCTAACTTTTCCCAAGGTTCGCGTTTTACTAAAACTATTAGGAGGGACGGTCAAACGAATAATTTATTTTCTGAAATATTTTTGGGGGGTCATTGACCAAGTGATTCTATGGAAGAGCCGCCACTGGTAGCGAACAGTATCAAAGTTTAAGACACATTTAATTTATAAACATTTGTGAAACAAAAACGTACTTTTAGCCCTTTAAAAAAGAATGCTTACTACTTGTGTTTTGGGTGCAAAGTTGGAGACCAAGATAAAAATTGAGCTCCCCTTAACTGCTGAAACAAATCTGCGTCAAACATTCGCGGCTGGGCAAATGGAAAAAAGCGATAAACTATCCAAATTTTGCAATCCGCCATACGCCTGGTGCTTCATAGTGATGAATTGCCTGTACTTAATCAATGTTAGAAATATGCCCTTGATTATGATGATAATCAAACGATACTGTACCGGAAAATGTCACCGGTCTATCATCCTCGGAAGATTCAACTCAAAATCCTCACAAAATAAGTGAAAGTGAATAAAGTGACCTTATAAGGGATTTATTGGCATCTCGATTGCAATGATGGAATTTACTTCAAGATGAAATAAAAGTTTCTGTGTACCGAAGCCGTCATGAAGAAGCCATGTTAAAAAAATATTAAAACAATTTTTTAACATGGAAAACAATTTGGTAGCCTGTAGGGACATTGAGAGATTAATTGCAGCTTAAAATCCGGGCTATAATCCAAAAACTGGAGATTTTTCATTAATTCCTCAAAAGCAAATCTTAAAGCTGTGTAACTCCCTAATGGAAACATGTTGCCTTCAGGCCCAATTGGTTATGCAGTCCACATAAAAGAAACGTATAGCAATTTGAAATTGTTCCAGAAGACCATAAAATATGAAATATATAAATGGCAAATTTGTAAAGATTTAAAAGTGGTTGCAATTTTGCTTGGAATTCAGCTAGGTTATACTAAATACTGCTGCATCTTCTGCGAATGCGACAGTCGAGCACGGTCGGATCACTGCAGAGAGCAATTTGGGCCACCCAGAGAGCCAGGAAAGCAAAATGTAACCAGAGCACCATTAGTTCACCCTGAAAAGATTTTACTACCGCCACTTCATATAAAATTGGGATTTATAAAAAACTTTGTGACAAAGAAGGCCGTGCTTTCAGTTATTTAAAAGAAAAGATCCCTAGAATCAGTGACGCTAAAATTAAAGATGGAATATTTGTGGGTCCCCAGACTAGGAATATTTTCGGAGATGTGCGATTCGATTCCATACTTGAAGCAAAAAGCTGCTTGGAATACCTTTAAAATGGTTGCAGCAATTTTTTTGAAAAACATAAAAGCAGAAAACTATTTTGTGGTGCCAAAACCTAGGGTGTAATATGTCGTTAAAAATTCATTTCCTGGATTCTCATCTGGATTACTTTCCGGAAAACTGTAGTGCTATAAGTGAGGAGCACGGTGAGAGGTTTGACCACGATATTTCAAACATGAAAAGAAGATATCATGGAAAATGGAACTGTGAGATGTTATCCGACTACTTCTGGACTATTACGAGAGAGTCCCTAAAAGGTAGACTAAAAAGCGCAAAATAAGGGTCTACACTTCAGATTCAATGATAAAATTTACTATTTAATTGCTTTTGTTGAACCTACAATATATTGTTATGTGTATTTTGTATGTTCATTGTAATGCTTATAAATTAAAATTTCGTAACAAATAATTTTTTTGCGAGCCAACTAAATTCTTTAATAGGTGTTTTAGTTACTTGGGGGTAGCTGAATCCAAAAAAAAATATGTTTTGTTCAAGAAACAAAAAAAAAGTTGAAATTTGTTCCCCAGTACAAAAGCCCATTTTCGTTTTATAATGAGACTAATAATATATTTTCAAATTACTTTGAAGTTTGGGACTGAACGCTTGATCTGCAGATTTTGGTCAATACACGTCATTTCCAATACAATTCTAATCGCAGCCCTAGACCTGTCGATAAACTGGGCATGTATTTAAGATGCTCAGTTGTTTCGGTGATAATATTTATGAATGATCCATAAAAATCCATAAAATTCACATGTTAAACATTTTCTTGCGTCTTTACATAGAAAGAAGTTATAAAGAATGTTCACAAAATACCAAGTGTCGAATTGATAACCTCGTTTTCTGAAATCTGTCAACAAAATACAATAGGTTAGAATTGGGAATCTCCTCTTTTTTTTGAAGTCGGTTAAAATTTGGCTTTTGTCACTTACGATAAATAGGCGAGAAGGGTTCAATATAATAATTACAACTTAGTTTTTAACTATCTTGGCATCCAAATCACTAATTAAAATTTAGTATTAGGTACAATAATTGATTCGCGGTTTTGATATAATACACCCACAAATATGCTGACAACGAAACAAAATTACCCGTATTTAACAGTAGGCTAGCATAATCTAAATTCGATTCAAAAGCTCCAATTTACCATAAATATAGCTTATTAGTGAAAGCAGAAAATTGAATTAAACACTGATTAGGGAACGCGCATATTATGAAACATCAGTTTTCAGTTGATTTCGCCAACATTTATCCGTTTTTTGGCTTTGGAGAAATTGAAATTAATTTGAGCGCGGTAATTATAGTAGTTTTGATTTAAATTCGCAGCAGAAATTTTGCGATTTAGAAATTAAAATCAAATATGCTATTATAGTTTGTCATAATTAAAAAAATTGGTTAATTAGCTTTTAACCGGAACTTCTTCTTAATGAATTCTACGACGCAGATGTAACTGTAACAAAGTTGAGATACTCATATAATTATTTGGCGTTAACTTATATGATATGAGGTGAGTTGTAAATACTTTAGTAGAAAAAATAGGTTTTAACAAACCTTTCCTCGTAACGAAACTTTATCCTCAAATCGGTCGTATTCACTTTATTTTGGATAACCCTGCGTGATGGAATTCGTTACGAGGAAAATTCCAGGGAAAATAATTTTTTTATTTTTTGAAAATTTAAACGAAAAAGTCAGGTTACTTTCTTCTTACTAGGGAAGTATTGTAACTGTGAAAAATCACCCTCCGAGATTTTTCCAAACCTTCTTCATCAACCATCATTAATGCTATATTTTCTACCTGTTTGCGGCATAGCTAAAAAATCACTTATCTAATTGACTTCAAATTTTCGTCAAATATTGTCATATGGGGATAGCATGCTAAAATCCATTATGTGGAACAAAATGGCGATCTAGTAAACTATTTTGTACGAATTCACGATGACGGGAAAACGATTCTTTTTTAAATATTATTAGGCCGCCATACTGGGTTCGTACCAAAATCTTGCCAGTTGATTTCTAGGTCTCACTTGGCTTTTGTACAAAATTTAAAGTCAATTGAATAAGTAAACCTTTAAAAAATATTTTATTGGGCCTGCATTTAGTTTGATTGGATTTTTTCCAAATTGTTACCAATTGAACCCTTGTGACCCTCGATTTTTCTATAAAATTTGTCCATGTCAGTTGGATATTGTTGTATAAGATTACTTCTAAGTGTAAGTGGCTTAAGTATTAGAATTTCCTTTTTTTTACTTTTTTACACTTTTTTTGTTGTATAGAGCAACACTGTTGGATACCGCCCCCCATTTATCCTGTAACTTATGTAAATCTTTTTGATTGAAAATAAAGACTGTTTATTATTATTATTATAAATAGTTTCTTAGCTATTTGTCATGAACAGCCAAACCGATAGACAGACTTACTGTAAATGCTATTTTCATTAATTTTTATAATTTGGCTTTGAACTTTAAAAGCCAATGTGAAAATTGGGAATAGTAAAGGAAGGATTGGTGGTCTTTTTAGTCGACTACTGTGACTGCCACCTAAATAATACACTATATGCCTATCTTGAATTTTTCAGAAAATGGTCGTTTAAGCTAAAATTGGGTTGGGTTAACTTTATTGGTAACCCCTCCGTGTCTTTATCTATGTGTGTTGGAATTCGTTACGAGGAAAGTTTCGGGGAAAATCAATTTACCGACTTTTCATTTTTTGATAATTTGAACGAAAAAGCCATATTAATACTTCTCTCGTGAGAGAGAAGTATAGCAATTGTGAAAAATCACCTTTGGAGATTTTTCAGATATTCTTCATCAGTCATCATTTAATGCCATGTTTTCTCAATTCTGTCGGTCTGCATGTTTGCGGCATAGCTAAGAAAATCACTTATCAATTTGACAAATATTGTGGGTCGTATAGGGCCAACATGCTAAAATTTTGATAAAAATCCATTATGTGGAACAAAATCGCGGTCTAGTAAACTGTTTTTGTATTAGTCCGCCATATTGGATCAGTATTAAATCTCGCCAGTTAATTTCTAAGACTCACTTGGCTTTTGTAAAAAATTTAAAGTCAATTGCATACGTCAATTTTTTAAAAAAATATTTTATTAAGCCTGGTTTGGTTGGATTTTTCCCAAATTCTTTCTTTAGCGACCCTTGATTTTTGAAGAAAATGTGTCCAGTTGTCAATAGTATAAGTAGTTTTTTAGCTATCCGTCATGAACAACCAAACCAACAGGCAAACTCACGGAATTTAGCTATTTTGTATTTAACTTTGTCAAATGCACAGTTTTGACTTTAAAATTTAAAATAACGTAAGTATCAATACAAATAATGTAGCATATCAAACAGCATTTTGTGTGTAAATGCTATTTTCATTGACTTCATTGGTCGGGTTCACTTTATTCTGGGTAACCCCCGAGTCTTTCCCTGTGTGTGATGGAATTCGTTACGAGGAAAGTTCCGAAGAAAATAAATTTATCGATTTTTCATTTTTTGATAATCTGACAAAAAAGCCTTGTTAATACTTTCCTCGTGAGAGTTTTGTTGTTTTCTCACTTCCGTGAATCTGCATATATTTGTGGTATATCTAAAAAATTACTTATACAATTGACTTCAAATTTTAGTCAAATATTGAGGATCACATGGGGACAACATGCTATTTTGGCAAAAATCCATTATGTGGAACAAAAAAGTAAATTGTTTTCTGCGAATCGAAGATTTTTTTTTAAATGCGATTAGGCTGCCATGTTGGATTCGTACCAAAATTTTGCCAGTTAATTTCTCTCACTTGGTTTTTGTACGAAATTTAATGTCAATTGAACAAGCAAATTTTTAAAAAACATTTTATTGCGCCAGCATTTGGTTTGGTTATGTTGGATTTTTTCCAAATTGTTGCTAATTGAACCATTTGTGACCCTTGATTTTTATACACAATTTGTCCAATGACAGTTGGATAAGTATTTTCTTAGCTATGCTTCATGAACAGCCAAACCGACCGAAAGACTCACCGAATTGACCTGTATTTCAACGTCTAGTGACCTTGTAACGTAAAGATCTTAATAGATCCCCCGTACGAGGGCAGTAATAAAAACAAGACAATCTAAGGAAGTTGTTGGGATGGGACTCATTTTATGGATCCTTCTATGCATATTAACAGTTTCGATAAAGATTACTTGAACATAAATTATGTTAATGCCTCCTCCAAATCAATTCACAAAGTAATTTACGATATAATTTTGTACAAAATACCAAAAAAAAATTAAATATTTATAAAAAATTAAGAAAATATAAGGTTCGGAAAAATGTTATTTGTTTTTTTTTAATTCATCATCTCATACAAATAGTCTTCTTACATTGAAACAAGTTTTCATTAATGACTATTATTATGTTGGTGCTACACCTTAATGATAGCTTTAACTCATTTATCTTAACAAATATCTCAGAATATCTTTTGAAATTTGGTGATTAAACCAAATTACTAAATAAGCATGATTTCTGGGTTTTTTATTCAATATTTCTTTCGTGCATAATGATCAAACAAGTAATATTTTTAACTGCATACCTTCTGTGGTTACCCCTTAACTTTTTCAAAGACAAATGTCAAAGATATATCACCTACCATGTTTCTAGTTAGCAAGCTGGGTCATGATTTGAGATAAGGCACTACCATAATATGCAAGAGAAGTCAGTTCATACCTCATATATTAAGAGTACTTATAGAGTTTGGGTGCATGCTTCATTTAGTTACAGTAAAGCTAGTCCACATAAGTGTTTAATTAAAATTAACTATCCTTATAACAAATTTTTGCATTGCAAAATGCAGGTAAAAAGGTACCAACATTCTTGAAATTCTAGGATAGTTTGACACATTTTGTTGTTTATTTGGCACAAATACCTACATACACAAAATAATATACTCAGTTTGATCATTGAATTGTAAGCAAGTGTTAGAATTTTGGAATTTTTGAATTCTTGTGCTCTCAGAAAGGCAGCGAATTGAAGTTTTGATATTGTTGGGTTGCCGAGACAAACTACGGAGCCAGGATGAAAAAATTTGTGTGTGGTTGAATAAAAAGTATCCCAAAAGAAACCTGATATACTTCTATGAGTACAATAAAGTTCTCATTTTCCAACTAATTACTCAGCGCTTATTAGTAGAAGTTTTACACGTATAAAGTGCATGTTGTGCAAAGATGTCTTTTCATATACAATGGAAGGTGGCGGTAATTACCGACATGTAGAAGAGGGCCCCAGACATAATAAAGCTCAAGCAGGCGGTTTTACCGTTGCACATTTAAATGTACGCTCTTTGAATACTGGCTTTGATGAACTGACTAATTATATAGATAATTTTCAGTTTGATATTCTTCGTTTGTCCGAAACCGGGTTAACCTCAAGCCATGATAGCTCATTTTTTTGCATTCCTGGGTATAGACTTATACGACAGGACGGGGATAAGAGGTGATGGAGTAGGTTTTTTTATTAAAAAGTCTATACAGTTCTCTAGAATTTGAATATATTGGCGTCTCTCTTGTAATAAACAAAAAAAAATAATAACTAGCCTATATAGGCCTCTATCTTAGCATGTGAATACCTTTCTTTATGCTTTGGAAGATGTTTTTGGGCAAACAGTATTGTTCTTTGACACAGTGGTATTTGTTGGAAATATTAATATAGATTTTCTAGGTGATCACATACATATAAATAAACTTTTAAATTTGCTCGTCACTTTCAATTTAAATCAACATTTTAAGGATAAATACAAATACTAATTCAAGTTATTGATATAATAATAACAAATAACAATAGTGATAATAACAATAATAACAAATAACAATAGTGAATATTACAGTTCAGAATCTGTTCCGGTGTCTGAATCAGTAACCGATCACAATTTAGTTTATGCAGTCTTTAAATTTCCTAAGCAAATAATACCTTATAAATATAAAAAATGTAAAAACTATCAGAACATAAATTTTCATGAATTTGATAATAACGCATCGCATCTAGACTTTGATGTTATTTATCGCACTGACAATATTGATAAAAAAGTTGTTCACTAATTTTATTATTTATCTCATAAATCAACATGCACCACTGCATCATAAAAAAATTCGCGAAAAATCGTTTACTCCTTGGATAACACCAAACATTAAACTTTTAAATAAATTAAGAGATAAATCACATCAAAAATACCAAAAAAAATAACTCCAGGTAATTTGCAGTACTATAGACAACACAGAAATTACACCAAACATGCAATCCTAAGAGAGAAAATTACATATTACAATAAGGTGTCGCAAAAAGGAGGAAAAGAATTTTGGCACAACGCAAAACAATTAGGTTTAACGCATAACAAAATTAATGATATCCACGAGGACCTATTACGTCCAACAGAATTAAATATGTTTTTCAGAGACTGGTCTAAAGTGGCTGATTCTGTATCTAGGGAGAAAATACAATTTTACAATTCGAATAGGTATTCTAATAATACGGAACTAAATTTTAAACTGATAAATTCCACTAAGGTATAAAAATATACACATGAAATTAAAACTAATGCGGTTGGTGAGGACATGCTATCAATAAGAGATTTAAAACTGTGCCTTCCTTTGTGTTTAAATCCTTTAATAAATATAATAAACAGCTGCTTAGTGGAAAATATCTTTCCCAACATATGGAAAAAAGCTGTAATAGAACCGTTGGCACCAGTTGCTGATCCTAAAAACTTTTCAGATCTCAGACCAGTTAGTATACTTTCGGTTTTATCTAAAATTATAGAAAAACATATTTATAACCAGATATACATCTACGCAAATGAATTTAAAATAATTCCCGACTGTCAGTCTGGATTTCGCAACATCATAGTACCTCCACCACTCTTGCAAATATTGTCAATATCATAAGGTTTAATGGAGACAATGGACATAACAGGCTTTTAGCAATGTTGGACTTCAGTAGGGCTTATGACACGATAAATCATATATTATTGTTAGCGAAACTTCACTATTTTGGTTTTTCGATAAACTCCGTAAAATTTCTAGAACATTATTTGAAAGATAGAATTCAATGGGTTGCAGCTAAAAAGAATGATATTATGAAAAAATCAGGATTTCTTGCTGTTAATCTTTGGAATGAGCTATCTAACAATTTAAAAGAGTTCTCTTATAGTAAATTTAAAGAGCATATTAAATGGAAACTTTTGATAGAGCAACGAGGATTTGTAGGCAGTATGTTAATAAAAAATAAATGCAGTGAACATCTGTGTATGTGTATGTGTACGTATAATGGTGTATGGGTGTGTATATATTTATTTATGCGTATGTATATGTACATATATTGTAGTCTGGGATGCCGCATGTGTGTCTTTTTGGTTGCTGTTACATAAAAAGTTGTTAAAACAAATCTTTTAAAGTGATGCTGATGCGCGGGCGGATCTACTAATAATTAATTTATATTTTTAAAATATTTTTTTTAATGGGCTAAAACTTCCCTATATTATTAGTAATGTTTTTTAGGGTTTTTATGTATTTCTAGTATTTAATATCTAATTATTTTTATTAAATATCACGCTCTTGCACAACATTAGCCCTATCTTGGGCTACTGGCATCGGTTTTTTATAATCGCTGTGCAATGCGCTTTTGTCAACTGTTAGCTATGTAATCAATTTATGTACAAAATGTTGTAATTACTACCTTGACAAATAAATGAATTTGAATGTTGTACAGGAATTTCTTAAAATGATTACAATTCTGAGAATAAATGATGGGAAGATATGAGGAAAATAACATATTTTTTCAAAATATTATCTTCTCCGATGAAACTACATTTTATTTAAATGGATTTATCAATATACATAATTATCGATTCTGGTACGATCATAATTTACAGTGGATACGTGAGGGACATACACAATATCCCCAAAAAGTCAATGTGCGGACTGGTATAATAAATAACTGAATTTAAGGACCATATTTCTTTGAAGAAAATCTTACTGCTGAGCAGTACTTAGATTTCCTTTCATTCGATTTAATAACTGCATTAGCAGTAATGTTTCCTAACGAGGATGATCCAGATATCCATCATGAAAGAACATGGTTTCCACAACATGGCGCACCACCGCATTTTGGTATAAATATTCGAAGGTACATGGACGAAATCCGAATCGGTGGATAAGTCGACAGGAACCCATTGAATAGCCACCAAGGACCTTACACCAATGGATTTCTTTCTATGGGAGTATTTGAAAGAAATAATGTTTAAAAATAGACCATGCAGCGTTGAGGACCTCCAAGATAGAATAAGGATGGAGGTTAGGTTAAGTTAGGTAATTTACCAGCCAAAAGTATTCAGAGTGCGGTGGCTAGTATTTACCACAGACTCGGTGCTTGTCAAGTAGAAAACGGAGATCTTTCAATATTTGTTACATTACTCGAATCAGGTACGTGCTAAGGATCCTCCTCGAATATTAATTTTAATTGAAAAACTTATGTGGACTCGTTTTACTGTAACGAAATGGGCAGACCTCTAGTTTTTTGCTAGTATCGAATTCAGTTTTTGAAGACCCTCTCATAGAGGCCCCACATGACCTAGGTTGCAATTTAAAAAAAATGGGGTGCCTACAAACCAAGGAGTTGCAGGAAGGGAGCTGAAAAGATTACAAAAAGACGGACAACCATTTAAAACACTTCTTGCGTTCCAGCATTTTTGTGAAAAATTACTCACACAGAAAATATCAGTTTTGTGCGTTTCTTTTAAACAACCCTGAGTATATTAAACTTTTTTTATTTTAAATTATTCGAAGGTTTTATGAGTTTGGGTGTCGAAAAAGAGCATTTTAGCGATTTGTCAGATTCCTAGTTTGTCATTTATAGTTCTCTCGGTGACATCAAATTTTTGGCTTTTTAGCGTAAACGTAAACAGCTCGACAGCTTGATAAACATATTTAGCATTTTGCACAATTTTTTTAACAATGCTCAAAATGTTATGATAGACATTATATCTACATTGATTTAGTCAACCAAGTCCTTTAATTAGAGTCTTTATAACTTACCTAAATATTCTCTTAACGTTTTTCCAAAGGTCTTTAAAGTAATAAGTAAATATTGGCGTTCTATAAAGTGTATCAGCCATTTAAAATAATGAACATTAGACGAAAAGAAAAAAGAAAAAAAGCATTAATTAAATTGGTGCGGCGACATTGTATATTTTCACCCGTCGTCGGGTCATGCGAGTTCTATTGTTTACTCGGTTATTGAGTATATACTGAGAGCATTTCCCTGTAACAATAAAAAGTCTCGCAAACCACGTTGTCTAATGAAACGGCGGTGCAGTATTACAAGAAAACGTATAAATGCAAGGCGGTTTATTAAGTTTTGAGATAAATGCAATGGCGAATTCTAGAAAATGTTATGCAACTAACGCACACAAGAATACCAAAAAAATACTTAAACGCGGTGACTCGATAATACAAAAAAGTAGACATGTACCGCCAGAATTATAACCAATTATAAAATAAACGTAAAAATATTTCTAAAAGCAAGCTTTTATTTATAAACTATAGAATTAAAAAATTAAAGATAATAAAACTTACAAACGCAGCACTTTTGAAAGAAAAATATTTTCTTAAAAGCTTGAGGTTTTATTTCAAGTATGTTGACGTCTCAGGCCTCAAGCTTTCAAGAGAAAATTAAAAATTTTAAAAGTTTTGTGTCTATGTAAGTTTTATCATGTTTTACATTTATTTTAGTTTGTACTTTTCAGCATTATTTTTTGCTGCACCCAGAATATGATTTTTTTTACTCCATGATACCATATTATTGCATTGTCGTTGTATTTACATAGTGTCGGTAAATTTCAAGATTTAAACGACTCTAGTGCACACAGGAACATCGCTCTGGCGGAATAAACGTATACAAAAATCAGGTATATATATATATATATATATATATATATATATATATATATATATATATATATATATATATATATATATATATATATATATATATATATATATATATATATATATATATATATATGTATGGTATCCCAAAACGTCCTACCAATAATTTAGAAATACATAGTTTGATTAAAATGTCGTGATTTAGCCATTCTTGCCTTAGTCCAAAAGTTAATATTAAGAAAGATAAACGGTGATTAAGTTAAAATTTTATTTTCGATTTTTGAAAATAATATCCCTGGTTTTTGAAATATTAATGTGAAAATTGGTGATAGCGGATTTCTTCTAGCCAGTAATAATAATACGCTTTCAATTTTGATGTAGCTTGTAGAGGGCGCTACGAGCGCTACTTTTCGCTCTTAAAAATGTTGTAACTTTTTTATATACAAAATTATGAAACTTTGTACAGAAAAACTAGGTCCTATTGTCTTTTCTCCCAAAAAAAGCTATACTCTACAAATCTATCTAAAGTTCACCATTTACGAGATATTTGCTCTTTTATTACTTAATGATGCAGCCGTATTCATTATTTAACATATTACAAGTTAAGGGTCATATGGGGATGATCTAGTAGTATTTTCGTAAAAATCCAATATGCCGGAACAAGATGGCGGCCTAGTAAAATGTAAATAAATAATTACTAAAAAATTAAATTATCAAAATTACCTCAAATTTGGCAAAAAATCAAGTGTTACATCGGAGTGAACTGGTAATATTTTGGTATGAATATAATATAGCAAAACAAAATGGCGTTTTAATAAAATATTTTAAAAATGAGCCTGAAAATACTACTTATTAGGTAAATTTAAAATTTTTTTGCAAGTGTGATTAGAGATAAACTGGTAAAGTTGTGGTACCAATTCAAGATCACGGTACAAAATGGCGGCAAAAAATGTTTGGAAAAAAACTCATTCAATTGGTCAGTTGGTACGAATCTTTTCTCAATTCCGTCAGTCTGTCTGTCTGTTCGCGGCATAGCTAAAAAACTACTTATCCGATTGACGCACATACTTTCAATATGGCGAAACAAAATGCCGGCCTAGTCAAATTTTAAAAAAGTATTACTAAAAAACTGCTAATCCAATTTACCTCAAATTTTGCACAAAAATCCAATATGGCGAAATAAAATGGAAGCTTAATAAAACATTTAAAAATTCAGCTTGAAAAAACTACTTAATAGATTAATTTCAAATTTTGTGCAAATATTAGTTGTAGTATACAGATAAACGGGTAAAATAATAATTGTGGGACGAATTCAATGGTTCAACAAAATAGTGGCCAAATGAAAAGTTTGTATTCATGAAAACAACAATACCTTTACGTTTTAGCGTCTCTAGATGCCAGAAAATATGTTTTCTCAATTCTATTTGTGTGTTTGCAGTTCGGGGCGTAGCTAAAAACTACGTACTTGATTGACTTCACTTGTTGACAAAAAATTAAGGGTAATGTGAGGATAACCTGGCATTATTTTGGTAAAACTCCAGTATGACGGAAGAAAATGGCGGCCTAGTGAAATGTTAAAAAATGTATTACTAAAAAGAACCAAAGATTCAACCTCTGATATCTTGGTATGAATCCAAGACAGCAAAACAAAATGGCGGCCTAATAAATTATTTAAAAAATCTGTCTAATGAAATACTTGGCTGCTAAGTAAAATGTCTAAAAAAAACAACGTAAAAATCTTCCAATTCAATTGATTGCAGCAGAATTGACTATGATACATGGAGTAACTGGTACGAATTCAAAATGACGATACAAAACGGCGGTTTTAAAAAGTATTGTAAAAATAATTCAATTTATTTTAAACCATGCCCAACATATAAGTGTGGCATAGGTAGAAACTGGTAAAATATTGTTACGATTTCGATATGATTAATGACTAAATGACTCTTCTAGTCCTAATGCAAGGAAAGATTCATATCGAAGGAAGTTCCAGGTAAAGTAAATTTTACCGATTTTTGAAAAAGTAAATTCTTTTACTATAAATAATATATACTATTAATTAAGCTTATATCTAAATATTATGGATCAGAATTGGATGCGAAAGCGTTACCGTTGGCGAAATGCTTAGAGTTAAAAAGCAAGTGATCACTGTCTGTGAACATGAAAGAGGCTTAAAAGAGACATAAAAATGACGCATATTACAACGCTTTCAACAATAACTGTTTGAAGTTGGCAAACTTAGACGAAAATATAGAGATGGAAGTGCACAAAAGTTTTTAAATAATTTTTCTAGTCTCTTGGATGAAAGCGGTTCAGGAAGTTCTAACTTCGGCGGGCTTTTAAATTGAATGAAACTTGTACATGATGGAATTTATTTCTAGTTTTATTACAATACATGTACAGTTTTGTTTGTTTTAAAATTACTATGAGCTGGCAAAAGCTCAAGATATTTTAAGTTTGAACTAGTCTAGTGCATATAGCTAGGGAAATGTTATTGGATTAGTCTAACATCGTAAAAGAATAAAAGATTAAACGAAAAAAATTACAAAATAATAATGCCACCTAGCGGGAAAATCGCCTATTTTGCTTTTTAGAGAGAAAAAGTAATAGAAAATATTTTTTTACGGAAAAACCAGCTTAGCTCAGAGATATGAAACTATATTATATAGGCGCATAATTTAGAAATCAGTTAAATTTGTATGTATTATTCGGGTTACCATGGACTCTGTGCAGGATGTTAATTGATTCATGTCACCCTCTTTAAGGAAGCGATTATTTTACCATTAAGAGGTTTAAATTTAAAATTTCTAATTAAATAGGGAACTTTTCTAAACCATTATCTTCTTTAGTTATGTTTAAAAATAAGATTCCCAAAATACGACACCTCAAAGATAAATAAGAACTTCATGATAAATGCTCAAACTTTGTTGCACTTCCATAACATTTCAAGTGACTCCATAAGCGTGCCAAAGTAGATGACGCCATTTAGTTGGTGGCGTGTGTTAGTTTATTGGGAAAAACAATAGTTCTACATAGCGCAAATACTTTCTTGCAAGGCTTGGTGAAATTAGTAATAAAGTAGGGTAAGGAAAGGTATATTGGTGATAAAGGTAATTTGGTGAGAATTTCTAATATATCTTTCGTTAACTTAGCGGAAATTAGCTTTTTTAAATATTATTTTTTTCGAATAAACGCAAGGTTTTAAAAGATATTGTTTTTGAAAATGATGTTATTATAAGTATAGTTTATAAAAAAGACAACAGTTTTACGTTTCAGGGTATCACCAACTTACCTATCACCAAGTTACCTATATAAAAACGGCATGCCAAAGACATGCAGAGACTATGAGAAGGACGACGTAGTTTGAGCCAGTCAGTTGGTACGTCAGCAAGGAATGTCCATTTACAAGGCTTCTAAGGAACTGAAAATACCTTGGTCATCATTAAAACGATATTTAAAAAATACCAAAGGACAAGAGGACGATATTGTTCAAGATTTGCCAAAAATGGGTAGACCATTTGCTTTGCCAGCGGGGCAGAGGTTCGTATATTTAACTACATAATAAACATGCAAGAACTAGGGTTTGGTCTTACCGTTACTCAAATACAAGGTTAGCTTTTTCTTTAGCTAGCCCTGTAGGACGAGATAAATTTTTTTACGCAAGAAAAACAAATTGCTAGCAAATAGTGGTGGACACATAACAAAAAAAGATACGGTCTAACGCTACGCATACTGGAAAATTTAGCATCCTATAGAGAATCAATGGCGAATGCTACAATGCTTGCCGATTTCTATACAAAACTAGAAGGGCTAATGGAGAGATTAAATATAAAAAACATGCCATCGAGATTATGGAATTGTGACGAGACAGGTCTATCGTTCGTTGTGAAACCAAATAAAGTAGTGACGGCATTAGGAAAACGCTACGTCTACAAGAGAAGTTACGCAGATAAGGGAGAGAACACAATAGTTCTTGGCTTTGTCTGTGCTAACAGAACGTTTATCCCACCACTTGTAATTTTTAAAGGAAAGGTGTCCGTTTGAATCCTGATTTAGCACACGGTTGTTTACCAAATTCTCTTATTAAATTATCTCCGAAGGGATGGATAAATTTAGAGATTTTTCTTGAATGGCTTCAGTTTTTTATAAATGCAATTCCAAAAGAAAGACCGGTCATACTTCTGATGGACTCTCATGCTTCACATATAACTCCAGCTGTTATAGATTTGGCAAAACAGAATGAAATTTACCTGTTTACGTTTCCAGCCCATACAAGTTATTTTCTTCAACCGCTTGATGTTGGAGTTTATCGCCCCCTAAAATCTACATGGAATCAATGGTTAAAAGCTTCACACCAAATAATATTGAACATGCTTTTCAAAAAAGTGAAATCTGTCCTTTAAATAAAAATGTTATTGCACCTAAAGCTATTGCACCCTCAAAGTTGACTGAAACAGGGCTAGATAGCAACACAGTAAAATGTGATTCGTTGAATACTTCTTTGGAAGAAACACAAGTTAATAATTTGTTAGTAATGTCTTCTGCTCAAAACAAAAAAGAACAGACAAAAGGGAAAACTAGAGACTAAAGTTCTAGATGTCTAACCTTGCCTGCAGCAGAAGAAAATGTTGATGACGCACAACCATGTTCTTCAGGAATAAATACGATGTCTAAATTAAAATCAAGAAATCACCCAAAGAAAGCACGAAAGATAAATGATGATGATTGGTAATGTGGGGTCTGCGGTAAGAGTTATGAAAATGAGTCAGAAAAAAAAATGGGGTTAAGTGGGTCCAATGTTCGTTCTGTTGTGTTCCATATCATACCGAGTGTCAGACAAATCATGATGAGAATGAGGTCGTTTTTATGTGCGATGCTTGAGTTAAAAATGTGTCTGACTCCGACTCTAAACAAAATATTGGTTTAGTTTTATTCATTTTAGAAGCCTGTGTTATTTAATATTTTTTAAAATATGTACTTTTAAATAGTAAATAGTCACTAAGTATATTGGGTATTTTCAACTCAAAATGTTATGTAGTAGTATTTGGAGTATGTAATATATTTATATTTTTCGATGTCGATGTGTAGCAAAGCTTCTTGCTTATCACCAAATTAACTTACCCCTATCACAAAATTACCTTACTTATAACCAAATTCCCTATATTGTAACTAATATTTTAAAATTATTGTTCTGTGCATAATTTATTAATTTAGCAGTGTCTACCTCAGTCAGGTACTAGCTAGCATTTGTAAGTATTTAACAAAAATTTCAAATTACCAATTTTTTTGGTATGCGCCAAAATATTCCAAATTTATTAAATATATCACCAACATACCTATCTTTACCCTATTAGGTTACCAGATGACGTGTGTAAAGAAGAGTTCTTAGTTAAAATTACAGGATAATTTGGTACGGGTAGTAAAATTATTGGATAAATAAATTAGTGGTCCATATTATTAAAAGAATCGTCTTGAAGGTGTTTTGATTGGCTGTATGAAATAAATATGCAAATTATCTTATCGGTGAAGATAATATGGGAAACTTGGAGGTTTGCATTATCAACCCATCATTGCAATTATCAACAGAAATATCAAACTCAGATCACAACAAAAATCAAGTTAGGTCTAATTTGTGTGCAATCAAGAGGGAATTTAGCAGAAACGGAGATATCGGGTATGCTTTTCTCAAATATTTTATCCTGCTGATCATATCAGCTTATTGCTAATATAGTAACCAGTTATGCAGACCACGAGGGCTAAAGGTCTAAGTAATAGGTACTGTGGCTGTTTTAAATAAAGAGAGGGAAAGTTTACTGATGCGGGATTTAAAGACTTGCAGGTTACGAGAAGAAGGAAAGACACGTGCTGGTAATAAATTCCATAATCTAGAAGACTCTGGGAATAAAAGAGTGAATAAAGTGGGAGGTCCTTGCAGTTGAAACGTGAAGGGATGCATGTGTCTCCCTGGCACGAATGACTATGGAGTGCATAATGGTGGATATTTTGTCAGAACATAATCCGTGGTAGTATTTGTAAAATAGAGAGAGATCGCCTACAATTCAACGATGCTCTACTGGTGCAAGCTTCCTTGTGAAGATGGAATCATCAATCAGACAAATAGGTGCACATGTGCGAGCAATACTCAATGTAGGGTTTGATATGCGAAGTGTAAAGGGTAACCAGGTAGGCAGAAAAAAAGTATTTTCAAGCTCGGAAAAGAAAACCCAATTTCTTCGCGGCGACTGTGGCAATTGAGATAATGTGATCATTACGGCGAAGATCTCTCTTAAAATTAATACCGACTAGGCTAGTAGAACCTTTGGCTTCAAGCAATTTATTATTCATTTGAATGATGCGGGTACTGGGAGATGATTTCTGAAATTGTAAACAAGATTGTGTCTTAGTGGCGTTAAACTGGACAAGGTATTTGCTCTCAATTCTACGATTTTAATGAGGTCCTTGGTTAGGCATAATGTCATTACTCTTCGCCTATCATCAATTTCAGAGACACGTTTGGAAAATTGTATATTGGAGTGGAGTGTGCTAGCGTCAGCATAGCTGTGAATAGGATTGCTGGTAGAAGAAAGCAGTTCATTGATGTGCAGGAGGTGTGGGTGTCAACACTGAGCCCTCCAGCAACAGAAATACTTCTGTTGGAAAGGAAATTGCCAATCCAAGTACAAAATTTTGGAGGAAGACTATAGGCAGGGAGTTTGTTAAGAAGTGCATCATGCCAGACTTGATCAAATGCTTTGGATATGTCGAGGGCAATAATTCTCCGTGGAATTCGATAGAATTATTGCAGTTGTGGGTTACGAAGATAAGATGATCCGCTGTGGAACTTTGGTGGTGAAAGCTGTATTGCCTGTCGTGTATAAGTGTATGCTTTTCAAGGTATTTTAAAAGATCATTATTAACATACTTCTCCATTGCCTTACTCATAATTCGGAGGAGGGATATGGGTCTGTAGTTAGAGGGAAAAGTTTTGGATCTTTTTTGAGAACAGGCTATACATGATATCCAGCTTTTAGAAAAAATGTGCTTGTCATAGGACATTTGGAATAACCTGTTAAGGATAGAAGACCAATTCAGATGAGCACTTTTTAGGACTATAGCCGGAATACCATCAAGGCCACAGGACCTTTTGGTATTAAGTGTTTTGAGAATATGCCGTATCATTTTAATCATGAAGGTAATTTCGTGCATATTGTACGTTAAAGCTGGTACTGATGGAAGGGAAAAGTGAAAAAGAGGGGTTAAAGTAGAATTTGCGGCGATTTGTTTTGCAAAAAGATCAGCTTTTGGAGGAGGAGAAATGTATTTATGTATTGCATGTATGTATCGTTACACAGAAATATACGCCATGCGGTAGAAAATCTTAAACTATTTTAACTAAACTGGTTTCATTGTCTTTCATAAAAAAATATATTGCCCTTGAAATGTGTGTGATATTGCTTAAATGTAAAAAAGATAAATTGCTTAAATGTAAAAAAGAGATAAGAGAGCGAAAATACTAAGATGTCAAAAATTATAGCGACACAAGACAAACTTTAAAACCATAAAGTAAAATTAATGAATGAATAATGAAAATGTAAAAAGTGTTGGCCATTGTTGTGAAAAATTAATTAATTAATATTTTATAAATTTTAAACTGAGATTCTTATATTTAAAACTTAAGAATCTGTTGGTAAAATGGTAGACCCCGTGCCCCAATAATGCATTAAAAAAAAACATTTTCATTTTTTTTAATTTTATTTAAGTTATTATTAAGTTATTTGGACATAATATAGTATATTCTGTCTGACAATTTTTATTACTGTCCTTATAAGAAGGAAATATTGTAATCGTGAAAAAAACAGGCGATTATTTCAGATCTTCAAGTTTCAGGTCTCTAGATTCCAAGAACATGTTTCCTTAAATCAGGTCGGTCTGTTTGCACTTAACTGACGGATTATAAATTTTAATTATAAATTAACAGTCATATGGGAATGACATGGTAAAATATTAGTAAAAATAGAGTTTGGGAGAACAAATTGGCGGCCTAGTAGAATATTAAAGAAATTATTACTAAAAAACTACTTATCCTATGTACCTCAAATTTGGTACCAAAATATTATGTGACCTAGAAATAAACTGGTAAAATTTTGTTTTAAAAAATCGTTCTGAAAAGAACTATTTATTCCATTAATTTCAAATTTTGCACACGAATTAAGTGTGATACAAAGATGCACTGGATTTTGGTGTAAATTTAATATTGCCGAATAATTGGCGGCCAAATAAAATGTTTAAAAAATTAGCGTAAAAAAATCTTTATATTCAATTATTAACTTTAATTTTTTCAAAAAATTTGATTTGATATAGGAATAAACTAGGAACGTTTTGGTACATATCTTCGAATATTTACAAAAATGCAACACAAACATCCCTGCCCTAGAAACTAGTAACGGATTAACTTTAATAAATCATGTTTTGATTAATTCGGTTAAAATAATAGATGGACAGCTAAAAACAGCTGCTCTTAGTGACCAAAGACCATCAAATATAAATTATTTCCATCCCTATAAAATTTAAAGCAATTGATCAAAAACCCAGGAGCAAAAAAATTTTAGTTAGAAAATTTTATACGGATAAAATAAAAAAGGTACAGTAGTAGATAAAAACAGATATTTATTCCAAGACCCAAATGAATTAAATTATCCTATTTTACAAATTTTGTTTTAATCCATTGGCAAAATTTAAAGGAAATTCCAAACTATGGTTCAATTTTGAATTAGCAAAATTAATTAGATGTAAAGATAAGCTTTATGCAAAAAGAAAATCTAAATAACAAATATTTTGAGAAAATATTCGACGGGCATATTAATTATGCCAAAAAAGAAATAAGAAATGCCAAATAAAATTATATTAAAGAACTTTCATGTAAAAAATAATTTAAATTTTATTTTAACAAATCAAACAAAAACAAATATTGATTATATAGTGATTAGTCATAGAAAAATAAGTTATAAGTTAAGAAATGAACAATTAGTTTTTAAATATAGGAGAACAACTTGCAAATAAAATTCAACCAATGAATGAGCATATTTAATCCACTGCTCCGTAAGATATCTAAATGATGAAATAGAAGAAATTATTGATGGTTTAGAATCAAAACAATCTGTTGGCTTTGATAACATTCCTATTAAAATTATTAAATATTTGAAAAAATAAGTAATTCCTATATTCAACAAAAATTTCTATCCATCGAGGATTTTTTACAGAAAAAATAAAAGTTGCTAAGGTAATTCCAGTATTTAAAAATTAAAAACGATATGAACGTAATAATTATCGACTATATATACATAACAAAAGAAATATTTAAATTAAAGTTGATAATAATAAAAATGCTGTTTACTATCCCTGGATATTTAAAAGGCATTTGATACAGTTAATTATATATGGGACACCTCCTGCCCCCGGGCCGGATTCAGCTCTACCAGCTTCAATCCGGCCCGCGAGAGATTCAAAAATATCTAATAACGAGCAGAAAAATTAAAATTTAGTACACATAGTTTATTTGTAATTATAGTCAATCAACCTAAAACTGTATTCTTCAAATCATAAAGACTAAAATCGATAAATATTTTTTTTAAGTATACGCAGTGGAGCGTCACAGATCGAGTAAGAAATAGTCGTTAGAAAGCGACAAACATTCGGGAAGCCGCCCGATGACCTTGAAGCGCTCCGATCGATGCCTTATGAATAACAGTCGGCTCTGAGCGCTCGCATCGCATATTTGCGTACGATCGAGACTCTCGATTCGATAGTATTCTAGTTGCTTATTGCGGGTAATATATAAACCGCTCAGTGTGCGTGTCAACTCATTACTTCTTAGCAACTGATAAGAAAAGACGCGGGAATATTCAAGCAAATTTAGCTCAGAAGAAATAAAATCTATCAAGATGTCTGGTTTAAAAAAGCGGAAAGTGGGCGCACAATGTCATCAATTCCAAAACCAATGGACTGATGAATACATTTTTATCATGCATAGTGGTAAACTTATGTGTTTATTGTGCGATGAAACAATTTCTGTTTAAAAAGAATACAGTATGAAGCGGCATTACTCCAGCAAGCATTTCGCTTAATATAATTTACTTACGTTCCAGTTAAGAAAGGATAAAATTAATAAACTCATTACCGATTTAGTGAAACAGCAAGAAATGTTCCATTCACAAAGATCAAATCCAGACAGTGTTGTTAAAGCTAGTTTTATAGTTAGTTCCAAAATAGCGAAAGCATCGAAGTCATTTTTTGAGGGAGAGTGTGTTAAAAGTGCCTATTAGATGTTGTATAACTTTTGTGGTTTTAGTATATGGATTAATATTGAAACCAATTTAGTTATATAAATTTAGGTTTCAAATTAAATTTAAAAGGCAATATTAGATTTTTTTATTAATGACACAACAGTTATTTATTATGCTTTAGCTAAATTGTTTTTTAATATAAAACAAGATCTACAATTAATATGTTCACAAACTTACTTTAAATTTCAGTTAATTGTCTTTTATGTTAATAAGTAAAACAAAGGTAAATTTTGGCATTTCCCCACTAATAATAAGCAATAACGATATTAAATATTCAAACGCAAAAAAATGGGGTTTAATTATAGTGGAAACTTAAGTTGAAAAATCATATTCTGAGTGTAAGGAACACTATAACTCTGTTAAGAGTATTATACAAAGCAGGATCTATTATCCTATGTAAACCTAAGTGATGTTAAAACTATATTTTTATAATTTAATAATTTGCATTTTAATATACTCTATTATTAATAATGGAACAAAATCAAATATTATATTTATAAAATCTAACAATTTACTTAATCACGATACAAAAAATCACTTATGCATACACGATTGATTAAAAATATTCAATAACTTTTCAGAGTAAAATATTTAATAATGTGTTTTCTACAAAAATAAAAATAAATAGATTTATATTCATTTCAACTTACTTTTATATTATACTAAATTGTCACAGGATTGTATTTATTTATTACAGCTTTTTTTGCTATCTTTTTTAATGTTATATGTTACATTTAATGTAATAAAGTTGGTTTGGAATAAAACAGTTTAAAAGAAATTTAAGCATAATATATTCCAAATTTCATGATGATTAGGAAAGTATAGGTAGCTCAAAATCGACTTACAAATTTAACTCGGGCAGACGATCTGATTGAGTGAATTTAAATAAAAGCTATGCATTATGGAATTATATTTTAATCCACGGATTTTCGATGTATTTACATTAGTCCATACGCTAGGTATCATCCCGTGTTTTTGAGAGGTCCACGAGATTTTTTTGTTGCATTATCTTGTCTAAGATGAATATATTCAGTATCATTTGGTTACCACGCCCAAAAATGGCCAGTAAGGTTTTTATACAGGGTGGTCATATATTAAAACTACATAAATATAGAAAATTTCTTTATTTACTCAATAGGTGAGTTTAAATGTGTTTTTATTGTTAAATGAACTTAAAAATACATCTGTAAAATATTTATGGGATTGGTATTATACAAGGTGGTCCAAAAAATAAGTATATAATATAACAAAAAATTCAATAGTTAGAATTAAAAAAAATAATAGGAAATTATGTATCATAAGAATTGGTACACTGAGAAGTAAGGCGACAGCGACAAAAAGAACAACAAGTTAATCCAGCTGCCCGGCAACAACAATTTTTTGTACGTGAACATTTACCACAGTTGCAACTCGGAACTAATTCTTCGGCTGGAGGAAAAATATTGTCCACGGATTTTGGTAAAAGACTATCATTTTCCAGTTTGTATCCAAACAAAAGAGGATCTAAAGATATAGTTTCTTCTTCCAAACAATGGTTTTGGGTATAAACAATAAAAAAGGCCCGCAATATATGGAGTTTTATTGATGAGCTGGTAGGAGGTAACTGCGCTACAGAAAAAGTTTTTCCGTGGTGGTACATCCAATACCTCAATTCATCAAATGAATCTGAAGGGTTGCCTGGGCGAAGCACCTGAATAAGCTACTTTTCTGCACTTTGCACTGAATCTTCAACAACTCTGTCAGATGAGCCTACAAAAGTTATGCTAATAAGTAAAATGTCATTAAAACAAAACGATATATTTACCTTTAGCAAAACTACTGAGAAATTGGACTGGAGTAGCGCCAAGAGCACTGCGTTTTGTTCCAACTTTGCTTGTATAATCTGCACCAGTTAAATGGAAAAGGGCTGGAAGAACTGTACATAATTCTGAACCGTGAAGTTCAGCCATCAAGTGCAATGGAACTTCTAGTTGCTCCAACGCCTGCCCTAAACCAAAGTTCCTAAAATAATAAAACACTTATCAAAATGTTTTCAATTATATCTTAAAACAGTTACCTGTATCCCTTCGGCTTTATAAGTCCTGAAATGATGAAGAGCCATAACTAGTATGTCAGTGTCGGAAGATAGTATGTATATGTTTTTATGACCCTCTCGTACTGCATGAGCTATATGTACCATAATTCGCATATCTGCTTCTTCTATGTCATTTCTTTGTAACATCTTCAGCGTAGTAGAATTACGTAATGAACTACTTGATTGACAAGGTTCGATATTTGTTGCACTGCATATTATTTCCACCCCTTGCCAAAAACGATGAGCATGTTGTAGCAGATATTTTCGAATAAACGTTTGAAGCTTAATTTTATTTTCTACACAACTCCAAAATTTCTGAGCCTGTACGGGTAATGGTATATCATCTGTAATTGAATGTATTGTTATATATTCTTTACCATATCTTCTTATTCTCTCTCCAGACTTGGGTGACATTTCTAAATAGCTATCAAATACAAAATCAATTCTATTAATATGCCCCTTCAGTGTACCACTTATCATGTTGCAGAATGCAATAGCAAGATCCTGGAAATTTTTCAAATTTTTCCGCTGCACTTTGCGAATACCCATCATAACATCAACCAAGAGACAAAACTTGTCTGAGGTAGGTACTAGAGTGTAGTCCTGAGTATCTAAAACTTTGCTTAGCTCAACAAAAAGACTGGACTTTTGCATTTCTTTTTTCAAAACTCCTTCATCTTCAAAAAGGAAGTTTTCTTGGGTCAATTCATACCTTAACAGTAATTTCATACTATATCCCCTTTCTTTAGCCAACTCGATTATACGCTGAGTCTCTCTATTTTGTTTTTGCACAGTTTTATACTGCTTCTGTTGCACAGTTCCCGCTGTTGATTTAAACGATGGAAGCTTAATTCTACTAATAGTGTCAGAAAGGGGTTTGCTTAAATTTTCAAATCTTTCCTTGCGAAATTCTTCGTAAGCTTCACAACCAGTTTCAAACAAGTTTAAAAGAGCTTTGGTGACATCGGGTGGGGTCTGCTCCTGCGTGACTATGTTACGCAGGGCTTGATTTCCTTCCATAAATGGATTTACCCGCTGAGAAATATATTCAATCATTTTTTCAATAACCGATTCTACTCGATCTGTTTTCCCTGGATAATATTCATGATGGTTTCTCAGTTCATAATTATCATTTTTTAAAAATGTCTTTTCCCTGTACAAGTTAGAAATTGCCAAAATTTCATGATACACAAGTTCCCAGGCGGCAACAAAATCCTTTTTACGAGTCGATCCAATGATGCCAGCAGTACTTTTTTTTGACCTATTAATGGTTTGCTCCAAAGCTTGATCGGTTCCAACTGACGTGAAAGATGATTTACTTTGCTTCACGGTAAATTTTCCTTTTTTAAATTCGTTATATACTTCGGGGGCCGTCTTCTCTAGCATTAGCATGTCATGTAGGTAAAGTGAAGACCAACGTGCGTAATTGGTACGATCCATAACGTGAAAAATAGGTTGCAGTTGTTTCACAGTTTGTACATGGAGGCTCCAATCGCCTGTGCGATCGGCTCGGATTAAATTTCTTAATAGGTTAATAAGTGCTAAGACGTTATTCCAATATTGAAACAGATTGGACTCTTTGCATCTTTTGGCAACAAATTGTTTAAATTGTAAAAGAATATTTTCTGAATTATTTTTAAAATCCTTAAATATTGTCTGTGCTTCAACTGCATTTCCCTCAATAAACAAATCTTGTAAAATTTCATGGTCGATTTGAAGTGAGGCTAACTCCTGTTCATATTTTGTCAAATCCTGCCCTTTAAAAAAAGATTGCAATTGTAATCTTTGCAAAACTTCACCCAGCAGGAAAAAACCTCTAACAGATCGAGCATAGTTTGTGCCATTAAAAACTTGTTCAGTTGTACCAACACCAAAGGCCCCAACTTCTATTAGTATGCTTTCAGCAGCACTACCACGTAAGTATTTTCCAATGCACGCTAACAATACTTTAATCATATGAAAACTTCCAAGCATTAATGTTATATTTTTAAATTCATTTTCTCGTAACAGGATTATATGCCTGGCAATTCTGTAAACGCCTTCATCGCAAAATACTGGAAGGTTAATTTGATCTAATTGTTGTAATATGTCTTTAAAATTGCAAAGAGCAGTATACACTGTTGAGTAGTCAGTTACAGGATATGGCAAAACTGGTAGAAATCCCACAATTTGATCTTTACGTTTATCTTCAGTAAGGAATGCGTTAAAGGCTGGCCATGAAGGAATCTGCTGATAATTTTTTGTAATGTTTAATTGTCTAGGTGTTTCAGATATGTCCATTCTACTTAAAAACCATGCTAAATCATCAGATCGCAATTGAAAATATGATTCTGGTTGTACTGGGTTCTGATCATCAATCATTCCTGATAAATAGTTATTGGAAAGTGAAATAGGTCCAGGTGTTTTGTAGAACTCTTTCAATACTTGACATTTCAGTTCTTCGCGAAAAGATCGAGTAAAACGACATACATCGGTTTCTGAAATATTTGGTTTGCTATGCAGAATGTCAGATTTATCTTGAAATATAACTGCAACAGTATCATGTGTTCCATTTAGCCCTGATTCAGTGGCTTGGTCATGGTCAAAGTTATCAAATGCTGCAGTGGTAAATTTAAAATGGTCAAAATGTGATGGAATTGGTACATTGTTTTTACCAGATTCTACAGTAAAAGACGCTAGGTTTGTTCTACATCTTTGAACTTCATCATATGAGATACTCATACCCGTGCGATTTAAGCTCTTAATTAATGCACTACTTTTACAGGTATTGTGAACTGACAACCCTGTCATCGTGTGCAGAGGAGTCCGTTTTTTCCCTCCATGTAAAATAAAATACATTGTTTGAAACAAGGCATTTATTTTAAGATATTTGCCTTTAGATACTCCTTTTTTGGAGGTCTTACAAAAGTCTACATCTTCATCACTCTCAGAATCAATGTCATCGTCACCATAAAACTGATTTTCGTTCAAATTAAAAAGTTCTGAAAAAAATGTTAAAAGAGCTGGAGGAATCCGCATATCGTCCCATGAATGCCTTAAATTAGTTTCATCACAGAATTTATCACTAAGATTAAAATTAACATTGTTAAGCGATTTTCTAAGAATTCTTGCGGATTCTTTAATAACATCCTTCGATCTTATTAGTTCTATAACTTCGTTAAGAGTCACACTTGAGTGAAAAACTAATGTGGGTTTGTTGACTTCCAGTGGAACAGAAAATTGTATTTCATTATCAAAAGTGTCCACTAAATAGTTTTTAATGTCGACGTTTTTAACCGCCATTTCCAAAGGCAATTGAGAATTTACATCATTACATATTTCAGTCAAAGTAAACGAATCTCCTAACTTAAGACGTGGCATTAAATTGTCTATAACGTTTGACATAACCATTTTCTTTTGTAAATGTTTTTCCTTCTTTAGGTCTTTAAGCTCTAAGTTTCCAGGAATTAGATTTGATTTATATCTTTGATATTTTTGTTCATAGGAGCGTAAGCAATTTGAGTGGTAATAAATATCTGCTGCAAATATAGATTCAATTGTTTTTAAATCAGCTATTTTAGTAAAAACGTGATCCTGAAAATTTAAAGCAATTTCTAGCAATGACTCTGCTCTATTTTTCTCACAAATTCGAAATTTTTTGCAAGTTTTACCTATCCAAATTTTACCACAAATTATACAATTAATTGTATCATCTGACTTAACAATAGATGTCGAAGGTCTACATATAATTTTTGATCTTGTAACCTTATCGTACCTTACTGAAGAATTTCTTTCATCTAAGTCCTTATTTTCATTTTTTTCGTCGTCGATTAATTTTCTTGCCGCCCGTTCTACTTTTGACTTCATCGTATAACTCCGGTAACAAGCGTTGGTCATGTGATAATAAAATAGATCATCCGGGGAAACACTTTTTAAATCTTTCAAAAACAATGTCTTTTCGTTCACTAGATGCCCACCGAATCCGCGCACATCCATTACTTTCACTGTTCAATACTTCAGTTTTATTACGTTGCTGACAAATAATGCACAACTGTATATTAAATTTTGCCACAGTGTGCCGTAAAGAAAGTCCAATTTTCTCCATATTTGCAAAGCGCTAATTACTAGTACCGCACCACTAGACAAAACCAAGAAAATTACCTCGAAACCGTTAAAAATACGTTCGTGTGCGCACCACGTGATCGTCTGTAATCGGCCGGCTGATAAAACAGTGGCCACGTTTAATATCATATATGTAAAATTGAGAAACATTTACATTTTCATTTGTTTTAAGGTTTGTGAGCTATAACTTAGTTTACATGTACTTAATGCCAAAAATTATCGAATTAGACCTATGTTTACCATGTAAAAGGGCTAAAAAAAAACGGGCTATTTTTTAGGCTGGTAACCAAAAATTTCTCGTATCTTAAACCTTATAATTGACCTAGAAAGTGAGATATCTCGTGGACCTAAAAAAAATACAGAACGATAGCTAGCGTCTGTATTACATGAAACGTATTATATTCGTTTTGAGATTTGTATTTACTATTTCCCTCGTAAAAAGGAAGTATTGTAATCGTGAAAAAAAAAACACCCTCCGAAATTTTTTCAGATCTTCACGTTTCAGTGTCCCTATATCCCGAAAAACATGTTTTCTCAATTTCGTCGGTCTGTCTGTCTGTCTATCCGCGGAATGCTAAAAAACTACGTAGCCGATTAACTTCAAATTTTGGTCAAACATTACTTTAACCTGTTTTATTCCAAACCAACTTTACAAGTTGTTATTACATGAAATGTAACATATAACAATAGAAAATAATAATAATAAAGTTGTAACAAATGAAAAAACTCCTATGTTATAATTCAAAATAATATAAAAATTAAGTTCAAAAAATATTTTTAAAAAAATCTATTCAGTTTTATTTTTGTAAAAAATGCATTTTTAATTGTTTTTTAAATATTGGTAATTTTGTTGTATGTCTTATAGTCTCTGGTAAGTTATTATATATTTTTAAACCATCGTGGAAAATTAATTTTTTCCCAAAGTTACTTTTTATTGTAATAGTCTGTAATTGTAAGCAATGTCTTGTATCGGGATTATGTAAAGTATTAGATTTTTTAAATATAATATTTAATTTTTTCCATTATTAATAATAGAGTGTATTAAAACGCAAATTTTGAAATTATAAATATTCTGTAAGTTTAAAAATCAGTTAGGTTTATATAGGTTAATAGAAGGTTCCAAATATGGTAGTCATAAATACATTTTAGAGTTTTATTTTGCAATTGTTTTAAAGGTTTAATATGTGACGAACAAGCAGATCCCCAAACTGAAATTAAATATTGGAATTTAGAATACATTAAAGAATAATATATGTTTTTTAAGAATTTTAATGGAACGAAATATCTTGTTTTGTATAATACTCCTATTAATGGAGTTATAGCGGTTCTTATACTCTGAATATGATTTTTCCAACTTAAGTTTTCATCTAAAATTAATTCTAAATATTTTGTTGTATTTGAATATTTAATTTTGTTATTATTTATTACTATTGGGGAAATACCAGAATTTATCTTTGTTTTACTTATTAACATAAAAGAAGATTTACTAAAATTTAATGATAGTTGGTGAGATTTAAGCCAGGAACAAATTAATTCTAGATCATGTTTTATATAAAAAATAATTCTAAAAAAAATTGGCCCCAATCGGCGACATGAACATGAATTGATCCCTGTGGTACTCCACAAACTTTCTTTTTGATTACTTATTGCATTGTTTATTTGTAGAAACTGTGTGCGCTTACTTAAATAATTTTTAAGTCAATTATACATATTGCCCCTTATCCCAATATTATATAATTTTCGTAAAAGAATATGATGATTTACTGTATCAAATGCCTTACACAGATCCAAGGATAGTAAACAGCATTTTTTATTATCATCAACTTTAATTTGAATATCTGTTATGACATCCATAACAGCTGTTTCCGTATCCCTGAATCTGCGAAAGCCATATTATTTATTAAAGAGTAAATTTTCATTTTCCAAATATTGATTTAATCTATAAGTAATAATTTTTTCTATTATTTTAGAAAAAACTGGTAATATAAATATTGGTCGATAATTATTACATTCATATCGTTTTTCACTTTTAAATATTGGAATTATCTTAGCAATTTTCATTTTTTCTGGAAAAATACCTTAATGAATAGAAATTTTTGTTAAAAAAATTAATATAGCAATTTATTATTTTTTTACATTTAATAATTTTAATAGGAATATTGTCAAAACCAGCAGCTTTTTTAGCATCTAAACCATCAATAAATTCTTCCATTTCATCATTTGAAATTTCTTCCGGATCAATAAAAAAAATCTTCTCTTCTGTGGATTCAATATAGTCACTCATTGGTTGAATTTTATTTGCAAGTTGTTCTCCTATATTTACAAAGTGATTGTTCATTTCTTTACATATAATTTGGGTATCTTCAATTTTCCTATCATTAACCAATAGATAATCAATATTTGTTTTTGTTTTTCTTTTTGATTTGTTAAAATAAAATTTAAATTATCTCAAATAATTTGTTGATTTTTACTTGAAAATTGTTCTTTAAAATAATTTTTTTTGGCTTTTCTTATTTCTTTTTTGACAAATTTATTATAGCGGTTATAGATTTCTTCAAAATATTTGTTATTTGGGTTAGTTTTTTTATTTGCATAAAGCCTATCTTTTTGGAATTTTCTTTAAGTTTTGCCGATGTACTGTATCAACTTTTTTCAAAAATTTGTAAAATAGCGTTATATAATTCGTTTGAGTCTTTAAAAAAATATTTGTTTTCATTTGATACTGTAAGTTCCTTTTTTATGTTATCCGTATAAAATTTTCTAATTAAATTTTTTTTGTTCCTGGATTTTTGATCATTTGCTTTAAATTTTATTGGAATGGAGAATCTGTATTTGGTGGTCACTAAGAGCACTTGTTTTTAGTTGTAGGTCTATTATTTTATCAGAATTAATCAAAACGTGATCTATTAGTGTTGAGCTGTTAGTAGTTTCTCGGGTAGGGATGTTTGTGTTGCATATTCGATAACCATTGGAGGAATATATGTCTAATAAGGTTTTTGTTTCATTGCTTTTATTGAAGAAGATTAATGTTCATGTCGCCGATAAAAATACACTCTGTTTTTAATTTATTTAACTTTTCCATTTTTTCATCTAATAGTTTTAAAAAAATCTTATTTTTTGTCGAAGGTGGTTTGTATATTCCCCACAAGAGTAATTTAGGTAATTTAAATTCTATTGCAATATATGATATATCACATTCAATTTTTTCTAGAACTTCAATGTTTATATTGCTTTTGACAAAAATTCCCAATCCTCTGCCTCTTTTGTTTCTTGTGGCATATATTGATTTAAAGTTTTTAAAATTATTATACTTTTCTTCGTCTTTTTTAACTCAAGTTTCGGTCAATACAATTGCTTGAACATTTTCTCCATCAGCTAGAATTTCGATATCATCGAATTTGTTTTTTACTGATCTTGAATTTAAATATAAAATTTTAAGAAAATCCATTGACTTTTTTTTTAATTATTGTAGATTATTTTTTGTTGAGCTTGTTTTATCTTATCTTTGTGAATTTGACATTCGTTACTATGTGCGGAATGTTTGATATTTATGTTTCTATTAAATTTTGAATTAAAATTTTTACAGTTTATACATGAAGGATTTTCTTTATTACACTGCCAAACTACGTGATAACCTGAACAATATGAACATATTTGGTTTTGAGAGCAATTTTTAGATGCGTGTCCATATTTACAGCATTTGTAGCAAATCAAAATGTTGAAATCTTCTTTTGTTACACATTTGTCCCATCCTTAAGACAGTTCCCTATTTACCAATTTCTCAAATGTTTTACCTTCTACTTCTTTGTGAATTTTGACTGCCTAATAAATACGATTTTAATCTTATCATCTTCTCCTATGTATCCTATTGCCATTAATTATTCAGTTAGTTCATTAGTGGTATATACTTTTGTAGATCCCAGTAGAAGTTATTCTTGGTACTAATTTTAGAAATTTGAATGGTATTATTTTCATTTAATTTTTTTTCTGATGCATTTTTAATATTTGCCAACTCTTCTTTTGTTTGGGCTTTTATTACTATGCCCCCGTTTTTAATTTCTTTAACTTCAGTAATTTTGGCTTTAATATCTTTTGGATTTACTTTTTTTTGAACTTCAAATTTTGTTTCTTTACTAGTTTGAATTTTCTTTGGTTTTATAATAACTACAGGTACATTTTCTTCAATATTTTTATTTGGGGAATTTTTCAGAATTTCAGAATAAGAAGACACTTTTTCAATAAACTGAAACTTTTTTGAATTTGTTCAATGTTTTCATTAATGCGTAAAAATTTTGAAAAAGTGTCCTTTTTTTCTAAATTTTCCAGTTTTAATAGGACAAAATCAAGTTTTTTACTTATCTCAAAAATTTGTTTTCTTAAAAATAAGTTTCTTGCTTTAAGGTATTTACTACTAATGTTTCATTATTATTAATTTCACCTAAACTGGTTATACATTGCCATGTCTTTTTATTTTTTTTTATATCTAGTGCTTGATTTTCAGATATATTTGAACATTTTAAACAAAACCAGTTTTCACATATACAGCATTTGATCGAATAGGATTTTTTGTTAAATTTGATAGAACAGCTTGAACAGATATTTTCATTTTCAGTAAATTTTTGACTCTGAAGATTATTTTCTTTTTCTTGAGTTTTATTTTCTTTTGTAGTACCTGCTGCCAACTTTTCTTGTGTAGATATTTTAAAATTCTTCATAAATTCGTTAAATTTATGATCTTTTGGGTATTTTAGTGATAAATATTCACAGTCCGAATCAAATTTTTCTTGCTTCGACTGTGCACTTTGACTGACATTCAGACGACGTTGACAATGACATTTTTTTCTTATTTTTTAACTCCCATTTTCAAGGGTTTTTTTTTGCTTTGTACTTCAGTTTCTATAACTTCTTTAAAATTTTCCTCTCAATAGTGTACTAGTTTTTTGTAAATTTTCTTGATAAAACTTCTAAATTTGATGTATTTTCTTTTGACGGAATTACAACTTTATTTACCTTTGTTACCTGGTATAATATAATCAAGGGCCATATGGAGATGACCTGATAACATTTTGGTAAAAATCCAATTTGACTAAACAAGAATGTCAAAAAAATTATTATTTAAGAACTACTTTATTGAATAAAATGGCGGCTTAATAAAATATTTAAAAATTTAGACTGAAAAAACTGCTTAATGGATTAATTTCAAATTGTATGCCTTAACTAATTATGGTATAGGAATCAACTAGTGAAATTGTGATACTAATTCAAGATGGTCGAACAAGGTGGCGGCCAATAAAATGTGTGTAATCGTGAAAAAAATCATCCTCTCAGGTTTAACATATCTTCATGTTTTAGCATCCCTAGATGCCAAAAAATACGTTTTATCAATTCCGTTGGTCCGTCTGTCTGTCAATCAGTGGCACAGCTTTAAAACTACTTACCAGGTTGACTTGACAAATTTTAGTCAGGTATTTAGGATGATGACCTGGTAATATTTTGGTAAAAATCCAATATGGCGGAACAATGTTAAAAAAAATAATTACTAAAAAAACCAATTATCCAAATTTTGCACAAAAATCAAGTGTTACATAGATAACATTTTTATATGAATAATTCAAGATAGCAAAACAAAATAACAGCCTAATAAAACCACTTATTAAATTAATTTCAATTTTTGTGCAAGAATAAAATGTGATATAGAGATATACTGGTAAATTTGTGGTACGAATTTAAGATCGCGAAACAAAATGGCGGCCAAATAAAATTTTTAAAAAACCAACGTAAAAAAATCTTGTTCAACTGACTTTAATTTTTGCAGAATAATTAAATGCGAAAATGGAATTAACTAATTCAAATTCAACATGTAAAAACTACTTATTGAGTTTATTTAAAAATATGCCCAAAAGTCAATTGTAGCATAGATAGAAAGAAACTGGTAAAATGTTGGTTGTAATCCAATATGATGGGTCAAAATGGCGCCCAATAAAAATCTTTGAAAAGGCAGTATATGTGACACATATATACTGTGACTATGTGCTATTTGGGTCACACTTCACTATTCCTAATAAATGGAAAAAAATCATAAGGAGGGAAATTCCGGTTAAGAGTTTTTTTTCTGTGTATAAGTGAAATGTTTTGTATTCAGCATCAAAACAACTGACCGCGTTTTGATGCTGCCTTGTTTTATTTTTTAGCGACGATGAAAACACATAAACTGTCCGGACACAATTTAGAAACCGGAAAAAGTAATAAAGCGGCAAAGGTAAAGACTGTTAAGGTCTTAAAACACATCTGCCGCTAAGTTTATTGCCTTGATGGCGCTAGCCGTCAAAAATATTATTATTAATTCTTTATTCTTGCAGGTTTATAGTGTTGACTTTGTCTGCTTTGTCCCTGGAAAAGTTAATATCATTATTAGCTTCTTGCTTTCGTTTACACGTAGTATTATATCTCTTTTAGACTAAAATTTAATATATTTTAAAAATAGATTGTACAGGGTGTCCAGAGTAAGAACTTCTATCCTCTTATCTCAGAAATTATAAGAGATAAGAAAAAATTCAATTCGAAAGTTTCTTGTTTCCATTTATATTTTTTATTTATTTTCTTTGCACCAAGTATCAACATTGGTGTTTTTAAACAAAAAACCATCTATCTGGATACGTTTTTAAGTTTTTCGTTATATTTTAGCTTGGTTTTGTTAAGAATGCTTTTACCCTTATAAGACAGTGGCATCTCAGAAAAAAAAGTATCGAAAAAAATGATGTCTTAAAAAATTTCAAAAGAACAAATAAATCGGGTTTAAAACCAAAGGTTAATTTTCTTGTTGCGGACATACAGTGTGTTTTAAGAGATAGGCCAAACAAGCCTATGGTTGAACACTATTAATATTGGAAATATCTTATGGTATATACCCTGTATATTGTAAAATTTTTGGATTCTCTATAAAATTTTAATCTATTATATAACACTCAATATACCTAATGTACATAGTTTTTCAGATTTACAGGGTGTTTCCTAACTATGGTAAATAACTCCAGGAGGTGATTCCTTAGGTCATTTTAAGAAAAAAAGTTCGTATGAACATGTGTCCGGAGTAGAGATGTGTAACTCAGGAGTGAGCTGGCTCAAAGAATCAGCTTAGTTAAGTGAATCACTGAAGCCGCTCCGCGGTACAGATCTTTTTCGATTCTGACTCACCTCTAAACTTACAACGTAACGGAGCGGGAACGACTTGCGACGATGAACAGATTCACCGACCGCCGAAAGAGTCGAATTGCATTGCAATATGTTTGTTACATTCTCGATGCGGCGCGACTTAGCGGTCTTAACTCTTTAGGTTTTATCTTTTTATTTCGGCTGTTTAGATGTAAAATAAATACAAATATAGAAATTAGATATGGTTGGAACTGCCCATTGGTAAGTACGCATACAAAATAAGACAATTTACTATTTAAGAAAATAATGTAGGTTGAAAAATGTAATAAACTTAAATATTATTTATTCTAACATTATGGAAAAGAACATATGATGACTTTTTTCGGCAATACCGTGAAATCATTTTAATATTAATTATACAAATATCTATAAGTTTTAATACCTACCTTAAACGAAATAAATAAGAGCCTAATTTATTTGATAAATCTCCAACAGAACCTCTGCATAGTCAGACTGTATAACTTTAAAAATTAAAACACTAAACATGACCAATTCGTCGCGGTGATTCTTCGCCGTACTAGTCGAGCACGATATCCCACCCACTGTCTTTTACAACTAGGTGCCGCCAAGGTGGCGGAACTGTGGTCCGGGAGTCAATTCATGAGTTAGGAGTATATTTCGCAGCTCAACTGAGCCGACTCAGTAAGCTGATTCAGTAATGTGAGCCAGAGTCAGTGAAGCGCATCATTAAAATGAGTTACATGTCCCATTTCTAGTCCGGAGCTGTCTCGATTCTGAGATATGGGGTGTTAAAGTTTTTTTAAAAAATCGGTTTTTTATAAACATCATAGGCAGTGTCATTTGTAGTACTAAGGCGCTAATTCAGCCCTAACTAGATTAAAGTTATTAAGTCCAGTGGAGTCTCAAGCACCGCTGTTTGCAGTTTTTATAGTTTTTTTCAGTTTAAACAACTAAAAATACAACTTTTTTGTTCTTTGTGTTTTGTTTGTATCTAGCTTCGTTTTCGAGAAAAAAAATTACTTTAAACCACTTTAAAAATTATCTATGAACACCATTAAAAAAGTAAAAACTAAGTAGTAATTACTATATATAAATTACAGAAAAGTAAAAAATAAACAATTTCAACCTTAAAGTAGATGAATACATAAAATACACGATTGCAAACGCTTCGTCACTGATTGTCTGACACGTTCAAAAATCTCTAGAATATACCTTATGACATTGCATATGTCGATTATTCGATTTCTCAAGTCGTTTACATCTTGTACAGAAATTTTATAAAGCAAAGCCTTCAGATGACCCCATAAATAGAAATCTAGAGGATTCATATCAGGCCTACGAATGAGCTGGGGCCCGATCGTGCATAAACCACATATTTGCTCTTACATGTAGGGATACATCTTCTAACAAAATGGGTAGATGTTCTCGCAAAAAGTCTGTATAGGATTCACCGGTTAATTTTGCTGTTTTAAAAAATGAGCCAATTAGGTACTCATCAATTATTCCTACCCATACGTTCAGCGAAAATTGTTGCTAGAAAATTGCTTTCTAGAATAACGTGGGGATTTTCGTCGTCCCAAAAATTGTTATTCTGATAATGGGTCTTGTAAACAATTAAACCCCCGGAATTTAATAATTTTTGAGTATAAAATAGAAAGTTTACCTTCATTTAACTGTTTTAAGAAAATAAAAGAAGTGAATGAACCACTTTTTCTATTAAAAAAACCGAAAAGAAATTCGATATTTCCAAGGCGCTATATTCCTTAATATGACAATTTGAAGAAAGGTTGTCTTACATTGTTGCCAAACTTACATTATTGTATGGAGCTTAAATTTTTCATGTTTGTTTCTCGATAGTAACGCATTTGCCCCCCCCCCCCTGTGCCGATGCCGAATGTTAGACTTGCGCCAGTGATGCACTTCGCTGTCGTTCGCATTTTATATTAGGGCTTTATGATCATGATAATGCCTACGGCGGGCGCCTAACCTGGTGCTAACTCGGTACCAATCTACCTAGTGCGGTCAACACTAATCAACAGGGGTGTGCATCACTGGCGGAAGTCTAACATTCGACATCGGCCCCCCGGACCGATGCCGAATGTTAGACTTTCGCCAGTGGTGCCCTGCGCTGTGGTTCGTTTTTTAGGTCATTAACGATTATGCCTACGACGCATAACCTGGTGCTAACCCGGTACCAATCCACCTAGTGCCTTCGCGCACATGCTGGTACCGATCCACAACCCACACATGCATTTTGTTTTTCTTATATAATTTATATAGGTCATATATAAAATAAACTTGGCAACGTAGCATACCCAGCAGACTGGATTTTCATCCAACGGGCGACACTCCCGCTCTCTCTTTGTTTAGCAGTTGTAATTATGTTGAAAAACGTTTAATAATGTATAATATAATATTTACTTCTAACTTTTAGTTAGAGATAATCATTTTTGTGTTATAGAGCATTATAATATAATCAATCTTTTACGTAGTTCATAAATTAAGTTTGTGAAAAATATGTTTTTAGCGATACGCCAAAAACAAGTTCAGTGCAACCTTCCGAAACCTTAGTTTTTTTGGATTTAATTTGAAAAAGTGGTTCATCCATAAATTTTTGTGTATAGGAAGTGTTAAAAAAAGGTAATCTTTCAAATGTATATTTTAAATTTGTCAAATTCCATGAGTAAAATTGTTTACAAGAGCCTCTGATAATAAATGATAGCATTTCGTGAAAAATGTATCTCTTCCGTAAATAAAATGTTTGGTAAAAAATTGTTATTGTGTGCCACCGTATGAAGAAACTACCTACAAAACATTAATCTTGGGTGAAAATCCCGAGGCATTAAAGCTTGAACCCGCTGTATATGATATGGGTACAGTAGATTTCTTTGTAAAACATTCTAATCTATTTTTGGGTTGACTTCAAGCTCCAGTACTGGTACTGCATACATACGTGTATGCCAGTCATTTCAGAATTACTAAAATTATTCATAATGGAATCACTTTTAATTAATAACTTTAAAATTTACTGGTATGACACTGACATTACTATCACTATCTGCTGATACTAGTAAGGTAAACTCGCCCAGGTAGGTGTAAAAACATTTAGAGTGGTTTAAAGTGATTTTTTTATCGAAAACGAAACTATTTACGAACAAAACACAAGAGACCACAAAGTTGTATTGTTAGTTGCTTAAACTGAAAAACTGCAAACAGGGTCAGTGGCGTACTTTTTTTTCTTAATATAGTTGGGGCTAAACTAGCGCCTTAGTACTAAAAAATAGAAAATGTCAAATTTCAACCAAATCGGCTTAAGGATATTTATGATATTTATAAAAAACCGATTTTTTTAACTTTAAAACCCTGTATTTCAAAATCGGAACAACTCCGGACACATGTTAACAGGAACCTTTTTTTTAAATGACCTAAGGAATCACCTCCTGGAGTTACGTACCGTAGTTAGGAAACACCCTGTTTTGCAAAATATTGTAGATGAATTAAGAAATAAGATTAGAACAGAAATTGAGTTTCTCCCTGTAGCAAACGCTGAAGGAAAACTAGACAAACTTACTTTATATACACCACATGCATAGCCGAAAACGGAGGCCACGCAGGTCATATATTTGTTTTAAACTTGTTTCTGATCTAAACTATTTAAGTTAGAAATAATTTATTTCTATTACATGTTAATTTTAAAATTGAAGTTTTTTGGGTTTTTAAAACTCATCCTAAACTTTTGCTAAATTTATAATTAAACTAAGATATTTCAATTCTAAATAAAAAATAAGTCGGTAAATTTCCTTTACCTGAAACATCCCTTATTATGAATCTTTCCTTTTATTTGAAACACTGGAGTATGACCTAATTTAGTTCATTACATAGTCATTTAATAGCACCTATATCCTATCTTTCCAAACATTTCTATTGGGCGCCATTTTGTTCCATCATATTGAATTTCTACCAATTTTTTATCAGTATCTACCTATGGCATACTTGACTTTTGGGCATAATTTAAAATAAATTCAATAAGAAGTTTTTACATTGATACACACATTTTTTTACGTCATGTTGAATTCGTACCAGTTTATTCCTATACCACACTTAAAGCTTACACAAAATTTGAAATTAATCTATGAGTATTTTTTTTTTAGGTCGATTCGGCATATTGGATTTTTACCAAAATATAACTAGGTCATCCCCATATGACTCTTAATTTTTGTCTAAAATAACTCACTCTGACGAGTAGTTTTTAAGCTACGCCGCGAATTGAGAAACAGACGGACCGACGTCAACAGAATTGGTAAAAATATTTTTTGGCATCTAAGGACACTAAAACCTGAAAATATCTAAAACCTAGGGGGGTATTTTCTTCACGATTACAAAATATTTTATTTAACCGCCATTTTGTACTACCATCTTAAATTAATACCACAATTCTACTAGTTGATCTTCAAACCACAATTAGTTATAACACACAATTTGTAATCAGTTTTTACCAATGTCACCCCATATGATCCATAATTTTTGACCAAAATTTGAAGTCAATCGGTTAAGTAGTTTTTTATCTTTACCGCGAACAGACAGCCTGACCGGTCAACGAAATTGAGAAAACATGTTTTTCGGTATCTAAGAACCCTGAAACGTAAAATCCGAAAAAATCTCGGAGGGTGATTTTTTCACCATTACAAATCTAGTAAATATATCTAAGACTTTTCTTTCTGTACACCCTAGGTACATTGAATGTTATGTAAAATAAGATTAAAATTTTCTACAAGATCCAAAAATATAATAATATATAAGCCGTTCCATATGAGGTTTCCTATATACCGGTATTCTAACATACGCTTGTCTGGTCTATCTGTCAAAACACCCTGTAAATCAAAATTGTGCTGTTGATATGACGAAGTAATTTCTGAATGATAATGAGGGAAGTAGTTATATCTAAGATTTTCTTCAATATATAGAACTATACACAGTAGGTACAGGGTGGTCCACTTAAGATGCTCCTATACTTTATCTCAATAAATAAGACACTGAGAAAAAAAAGTTAAATACAAAAAGTATTTGACCCTAAGTATATTTTTTATTTATATTAATTTTTTATGTATACAAGGTGTTCCATTGTGCCAGGACAGTAACCAACTTTTTTCTTTTTAATGAAATGATATGAATATTTTTAGAAATTGTAATTCTACGCTTGATTTTGAGTATTTTTTGTCATCATAGCATAACGTTTCTAATTTTTTTCGAAAAAACAGGTTTTTGGAAAAATATGATTTTTTCACACCTGAAGACAAAAATTGTGAATTTTGGTTATGGATCAATGGGAGTTATTTAATACTCTGACCTATCAAGAGCGAAAATCCATTTATACAGGGTGGTCACAAATGACCATCAAAAAAAATTTTTTTGTAACTAAAAAAACTTAATTTTTTTAAAGGGAACACCCCTTATTTAGCACTTTTATTGTGTTTAGGATTTATTTCTGCATCATTCCATATATATAGTTTATATTCCAAAAATTAGTAGTTTAGAAGTTATGACCAATTTTCTATAATAATTCGGGTATTTTTGTTAAAAATCTAACTAAACCTAAATAATATCCTATTCTAAGTTTTTATATTATTATAATTAAATTTAACATTAAATCAACAAGTAATGCAAGAAAGAAAGTAACTAATTACTTATTATAAAACATTTTCGACATAACCCCCGTGTTTGGCTATACAAGTAGTATAATATTACGGTTACGGTTTTAATTTTCGCAATAATAGCATTTCTAAATGCGTCTTAATTAAAGATATCCATGGAAAAACAAAACTAGTAAAATTTTGGCTGGACACCAATAAATACACAGTTTTTATTTAACATTTAGTTGCCTCTAACTCTTTTTAAAGGAAAAGTGGATTTATACAGTGTCCAAGAGCGTTTAAATCTTCATGAATGTTACATAAGAAATAATAAGAGTCCAGTATTAGCCCTGCGGGAGTATCGGTTGTTGTATCCTGCAAGACGGGTACCCACCGGGTACATATTTTTTCACGAATTATTCGTGATCTTGAACGTGGAGTGGTAATCAATAAACAAATACGGCGCCCAAATATTGTCCTAACAGAAGAAAAGCAATTAGAAATTCTCCTGTATTTTGAAGAAAACAACGAAAATTCGCAAAGAGCTGCATCCCGAGATCTACCGGGAATTAGTAAGACTAGTGTTCAAAGGACTCTAACTGATGATAACTACCATCCGTTCAAATTTTTACCAGTTCAGGAATTATCCCAACCGGACTTTCAAACAAGGCTTTTTTATTGTTATCTCATGATGGACCACCATTTTGAAACTGACATTTTTAAAAATATTTTATTTACCGATGAGGCCGGCATGTTCAACCGAAAAAATACTCATTACTGGTGTAACTCAAATGAACATCGTGTAAAAGAAATGAAAAAACAGGGTCGGAGAAGTGTTTATGTGTGGTGTGGTATTATCCATGATCGAATAATAGGTCCAGTATTTTATGACTTTGCTCTGAATGGTGAGAGGTATTTAAGTTTCTTGGAGAACGAAATATTTCCGTTAATTGACAATCTGCCGAACGAAATTAAAGAAGGGCTTGTTTATCAACAAAATA
The DNA here is from genome assembly GCA_030620095.1 of Kuschelorhynchus macadamiae. Classification (NCBI taxonomy): domain Eukaryota; kingdom Metazoa; phylum Arthropoda; class Insecta; order Coleoptera; family Curculionidae; genus Kuschelorhynchus; species Kuschelorhynchus macadamiae. The sequence goes on along the minus strand of JAUTXW010000845.1, from coordinate 1,290,301 downwards.
GTGCTCCATATTACACTGTAGTGCCTGTTAGAAATTGTTTGACCGTAGATTGGCCAGCGAGTAGCCCCGACTTAACAACCCTGGATTTTTTTTATGGGGCAATCTAAAAAACGAGGTGTAATACTGTTCAAGATTTAAAAAGGAGAATAAGGCAAGAGGTAGAAATAATACTTGTATTGCCAAAGATAGCGGTTATGTCGAAAATGTTTTGTAATAAGTAATTAGTTACTTTCTTTCTTGCATTACTTGTTGATTTAATGTTAAATTTAATTATAATGTTAAAAAAAATTAGAATAGGATATTATTTACGTTTAGTTAGATTTTTAACAAAAATAGCCGAATTATTATAGAAAATTGGTCATAACTTCTAAACTACTAATTTTTGGAATATAAACTATATATATATGGAATGATGCAGAATTAAATCCTAAACACAATAAAAGTGCTAAATAAAGGGTGTTCCCTTTAAAAAAATTAAGTTTTTTTAGTTACAAAAACATTTTTTTTGATGGTCATTTGTGACCACCCTGTATAAATGGATTTTCGCTCTTGATAGGTCAGAGTATTAAATAACTCCCATTGATCCATAACCAAAATTCACAATTTTAGTCTTCAGGTGTGAAAAAATCACATTTTTCCGAAAACCTGTTTTTCCGAAAAAAATTAGAAAAGTTGATTTTTCTGAAAAACTACTCAAAATTTCGTATGCTATGATGATAAAAAGTACTCAAAATTAAGCGTAGAATTAGAATTTCTAAAAATATTCAAACCATTTCATTAAAAAAAAGTTGGTCACTGTCCTGGCACAATGGAACACCCTGTAAACATAAAAATATTATAAATAAAAAATATACTTAGAGTCAAATACTTTTTGTATTTAACTTTTTTCTCAGTGTCTTATTTATTGAGATAAAGTATAGGAGCATCTTAAGTAGACCACCCTGTAATACATTTAATGTTATGTAAGGTAAGACTAAAATTTTCTAGAGGATCCAAAAATATGATAATATATAAGGTGTTCCATAAGAGGTTTCTCATACACCAGTGTTCGAGCATACGCTTGTCTGGCCTGTCTTTCAAGCCTGTCTTTCAAAACACCCTGTATATCAAAACTGTAATACTGATATGACTAAGTAATTTCTGAATAAAAATGTCTGCAACAAGAAAATTAGCCTCTGGTTTTTTAGTCGTTTTATTTGCTTTTTTGCACATTTTTTACGATATCGTTTTTTCGATTTTTTTTTTGAGATGGCTATATCTCCAGAACAGTAACAGATGAATATATAGCATGCTTAACAAAGTCAATCATTCTGGACACCCTGTACACGATTATCCAACAAGAACAAAACAATCCGGTTTTCCTCACGATAAGTTGAAAAACAACCATTTCTTATATTTCTTCCCGTGGAATCCAATAATGAAGAGTGAAGAACATCTTGATATCAATTAAAACCGCTAGTGCCCATTTTGATATTTTTTTCAAATGAAATGTTATATTTTTTAAGTGATTTTCAGATTACTGGTATATTTTTTCATCAAAAGTGTCAACATTTTGTTCTATTAAAGACGATTTTCCTTCCGCATCTTTACACTGGGAAAATATTCGGACACATATCATAATATGTGTCCCATTACTCTCACTATCCCATTAACACCGGAAATTGGCACTGGTACTGATACCGCTGCCTGTTCAATCAATCAAAAAATCAGCCTTTAAATTTGTGACAATTTTTTCCATTTTCGTCGATTTGGTTTGGATGGAGAGGACAATCGAAACGAATACGAGAAATTTGTGACAAAATTTCTGACCTGCATTAGTGTTTTTTGCAAAATTCTTCAAAAATCAGCCGGTGATAAATAAAAACCTTCCATTTTTTAAAAATCTCAAATATCGCGAGAATTCAAGATTATTTCTTCTTAATTATACCTAAATGATTGAAAAATAAATAGAAAAGACCCTTTAAATAGATTTTAGGATTCATTCATTTTTTATGAATAGAGGACATTATCAATAATATGAATTTGACCTTAAAAATGAAACCCTAACTTGAGAACTTATACGTAAAACAAACCTTTTATGGAAACTGATGATCAGTAGTGATGCTGTTAGCATAAGTAATATCAATATAATTTACAGATTACAATACAATACAATACAATACAATATGTTGATCCAAAAGAGTGCAACGGTAAAGTCTAATTTTTTAAAATGTGCCAAACATTTTTAACTTTACCGTAAGCAGTTTCCTGAAACATCCTGTGTTTTAAATTTAATATTTTATTATAACTCTTTCCCTCTATTGGCAGTCTCTTCATCCTGTATTTGCAGGCAGTGACTGTTGACGTTGTTTTGCCTCCTGGAGCTCCTCTGCCTTTTGGAACTCCCCTGTGACAAGAACAAACAAAAAATATTATTCGTAAATACCCAAGTAATGCAAAACAAATTTATGATGACGTTTTTTTGGTTGTCACTTGTTTTTCCTAGGTGTCCTTTCATATTTATTTCTGCTCTTCGCAAAAAGTAATTTAGTGTAGTTTTACTTTGATACCCTTATTATGATTGCGCACTCCGCCCCTAAGAGCTGGCTACACCCACTGTTTGTAGTCCTGCGTTAGTGTGCGAAGTGTCCCTCGGTAAGAAGTGGCCAAACGGACATGTCCAACTTCTTACCCCCATCGAATCTGTGCGTATTGGGAGTACGCCGCTAACTGGCAACCCTCGGCGTTGAGCTATGCGGAAATTTCTCGATGGATCCCAATACAAAATTAGGATTGGTTTAGTGGGTATTTTATTTTACAAGGAATGAATCGTATATTCAGGGTATAACGTGTCTTTGCTTAAACTTACACTGACAACTTGATCCCTCAAATAACCTCATATAAATGAAATTGTTTAAAACATTCAATTTAAATATTCGAAAATAATGTAAAATGTGTTTAATAAAACATAATGGCAGGCAAACAAATAAGAATAACACTGTTAATTGTCGTAGTGATGCTGGTAATTTGAGCAACGTGTACAATTCTCCTCTTAATATTCGATTAAAATGGAACTATTATTTGCTTATTAATTAAATAAAAAAAATATATATATATATATATATATATATATATATAAAAAAATAAATATATATAAAAAAATGTATGTATGTATATATGATGGTGTGAATGCTGTGTGTATGTGTATGCGTTGGATTATTTATTATTTGTGTTTTTGACGAATGCTGCTTATGGGCAAGTGTAAGTGTTCATGTTACACTGATATATGCAGATAGAAAGTTCTCTTAGTTTGTATTTAAATACAGCAAATGAATAAGGGAATTGTACTAAAATCGACAACACTGCATTTCGCTGGTCACAAAAAATTTTCGGTTTCTATATTCTTTTGGATTGGAGCGGAGTTACTTTATTCCGAGCGGGGTTGCTTGGTTGTTGCAGACTCAGGAAATTTACATATTTAAATAAAAGAAAATTAATAATCGTAGGCAGCTATGTCCATATCAACTAATAATTAGTGATACATATTCCAACTTAGAAATATTCGACACGACATGGTTATGAACATACAATAATTAAGTAATAATTTAAAAGCAGTACCTGCGTTTTCTATGGTTCAGACCACTTTGTAATGAAGTGAATAAATCTTAAACAGTTACGTAGATGAGTTACCAGGTTTATACCATCCTTATTATTAATATATAAGAAGATTGTTAGTCTGATGTAATTGTTTATGTATGTAAAATTATGATTGTTTGTCCTGAAGAAGATGCAATAAAGGCATCGAAACGTTTCTTGTTAATAAATAAGATTTAATCAGAACTACCATCCATTATTCCCGAAAAAATTATCAACCCAATTACTAAGATAGGACGCAAACACCACACAAATATAGAATTATATTTGGCAGAACGCTAATGCTAAACCCGTATCCCATGAAAGCAGTACTTTAATGTAATAATATCCCCAAAGTTTAGAAAGATCGAAATACTTCCGTTTTTATCAAATAAATGTTCGAAAAATTTATTGCAAATAATGAATCCGTCTGACATCTGAAGAGATATACAATCTTGAACGTGGTAGAATTTCAGCTTTCACATAAAAAGTTAAAAACTTTCATTACCCAATCAGAAGTTTTATTTACAAACTTTTCCAATATCTTGATAAATTGAGTTTCTAAGACGCCCGGCATTGAAAAAATACCGAATTCGAATAGCCAATTTGGGTTGGTCATTCCAAAAAGTTGCTTTTTAAACACTTTTGATATGGTCTATTTTTTCGTATTAAATTGCTTTAGGTTATATAAACTAGGGCTTTTTCAATATGCTTTACAGTCAAAGGGAATGCTATGAATTTCTATTGTTACGCTTTATGAGTTTACCAAATCTAGGATGTAATCCTAATGCATAACGCTATGATAGTAAATTCACCACTTATAGTTCTGCCTAAATTGCTTTCCCAATTTAAACCAGAGAAATATTAGTATTAACTAGCCAATTTTTAAAAGCTCTTATTTCGTTTTAAAATTCCAATACTCCAATACAATGATACTGATTTAATTTCCACTGAAATTACCGAATATGAAATTCATTAGATCTATAGGTTAAAGCATAAATTAAGAGGATATCCGAGTAGCTCTACTCTAATTTTAATATTAATTCCTGAGTTTATACTTGTGTTTTATTTAGGAACATAACATTTTATTCTTAGATTTATGGTACTAAGTAGAAACAAAACAATGTTTACTTAAAAATTCCAGTAAAAAGAAAATACCTTTCATGACATGTTTCGCCAACACTGTGGCTTCTTCAGAGGATACAATTAGAATGAAATAAAATATTTTATACCTAGTGTGGTGTTAATGGGTTTTTTTCCAACAAAACATATTTAATAGAGGCGAATTGCTCAAGTCAGTTTGATCGTTAAGTAATAAAACTGTGTGTTTAAGTTTATTTATTTCTAAAGATTCTACATATAAATGAAATTGTTTAAAACATTCAATTTAAATACTCGAAAATAATGTAAAATGTTATAATATTCGATTAAAATGGAACTATTATCTGCTTATTAATTAAATATAAAAAAACATTAAAACTTTTATATAAAAAATAAATATATATGAAAAAAATGTATGTATGTATATATGATAGTGTGAATGCTGTGTGTATATGTATGCGTTGGATTATTTATTATTTGTGTTTCTGACGAATACTGCTTATGGGCAAGTGTAAAGTGTTCAAGTTACACTGATATTTGCAGATAGAAAGTTCTCTCAGTTTGTATTTAAATACAGCAAATGAATAAGGAAATTGTACTAAAATCGACAACACTGCATTTGGCTGCTTTTTCAAAAAAAAATTTCGGTTTCTATATCCTTTTGGATTGGATCGGAGTTACTTTCTTCCGAGCGGGGTTGCTTGGTTGTTGTAGACTCAGGAAATTTACATATTTAAATAAAAGAAAATTAATAATCGTAGGCAGCTATGTCCATATCAACTAATAATGTTTACCTAAATCTATTTTAACAAAACATATTTAATAGAGGTGAATTGTTCAGGTCAGTTTGATCGTTAAGTAATAAACCTGTGTGTTTAAGTTTATTTATTTCTAAAGATTCTACAAAAAATTTCAATTTGAGGCCTTTCTTTTCTCTATGTAAAACTTTAAAATTGTTATTAAAATGGTTATTACAATTAATTAAATGAGAAGAATAATTAGATCTGTCATCACCCTTGACAAAGCACTTATAATGCTCATTTATCCGCCTAATTTTTTACTTAAATGTGTTCTTGATTTGTTATTTTTTATTTGCGTAGGAATTATTAGTCTTCTATGCAACATGTATATTTAGTTTTTTTAAAAAGTTGCCTATTATAATACTTATTTTTCATAGTACGTAATACATTTACAGTTATCAGAAGGGTCTTTTTGAATTTTGAACTGGGGTAAACCGAACAAATAGCTTTTTTTCTTTAAAATATTATCAACCATATTTGAACTATAACCATTATTTATTGCAATTTTTTAGTTAAGTTCATTTTGAAAATCTTATTTATTTGGGGGTAATGTGATTAATCTATGGATCATACTATGAAAGGCTGCTAACTTATGTTGCATTGGATGAAATGAAGTGCAATGTATTGTTGTAATTGTGTGTGTTGGTTTATGAAAAACAGAAAAAATATGTTTATTGTTTTCCCCTTTTAATAGTTAAATCAAGAAAGTTAATAGAATCATTTGTTTCATTTTCTATAGTGACTTTTATATTGGTATTTAACTTATTTATGAATACAAGAAACATATTTAGTTGCCTTTCTGTTCCAGTGAAACAAACTAAAATGTGATCTACGTACCTATGCCAATAAAGAAATTTACTAAAAAGAGGGTGTTGGCTAACTTCTTTTTCTAGAAAATCCATAAATATTTCAGCTAATGAGGGACTAAGTGGATTTCCCATGATTAGACCAGTATTACTTGTATATATATTATTATTAAATTCAAAATAGTTTTGTTCTAAACAGACAGGAAGTAAATTCATTATTTCTAGTTTTTTAATAATTTGTACTTGTTTTAAAGATACAAGTTTATCAACGAATATCAATGTGTTTTGAACCGGTATGCTTGGGAATAAATTAGTTACATGAAAAGATATAAGTTTACCGTTTTTTGGTATATTGAACCCTTGAATTTTTAATCGAATATTTGGCTGAAAAATTAGTGTTATCTACAATAATATCCAGATATTATTTTTCATTTTGCAATCCTACCAATATTTTACTAGTCACACCTGACTTTTGAGCATAATATAAAATAAATTAAATAATTAGTTATAACATTGACACATACCGCCATTTCCTTACGTCATGTTGAATTCGTACCAGTTTATCCCCTCTTTATATTTATTTGTTTTGCAAAATTTTGAGTCAGTTGAACAAGATTTTTTTACGCTAATTTTTAAAAAAATGTATTTGATCGTCATTTTGTTTCGCCATCTTAAATTCTTGAAATTAATTTAATAAGAAATATTTTCAGGCTGATTTTTTTGTTTTGCTACTTTAGCTTTACATCAAAATGTTTTCAGTTCACTTGACTTGTAACACTTGATTTTTGTGGAAAATTTGGGGTAAATTGGATAATTAGTTTTTTTTAGTAATAATTTTTTTAACATTGTTCCGCCGTATTGGATTTTTACCATAACATTACTAGGTCATCCTCATATGACCCTTAATTTTGAACTAAAATGTGATGTCAATCTGGTAAGAAGTTTTTAAGTTATGCCGTAAATTGACAGGCAGACCGATATCTAGGGGCGTTAAAACGTGAAGATATGTAAAACCTGAACGTAATTTTTTTCACAATTGCAAACATTTTATTTTATTATTTATTTAGTCACACAGTTTTACTAGTTGATTCCTTTAGCATAATTTGTTATGGCACACAATTTGAAATCAATCCATTAAGTAGTCTTTTCAGGCCAAATTTTTAAATATTTTATTATGCTATCATTCTGTTCCGCCATCTTGGATTCGAGCCAAAATTCTTACCAGTTAATTTCAACATAATACTTAATAATTGTACAAAATTTGAGATGAATTGGGCAAGTAGTTTTTTGATATTAATTTTTTTAACATTTCACTAAGACGCCATTTTGTTTCGTCATATTTGAATTTTACCAAAGTATTACCAGGTCATCCCCATATGCTCCTTAATTTTTTATCAAAATTTGAAGTCAGTCGGGTAAGTAGTTTTTAAGCTATGCCGCGAATTGTCAGAATTGACCAACAGACGGACCGACGGAACTGATAAAAAATATTTTTTGGCATCAAGAGACACTAAAACGTGAAGATATGTAAAACCTGAGAGGGTGATTTTTTCACGATTACAAACATTTTATTTGGCAGTCATTTTGTTCGGCCATCTTAAATTAATACCACTATTTTACTAGTTGATCCCTATACCACAATTAGTTATGACACACAAAATCAATCCATTAAACAGTTTTTCAGATTGAATTTTTAAATATTTTACTAAGCCGCCATTTTCTTTCGTCATCTTCGATTCTTAACAAAATGTTACCATTTGATTCCAACATAATACTTGATGTTTGTGCAAAATTTGAGATAACAGACAGACCGACGGAATTGAGAAAACATGTTTTTGGGCATATAGGGAGGATCCCTGTATGTCCTAAACACGCGAAGTTCTAAAAAAAACTTTCAAGGTGATTTTTTGAAGATTAAAATACCTCGCTTTTAAGAGGGAAGTAAAAATGAAAATTTTTCGTTTGTGTTTAAGGAGTAATCAACCCCGTAAAGAAAAATTTGCTTTTCTATACAAAATAAAAAAAATTGCCGTCTTCTGTTTTTTAAAGAATTTAAGCATTATGAAAATAAAAATTATTTCTATTTTTTAATAAATCTTTTTTATCCTAGGTATCCTGTATAGAGGAAAAAATATTTTATTTACAAGAAGATTTTTTACGTGTTTTACAGTTTTTTTATTAATCGGTTTGAAGTAAAAATATATCCGTAGGAATATCCTGTAAAGTGTGAAAAAATATATTTAACACAAAAAAAAGAAATCTGACCTGTTTCACCATTTGGCAAAAACGCTTGATATTTCTATATATACTAAAAAAAAAAACATTTTTTTTATACAAAATGATAACAGAAATATTTTTTTTTATAAAAAAATGTATGTTATCCTTTTTAGTTCTTTTTATACAAAGTTTATAAGGGCTATACTTAAATTAAAATTATAGCTTTTCCGCCATTTTTAATATGCTTGTTATGGGACCACTCCAGCAATATCCTGAATATTTCTTGAAAATGTCATCCATCTTCAGCTGGTCAGACCATCGAGGAGTAATCAATAAACAGGGTGATTTAATATATTTTGATACCCACCTACAACCGTAATTATAGGGTTCAGAACGATACAGAAGTTGTAGGGTTTCTGTGTATTTTCTTTTGGATAATTCAGATTTTAAAAAATAACTTTCGAAAGTTGAAAAAATTATATGGCATGAAATCTTTCAAATGGAACACCCTATATATTATTAGCTAGAATGAAAGGCCTTCTCATCCTGATTTCAAAAATATATGGTTTGTTGTTATTTGGTTCAACCGTTTTTGAGCTATTTCAGATTAAAATTCTGGGGTATGTCCGCCAATATTCGACTATAACTCTTGCAACGTTTATTGCCATTTGAATAAGAGTTTTGTTACTCCTCATTTTTGTTCCTCAGAATAATTCGTTTGAATTATTTTCAGCGAAATTAAATAATTAATATCAAACACATTAATCTATAAATGACAGAAAAATGAAGAATTATGTATTTGGTTGCCATAACTACAGTTGTTGAAACAATTGCCATCCAGCGCATTTTTACCTCATAGTGATGACCAAGGTATAGTTGACTATATGACCGAGAATATTGTTGAAGTCTCGTTTACCGAAACGATAATGTTTAAACTAAAATAGGTAGCTCGAAAACGGTTGAAACAAACATCAACAAACTATATATTTTTGAAATCAGAATAAAAAGATCTTTCATTATAACTAATAATAAACATGGTACCTCATTTGAAAAAATAAATGTCATATAATTTTTTTTAACTTTCGAAAATAATAGATACAATTTTTGTATTTAAATTTTTTTTATAAGCCCTATAATTACAGTTCTATCATAATATAACGATACACCCTGCACATATAAAAAAATACATAGGCAAAAATTAACTTTTATACAAAAAATAATAAATTTGCAGTGTGTTACCGTTTTTCAAAATATGTTAACTGTTTTAAAATATATATCGGGTGACTGGTAGTAGTTTGGGCGCCATTTAAAAACCGCTAAAGATAAAAATATGGAATTTGGTGTGTTAATAGGGTTGAAAATTGTGAACATTTGTAACATAAAAACAATTATATATTGTTTCCGGTTTCCCCGGAAATGACCACGACTTCTTTATTTTAAAATGAACAGCCTGTATATTTTATGTTTTTTGAACTCTCTTAACAATTCGAAACAACTTTTGTGTAACATAACCTATGTCTAAAATGTATAGATTTCGAAATAAAGCCACTTAAAAATGTGCCATAATTCCCACTTATTTGTATTTTATGGAAAAATGGAGTAGGCCAGGATAAAAACAATCACTATTATTTACTCTTTATTCAAGCCTTCATCCAACAAAATGTCAAAAAAGAAAATGTTCCCAGTTAAAAAAAAAATGTGTTTTCGCAAATCGATTTTTCAAGTTTTGATCAGACCCTGTACCATAATCGCTTTGGATAAATATTATCATAAAAATAGGGTACTTAATTTTCAGTTTTGCAGTTGTTTATGAAAGTTAAGTTAATGATAACTTAACCTAGTGTGATAACTACCTATAAATAAAGTTCTGTTACAATTAACATAATCATATTAGCCTTGACAGAGGTTGCTATGGTTTTTAAAAACAATTGAATTTTGACTAGTAACTTTTATCACTTGTGGGCTTGGCAGATTGTTGCACTTTTTTTTAAATTCCCGTGCTTTATTTCGTTATTTCGTGCCTCTATTGGTGTAGACTAAAAGTTCTTTGTGATCTCTTTAAAATGGCAAGTTATAAGGGCGGAACAAATAGATATGCTTCTCGTTTATGGTGAATGCATGCAAAATAAAAGGCAGGCTCAAACACTCTACTCAGAGCGATGCCCCGACAGAAACCAATCCTGCTATGCCTATTTTCCGTGGCTAGTACAACATTTGAAAACAGTTCTCCAAAATGAAAATGAAGGAAATTTCATTATTAGTGAAGAAGCTGAAATAAACCTTCTGGCCTGGGTGAATGATGATCCAAGTACTTCTACTCGCCAAATTGAAAGTGAAGTTGGAATTAACAGAGAAAGTGCAAGGAACATTTTGAAAAAACATAACACTTGGGTGTTAATGACTTTGCTCGGCGAGTTGAATATTGCCCATGGTTTATGAAAAATTCTAACCATAATAATAATTTTAATAGTGTGGCTAGGTGTTTTAGGAACAAGAATTGCAGGCCCAGTATTTTTTAATGAGCCCCTTACAGCACAAACTTATTTAAACTTTCTAGAAACAACAGTTACCGATTTTTTGGACAATTTACCTCTCGCAGAAATTGCCGTCAATTTCAACAAGATGGTGCACCGGCCCATAATGCGCGAATTTATGTAAATTCTTTAAATTACAGGTTTGAGGACCAATGGATAGGAACGAATGGACCTGTAAGCAGGTTCGCCTGATTTTACACCTCTAGATTTTTTTCTTCTGGGGTCATATCAAAGAAAAAGTGTATTTAACTCAACCTGAAAATTTGGACATTTTGAGAAATCGAATTATTAGTGCTTTTATTAATATTAGTATAAATCAAAAAAAAAATGTATTACGGAAAATGTTGAAAAATGTGAGACCTGTATTGAACAAGATGGTCGTGTTTTTGAAAATATTAATTATGATTAAGTACGTTCTTTTTTCTATTTCTTTTATTATTAGTTAATATTAAAATTATTAGGTGTAATAAAGTTTATTTGTTTTCACCTTATCATATTCGTTTCTTTTTTAAAATTTAAATGAATTTAAAGAGGATTCCTTTGAAAAGTAGATTAATTTGAATCCCAGGCCACCTTTGCTGGTGGTATAATTAAATAAGTGCTAGTAGTATTGATTTTCGCTTTAGATGAGCATTAACAACATGAAAATAAGGTATCAATTTTTCAAGTTTGCAGGGTTCTATGGAAGTTGAATTTGTCATATGTGGATAAAGGATAAAAAAGTAGAATAGGGTAGTGAAAGTTTTGTTCCAGTCAGTTGACCCGTTATGGTACAGGGTCTGACCAAAACTTGAAAAATCGATTTGCGAGAAACACATTTTTTTAACACTCGGAACATTTTTTTTTGACATTTTGATGGATGAAGGCTTGACAAAAAAGTAAATAACCGTGACTGTTTTAATCCTGGCCTACTCCGTTTTTCCATAAAATACAAATAAGTCGGAATTATGGCACATTTTTAAGTGGCTTTATTTGGAAAACTATACATTTAAGACATAGATTATGGTATACAAAAGTTGTTTAGAATTGTTAAGAGAGTTCAAGAAACATAAAATATATAGGCTGTTCTTTTTAAAATAAAGAAGTCGCGGCCATTTCCGGGAAAACCGGAAACGATGCCGATTGAGGACGCCGACGTGTTAAATGCTATACACGGTCTGACATCAAATGCGTCTGGGTCTGACGGGATATCTTTTGAAATGATTAAGTTATGCTGCCCTGTAATTTTACCTTTTTTAACTCATATTTTTAATTTTTGCATAGTAGGTTCTGAGTTTCCCGATGAGTGGAAAACTGCTTTAGTTTTGCCTCTTCCCAAAGTGACTGATGTCAAAAGTGTGTCTGACTTAAGGCCAGTCAGTTTGCTACCCACTGTGTCTAAGCTGTTCGAAATTATTATTTATCACCAAGTTATGAATTACATAATTGATAATACTTTACTGCCCGAGTCTCAGTCCGGGTTTCGAAAGCATTACGGTACAGTCTCTGTTCTACTTAAAGTCTTGGATGATGTTATTCGGGCAGCTGATCGTGGAGAAAGATCTGCGCTGGTACTACTAGACTATAGCAAGGCGTTTGACACACTAGATCATCGGCTCCTTTGTACCAAACTGCATCATTACGGTTTCACCAATCCTACGATAGCATTTTTTAGAAAATACTTATCCAACCGTTTTCAATGCGTCTTTATGGAGGGTAAGAGATCTGACCCAATGCCAATTAGTAAAGGGGTGCCCCAAGGGTCTATCCTGGGGCCTTTGCTTTTTCTTATTTATACCATTGACATGGATCGCGCTGTCACAGACTGTGTTTCAACGGTACGCTGATGATACGTAACTGCGTATCAGCTTCGAAAAAACTAATGCAGATCACGCTTCTCAAAAACTTAATGGCTGTCTGGATGACATTTTTAGTTGGTCAAGTAAAAACGGTTTGAAGATAAACCCTTCAATACCGGTATTCTGTTTTTGGGCCAAATAAGGATTGGTCAAACAATACTCTCACTTTTAGGATGGACAACGTGATAATTCCTAATGTAAAAGAGTACAAAAATCTAGGAGTGTTTTTTGATTCGGATCTTAGGTTTAAAACTCAAGTTGGTAAGATTGTTCAGAAATCAATAATTTCTCTAAGAAATCTTTACAAAAATAGGGATGTTTTGGGTGAGTCTTTGAAAAAGCGGCTATGTGAGTCTTTGGTTCTCTCGCATTGTAACTATGCATATATTGTATATGGACCTTGTCTGGATGCTCAATGTAGAGGTCGGATGCAGAAAATTCAGAACTTATGTATCCGCTTCATCTATAACCTCAGAATGAGAGATCATGTGACTCATAGATTGTCCACTATGAAGTGGCTAAACATGCGGGATCGACTAAATTTGCACCTCGCCTGCTTTCTGACTTGAGAGCGGCTATCCCCGGTATCTTCGGGAAAAATTAGGCTTTCGATCTTCCACTCATGCCAGACTTACCCGTCACAACGATCAGCTTGATATACCTTTGCACCGAACCGTTCTCTTGGAATGATGTTTTTCTTATGTAATTCCAAAACTATTTAATTCGGATATAAGAAGTAATTTTGTGAATTGTCGATACCTGTTGTTTAAAAGGAAATATAAAAATTACTTACTTAGCCAATATTAAGACTACATATTTATAGTATTTTAGTTTTAGATATATTATTTACTGTGTATTCGGTAAGGCTATTTGTTATAGTGTTAGTTATTGCTATGTTATTAATTTTATTTCAAGATACATTTAACTATAATATAACATTGTAATTTGTGTTAAACATGCTCGGTTAAGAAAACAGCAATGCTGCCCTTCGCCGAGTAAAAAACTAAAGACGTTTCTATTCTATTCTATTCTATTCTATATTCAAATGTTTTTATGTTTAAAATATTTACGATATTCAACCCTATCAACATACCAAATTCCATATTTTCATTTCTAGCCGCTGTCAAATGGCGCCCTGGATAGTACTTTTATTGTCACCCGGTATAATCGAAAAAATAATTAAATATCTACCCTAATGACTTCTATAATTTTTCGATGTCAAAACATTTACCCCAACTATTTCTCTTTTAAATTTGATATATAGTGTATTAATAATACGATAAATGGGCTATTATACAGGGAAGTAAAAATTGGTCAAAGAAATTAAAAAACTAAAACAAAGCTTATCTTAAGGCAGGTTATAATAAAATTAGAACATATCAAATACAACAGTCAAAAAATTGAAATTAAGACTAATTAACCAAGAACCTTTTTAGACAACTTAAAAACACAATCGAAAGAGAATATCAGGCAAAATAGTCCCAATGAACTGACAAATAGTGAGAAACGCTGCCCAAAATTAAAATAAATTGTAGCAATATATTTCAAAACATTTAAAAATAAGGCTATAAAAACTATACTTAGCTCGAAAGATTTCGTATAAATAAAACATAACCTATCTCTATTCCGCCAAGCAGCTCTTAAATATCTTATTAATTCCCAGAGTAACACTTAAGTCTTGTCGCATCCTCTCCTTATATCCCAAGAACATCCCTGAGCTAATAAAATATTAAAAACGTTATCTCATCCAAAGGTCGCCAAAAAATAAAATGACAAAAGGGTCTGGAACAGAATGACTCCCTGGTCGTTTAGTTGACCTCTAAGCTTCCCGAAACGGATGGAAATTGATTTTGTGAACAAGGCCTAAAGCTACGTTGGCTTGCATGTTTTTCAAAGAGATTCGATATATTAGAGGCAGCTTTAACAATCTTTGCATGTGAAAGCTACATGTAATTGAAGATTTTCAAAGCATCTTATAATATACTACCATTTTAGGAAATATCTCCCAAATGGTTTTGTTGTGGATTGTGATATTGTTCCCTTAAAATAGAAAGTGCATATTTCGAGATAAAATAAAAATGTTTAAAAAAATAGAACCGTCTTCAAAATGAAGCACTAAAAAATAAAAAATTATATTTTATTTCACACTGAAAATTTGACTTTATGAAGCTTTCCCGGCTTTGGTCAATTAAGAAATCATGGAATTACTATCCGACGTTTCCCCTTCGATTGCACAAAGCATCTTCAGGGATCTTTACTCCACGAGATCTGAACACTGACTTATACTTCATTATACCCGACGTGTGCTCGCCGAACAGTGACCCGGTGTTAAGCTACAGCAGATTGAACAATTTGCTTCTTTTTAATGCATAGTTCATGTTCCTTAAGTCTAGTTGATATTGAGTGTCCTGTTTCTCCCACATACACTTCTCTAAAGGAGCAAGGAATTTTATATACTCCTTTTGTTTGAAAAGGTACAGATTCTTTCGGAATTCGGAAGCATTGTCCAATCTTCTTATCTGTATTGAATATGGTACGTATGTTGAACCGCCGACGTAATCGTCCTATTTTGTTTGTAGTGCCATTTATGTAGGGAAGAACAACACTACCTAGCGGTGGCTCCTTATCATTCTCGTTTCGCTGATTGGGATTACTATATCTTTTAATTCAACGCGTAATATCTTCACCACAATAGCCATTTTCTCTCAGAGCTTCGGCCAGTTTCGATGTTTCTGATGTTAGAGAATCTTGATCAGAAATCGAAATTACTCTAAATACTGGTGAGTTAATAACCGATTTCTTTTGTGCTGAATGTTGGTGAGAATTTACATTGAATGTCTATTTGTATGTGTCGGCTTTCTATACACAAAATGTCGTAATGTACCATTTGCTTTCGTTTGAACAAATGCATCTAGAGAGGCAATCGTTTCATTAGACACAATTTCCATTGTGAACTTAATATTATGATGCTCTTAATTAAGGTGGTCCAGAAATATGACGCAATTATCCTGAACCAGTGTTTTGGATTTAGTGGAACAGATTTTAGAGCAATATCCTCAAAGGCTTCCATAAAGATATTCGCTACCACAGGCGATAGAAGAGATCCCATAGCTGCCCCTGAAGTTTGTTGATAAAAAGTTCCTTGAAAAATGAAATAACTAAATGTAAAACAAGTTTTCACTAGTTGTTTACGGGCATTTCTATCTAAACGATGACCTATTGCCTCAATCCTTTACCTAACTAATGCATTGCTTGCATGCTTATAATATTCTTAGAAGTTCTAAAATTAACGTGATGTCCCACATGTAGTCATTTCTATACTACATTCTCATCTCGGCATCTAAGGAGAAAGGCCAGAGTAACTTCTTCTTGCTGTTCCGGAGATCACCAAAAGTTTTGACATCCTTCTTGGTTGCCTCCCCATAGAGGGTAGCTAACGTGATGTCCCACATGTAGTCATTTCTATACTACATTCTCATCTCGGCATCTAAGGAGAAAGGCCAGAGTAACTTCTTCTTGCTGTTCCGGAGATCGCCAAAAGTTTTGACATCCTTCTTGGTTGCCTCCCCATAGAGGGTAGCTAACATAGAACGGAGACTTTCACAGCTTTGGTCGAGTGGAAATCATGGTTTTTAGGATTAGAAAGTGTCAAAATGGAATTACTTTCCGACGTTTTGCATTCGATTATAAGAGGCATCTTTAGAGATCTTTACTCTACAAGATCTGAATACTGAATGAACTCGGAGAGTTTCAAGCGGGCTTTTATAATCGACTTATGCTCGCCGAACCATGACCCTGTATTAAGGTCGGTTTCCACGTGTGATCTAGACCATACCCCGTATCTCTATTGTGGGTTTAAATTATTACGTGTTCAACTAAAGGATATAATACCCACTCCGCGAAAGGAGAAGGATAAGGAGCTACCGGTAAGTAGTGTTGTTCTTCCCTACATACATGGCACTACAGACAAAATATGAAGATTACTTCGTCAGTCCAACATACGTACAATCTTCATTACACATAAGAAGATTGGACAATGCTTGCGATCCCCGAAAGATACTGTACATTTTCAAACAGAAGGAGTATATAAAGTTCCTTGCTCCTGTGGAGAAGTTCATGTAGGAGAAATAGGACAGTCAATATCAACTAGACTTAAGGAACATGAACGATGTCTTAAAAAGAAACAAATTGTTCAATTTACTGTAGCTGAACACCAGCAGTGGTATGCTGTAGACCATATTATAAATATAAAGGAAACCAAGGTTCTAGGATCGGTCCAGAATTGTATAATCAAAAAATTAGAGAACCAATTGAACATAAAACTTCAATAGAGATACGGGGTGCGTTTCAGGGTCTCTAGATACCGAAAAACATGTTTTCTCCCTCCCTGTATTGTAAGCAATCTATTTTGATACTGTTTTGACAGACGTAAGTGAAAGTTACTCAACAAGGTGTTGGTTGCCCTTAACGACAGGATGTAGGTCAACTTACATCCCTAGGGAAATAATAATCTAAAATTATTATAAGTAGCTTTAATTTTTGATTTCATCAACATATTACAAAAATCCGGTGATATTAATTGAAATGAATATTAATGGTACAATTGTTACAATTATTCACATTATTAACAAAATTTGGAAACGCGTTTTCTCATTTCTTCTCGATGTGTATTACATTTTCTGACTCCACAGATCCTTCATTTCTAATCAATGTTTCTGTCACTGTTGAAGCACTGTAAGAGACTTCTAGCTGGGTCTTATTGTATAAAATTTTATTCGCTACTTCCTTTTTATTATTGAGGTTCTCAGCTTCGTAACTTTCCGCAATAGTAGCGGATTTCCTTCCACCATGTCACTTGATAGCTAATACATCAACTCCAACATTTGCTAATAAAGTTGCCGACGTTCTTCTAAAAGAGTGTCCAGTGTACATTTTGAAGTTCTCAAACTTTAGAAATTTCGCAATTTTACTTGGAATTGACGAAAATGTATTTTTCCATACAGGCTGGTTTAAGCACTTTCCATTTTGATATAGCATAAAGAAGCGCGGATTAATAGACGTCATGTGGGATCTTGTATCAATATACTTTTAAATTATTTTGAAATGACAAACCTGAGTGTCGTCACTTTTTGTCACTGTAAATGTGACGTGACATTTTTGGAGGCAGGAATGGTCACAATTATGACTTCTTGACTTATTTTAACATTGTTCATTTTCATTTCACACAGTTCATTAGAACGGCACGATTCAGCAACTCCCATTACCATTACGACCTTCAACAATAAGTATATATCATCGGGGGCTTCAAGCATGAACTTATTCACATCTTCCCTGTTAAACACATTCAATTTTTTGGGTCTATAACTATCATTTTTTCTTTTCAAAAATTCTAGAAGTGTTGGATACTTAGAAATATCTATATTTTCCTCTATAAAAAGGGTGGACTTCAACATCGAATACTCACATCATAAGCTTGATGGGAACTTCAATACAGAACTTTTTTCGTGGAAATACGCCAAAAACAAGGTTTTTGAGACTGCAGTAGCCGTCTATCTGTTCGCATCATCGGTAAAAAACTACCTACCCAATTGACTTCAAATTTTTCTCAAACATTAAAAGTTATATGGGAACGACCTGGTAATATCTTAATAAAAATCCAATAAGACGAAACAAAATGTTGGGCTTCTCAAATGTAAAAAACAATTATTACTAAAAAACTGCTTATTCAGTTTAGATCAAATTTTGCACAAAAATCGAGTATTAGGTAGTAATTAACTATTAAATTTTTCCCGAGGACAGCAAAACAAAATGGCGTCCTAATAAATAATTTGCAAATCAGTCTTATTAGATTAATTTTAAATTTTGGGTATTCATTAAATGTGATATAGAGATAAACTGGTAAAATTGTGGTACAAATTCAAGACAAGACAGACAGTTTATACTTAAATCACCCTTATTTTTTTTGTAAAGTCTGAGGTTAATTCAATAAGTAGTTTTCTAACTATGATTTTTTTAACATTTTGTTTAACCGTCATTGTGTTCCGCCGTAGTGGATTTTTATCAGAAAGCAACTAGTTTATCTCGTTATGACCTTTGATTTTTGAACCAAATTTACAGTTAATCGGATAAGTAGTTTTTAGCTATGCCGTACATAGGCAGACCGACAGACCAACGGAAATTGGATCGGGAGACCATGTTTTTGTTATTTAAGGACCCTAAAGCGCAAAGATCTACAAAAATATCCAAGGATAATTTTTTCATGATTCCAATAGTTCGCTCTTACAAAGGAAGTAAAAGCACAATTTTTTGTTTTATTCCATCTATAAAAACTCAACGAACAAATAGGGTAATACGGCATCCAGATGGCCAACTAGATGTCGCCCGGGCTTTACAAAAGCCAAAACAACATTTTTTCTGGGCTTTTTTCGACGAATAAACGACACCTCTTGTCATTCAAGGAAGTGTGCGAATCATACAAACTTCCTTTGTGGGACCTCGGGACGGTACAAATGATACAGTCAATACGAGCTTTGTAGGTTGCTTTTGGGATGTATTTTCAGCTTTTTTTAGACCCAGCAGTCTATAAAGGGAGAATTTTAGTAGTCGTTTTCATTAATGTTGGAAATAGAGCGACTTCTAAAAGGTTTAGTAAAGAGGCCCTGTTTATAGTTTACTGTATAAGGCAGTGTAATTTCTTTACTTGAAATGCATGTTCGATTTATTTCAAATAAAACTTACTTTTGATGTACAGGATTATGGGTTATGAATACACCGCCTTAACTTTTATAAAATTACTATTAGAACAAAATATTCTTACAAAAGTTGTAGCTTGTAGATTTTTTACGTGGAAACTGTTTGTAAGAAAAGTAAAATAAAAACAACTGTCATAAGATACAATGTATTCCCTCTTACTTCGTTATGCAGTAGACAGTTTTTTGTCTTTATCTAACACATTGCTTCTTATGTCAGGACTTGTATCAAATTTCTCGGGTACTTCTGAAATTGAAAGTATCAAACCTAGTATACTTATTATCAGCAAGAGGATACCTATTTTATGAACAAATAATATGTAGGGTGTTAGATAAAAGATGGTATCAACCACCGTCTCTCCTTTAGTTTTCTGTCGGATAATATTAACATGGACCTTATAAATTTGTGCTTTCCTTTTAGAATTTCATACTTAACTCATAATATTAATGAATATATTCGAAACATCTTATTTTCTTCTGGATTGGAAACAAGCCTATGTTATTTCGTATCCTAAAACCTTCTAAGTTCCAGGAATTGAGGTCAATTATTATATACCATGTTTATCAAAAATTCTGAAAAAAGCCCTTGAGTTTCAAATAAGACCATTTTCAGATTTCAATGATATTCTTTTACCTAAACATGATATACTAGAATTATTGAATTTTGTGAACTATAGTCCACTATGAGGGTCTTATAACTTTTTTTGCTTAGTGAAAGATATTTGGATCTGGATCGATTCGGCCGATACTTGATGGAAATCCATAAATGAGATTTATGGTACTAAGTAAAAACCAAAACAATTTTTATTTCAAACTTCCACTATATGAAAAAGAAAATACCTTTCATGACATGTTTTGCCAACACTGTGGCTTCTTCAGATGATACAATTAGAATGAAGTAAAATATTTTATACCTAGTGTACAATGGGTTTTTTCTATGTTTACCTAAATCTATTTTAACAAAACATATTTAATAGAGGCGAATTGCTCAGGTCAGTTTAATCGTTAAGTAATAACCGGTCTGTTTATTTATTTCTAAAAATTCTAGAAAATTCAATTTTTTGCTTTTCTTTTCTGTATGTAAAACTTTAAAATTGTTATTAAAATGATAATTACAATTAATTATATGAGAAGCATAATTAGATATGCCATTACCCTTGACAAAGCACTTATAATGCCCATTTATCCTCTTCTCGAAACTTCTACCTCTCTGTCCTAGATAGGCTTTTGGGAATCTTTACAAATTAATTTATCGACGCCTCATTTTTTACTTAAATGTGTTTTTGATTTGTTAATTTTTATAAATTTGCCTATGAAATTATTGGTCTTATATGCAACATTTATGTTTAGTTTTTTTAAAAAGTTGCCTATTTTAATACTGAATTTTCCATAGTACATAATACATTTATAGTTAGCAGAAGGGTTTTTCGAACTGGGGTAAACCGAACAAATAGCTTTTTTTCCTTAAAATATTATCAACCATATTTGAACTATAACCATTATTTAATGCAATTTGTTTAAATAAGTTAAGTTCATTTTGAAAATCTTGTTTATTTAGGGGTAATGTGATTAATCTATGGATCATACTATGAAAGGCTGCTAACTTATGTTACATTGGATGACAGGAAGTCTAATGTATTGTTTTATCTGTGTGGGTTTGTTTATGAAAAACAGAAAGAATATGTTTATTGTTTTCCCTTGTAATAGTTAAATCAAGAAAGTTAATAGAGTCATTTGTTTTTCTTTCTGTCTGTTTAGAACAAAACTATTCAAACTATTTGAATGAAACTCAAATATTATTTTTGCCAAACCACTGGTGAACAACTTGAAAAGAGTGATTTGAATCATTGTCGTGTTGGAAAATATAACGCAGGGGCATTTCCAATTCTGCATAAGGAGGATTGTATAGCTATAAACAAATCGGTTCTTCGTGTCCTTAATAAAGCATATATACGGCCTACCCCAATCCATGAGAAACAACCCCATAAAAGAACACTATCTTTCCCATGTTTAATTGTAGGTGTTACGTATTTAGGATGAAACCTTGTATTGATTGACCGCCTCACACGTTTCATTCCACAAAAATTAAATAATTTATAACGCGTTTTCATCACTAAATAGAACCTTGCTGCCTCTCCCCGAAATTAACGGTTTTTTACCTGAACGTCTACTAAACAACTTCGCATCGACTAACCTTTTTTGAACTATTCGTATACCAATCGTAATTTCTGAAATTTCGGCAATAATTCTTGGTGCAGACTTCCAAGGGTCATTCTTTTGATGCGTCTGTCAGTCAATTCCGTTGTTTTCTTTGGCTTTCCCGATTTTGGTAACTTCTGTAGGTGCCTTCTGTCATTATACAATGAACTGTCTTGAAATATCGGCTTGTTTGGTACCATTCCTGAATGCATTCATAACTTCAAGTCTTTTGAAATTGAAATTCCATTATTAATTTAGAACAGTTTATGTTAAAAAAAAAACATAAAGCAAACCCCACACAACTATTTTTGCTTTTTCTTTCACTAAAACACCACTTTTGCGCAAATTATTTAAATGTTGTTCTACAATGTTGTACGGGTTGCTATTTAGCATTTATAACTAAATGTCTAAATAAATTCGTTTGTTTTCTTCAGGACAATTTTTATTGTCATCCCTAATCAAAGCCTACATTGTTCTCTTAAAACGTATTGTATTTGTATAGAACATCACGCATGTATAATTATAATATATATTTTGTATAAGTGTTGCTCTACTTTTGTCCGATAGCGTATTTCAATGGATCGGGTTGAGGAACATTAAAAAAATGTGAAGAGCTAATGTGAAGCATACGAGTCTTAATTATAATATATCGTTAGTGAAGTTCTATTCTGATAGCTAAAAATCCTCAAAAAACAAAGTAAGTTCCATTACAACTGAACGAATTCACGTTAATCTTCTCTTGACATTAAAGTTAACTGCAGCCTGGAAAAAATATAATAAAAATTTAAACCATGAAAACGGATTTAATTTTATTACATATGGCGCTTAATTGCACAATTTTTTACTCTCCAGTAAAAGGCGAAGTTTTTCGAGCGTGAACCTGCACCCACTTGAAAGTGTTATAATTTCATGCCTGGATTTGAAACGAACCGTAGCTGTTTTTCATTTAGATTTTTCTGATTTTCCCCCTTGCTAAGTTAAATGAGGGTGCCAGACTATATTTATGTAAAACGGGGTATGATATTTTCAGATATATGCGTTTCCAAATAGATGTCGCCTGGCGGTAACGAAAGTAGAAACTGTGTAGGTCTACGAAATAAACTACATCTCTAAAAATTTAGATACAAAATAAACTCTTTTAATTTGTTCAAAATGCATGCCTGGAGAATTATAGCAGTTTTTCGATTATTATGTAATCGGATTTTTTCCAGGTATAAAAAAATAAATATTTTTTGTATTAAATAAATTAATAGTACCGTAAAATCCCTTAACTTCGAACAAAATTAATAATAACTGTGCGGTACTGAATTAGGAGAAAGAGTTCAAAATGTTTTATTTAGTTATGGGTATTTGAATGTATTTTTATTAATTTTTTAAAAATAATAATCACATATCGGACATTTAGGAAAAAAAGCACAAAAAAGACCTTTTTTCGAATTTAACAAAATAATGGCTTAGTCTTTACAGTAAGTATGTATTACAAAATAATATTATATTCAACTTAAGCTACATCGCTTAAATCTTCGTGAAATTTAAACTTCCCTGGCTTCTCCTCTGGCTTTTGAAGTAATGTGCATATACCGATTAGATTGGCCTCTGTTACCTCTTCAACATTTGGAAAAACAAATGATTCGTCATCTCTTCTTCTCAGGCAACTGATTTGAATCTTATAATCCTTAAGTTACATATTTCAACTACAAACATTTTTGTACTTCACGGTTAGTTTCGTTGTATAACAACTTGCAAATTAAAAAGTTACCCGGCTCTAGCATTGCATGGTCACTCGAACACATTCTTTTGTTGAAGTTATTATAAGTGGAATGTTTTCTGAGCTGACATCACTATCTTCTAGAGTCCCTGGGCTTTTTGCGTCCAGTTCTTTTTCAGACTGCGAGTCAGCATGATCTTCAAACGAAATAAGTTCCTTTATAAAATTTTTGGGGGCAATTGGGAGCTTCCATATCATTATTGTAACTGCCGATGGATGAATCAGAAACATCTACTGCTGTAACTGCTTTACGGGGGGTGGGGAACATTTAGTTTTTTACGCGTATGTCGTTTAGGGAGCTTATCAGCCCTTCTGGTATTCTTAAGTTTGCACTAAATACTTCACACCATTCTGGCTCGTTCTCTGCAGTTTGATGTTCAGCGGCGTTTTTTCGAATCCAGAAGAATAGAGTTCCAAGCTGTTTTGAGCGGCTAAAAGTAGGCCACATCAAGGGGCTGACATAGATGGGTAGAGTTGGCTGGTAGCAGAATGAACTGACTATTATGTTTTTCACATTTTGCTACAAATTCTTCAGATTCTTCAGATGTAGACAATCTGTCAGTGCCAGACTGTCCCCTATTAATATTTTTATCCATCTTTCCTCCTGAAATAGAGTAGAGCGACCTTCTCAAACCGGTCAATGAGAAAAAAACCATCAATTTATCGCACTTCTTTGGAAAGCGTCCCATGTGGGCCATTTTTCGTCCAAGTGTCGTGAAAGGTTATCGCTTTATACACCACATATAGGGGGAGTCTATCGCCGTTAGCAGATACCATGATCATAACCGAAGTGCTTAATTTAGAGCAACCAAATATTCTTTCTGCATGTTTTGAACCACGTCGCATAATAACTTTTTCTTGGCTAGGGTCATCTGACCTGCAAAGTAGCTTCCAAGTTTTGAAAATATTCGTCTATTATTGTCTTAGAGAGTGCAGACCCTTGCCGTTTAATATTCTCACTGAGGGGATCAGATAATACCTGCTTGTGACGCTCCATAAATG